>OY720442.1:105658218-106884242 GCA_963082915.1 Dolichopus griseipennis
CAATAGCGACATGAGATAACATAATCTGATCATTAACATTATTTGTAAACAAGTGATCTATACAAGTTTTAGTTAAGTTTCTAGATATAATATTTTCATTACATATATAAAAAGAGTGCATTAACATTAAGTTTTTATAATTGTTAATTTTGTTTGAATTTTCTAATAAATTTAAATTAAAATCACCTGTAATATATGTTTCAATTGAGTGTTTAGATTCCATAATACATTTTTCCAATTCAGTTAAGAAATTATTAAATGTTTCATTTAGTTCAGACGGAGCTCTGTAAACATTTATTAAGATAAAAAATTTATTGTTTTTTTTAATTTTTACACTTAAAAAGCTATCATTGTTATTACTGAATGAATACAGTGTGTCAAAGTTTAATTTCTTGTTGATAAATATTCCACAACCACCACCAATTTTATCTGGGCGACATGAGTAAATGGATTGAAAATTTAAAAAATTATAATATTTTGTTTCATCATTTTTCAGCCATGTTTCAGTAATACAGATTACATCAATGGAATTTTTTAGATTTAAAAGAATAATTTCCAGCTCATCAATTTTGTTTTTCAAGCTACGCGCATTAGATACAATATTTTTAATGTATTGTTATGTTGATTTAAACTTACTTCACTTATTGTATTTATGTTTTTATTAATTGGGTTAACTAGGAATGGGTTTGAATTATTATTTTGTAAAATCATTAATTATATCAATGTTTTGCACAAAAATAATTTTACTTTTGTAGTCTTTTCTAATAAAAACCTTTCCTTCCTTAACCCAAGCGTAAGCAATATGTTTTTCCCTTTTCAAATCTCTGGCCCTTTTAAATATATAACTATAATAGCTGGTTAAGCATTCATTTATAAACACAGGATGATTGCTGTTATCTTTTAGCACCATTCCTGAATGTAAGTAGTTCTTATTAACTTTATGTTCTTTGTATGAATTCATTAGTTTAAGCTTAGAATCTTTATGCATTAAATTAATCACAATTGCTGGTGGCCCAGCTGATTCATTAACATTTTTTACTAATTTTTCATTATTTTTTCTATAAATTTCTTTAATGATATGCTCAGATGGATTTAAATTAAAATTATTTAGCACATTAGAACCAAAGTGTAGACAAATTTTCATTTTCATGAATAGGAACACCACTTAGTTGTATAGAATGACTTAATTTTTCCTGTTTTTGTTCATTCATTTTTATTGACATACGATTCAATTTTGTTTTTAAGATATCAACTTCATTATATAGATCAGTGTTTTCAGAAATAAGTTTTTCTGCAATATTTTTATAATCATTTATAGTTGTTTTTAGATTTTTGACTTCATTTTCAAGTGATTCATTTTTTCGTAGTAACTCATCTAGTTTTTTACTCAAATTTTCAATGCTTCTTGTTAAATCATTATTTTTATTATTATTTTTTAATATACTATTTTGGCCATTATTAACAACACTACTATTAGCCATAAAATCAAAGTTATTTATAGAAGTAGACATTGTACTACGACGATCACTAATTGTTTTACATTTTGAACACAACCATAATAGACTATCTTTTTTTATTTCATCAAACTTTTTTACAGATAATCCACTACATTTTTTATGAAATATTTTTCTGCAATCACCATTACAAATTATGAAATTATTTCCACTTTTTTTACAAATTGATTTACATTTATCACAAAACGATGTTGAATTGTCATCCGCCATATTGAAATTTAGTTTTATTACTTGAAGTTTAGTAAATTAAATTGAGGTTTCGTGAAGTTTATAGAAAACTTACTTATTAAACAGTTGAAAATGAATGTTTACAACCTTTTAAAATTGAGAAACAATAGCAAATTAATATTTTGAAATTCATATGAGCATTCTTAGGATTTATGATGATTGAATTCTGAGTAGGTTCTGATTGAATTCATGATACTTGAATTCTGAGAGTATTCGGCTGTCCGTTTTAGTGGCAATTCAAAATTTTTGTAAAGCTATAGATTCATGAAATACATGCAAAATATATTTGAATCCTTATATGAAACTACTTTAAGGTTTATAAATTCTTTTTAGTTGAGATCTGTTCACAACTTCGGGTAGCTCTCAAAGAACGATATTTTTCAAAAAATCGGATCACGCTTAAAATCCAAAAAAAATCCAAATTTTCAATTAAATCAAAATGCATCACTTTATTGTTTACATATATATTATTTAGAAAAATAAAATTTTTGAGGGGTTGTTGTTACAATATTGGTTACAAATTGAGTATTTCAATGTAATATCAGTGGCTTCCAAACCCTCGCCAAATATGTATAGGAAAACGGCAGCCTCTACTGTTTTAATGACTTTATTATTGAAATAGATAGGAAGACGAGTTTTAGAACATTGGATTCAAAATGAAGGTTGTACAGTTTTTCCAGAATATTAATATATATGTTTATGTGAGATTCTGAATTAGGAGGGATTTTAGAGTTGGATTCAAAATTAGGATTGCTCCTTTTCCAGAACATTAAATGGTGGGGGTATTTAATAAAAGCTTGTTGTCGATGTATTATTTATTAAAAAAGAATTAGGAGAAATATCAGAGTCGGATAAGGGTTCAAATAAGTTGTTTAGAGGGGATTTGGAGGTGGCAGCCCAGTTTATTTGAGAAAGAGCGTTTTAGAAATTGTTACAAAATCAGGATTCCAATAAATTGTGTGGTTTATTGCGTGGTTGCTGTTAATTGGTTTGGTGGCGGCAAGTCCCATTATATTAAATGCTACAGTATTTAATTTATAATAAATTATCATTTATGCCTATGGGCGCTATGTACTATTTTATATTATTTAGATTTTAAATTTTTGGATTTTGATGCTTTTGGATTTTGAAAGTTTGAATTTTAATATTTGGATTTTTAAATTTGTATTTTAAAATTTGGCTTTTCACGCAGATCCAGTACTATCAACTTTTCCAATGTTTTTTTAAGTACTATGACGAGTTCATACGACTGTCCAAGTGTTGAGACAGTCAATTGTATACTCTTACTCGTTTTATTTAAATTTTTTTTCCACTTTTAACCCAACTTGCTTTGAGATTTTTCAAAAAGGACGTTGTATTTTAAAATCTTAATACTTATAAACATTTCCAAAAAAGTACATTTGAATTTTAATCGTACTTTTATAAGAGAAACTTTTACTTCAGTGAATATAGGATCAAGGCCATTTATTTTGCTGGCCATATTATTTAAAAATTTTAATAAATTTCAATAAACTTGCTTATTTTGCTGTAAAGTAAAACTTATAAGTCTCTATTTACAAAATTTTTAAATTTTTAGGATCCATTACAAGATACACCACTTAATTTTTGTTCTAATATTTACCTAAAGCCTTTCCAAAATTTGACTCAAAAAAGAGTCAATTATTTCATAAGAATGATCAAATAAGGTTAATTGAAAATAAAGTTTGTATGAAGGTCATTCAAAAAATATTAAATTTTGGATAGATTTAGAATTTAATAAAAGTTTGGGGAACTCATAATTTTTAACTGAAATTAAATAAACGTTTAATTTTTATAGAATAACTCTAAGTAAGCGTCACAATTAAAGTTATCAGTATTCGTCATCAAACAACCAGGTCTCAGAATAGAATTAAAAATAAAAATTCATCTAATAAAAAATATATGTCAGTTGCTATTAAATTTAATATTTGAAAAAATAAATTTTTTAAAACTATTTAATAAATAAAGAAAATAAATTGTTAGAATAAACTTGACATTCTTTAATAATAAGAATTTAACCTTATGAGACTTAATTTTTAATTCATTTTTTAGAATTTGTGAAAATGTGCCTATATAGTTTTATTCAGTCTGTTCGTCCGTCTGTCTGGATATTTACAAAAACTTTTACACCGTTTGAATAGAGAAATTTACTACGGGTATTGCAAAAACAAAAATTTCAGAACTTTTTCCGTAGCCCCATTCGTTGTGGAGCTGCAGCCCTCCAAAAGCTGAAAAACTCTTTATTTAAATTTCTATAACAAGAGTTCTTTTATGTTAATTTTCAATCTGAAAATAGTAAAAGACAGATGCTTTAATAAGCTTTATAAAGAAATGCAAATTCATAGGGTTTCCACACGGTCCTAAAGTTCATCGTTATGCAAAACTCAATTCTTACAAAATCTTTGGCCACTCATATCTTCTGAACGTCTCAAGCAAGAAACTTGAATTTTTAACAGAAATTAGGTCCACAGAATGAGTTGCCTAAGAAAATTTTTTTGTCACGCCCCCTGTTTAGGAGCTGTAAAGTGTCAAAAATTGAAATTTAACTATTTTAAGCACCTGTAAAGTACCCACAACCTTATTTTAGTAATATACAAAGTTAAAGTTCCAATATTATCTTTTTAACATGAGTTAAGGGTTTTTCTTAAATTAAAACAGGGTTCTTAAAAATTGAAGAAAGTTTCTCTTAGTTTTAACAATTTTTGCTTTGATAATAAAATTCAAAGTGAAAAATCCAAATTTTCATGAAGTGTCAATTCGAGTCCTAAAACCTCAAAATTTTTGGAAGGGTTTAGTCGGGACTAGATCCTTGAGAATAACCATTAGTTTGCCTAGTAAAAATTTGGGCACGTTCCTCATTGAAGGTTTAGTAGGACTTAAGAACTCCCTATTTTTATAAATCAGTAACTTAGTCACCAGTGCATATATTCCCAAATTTGAACTCAGTATGAAACACAATATAATTTTGAAAATTTGCTTTCTTAAAAACCCTTGGTTTTATCATCCCTTTTATTTTGTTTTTGAAAATGTTTTTTTTCACATGAAAATTCATACAAAAAATATTAGAAAATCATTATAAGAATTATAAATTATTTAGTAGATGTACATGATGTAAGTATGTTTGCTAAAATATTTTTATATATATATATATATTGATTTTTCATTGTTTTAAGTTTGGTATGCACCATCTGGTATAATAATTTTCATAAAATCAAGGTTTCTTGTGGCAAAAAAAAAAAATTTTATTCAAATTATACAAAAATGTCAAAAAAATTTATAATAAAAAATTTAATTTTCATGTGAGTAAATTTTCCTGCATTTTATAATTTTATAAGGTTTTATTTTAATTCTTCTTTTGTTTTTTATTTTATTTTAATTATGACATATAATTAAAAAAAAGAAAGCCTCCATTGTAAATTTTTGATATCCATTTTAATTTAAATTTGTGAGGGAAGGAAAGTAATCAAACAAAATTTATTCAACTCGAAAATCATATTATGCATTTTTGTGGAGTGTTTTGCATTTCCATCAATCACTTTTAAAGGGTTAAAAAGAAAATGTTTTTCTTTTTTTAATCAATTCAAAAATAATTTGGGTTGATTTAAAGAAAATAATTAAAGAATTTCAAATTTAATTCATGTTAACTTTTTCAGAATTGTGATGAAAAATCAATAAAAATGTTCATCAACATCAGTTTAAAATGTAGTTTTGACTAATTTGTCATATATAGTAATATGATTACTAATCGAATCGAAATTGTAATATAATCAATTGTAATTGTAATATAAAAATGATTACTAATATAACGATAACACATTTTCAAATTTAAAAATTTGCATACTTTTAGGACAACCTATGATAATATTATAATACTTGTTAAAAATTTCAATTGGTTAATTACATTATCAAGAATGATAATTCTACTTCAGAATGAACTTTGACTATCTTATATATTAATTTAGATCTTTTTATGTTCTTATCAATTACATTCATTCGTTAAATTTATTGAATTTTTTTCTTATTTAAAATGACTTGTGAGAATATAATCACGCCATCTTTTTTTAATATCCCGTGAGTATTGGATTATTGTCAGCCCTCTATAAAATTTATATTAAAAATTTTGAAAAATGTAATCTCAATTAAATATATGCACAGTCAGTTGTCCTGGGTATGACCGTATCCCTGAAATATATTAATAATAAATAAGCAGTTAAGCAGTTTATAACCATTGGGATTTGCATTGAAAAATAAGAAAATGATTAAAATTCGGAAAATTTTATATTATGTCTGTATATTTGAACTTAAAATATCATCTTAAAATATTTTTAATTTAATACACTAAAAATTTTCATGAAAAATGTTTTTAAAATATTGTAATAACTGGAAAATTTACAGCAATGTTTAAAATAAAGTATTATTTTTAGAAATTTATTTTGATAAGGATTCCGAATGTTAAACAATTTTACATTTTTATTAAATTATAATTAAAATTAATTAATTTCTGTAATATCATAAATTATATTACATTATCTTAAATAATGTAATTTTAACCAAGTGAAAAATCTTAACAAATTATTATAATAATTTCAAATTTTGTCCTAAAAGTATGCAAATTTTTAAATATTTCGTATATTTTAAATATATCGGGAAGCATTGACATAGGTACTATTTATTAGTATTGATTTTAGAATTGGATTAAAATTAGGATTCCAAAAATTTATTAAACGGGGGTTTGGTTCGAAAGCGATAATTGTTTTATACTTTCTGAAAAAAGCTATATACATACTTTTGCTTGCTATAGAAAAATTTTAAATTTCTGCAATTCAAGTGTCTCATATCTTTTAAAATTACTTTTGGGGACTTTTTTTTTTGGAAACCCTTGAACTATTTTTTGTATTTTCCTACCCAACCTCAGTAAGATTTCGTAATTTCGTATTAGATGCATTTCATTATTAATATTGCTTATTTACAATCACATCACAGCTTATAATTATTTCTAGTCTAGAATGTCTAGAATGGCCTTATTAGCTGAGGGTCATGCTGTCATGTCCTTATTTTGTTTTGCTAATATAAGAATCTAGATCAATAATTAATAAAAGGAATTACATTTATTACCTAGTACATACTCATACTAGTAGATATATTAAAACAATTTATTGTATAATATTATAAATTTACGTAAATAAATAAATAAAAAAATTATAATTGTTTTAAAATATTATTATTTTCAGATTACTTTTAAAAGTTTTAAATTGTATTTTGTAAAAAAAAAAAAAACAAGCTTAAAGTTTATTTTTGTTTTGAAGTTTTCACCTCAATAAATTTTCCAAAGAATTTCCAAGGAAAATTGTGGTAACAAAATAAATCAGAAAAAGTTTTATCCAATGAATTGATTTTGTTCGATTTTCTGTCAAATATTTTCATTCTTTTCTTACCTCTGTTTATATTTAGAGTTTTGTTTTTTTTTCTGTTTTTTTTTTTTTTATTTTGTGGTTTTAAAATGTTTCTTTTACAGTTATATGAGATCAGGTGTTCTTTATAACAAACGTACTAAAGACCTCGTCTATTTTATTACGGGAACAAACTTTTACAATATAAATTATATATATTTAGTGAATGGCATGTTTTTTTATTTTATTGTCCTTTTATTATTGGTTTCAAATTTTGTTTTTTTTTTTATTTTACAATTTTTGCGCATCCAGGATATCCAGAATTTGTATCTTTAAAATTTTTTTTTTTGCAGAAGATTAAGAGTTTCAATTTTCTTCAAAAAGACAAACATAGAGAAAATAAAAATTAAATAAAAATATAAACTTTTGATTGGTATTTAGTTGTTCATTTTTTTTTAATTTAATTCTTATTGACTTATTATTGTTTTTGTTGTTTTTTAACTAGAAACATCTGTATAATTGACAATTAAATGACAATTATAATATTTTGAAAAAAAAAACTAAATAAAAATAAATAAATAATTGAAATGATTTTGAAGTTGATTGATTAATTGATTGGGATTGGTCACTTGAACAAATCATTTTTATATGTTAAAGATGTTTTGATAAAATTTCAATTTATCATTTTGTAAGTCTTTATGGATTGTTTTTCAAAAAAATGGTTCATTATTTTGTAATTTATTTATAACTTAATATGAAATATTTTTTTCTAGTTAAGGATTGGGCAGATTCGTCTTAAGATACAATTTTTAGCATTTTTTGAAAATATTTTAGAAAAATGTTCGTTCGTTTGTTCACAAAACTTCTATACCATTTCTAATACAGGAATATAATTTTAACTTCGAATAGGTATCGCAAATACTGAATTTAATTGAACAAATTATTTTTGTAACCCCACCCGTTACGTAAATTTAGCCATACAGAGTCAGAAAAAACCCTATTAAAATTGTTGTCAAAAAACTTTTATAAGGTATATCTTTAAACTGGAAACGCTAAATGGAAGCTGTCTTCAAAAAGTTTATAAATATATGTGAAATTGATATATTGTGTTGCCATACGGTATTTAAATTACCTAGATATAGTAGATATAGTCATAGACTCAATATTGAAATCCAGCCAGTTTACTCCATAGGTTCGAGTACCTGTCCAACAACTTCTTTTTTTTATATGAGCATTACTCTATAACTAATAAAGGTGGATGTTTGAAATTTTTTAGTAGTTAACTGGCTATTAAAGTTAACTACTACAAAATTTCAAACGTTTGAATAAAAACGAGGAAGAGTGTGGTAGAGTAGACTGTGTCAACTCTGGGATACCCGTATGACCGTTATATAAACATTATATTATTATTATTATAAACATTTATACTTTTGGCAAAATTTCAAACATACCAGCTTTATTAGGTGTAGTGCAATGCTCATATAAAATAAGAAGTTGTATGGAAGCTACTCGAACTCACTGCAGTAGACCAACCAAATTTTGCATTAACTTTGGCCATTATACTAAACTATTTTTGGCAAAATTTCAGACACCCAACTTCAATAGGTAAAGAGTAATATAAAATAAGAAGTTGTATGGCATACTCATATAAAATAAGAAGTTGTATGGCAGCTACTCGAACTCACTGCAGTAGACCAACCAAATTTTGCAGAAACTTTGGCCATTCCACTAAACTATTTTTGGCAAAATTTCAGACACCCAGCATCATTAGGTGTAGAGTAATGCTCATATAAAATAAGAAGTTGTATGGCAGCTACTTGAACTCGCTGCAATAGACCAACCAAATTTTGCAGAAACTTTGGCCATGAAACTAAACTACTTTTGGCAAAATTTCAGACACGCAGCTCTTATAGGTACAGAGTAATACTCATATAAAAAAAGAAGTTGTATGGCAGTTACCCGAAGCCATGGAACAAAATGGCTGGATTTAAAAAGCAATGACAGCTATTGCAAAAAAACGAGTTTGCGAAAATTTCAAGATCCTAGGTCCTTTAGTTTTTGAGTTATCGGGGTGATGGACGGACAGACGGACGGACAGACGAACGGACGGCATACATAGCTAAATCGATTTATTTTTTGATTCTGATCCGATCCATACACTTGAGTTCTATATCTACCCCCGCTCTTTCTCTGCGTCCAAACGTATTAGCAAATTTATTATACCCTTCGACTATATAGTCATACGGGTATAAAAAGTTGGTGTTGTGGAGGGTTTCGAAGAACTGCCTTTCAATTTATATTTCCTTTTGTATGATATATGAATTTCCAACCGGATGATATAATGTATATACTATGGTCATACGGGTATCCCAGAGTTGACATAGTCTACTTTACTACACTCTTCATCATTTCAATACTTGTTTTGAATACTTAAATATTAAAATTACGAAAACATAATGTTCGTTGGGATGCTTTTTTTCTAAATTATAAAATAATTATAAATCCATTGAGTTAATTCTAGCTTTGATTATTTTCCTTCCCTTGAATATTTCGTTGAGAACGTTAGTTTATTCTTAAAAGTTTAAATAAGTAAAATGTGTTGAAAATCTTGAAAAATCGGTGAAAAATTTTGCAGGAAACTATTAAAATATTTATAATGTTTCAAATGTATGAATACTTTTGTCCAATACAATATTAATATATATCTATATACCGGATTATTTTATTTCAATATCAATTTTATCCCAAGTATGGTTTTTTTTTGAAAATTGCTTTTATCAACTTTTCTTTAAAAATTTAAAAATTTTTCGTCAAATTGACAAAATAGTCAAATATGAAACTGTCAAAGTGTTCAAAGCGAAGTTATCTAAATAAGTATTCATGAAACGATTACTTTTTTTTAATCAACTGTCATACGGAAAAATATAACTCATTTCAACTGTCAAAGTTGTTTAAGGTGGAAAATGAAAGAAAGTAACTAGCTCATCACCTCAAGTTTTCAATTGGGTATAAAATATAAAATGACATTTTGTGGTACATATATATATATATATATACAATAAAAAATAATACTATAAAATATTATAATTTAACTATTATTTAAATTCAATCAAATTTGACATCAAATTATGTTTTTATTCAAATAATTATTAAATTATTTAACATATCATCCAAAATTATTTGAAAATTGAAATAATTACGATGAAATTGAAATAATTATGAAATAATAATTGTATAATTATTATACAGAAATAATAAAATTGAATAATTTTGCAAATTGTGAATAAAGAATGAAATGATTAGAATCAAAATATTTAAAAAAAAAAAATCATTATTAATCCATATTGCTAAAAGTTAAATTATTTTTAATTATATTTCACCCAAGGGTTTTTATTTTAAATGTCAATTTTCAATTAGCTAGATAATAATAAACAAATAAAAAAAAATCAATTATGCATTTAATTGTTATTCTGATAAACATATTTACAAATATAAACATATAATTATAAATATTGGTATGTATATGCATTATAATAAAAAATTCAAGAAAAAAAAGGTTGAATTATTTTGGGCATATTTCCAAAATAAAAATTTTTTTTCAAAATAGAAAATTAATTTTTCGATTTTTACTACAACGAGGTTCTTTGTCGCAACATTTGTAGTTATGATGTAACGTTTATATTGACCCTTAAGGATCACTAAAATGGAATAAAGTTTGATAATCAATGGAAGATTTTAAATATTATATAGAAATAACAATCTGTAAAATATATGTTGAGCATATGCCCTATAAACAAAAAACGTATTTTAGAAAATACCAGACCAGTACAGATTGCACTGCAGGTAAATCCGATTCTGGACCTTATCATGGAAATAGGTCTATATAAGAAGTGATTACAAATAACCTCCTGAAACTTGTTAATTATAACCTAGTTTTAAACCAAAACTCTAGGTTTTACAAGAAATATTAATGAATTATTTATTAATTATTAAAGCTCGAAAGCGACCAATTGAAACTGTGCGATGTTTCTTTGGGTAGTGTGCAGTTTTAGCACACCAAAACCACACCCTTTTTGAGCCAAACTTTAGGAGGGAACCTGTGATATAAATGTACAGTTTGGCTACAGGGATGGGGATATGAAAGGAATTGGGATTATGGTGGAAGTTCTTTGACATTTCTGGATTATGAGGGATGAGGAAAATTGGATGGGATATTTAGAAAAAAGATGTTAATGTTCTTCTTAAATTTAGCTAAATCGTACACATATACATTATCAACTTTGGGGAACACACTTGGTCGAATAATAGTTATTTTATTAATATAACCATTTTTAAAAAAAAACTTTATTTAATCTAAGAAAGTAGATTAGACAGTGTCAATTTTAAGTAATCTACACGAACATAATATAAACATTATATTATCCGGTTAACTACTTTTAGTTAAAGCTAAATATACAAGTGATAAGACTTAGTTATATATTATAAATGATAATTTAAGCTGTATGACAGCTACTCAAACTTCTTGCACTCTTGAGTTATGCTCGGCTCCTCAAACACGTTGAAAAAACTGGTTGAATTTCTATATCAAAGATGGCTTTTTTATAAAAACGATTTTGTGAAATTAATTAAAATTCTAGAAGCCTTAGTTTTTGAGTTATAAAGCGGGAAGATGGACAGACGAACACAATTTTGACCTGATCTATACACTTGATCCTACATCTATCCCTTCCCTTCTTCTTTCCAACAATACAAACATACTGGCAAATTTAGTATACCCTGTTAGTTACGTTCATCCAGGCTTAAATATAATTCAATTAGATTTTTTTGATATTAAAATTTAAGAGGATTATTCTATAAAAAGTTATTTATTTTTTTTTTTGATCTATTTATTACAACTCACAGATGAAATTTATAATTTTTTACACAAAACACTGTGTTAGATTCAAAATTTTTTTGAAGTGGTTTAGGCAGTTCAATCGCATATAATTGTCAATCTAAATGCAATTACATATAAATGAATTTTTATATTTGATTTATTACTTGTGTAAAACATCAAAGGTGGAAAAATATATTGAAAATTTATGAAAAAATGAAACATGTACTTTACTTTTAAAAATAATATTTGCCACATTCCACATTGCCACGGTGTTTTTTGAGTTCTTTTGAACTTTAAATTTATTAACTGAAAATGTATTTTTTTTTCAATATTTTAAAATGTTGAAATCGCCCAACTAAAATTTGTGAACATTTGATTTCAAATAAGCCCACATTAGTAATATTCACTACATGATTCTGTGAACATAAAGAAGCCCACGTATTAGAATCGATCACTCTTATGATTTTGTGAACTATGAACCTTGATAAAGCAAATATTAAAAATGTGGGGAATAAATGTGAATTTTTAGATAAAACAAAATATTTTAATAAACTTTAACCTTTAAAAATATATATATATATATTTTCATCAAACACGTTTCACCTTAACTGCTAAAATAAACTTTTACTTGAATATTTTGGTATAAAGGTGCATTTTAACATCCTACATCCAGTATTGTATGCAATATTGTATAAACCTACTCAATATTGTATGCAATATTGTATAACCTACTCGTATTTTATATTTTTGCATACAAAATTTTTCAATTAAAAATTTTTTTTTTTTAAATTTCTTTATTGTATAATTTAAATTAATAAAGTCAACCTTTTAAGTTATATGTTTATTCATTGTATTTAGGACATTGTATTCAGGACAATGTATTCAGGACACTGTATTCAGGACATTACAAAAAATCAATACAAAGAAAAAAAATTGTCAAAAAGTATGAAATTTTTGTTTTGTTTTTCTGATAAAATCCAATTAATTTTGTGTCCAATCTTCGAATTTTTAATAAATATACAAAATAAATTTTAAATTGCAATAATTTGTTGCAAGTGAAAATAAAATGCAATTTGTTTTTTTATTAAGATTAAATTAAAGGTGTTTTACAGATTAAATTCTGATTTTTAATACAAAAAATATCAAAAAATCTAGTGTGGGAATTGTAAAATTTTCGAGTGGAATCAACTATTCAAAGAAGATACAACTTAAAAATTGTTTGATTTAAGAGAAAAAGTCATATTCGACTCTTTTTTCGATATTCAGACAAGAAACTCTTTATTGGAATAAATTTATGTTATTCAATCCAACTTCCCACGGAATTAATTACTATAAACTACCTTCAATTAGCTACACTTTTGTTTCTTATAAAAACATAATGAATAAATTTAAACAGATGGAACTATGAACAATTAGAACGAATTTCGAAAAAACTCCTATCGAATTTTTTAACATTACTTTGAAAAAATCACGTTTTAAGAATCCCGTTATTCGGAATCTTTTTAGAAACTTTCTATTTAATTAAAAACAGCAAGATTTTCAACAAAATTGAAATTTTGATAAACGACACTTAAAAGACTTTGACAAAATCCTTATAAAAAACTCTTCGAAAAAAGTATAGGGTAACGTTCTATAGTCTTAAAAAATAGCACCGAAAAATTAGCCAACTTATACATATTTTGTATTTTTTAACTTCTTTAATGCTAAAAATGTATTTGTATTGCTGAATTTTGGAACTCAATGTATAGTCAACTGTAAATTTCGAAAAATTCGAAGTATATACGAATCAAAATTAGAAGAATTCGAAGTATATAAAAATTCAAAAACAAAATAATAAATTTATTAATTTCGAAATTCGGAAAAGATTAAAAAAATTTTCATGAATATTTACGAAATTGTATCCTAAAAGTGGTCAGATTAATTCAATGTAGACAATTTTTGATTTCGAAAAATTCGAAGTATACGAGAATACGACTACAAATTAAAAAAATTCGAAGTATATAAAAATTCAAACGAAACTAAAGAATAAATTTATTAATTTCGAAATTCGGAAGAGATTTTAAGATATTTCATGAATATTTACGAAATTATATCCTAAAAGTGGTCAGATTACCTCTTAATTTTACAACTTCCGAAATTCTTTTTTTTTATCTTTTCGAATCTTTTCGAAATTTATTTTATTTAATCTTTATAAATTGATTTTCGATTTTTTTTATTAAAAACAATAAAAAAATACAAAAGTAATAAAAAAATTTCTAGCAGATTTTCATTTATTGGTCATAAGGGGGTTAAAGAGAGAGAGAGAGAGAAAAATAATAGAAATAAAAAGCAAAATAATCTCACACACGATTAAAACAAATATATATAAAATAAAGTAAAATATCATTTCGAATCCATTAACCTTTTATTGATCTTTTATGCATGTATAGGTCAATAATTTTTTATTGTATTCCTTTTTAGTACTTTTTTTTTTTTTTTTTTTGTAATTTTTATTTTATTATACATTTGCATAAGGATTTTCCAAAAAAAAAACAATTTGTAAGTATATATGTGGAGGATTAAAAATATCTGAAAGAAAACTGCCATCATTATAATATGTTTTAAAATGGATAAAGGTATTAATGTACATATAGGTATATAATGTTTATATAAGAACTTAAGATACAAAATATATGACCCTACTATTGTTTTTTATCTTATTTATAAAATATATGGATATATGTATATATATATATATATTGATATTTGTCTATATATTAATTATTATGATTTTTTTTTTTCATTTTAAAAATAGAATATTAAAGCAATTTTTGAGAAATATTGAATATCTAATAATGGGAGAGTAGCAGGGTTAAAGTGCTTAGATAATACATATAAAAGAACTAATTATTAAAATAGTGGTGGGAGTAATTATTGGTTTTGTATCTAAAAAAGAACTTTGCACAGCTTCTGTTGTATTTAATGAATTAAATAGAATAAAATGAAGGGCAGATTTAAAAATAGCTGAGAATACTCAGTAATCGCGTCACAGTTAATCCTTGTAAGACTAGACAACTACTCTAAAGAAATCTAGAAATATATGCCTCTTCATAAAGCTTTCCAGCGTGAAACAGTTTTGAGACTCGTTCTAAACTTTCACCTCGTTATTGGTAAAATTTCGTAACATGGCTCTCGGAGACTCGTATGCTATGTGTAACTTCGAGTCATAGAATGAATTACAAAATAAAGTCTTTGGTAAGTAGTTGGTAATTATTTTGCCTATTTAAAGGGGTAAAGTTGAACAATAATCTCAGAACTGTTTCAGGATGGAAAGCATTAATTTTATATTTGGAACAGTAAAAAAAGTTAATAATACTTTTTTATCAAATAAAATTTATGATTCCCAACTGTAACTTCATAAAATTCCTTTGCCAATTCCAATCTCCAAAAAAAACGGTACTTTTGCGTTAAGGTTGTCCTCTTAAGTTTGATTTAAAAGAGAGGGCGGTTTAACTGGGTTAAAGCCCAACACGACCTAAAGGAATCTTGTACTTAAATCACTTGACTTGGTTAGAACTTGGTTAGAGGAATCCTTAGCGAAAGAACGTGTTCTCAATGTCTTACGTATTATAAGTTGTGATGAATTCTCCTATTACAATTGTCTCAAGTATTTTTAGAACCTCCATTAATATTGTTTATTTATTTTTTCATTATCTCGCTTTGTGACCATTTAATTCCATATAGTAACATTCTGTCTATCAAAAAGATTAATGTGTATGTGTAGTAGTATTCGATATTATGTATCTTTGATTTATGAATTTTCTTATTTTTTTTTGGTTTTTAATGCTTCCTTAATTATTGAAACAAACACAAGATAGAAGACAAAAGTATAGATAAGTAAATTATACTCACATACATACTCGTATAATAATAAAATTAGCAGAAAGAAGGATGGGAGGAATTTATTGGGTACCCTATTGAGATTGAATAATTAATTGAATTTTTGGGAATCAACAAAATGACTAAATAAAAATTGCATTATATATATACATACTCTGTATAGATATGTATCTATATAATATATATAAATTGTGTGTGAATTCTAATTTCTAAATGAAAGAATGTTGTGTATGTGCATAAGTATTCCTTTGCGGTATACCAAAATTTAATCAATCGAAATATATGAATGTGCTATATATAGATATATGTAATGTATATATATTATATATGTGTTTTCAATAATTAATAAATTAAGAAAATTGTCTGCTAATTACAAATTTTATGTAATAAAGAAAGATAAGTAAAGATATATTATATCACATGGGATATTAATAAGTGTTTAAATTATAGATATTTTGACTTATACATATTATTCATATGTACCTAGGTCCGTATTTTGTATGAATAAACTAATTTATGCTATATTTAAACAATTATGCACTAATAGCAGTGGCGTGTCGTTGCTTTTATGATAAGGTATGCAATAAAACTAAAAGATCATAAACTTCCAAATTTATTAAACAAAATTATAACATTATAAACCAACCAAATGTATAGGCTAAAAACATGCAGCAAAAACTACAAGTGTACAGCTTAATTTATAACATTTTTTTCTTTCTTTCTTATTGTACTCATATCGCCTTTCGGAGTAATTCGCTAATTTATATTAAATAAACAATGTACAGTTTAATATTTGCACATCAAAATTTCTTAACTTTAAGCTTAAAGTGAATTAAAAAATGAAAGAGAAAGATTGATAGTTTAATGTAAGAAAAAACGTGCACAAGAACATACAGCAATTCGTTGTATTCGCCTATATATATGCAAAATACGTGTTCAAAAAAGATCTTCAAATAGTTTTGAGCCATTCATGTGGGTGATTTTATGTTAAATAGAAATTATATTTATATTAAAATAAGTAATAAAATTTATAATAATTTAGTTTATAATAAGTTTACGTATTATTAGAATTTTTTTTTATTTAAATTTTTAATATGAAGTTGCACACTTTTGCACATAAGGGTCGCACACCACTGACTAATATACTTGGGATTTGATACTAATACTTAGGATTTATTCTAAGAATTATATTTTATATAGAGCTGTTTTTTTTAATGCATTAAAAGATACAGTATAATTCATTCAAAATTTTTAATTATTGATTCACAATATTCACACTTTTTAATTATCAATTCACAATTCACAATATTATTATTTAATCAATAGAAATCGGCTCTTAATATTTTATAATTAAATCGAAAATTAAAGTTGCCACTTATTCAGCATCATTAATGATACAATTATAATATAAGTAAATAGGTTTGATTTGTTTTACTTAATTTTATTTAATTACTTAATTATTAACTTAAGTTAGAAACTCATACCATGATCGTGTTCATGGACTATATTAATTTTTTAAAACTTTTGATCTTAATATTAGAGGTATTAAAAAAAGATCGTAAAATCATTGCAGAATTAAAATAAAATAAAATTAATTAAATTTTTATTGGAAAACCAATTTTTTTAAATACAAGATATTTAGTTCATTAATTTATTAATTCTCAAAATCCTTTTTTTTAAATATAATATAATTTATAATATTAATAATTTTTGAATAAATAATATAATCAATGTTTTTATTATTTAGTATTAAAATTTGGTTTTAAATATATTTTTAAAAAATTTTTTAATTTCAATTAATACATTTAATAATGTATTTAATTATTAATTCACTATAATCGCTTTATTTTATTATTTTATTTTAAAAAAAATAAACATATTAAGTATTAAAATAAACATAAACTTTTGCAAAAAACTATTATAAAGAATTATTCATAAATTATATAAAATATATATATTAAAAGCACTTAATATATTAATTAATATCTGAATTATTCATTGTAAAATTGTTTTTAAATATTTAATTCGATTTTGAATATAATTCTATACTTTTTTTTTTCAAAAATATTTAAATAAATATTTTCACATGTTATACTGTATTATATATTTAAATATATTATATACTTTTAATTACTAATATATATTATATACTTTTAATTATTAAAATTAAAAAAAAAAAAATATTTAAAATTATTTTAATTATATATCAGTTTACAACAACAACTATTTTATTATAAACACTTAAATAAAAAAATTAATAATGAAAAACTATGACTATAAAGCCTTAAAGGATATTAGTAAAGGATAATACTAACAATTTTATTAATTTAATTATCATTTCCTTGTTATTTTTTTGTTTTTTTGTTTTTATTCTTTAACTGAATTTAACACTAAAACACCGGAAATTATAATAATTATTTTTATTAAATTATATTTTAGATTTTATCACAATATTTTTATTTTTATAAAAATAATGATATAAAACATGACAAACACATTGAAAAAAAAAAAAAAATAAAAAACACATCAGAAACGATGAGACATTTTGTAAAAAAAAAAAGGACATTCACAATAAAAATAAACTAGGATAACTATATATATTACATATTAAATAAATTTATCCTTGCTATTTATTATATATAATTTGGTAGTAATATTTTGGCAAACACTGAGAAATCGTTTTTTTTTTTTTTTGTAAGAGTATGCGTAATAGTAAATAGGCTTTTAGATGTTTATTCTTATGTTGATTTGGAAATAAACACTAAATAACAAAAAAAAAAAAAAACAAAAAAAAAAAAACAAGAAAATAAAAATATGATATGAAATTCAAAAGATTCCTGACACTTTGAAAGGACATAAAGAACATCATTCTAAAATATATCAAAAAAAAAAAAGAGCATTGTTAATAATATATTTTAAGGAAATTATGTTCATTTCTCAGTTTTTTTTTTTGTTTTTTTTTTTGTATTTCGAATTTTGATTCGAAAAAAAATTTAGTAATTCTAAACTAAGTCCAAAGTTACATCTTTAATATTTCCACAATTTGGAAATGGTTTTTCATTGAAATTAAAGAGATAAATTATTTGCCCCTAAAAATATGCAATTCAGGTTGTAATTCAATTTCTATACTTAAAGCACAGTTTTTGGAGCAAATTTTTAGCCTTCAATAATTTTAGACAACTCTGGCTTTATTCGTGATTATAATTAATAATAATATAATATGCGGGCTCCATTCAGGGCTACATAATAAATCCGGGAAATGCCAAAACCGACATAGGCGCGGTATAGATGAATTGAAAATTTTTAAATTAGCTTAATGTTTTGTATACCAACTATTGTAATTATAGCTTCGGTAATTACAGTGAGATTGAATTAGGCTAAGTTAGTAAAATTGCACAAAGAAAAGTATTGCATTTTATTTAATAATATTTGTTTGTATTAAAAATAAAAATTTTCTAAAATAAGAATTAAATTTGTAAGTTCAAATAAAGCCTATTAGAAAACATGAAAGACCTAACCAAATTTTAAAATGATTGGCTTCGCAGATATGTTCGTATCCTAGGGGTTTGTGGTTCATAGCTCGCTTTAAGGGTTTTTGGAATCCTCACCTTTTTTATCTCAGCCTTTTTTTTCGGCATTAGTAACTCATAACGGCATAATTGTCTTTTTAGTTATCATGCGAGCGGATGGAAATTGCACAATTGGCTTGTAGTGGATATTTGATGTTTTCAAAAATTGTATCAAAGTTAATATATTCCTATACACCTAGGTATAGGTATTGAGGTTATGAAAATGAAAATGAGTTGGTTAGTTGACCAAATATCACTCCATAATCGTTGTAGTATATCCTATGCTCAACAGAAGTCCTTAGTAATATTAATTGATCATTGTCGAGTTTCTTTAAGAGTAGTTATTTTATATATCTTTTAGGACTTGCATTAGTTTTAAAATTTCTTTAAAAGTATAATTAGAATAATTACAAAATTTTGTTGTAAAGAATATTTTAAATAATATCATGCAGTTATAACAGGCCTACTTGTCTTGATTATTTAAAATGTAACTTTATTTTTAACTACGTCCATGCCCTTGAAAGCATAGATTTGCAATGCATTTCCATCTAAAAATCTTATGTTTTTCCTGATGAGGTGAGCCGTACTGCTCTTCTCAGTTATTCTCCAGTTTTGTAATGTAAATTCCGGAATTACAATGGACAGACAAATAACATTCAAAAAAAGTTTAAAAAACAAACAATTATTAACATTATGAACTCAAAACGAAAAACCATTTTATTTTACATTGTTGCAATTTAACTTCATGGAGAGGCGAAAAAATAAAAAAGGACTTTACTAGAACCAAAAGAAATAATAAAAATAAAAAAAAGGATCTCACTTACTAAAGATTTTTAGCCATATATTAATAAAAACTAAAAAACACTGGTGAGAAAAGTAATAATAAAATTTATTAAGTAATAAAAAAAAAAAATGTTGTTACAAAACTAACGGAATATTTATTTTACAGTTGTATTTTTATTTTTTTTTATAATTCTTTTTCTATTTTTATACAATTATTATGTATTCTTATATTATATACAAATATACATATATGTATATACATGTTATATATATAATATATATACATACTTGACTTCATTTTTAGGACTTTTAAAGAGCTTATTGTACATTGGGCTATTATATAAGTATGTATACGTTATTATTCATGTTTTTATTTGTTAATTGTATATTTGCATATATGTATGTATAAATGTACATGTATATGTATAAAATTACAAGATCATCACTTAGTTCAGTAATTTAAAAAGATAAAAATCTGCATTTATAGTAAAATAATAAAATTGGGTAGTTAATGTTTTATCTATTTATAAGTGTAGTTTTTATTTTTAGGTTAGATATTTAAAATATGGTGGTCCCGTTTTTTTTTTTAAGGTTTTGTTATTATAGGAATGCTACTGTTTCTTTTATAAATGTTTGTATAGGTTTATATTTTTTTTATAAAATAAGTGTACAGGATGTTCCGTATAACAGTACTAATATTTCATTAGGTGTGATCACAATATTAATACTTTAACCAAATAGCATGGTAAAGGAAGGAAGTATAATTAGTCTATATATAATTAGTCTCTATATAATTTGTCCTTTTCGAGATTGTGGGTCATTTATGTTCTGTTTTTTTACATTACAACTGCACCCACATGTTTCACAGAAGTTTTTTTTATATTTCTTTCTGAAGTATAGGGCATTCCCCAAGTATATTTACACTAGGCTTCAGTTTCTCTAACTATTATATTGACTAAGTCGTTAATTACTCGGCTAGATCTATTGTATAAGATTATAAAAATACACAAATGTTATTTTTGTGCGCCAACTTTTATCTTGCATAAGAGTACATATTATATATATATATATATATTTTAAATAAATCTTATTTTATATTACGATATAGTTATTTAATTTTACGACATTTTTCATTTCTTGGATATAAGTTGAACCGAGTTTGAACCCGAAACATTTCACATAAAATATCGACGTCCAATTTGCCACTACGCCACTGGTCAAATACCATAAATACTAAAAGCTTACTTAGTTTATATTCGAAAGTTTTCCCTTCAAACCTTTTTCCTTAGTCTGAACCAGGATTTACTGTCTTCAGTAAGCTCAATATCTCCGAAATGATTGATATAAACCGGCCTTCTCCCACTTCCTCATTAGAGTTTTCAACTCTCCTTTAGATTTTGTTCTATCACTTTCTTCAATATTTTATTTTATTCATCCTTCTGTAAAACACCCTGTTTTTACATTTTTTACATTTTCAGGTCGACCTTAGCTATTTAAAAAAACCAATAAAGATATCCTATAATTGACTGTGTTCATACAAAATATATATTTCATGTTTAATTTTATTCCTTATAATTTATGAGGTTACATAAAAGTGACCGACTTTAAATATAGAAAAAAATTAAAAAAAAAAACAAAAACAAAAAAAAAAAATAAGAAATTAAAATTATTATATGACAAAATAATTGACTTAACTTGTACACAATTAAATGAGTCAGAAAAAAAAAATAATTTCCAAGAAATGAACAGGCAAATAATAAAACAAAAAATATAAGCAGAAATTATGAACGCTAAAAAAAACAAGTGATGAAAAAAAACCAAGGGTTTTTAAAAAAGCACATTTTCAAAATTATATTGTATTACATACTGAGTTTAACTTTGGAAATAGTTACTACTGACTTATAAAATTTACTGCTAACAGTAAATTTTTTATTTAAAAGTTGTTATAGCCCTTTAATGGGGAAGGTTGCCAAATTTCTCAAGAATCTAACTTCAACTCCCCCCCCCCCCCCCCTCATCCTCTAATTTTTTAGGTTCTAGGAATTAAATTGTGAATTACACAAAAATTTGGAATTTTACTTAGAATTTTATTATCTAAGCAAAAATGGGTAAAACTGCGAGACACTTTCTTCAATTTAAGGAACCCCTTTTAAATTTAAGAAAAACCTTTAACATATGTTAAAATATAATGTTGGACCTTTAAATTTTGTATATTAATAAAAAAAAATTGGACAGGTATTCAAGTTACAGGTGCTTAAAAATAGCATAATTTCAATTTTCGGGCCCTTATAGCTCCTAAACAGGGGGCTTGACAAAAAAATTTTTTATAACTGACTCCTATTATTTTTTTAGGATCTAACTTCTCCCAAAATTTCAAGACCCTAGCTTGAACCGTTCAGAAGATATGTGTGGCCAAAAATTTTGCGAAAATTGAGTTTTGCGTAATGTTAAATTTTAGTACCGTATGGCAACCCTAAACATTTGCCTTTTAAAAATTTATAAAGTTTATGAAACCAGCTATCATTTGCCGTTTTCAGATTGAAAATATATGTAACAGAACTCTTGTTATAACAATTTAAATATAGGGCTTTTTCCAACTTTGGGGGGCTGTAGCCCCGTAACAGGTGGGGCTACAGAAAAAAATTCTTCTACGAAATTATTTTTTTTGCAAAAACTACCCATGGTTAAAATTTTTTTTCTCTATTTCAAACGGTGTAAAAGTTTTTGTAAGCATACGGACGGACGGACAGAGTGAAGCTATATAGGCACATTTTTACAAAATTTTTTGAAAATGTGCTAAAAAAGACAAAAATATCCTTTCAATTATACGATTCTTTCCTTGCATATTCCAAAGTGATTCAAAAAAAAAAATAGAAGTAAAATAAGAAAATTTTTTTTTTCCAGGATAAAGAAATGAAAATTTCCCGAGGGAAATCATTTTTATAATTCTTACTAAAGTGGAAAACTTAAAAATATAAATGAAATATAATATAAAAAAAGAACTATTTCATATAATTAAAGTAATTGTATTTAATTTGTGTGGGTAATGTCATTTTTTTTTATTTAATTTAATTTAAATACTTGTTTAATGTCCTTTTCTTAATTCAATATTATATGAATTTCTGCGATTAAGAGTAAATAGTGGTAATGTCTGATGTTGAAAAATTTAATTCAATTTTAGTTTTTTGAAAGTATTTCAAGATTTTTAAAATTAAAAATAAGTAAGTTTATTTAAAGTTACTTAAAATAAGTAATTGAATTTGAAAGGATTTACTTGAAAGGATTTACAAGTCCAATAGTCCTGGAATTACTCAAGTTTCAATTCAACCCCATACAATATTGAATCTTTAATTAGCTGTAAATTATAAATTCTTATTATAAAGTGTTGGAGGTTATGAATGAAATTATTTGCAAAGGAAAAGAAAGTAATTGAATACTGAAGTATTACTTGAGTACTATTAAATTACTCGAAAATACTTCAATATCAAAAAATGATTACAAAAGAGATTAAACTCAAAATTTAATTACTTTCTGGGAATTACAAGTATTTTTACTAAATTCTTTTAGTTATATACTTAAATTTTGTAAATATCGAAATAATAAAAGTAATACTGGTACGTGACAAAGTAATTAGTATCAGGTAATTGACTATTGTACTGGAAATATGCTGGTCTTTAATTCGTTTGTATATACCACTCAAATTTAGAGCTGTTAATAACTCAAATTTCAGCTCAAATTCCTTCCTTAACTAAAATTAAACTTATACAAATTAAGTACTAATTAAGTAATTAAGTACTAGTAAGATTTAGTACAGACATTGCTTCGTTTCCATACCACTGAAATCCAGAGTTGTTAATAACTCAAATTCCAACTCTATTTGCTACTTGAACTAAAATTGAACTTATTCTAATAAAGTACTTTAAAGTACTAAGTACGGACATTGATTATATATTGGATATAAGTTTATAAATTAAGAAGACACTAACTTGAAATAATTCAAATATAAAATTAGCTCAAATGGTAGATGACTCAAACTTTGATTTGAGTGTGAGTTAAATTTCGTATTTCGTAAACCTGATGTAAATTAAGTGTATATTAGTGGTTGGAAGTTTTATATAAATAATAAAGTGATATTTATTATATATCAATTGTATTAATCTGCTAAAGTTATTAATTTAAATAGAGTTATATAATTAATTTTTTAATAATTATTTATATTAAAAAGATCTTACATAAATGTTCTATTGCTTGTGCAAAAATAATTGAATACGAACCTGAAAATAGAAAAATATAATTATGATTAATAAAAAGTTGTAATTTTATTACTAAATAATATTTTATTAAATTTAAAAGATTCAAAATTGGGTTCTTGAAAATTTTAACAGATATTTTTAAATTATTAAATTCTTAAAGCAAATGGAATGGTAACCTCTGACCAACTAATATTCTTACTTAGTGTATCAGATTTCAAAGTTGGACGCCATTTTTTCTAGGCCTTTACAGTAATATATCTTGCAAGATAAATCAATACTATAGAAGGAAATGTAATAAGTTCCTCGGTATAAAAAAAAAAAAAAATTGAATATCTTCTGTCCCAACAAATTTTGTTCCATAATACACTTTTTCTGAAACGCTTAAATCCGAAAATTTTATTGGGTCTTCGTGTACGCGTGTGTCCCAATATATGTCTGTTGACACGAGATCTCGCGTACATTTCAACAAATTTTGATGAACTTTGGTATGGGTGGTTTTTTGAACTTTATGGGTGTCAATAGTAAGGTTAAATTTATAGATGAACCAAACTCGACCATTGGATCCTCAGATTCCCATACAAAAACACGATAGACTTTTCGAGAAATTTTGAGTTATAACCGTCGGAATGAGTTAATATTTGGTGTATAGCAGAGTAGTATTCATAAATTGATTCCAGTATAATGGCGGTCTAGAGATTCCAAGAGTTTACGGAACGTCAAAATTTAGTAATTCATGAAAATTTCAAACGATCTTAAGGAAATTTGGTATGAATGTTTTTTTTTTGCCAACATAAAATAATGTCTTCAGAGATGGCCTTAAGTTGACTACTTGCTCCTATACAAAATAACCAGATTTCCCAAAAAACATACAAACAAACTTTAAAGATTTTACAATACAAGCTTCATTGAGCACGAATATACAGTCTAGGTTAGATTTATTTCTAGGTTTATATCCATATGACTATAGGTCAAAAGGATGTACTAAATTTGCCATTACGTTTTTGAGGAGGGGGAGTAGACTCAAATGTATGGATCGGATCAGAATCCAAAAGTAAATCAATCTAGCTTTGTATGTAATTGAAAGTCTAATAAGTTGTATATTTAAAATTTTCAAAAATTACGGGCATATAGGTATCCCAGAGTTGACACAGTCTAATCTACTGCACTATTCTTCATTTCCAACTAAACTTTTTTTGGAAATGTGTCTTTTATCAATATAAGAAACTTGAAAAATTTTTCAAATCTTATTCCAAAATTCTCTTGAACTACTTTTTTGAAAATCCATTTCCTTAATTTCCTTAAATAGTATATGTATAACATTTCTTAATTATATTTGTATATATGTTATTCAATATTAAATAGATTTTAAAGATCTAATAACATAGTTATAAAAATATAGAACAAATTTTAGCAATGTAATTTTTATAAAATAAAATAAATATATTTATGAATTATATAATTTCATTAATAGTTATATATGTATAGATTCATAAAATATCCACCAGGAGGTCATATGGTGATTAGATTTAACACAGCTTGATGAATTTTATTTTATTACTGTTATTTATTTTTTTTGTAAAAAATAACATTTCAAAATGGTTTCTGTTAATAAAAAGTTTTTCACACTTTCAATTTAATATTTCTGTTTCGACAGTAGTTACATTTTTATTTTAAAGAATTTCATTTAAAATTAAAACCCCTAAAGGGGTATTTAATTTATTTTGAAATTGTTCATTAGTCTGGAAATTTAATTGTTTTTGTTTTTTTTTTTTCCAAATAAAAATAAATTTATTTGAATATTGTTGAAAAAATATCTGATAACTACAAATGTAAAAATATTTTATATCTTTGAATAAATTGAAAAAAGCGTTGATATATAAGCATTATATTAGAGATAGATTTTATATATTATAAGATTGTATACAACATATTTATCCATCTCTAATATAAATTATGGCTTGAAATCTATCGTCCCTGTAGACTAGTATTATATATATATTACATTACTGGGGTCTGGGATGATAAGTTTCAAGCCTTTAAAATCAAAACTCAGCCTTCTTAAAGAAGATAATAATTAGATAATTAAATCGTACATTTAAAGTTAACTAATTAATGGGTCTAGTACGAAATCTCGACATTTTTAATCTCGGCTATTAAAGTCTCATTTTTTGAAAATCTTTTTTTGTTATATTCTGGAAAAAGCTAATAATTCTCCAACTCTAAAATACTTAAAAAAGCGAGATTTTTAAAAAGAAAAATTTTAAAAGGTGTGCGAGATTGAAAATGTCGAGATTTCATACTGTTCCCTGATTATTATTAAAAAGTCGGTTTGAAATAAGCGCATTTCGTGTCTTCGTGTCTAAAAATTACTTTGCTTCATATTAACCCATTTCGTGTAGGAAAGGCATGGTTCACTTTCTTACCGCTTTTTATAAGGTACTTGAATGGTTATATAACTAAATAAATAAATAATAACAATCCGTTTATTTATACTACTATAATGAACCCATTTCCCGAAAGTAAAGTATTTATTTGGACAGAACTAAATAATTTGTATAGAATTAAAAAAATACCAACAGTACTTTTAGAAAGTGCAAGGACGCTGTAATAATGTAAAATGTTAGTGGGATAGATTCACAAGTAATTTAAGTAACAAATTTTTAATATGTTAAATGACCTAAAAGTATGCAAAATTCAATCAAGAAATTTAATATTACTCTTTTTTTTATCAAAGCTAAATTAAAGTTTCAGTATATATCTTCCAATCTTATGTAATTTAAAGAATTCTATTGCTTAAAATCAATATATCAATATAAGGTTTATGTAAGCCAATATATATTACAGAAACTTTAAAACCATCCAAACATTTCTGAAAGTTGGCAATATTAATTTTTTGATTTCATGAAAATTTTAAATAAAATCTAAGATCCTTGCAATAAATATATTTTAAGTATAACAGTGTAGATGTTAGGCAATGAATTGTTAATAAAAAAGCCTATGGGTTTTCTCTTTTTCTTCATTTTCGAAACTGCATTTCGATCATAGAACAAATTAATTACAGGACCATGATATTAAGTCTGTCTGTATTTCGTTTGGCTGTATTTCATTTGCTAGTATTTCATTTGCCTGTATATTCAGTCCCCTGAAAAATACAGGCAAATGAAATACAGGTATATGACACGGTACCGTTTTTCATCAAGTCTAGGTTAAAAATGGATTACTCTTATTTATTATAAACTTGTAAAAATATTAGACACTAAATTATGTCTAAAAATAATATTTAATATTTGAAAATATTATGAAATTTTATTTTATTTAAACTTTTATTATCTTTAAATAAAAATAATAAATAAATAATTACTTTTCAAATAAAATTTAATTTAAAAACTTTTAATGTTCTATATATTTAAAGATATTTTTAGCATTGTGAGAAGTATCTAATGAATACAAATTTTTAATTTTTTTATTTTAATTTAAATTTAAAAGTTTTTTAATTTATTCCACAATTTATTCGATTTTTTTTTTATTTTTAAAATACAAAAATATCATAAGATATATATATTTTTAAATATTATAGATTTACTTTAATTGCCTATTTTAATGTTTTTAACTGGATTGACATTAAAAATTTTTTTCAATACCTAATTATCGATTCATAGACTCTAAAACATTTATAATATGAGCAATTTTGATTAAATCATAATGACTCACTGGTTCAAAGGAGGAATTAGATCATTTATTAGTAAAATTATATGTATGTATTGCAAATATTTATAAACACAAGTGTTTTAAATAATTGTAAAATTTAATTATGGCTTTCATGGAGTGGACTGAAGATTGTGACAATTTGCTTTTCTTTTAATTTTTTTTTTTATAGAAGTAAATTCTTAAAAGATATCTCAGAGACAGCTGATGTAACGAAGTTAGATGTAGGAATAAGTGTCCAGACTTAACTAAAAGCTACTGTCAGATCTGTTATCATTAAAACTAGTCTGTCTGATTAAAAATTATTTGGCTCTTAACTTTAATAGTTATCTTTTATCTAACAAATTCCCATAAGGATCTGCTTTTCATGTCTGAGTTCGTTACAAAAGTAGTCGCAGAGCAACATATAATTTGTATGACACGGCAACACAACAATTAGTGAAGACAACTAACCAAAAGTACATGAAAATAAAACAATTCGTTTATAATGTACCACAATTATTTTAAACTGAGTTTGAACTTCCAGCTATTATTCAAAAATTATTCAATTTTAAATACTAGTATTCTATTATATTAAATAAATATTCTTTAATAATTATACCCGTATGACTATAAAGTCCAAGGGTATAATAAATTTGCCATTACGTTTGTGACGCAGAGAAGGAGGGGGGGTAGATATAGACTCAAGTGTATGGATCGGATCAGAATCGAAAAATAAATCGATTTAGCTATGTATGTCCGTCCGTCTGTCCGTCCGTCCGTCTGTCCGTCCGTCACCACGATAACTCAAAAACTAAAGGAGCTAGGATCTTGAAATTTTCGCAAATTCGTTTTTTTGCAGTAGCCGTCATCGCTATTTAAATCCAGCCATTTTGGTCCATGGGTTCGGGTAGCTGCCATACAACTTCTTTTTTTATATGAGAATTACTCTGTACCTATTACAGCTGCGTGTCTGAAATTTTGCCAAAAGTAGTTTAGTTTTATGGCCAAAGTTTCTGCAAAATTTGGTTGGTCTAGTGGAGTGGGTTCGAGTAGCTGCCATACAACTTCTTATTTTATATGAGCATTACTCTCCACCTAATGAAGCTGGGTGTCTGAATTTTTGCCAACAATTGTTTAGTGTAATGGCCAAAGTTTCTGCAAAATTTGGTTGGTCTGCTGCAGAGGGTTCGAGTAGCTGCCATACAACTCCTTATTTTATATGAGCATTACTCTCCA
Source organism: Dolichopus griseipennis (assembly GCA_963082915.1). Taxonomy (NCBI): domain Eukaryota; kingdom Metazoa; phylum Arthropoda; class Insecta; order Diptera; family Dolichopodidae; genus Dolichopus; species Dolichopus griseipennis. Next base: position 105,687,652 of record OY720442.1, read on the forward strand.
CCTAATGAAGCTGGGTGTCTGAATTTTTGCCAAAAATTGTTTAGTGTAATGGCCAAAGTTTCTGCAAAATTTGGTTGGTCTACGACAGAGGGTTCGAGTAGCTGCCATACAACTCTTTATTTTATATGAGTATTCCACTACACTTAATAAAGCCAAAAGTAATTAACCGGATGATATAATGTATATGTTACGGTCATACGGGTATCCCAGAGTTGACACAGTCTACTCTACTACACTCTTCCTCGTTATTTTTTAAATTTAATGATTACAATGTATTTTTTGACATTTTATTTATTTTTATTTCATTAAATTTTTTTTAAAAATTTTTTTTCAACTTTTAAAACAATAAAAACTCTTGTATATGTAGTCAATAAAGATCTTACCTAATTTAAATTCACATTACAATTCTTTTTCTTTTACAACTAAAATTCTCTAAAATTTAAATTTTTTGATAATTACCTTAAAAAATGTTTTTTTTTTTATCGTAAAATATTTTAATTATAAATTGAACTAATTTAAATATTTATAATAAGTGTTAACACTGTGAATTCCAACTTTACAAAGACAGATATCAGAATTTTTTTTTTTGGAAGACTTTTATTAAGATTGAAATGAAATGTTCGAACGAAGAAGATTGAATGTTCGAACGAAGAAAATCGAATGAAAATTTGAGTTAAATAAAGTTTATAAATTGAATTAGATATAATAAAGAAGAGGGAGCATATGATTGCATTTCAATTGTCTGTAGTATCAATTGCCTTTATTTTGTAAAAGTAGGGTTATACTCCTTTTACAGAATATTTATATATATGTATATTTGAGATTTTTGAGTTAGGAGAGATTTAAAAGTTAGTTACAAAATTTGTATTATACTCTTTTTTTCCAGAATATTTATGTATATTTATACAGGCAAATGGAAAGAATGTAATAATCATCAAACTACTTAAGAAAGGTGATCTTACCAAGTGATACTGTAGAATTATAGCAGGGCTTCTAAAAAATTATGACAACAAGAATACAAACAAGACTACAGGTGAATCTAGATAACCAAATAAGAGATGAACAAGCAGTTTTCCACTCCCATAGAACAGACCAGGTTTATAGGCTTATAGACCAGGTTTATACTTTTAGAATCTCTGTTGAACAATCAATAGAATAGGGAGCCCATTATATTTAGTTTTCATTGATTTCAAGAAAGCATTTGATTGTACAAGCAACAAAGCCATATGGAAAGCATTTAGAATCAAAATATACCGGAAAAATCAATAGAATTTATACAAAACATTTATGAAGGGACACTGCTTGCAGTACTACACAATGGTAATAGCAGCGAACCATTCACTTTAAATGGTATATCGCTAAATAAGGTAATTAGTTTTCAGAAGTTGGACACAAGTTGAATTATGCCATATTAAAATTCGATGTGCTATGGTAAGTCTTATTAATACTAAGTGCAGAAAAACTTAACATAATAAAATCAAAATTTAGATTTTAATAAAATCTTTTTGCAACCTAAGTTTAAAACTTTAATAAACAGTGTTTGAATGATCCCTAAGTATATCTTTAAGTGATAATACCTTTAAATAACCTGATGAATTCTTAATTCAACATTTTCAACAGTAACACATCGGACGTCAACTTGTTAACAAAAAAGTTATCTTATTTTACCGCTCAATGAATTTTTTCTTTGAAATCTACCTATACCAGCCCATATTAATTTAATGTTTTGTAAGTTATATATTTAATTACTGAAATATAAATTATTATTCATAAAAATGTCATTTTATTCAACTCTAGTTTTCGAGGAAAAAAAAAGGAAATAAAAAAAAATAAAATTTTGAAATTTTTAATTAGTACCCTAAAATTTTGAACGCCTACATAAAAAATAATAACCCAAATACTTGAATATATGTGTATATTATATATATATATATATATATATATATAATTCCTTTGTATTAATATTAAGATAATAATTTTTTTACATTAAAAAATTTTTTAATGATTTTTCACCACTTTAGTGTGGTGAATTCTTGTTTTTTTATACAATAATTAGTACTTTATGGTATTTTTAATATTTAAAATTAATTTTTTTTAACAAGAATTTGTGATAAAAGTATTTTTATTTTATTTTGAATATTAAATTTTTAAGATTTTTTATTTGTATAAAATTATTGTATTAGGAAATGTTTAAATGTCATTTGTTTAATACATAAAAAAATAACCTCAAAAAAATTATGACTTTACTAGATTTAGTTTTTAATAAATTTTATTGAGCTTTTCACTCGTCTAATTTTTAAGACAAATAAAATCCTAAATAATTTTACAAGAGATTTGAACTTTTTCAAACTTTAAGATTTAAGAACAATTTAAAAATTAAATTCACAATACCTGATTTAGTTTTTGACACATTTAGTCAGTACATAACAAAGCATTTGGTGTTCTATGGAAGTGTCATATTTGACATTAGTAGAGAAGAAGACATTAGTTTAGAACTAAAAAATTTTTTTTTACGTTTTACTGAAAACTGTAATTATTCACCATAAAAACTTATCATTAAATCTAATTGTATTTAATTGTGGCTTAAAAGTGGATAAAGATTTTAACAAAGGGCAATCATTTCAATAATTAAGTAAAAAGGTTTTAATAAAAAAAGAAATTTAAGCATTTTATATATTTTTCATGTTTTTCAGATTTGTATAGTATATTCGATATCATATCTTTTTAAGTGAACTCAATGTAATTAAGAAGCACCGTTAACTTAAGTTAAAATAAAAGATGAAGCTTTAATGCTAGTATTTAATCACCCTGTTTTTGAAGTACCTCAAATTGTCAAATTTTAAATTTTTGACAGTTTTTCTGAGTAAAAGAATAGAAAAAATTTTGTTGAGGTGACTTTTGATAAATATTAGAGATATTCTCAAGAGTCAAAAATTTTGCAAATCTGATAACCAATGCAATTATAAAAACAAAAACCTAACTTAAGCTTATTTGTCAATTTTTTGAATGAAGTTCAAAAGTTAGTTTTCATTCAACCAACTGAGGAATCAACTAACTATACAAATGCTTCATTTGAATGTGCATAAGTCAATTCCTTGGTGCTAAAAATGTGCTAATAAATTATTTACCGTAATTAAAACAGGTTAACGGCTAGGTAGCACAGTTTTTAGTTGTTAAGGTCCGGGTTCGAGTCCCAGTGAAATTGAAAAAACTTATTTGTGGTGTTTGACTCGACTCAGCATCAATTAGGAACCCATTGGGTGGTTAAATCAATAATTAATAATTAAATATCTTTAATAAAAAATACATTAATATAACAATATAAACAAATACAACATATAAACAAATAATGTAATTTAATAATATAACTCACAGATACAGAATAACATATAACTCAAATACAAAATTATTATACACTATTCACACTACGCGAAAGTAACATGTTATCTGCGTTAACACGTTATTTAAAATTTCCAAGTAACTAGAAATTTGTATGAAAAAAAGTTGTCAAAAGTATTGTGAAAATAACACGTTACTCAGTTTAACATGTTATTTTTCAAGGCTGTGTACTTCAATTTTTTAATATAATCGATATTATTTAGATTTATCAATTTTTTATGAATTTTGATATCCCTTAATTTTAATCAATTTAAAATTTATTATATACTTTTAATTGAAGTTGCCTGTGTCTATGGCTTTATTTTTCATTCTGTCAGTTACTGATATATTTATATTAGAAATCTGACCATAAATTTATAAGAATTGTATGGTTCAGTGGTTAGCAAAGTGGCTTAGGGTGTAAATAGATCTGAGTTCGATTCTCATTAAAACGACAATCTTTTGTATTTAAAAGTGTTTTAATATAAAAGTAAATTGCTGGATTAAGACTAACTGAAAGAAGAACAGTCTCCCATTTCAGAAATTTACTTTTATATTAAAACACTTTTAAATGCAAAAGATCTACCATAAATTTTTGGTTAATGAAAATTTTCAACATTTTAAACTTAAAAGTTTTCAAACATTAAATGAACTGTTTCTTATACCATCAATTTACTTTGATATTAAAACAGTAACAAATTTCCAAAATCTACATTAAATTTTTTATTTTCTACATTTTAGGGGGCTAGTACTATTTAAATATATTTAATTTTAAGTATATATTGAAAAAAATATTTTTTTTTTATTTTATTTTTTTTGAAAGATAATTTTTACAAAAACAAAACAATACAGAAATGTAAAAAATTTTCTTTGATAAAAAGTATTAATAAATCAAACTGTCAAATTTAACAGGTAGTTTCGTAGTCTGAAACGAATTGTTATTAACATGAAATATGACGGTTATAACATTTTACTTTCGCGTAGTGTGAATAGGGTATTACAATATAAACAAAATATAATTGTATCTATTTTTTCTAAATTCTAAAACAATGTTACATTTTATAAGGTCTAGTACTATCTCATGTTTAAATTGTATATGAAATTCATTAAGATCAATTCTAATAACACGAATATAATATGACACTTTGTTCCAACGTGTATCTATGGTATAGACAGGCATTTCTAACAGTTGAACAGTTAACACTCAAAAAACAAAAAAAAAAACAATATATAAATTTTAAACTTTATTATATCGATTTTAATTTAAGTTATGCAATTCCAACTAATAACGAAGTGTTCTTAAACTTATACCTTCAAGTTCAAAGTAAAAAAAAACTTTGCTTGTAATGTAATTATTCAATAAATTTGTTTGCAAATTTTTTGTTTATTTTTTAAAAAAAAAAACATTAAAAATGCAAACGGAAATTACGTACACAAAAATCGATTATTTCGTTATACAAATGTTTTGATATAACTGAAAAAATTAACTCATAAAATCAAAGAAATTAATTACTCATGAAAACCAATACTATTATAAATAAATTATTGTTGGCCAAATAAAATCAAAATGTCATATTAAAGAAAAAATTTTCAATAATCCTTTTTGATTAATTAATTATTTCGATAGTTTTGGTTTTTTTATTATGTTTCGATATTTATAGTTTAATATAAAATTGATTATTTATTAAATTAATTAAATAATTAATTTTTAATGTTGTACATATTCTAGGTACACAATATATTATATATGTATATATATATATATATAATATGTTGTAATGTAGTTAATGCAAATACAATAACTTAATGACTAACATATTTTAATTGATTTTTTACACCACATTGATTTTATTCGATACTTAATAATAAATTTTTTTTTCGATTAATCGAAATTTACGTGAAATAAATTTTCAATACGCATAAAAATTGAATAGTAATATAATAAACAATTAAAAAGTTTTTCGATTAATTTTTTAATTTTTCCAAATTTTAATTCCAATTTTTAATTTTATTAGATGTTTTGTTTTTTCCATTATATTTGTGGTGAAAAACTTTTTTTAGAATGAGACGGAAATAAATTTTGCTGTTAATATGAAAATATTGTTTATTTTTAGTAATAATTTGTTTATATTGTTTTTTTTTTTTTGCTAATTATAACTGTAATTTATAACTCCTTCCAACTAAATTTTCTTTTTCAAGGTTAATCAACAAATCAAAAAACACCTTTCCACCCAACTCTAAAAATAAAATATTAAAAATAAAAATGCAATAAAATAGAAAAAACATTGAATATCAATAATTTCAAATAATATTAAATGGAAGGATTTTCCCTCTAGATTTTATATTAAATTATGAAGCTCTAATATAGCTTCAAAGGAGCATTGATAAATTTAGGATACTGATTTGGTAGTGAGTATAAATTCCTCATGCCCCATAATTTAGCAATCCCAAATATCATAAATTTAAGTTCCCATCCTCGTAATTAAACTGTAAATTTGTATAATAGCTTCCAATCATAGTATATTCTTTCGACTGTTGACTTTTTTCTGATTATACCCTTCTAGATACAGCTATAGACAATTATTTTTAAAATTTATACCTAAAAATACATTTATTAACTTTGTTATCGCCCCAAGATTTTATAGAGTTCTATTTTTATAATTTCCATTAATTATAACTTTAGTATAAGTGATAATTGGTTCGTATAATAAAGTTTTTTCAAAATTATAATTTTTTTGATTAATTTTTTTCTAAAGGAAAAATTTTAATTTCAGTTGGCAATCCCAATCTGAAAATTAATATAAGCTCTAGTTTTTTATTAAAAATAAGCGGATACTCTGTACTGTCAAGTACTGGGAATTGGTATTTCCACTTCATTCCAAAATCATCAATTTAAACTTCACTTAAACTTAAGTTTCTATTTTAGAGTAAAGTAATGAGAAAACCTATCAAAAGCTGTCGGACCGCAATGGGTTAACGGAACTCAACAAAAATTTTTTTTAACGTTTTTCTTTTAGCCAAAGCGGTACTTCGCAAAATTGGACAGAATTTTGTTCTAAAATATTTTTTGACTAACCGTCAGACCGATATGGGTTAACGAATTCCAAAATGGTTAATTGTGTCAGCTCAATTCTCAAGGAGCATCACGTATACAAAATTTGAAGTCAATCGGTCCATACCGTTTTCATTTTAGAAGAAAAAAGTTTAAATACTTGCATCACCGCCCCAACTTGGCGGACCGTTAGAGTAAAATTTTTGGCCCACGATTTCTTTCCGTACCCAAAAACCTCTATATACAAATTTTCATGAAAATCAGCTGAGCAGTTTAGGAGTCTATTCGCTACATACAAACAAACAAACCAACTCAATATATATAGATTAAAAAAAAACTTTAATTTGTAATATTGTAATCAAACGTCAATAAGATAATGACGTATTTTATTCAATACATAACAGATTCAAATACAAATTTCAAAATTAAAACGCTTGGGAAAAATGTGTTCAAAATAATTGTCAGATTTAATTTCAATCTTCAAATCAAAATTTCCTTATGATTTCAATACTCGACTTACTTTTATACGAATATGTTCGGAAAATTCTGAATAAAAAATTTTTAAATGAAAAATATATTTCTGCGGTTACTGGGAGCAGAGGAACTCTGAAAATCAGTAATGAATAAATATCACAAAAAAAAGAAAGTGGTAAATATTATGTAATTGTAAAAGAGTATATACATCTACATATATATAGTAATATACTTTTAATTTTATCATTAAGCATTAAATTTGACTTTTTGATTGCGTGCAATATAAACAAGTGATGAAAAAAAACCAAGGGTTTTTAAAAAAGCACATTTTCAAAATTATATTGTATTACATACTGAGTTTAACTTTGGAAATATTTACTCGGAAATAGTTACTACTGACTTATAAAATTTACTGCTAACAGTAAATTTTTTTTTATAGCCCTTCAATGGGGAAGGTTGCCAAATTTCTCAAGAATCTAACTTCAACTTCCCCCCCCCCCCCCCATCCTCTAGTTTTTCAGGTTCTAGGAATTAAATTGTAAATTACACAAAAATTTGGAATTTTACGTAGAATTTTATTATCTAAGCAAAAATGAGTAAAACTAAGAGACACTTTCTTCAATTTAAGGAACTCCTTTTAAATTTAAGAAAAACCTTTAACATATGTTAAAATATAATGTTGGACCTTTAAATTTTGTATATTAATAAAAAAAAAATTGGACAGGTATTCAAGTTACAGGTGCTTAAAAATAGCATAATTTTTCGGGCCCTTATAGCTCCTAAACAGGGGGCTTGACAAAAAAATTTTGTTAACTGACTCCTATTATTTTTTTAGGATCTAACTTCTCCCAAAATTTTAAGATCCTAGCTTGAACCGTTTAGAAGATATGTGGGGCCAAAAATTTTGCAAAAATTGAGTTTTATATAATGGTAAATTTTAGTACCGCATGGCAACCCTATACATTTAAGCGACATCATTTTGTAAAGCCTATAAAAGCAGCTCTCTAATACCGTTTTTCGATTGAAAATAAACCTAACAGAACTTTTGTTATATCAATTTAAATATAGGGCTTTTTTGGAATTTTCAGGGGCTGTAACTTCGTCACCCTTCAAAATTAAGAAAAACCTTTGACACATGTTGAAATATAATTATAGGGCTTTGAATTTTGTCGATCACTAAAAAAAAATTTGCACAGGTATTCAAGTTACAGGTGTTTAAAAATAGCAAAATTTCAATTTTCGAGCCCTTATAGCTCCTAAATATGGGGCTTGACAAAAAAATTTTGTTAACCGACTCCTACTAATTTCTAAGTATCTAACTTGTCCCAAAATTTCAAGACCCTAGCTTGAACCGTTCAGAAGATATGTGTAGCCAAAAATTTTGCGAAAATTGAGTTTTGCGTAATGTTAAATTTTAGTACCGTATGGCAACCCTAAACATTTGCCTTGTAAAATTTTATAAAGCTTATGAAACCAGCTATCATTTGCCGTTTTCAGATTGAAAATATATGTAACAGAACTCTTGTTATAACAATTTAAATATAGGGCTTTTTCCAACTTTGGGGGGCTGTAGCCCCGTAACAGGTGGGGCTACAGAAAAAAATTCTTCTACGAAATTATTTTTTTTGCAAAAACTACCCATGGTTAAAATTTCTTTTCTCTATTTCAAACGGTGTAAAAGTTTTTGTAAACATACGGACGGACGGACGGACGGACGGACGGACGGACGGACGGACAGAGTGAAGCTATATAGGCACATTTTTACAAAATTTTTTGAAAATGTGCTAAAAACACAATTGTACGAATATATATTTATATATATACTAGCTAATACCCGGTGCGCGTTGCTGCGCCTCTCAATGGAGGTTTAATTGAATTTGATGTTACTGCAAAAAGTTAACACAAAACTTCACACGATTTACACATGTAAATTTTAAAATGTGTGAAAGCAATCTTTTTAAAACGATTTTTCTAGGATTATTCTAGTAATTTTTGAAACTTTCTGTAATTCAAAGCAGTACGAACTACTTTCCAAATTTTGACGTAATTTACTTCCAAAAAATTTTTTTGAAAAATCACAAGACCGACTGTTAACAGACTCAACTCCATTTTCAAGTTGCTTCACACTTATAAAATTTGAGGTAAACCGGTCAAATCGTTTCTACTTTAGAGTTAAGTAACGCAAAAATCTATTAAAAGCCACTGTGCCCCACTGGGTTAACGGAACTACACTTTCTCTTTGGGCAAAGCAGTATTGCGCAAAATTAGACGTAATTTGCTTCCAAATCACTCAACAAAATTATTTTGGGGCTTTCTTTTTAGCCAAAGCTGTACTTCGCAAATTTTGACAATATTAGCTTCCAAAATTATTTTGACCAACCGTCGGGCCGGCATGGGTTAACAAATTCCATATCTGTTAATAGTGTCAACTCAATTCTCACAGGGGAGCACGTATACAAAATTTAAAGAAAATCGGTCAAACCGTTTTTAATTTAGAGTTAAGTATTGAAAAAACCTATAAAAAGCTGTTGGCCCCAATGGGTTAATGCAAGTCAATAAAATTTTTTTCTGGGTTTTCTTTTTAGCCAAAGCAGAATTTCATAAAATCGGACAAAACTCGGACCCAACATTTTTTTTGACACCCCATCGGCCCAACATGGATTAATAAATTCCAAAACTGTTAATAGTGTCAACTCAATTCTCAAGGAGCATCACGTATACAAAATTTGAAGTCAATTGGTCGAACCGTTTCGAATTTAGAGTAAAGTATTGAAAAAACCTATAAAAAGCTTTTGGGCCGCAATGGGTTAATGGAACTCAACAAAATTTTTTTTGGGGATTTCTTTAAAGGTAAAGCAGAATTTCGTAAAATCGGACAAAATTTGGACCCAACATTTTTTTTCCGTCGGCCCGACATGGGTTAACAAATTCCAAAACTGTTAATAGTGTCAACTCAATTCTCAAGGATCATGTATACAATCACGTATACAAAATTTGAAGTCAATCGGTCAAACCGTTTCGAATTTAGAGTAAAATATTGAAAAAAGCTATAAAAAGCTGTTGGGCCGCAATGGGTTAATGGAACTCAACAAAATTTTTTTTGGGGATTTCTTTTAAGCCAAAGCAGAATTTCGTAAAATCGGACAAAATTTGGACCCAAAATTTTTTTTGACCACCCGTCGGCCCGACATGGGGTAACAAATTCCAAAACTGTCAATAGTGTCTACTCAATTCTCAAAGAGCATCACGTATACAAAATTTGAAGTCAATCGGTCAAACCGTTTCGAAGTTAGAGTAAAGTATTGAAAAAACCTATAAAAAGCTGTTGGGCCGCAATGGGTTAATGGAACTCAACAAAAATTTTTTTGGGGCTTTCTTTTAAACCAAAGCAGAATTTCGTAAAATCGGACAAAGTTTGGACCCAAAATTTTTTTTGACCACCCGTCGGCCCGACATGGGTTAACAAATTCCAAAACTGTTAATAGTGTCTACTCAATTCTCAAAGAGCATCACGTATACAAAATTTGAAGTCAATCGGTCAAACCGTTTTCATTTTAGAACAAAGAAGTTTAAATACTTGCACCACAGCCCCAACTTGGCGGTCCGTTAGAGCAAAATTTTTGGGCCACGATTTCTTTCCGTACCCAAAAACCCCTATATACAAATTTTCATGAAAATCGGCTGGGCAGTTTAGGAGTCTATTCGCTACATACAAACAAACAAACAAACAAACAAACAAACAAACAAACAAACAAACCCACAAACATTCCCTTTTATATATATAGATGTACAATATATATATATATTTAAATTGTATAGAACTCAAGTTTTTCAGTGCGCTGCTGGTATTCTCCATTCTGAATTTCAAATTTTTTTTTTTTTAAATGAATTATTACTTTTTTTTTTTATATTGTAATTTGTAATATGTATCACTTTGTATATTAATGACTGGGTTGTTTTGTTGTTACTATGGTAACAGTGTTTTTTTCTGTTAGTTAAATGTTTACATTGATTTCTTAGAAATACATATGTAGGCACATACATATTATGTTGAAAATTGTTGATAAAAAAATATTGAAATAAAATATTGTTTCATAATATTTTCAAAAGTTTCCTCTTCTGTGCTTTGTTAGGTAGGCTCCAGGTCCACCAAGAATCATACTTTAAAAGTATAAATCAAATACACGCACCATTTTGTTTTTATGATTTTATGCGTTTATTTTTTTTTTGTAGTATTTCCTTTAACATTTATTTGCTTGTATGTTTGTTTGTGTATTGTTTTTTTTTTTTATTTTATATTTATATGAATAATGTTTAAATATTGAGTGGCCAATCAAAAGTTAATGATTCATTAAAAATTGAAAATGAAATTTATGTTGAATAATTTTGCATATATATATTATTATATATTACATGTGGTATATATCTATATGTGTATAGTGTATAATATGTTGTATTCTTATATTAAGTGTAATATAATTTTTTTGTTTATGTGACTCAATTGTTATTTAATTTATAGCATGAAGGTAAGATAAAATGTCTTGATCTAACCTATATGATATGTTTAACATATGGTGACACCTATAATAACATAGGTGTAAGGTTATACATGATTTTTTCGGAATCGTATTAGATTTTTAGCACATTGTAAAAAAATTTTGAAAAAATGAGCTTATTAGTTGCACTCTGTCCTAAAGACAGCTGGTTTGACGGCTGAAGCTTTATAAATTTTTGTAAAGTAAATGTATAGGTTTGCAACATGTTACTAAAATTTATGCAAAACACAAATTTTGAAAAATTTTCGGTTCCACATAATTTCTGGCTTAAACTAGAGACTTGAAATTTTGGAAAAAGTAAGATCATTAGAAATTAGCAGGAGTCAGTTAAAAAATTTTGTTGTCACGCCCCCTGTTAAGGTGCTATAGAGGTTGGAAAATTGAAATTTAGCTATTTTTAAACACTTGTAACTTGAATACCTGTACAATTTTTTTTTTTAAGTAATATACAAAATTTAGGGTTGTCACATAATTTTTTAACAAATGTTAAAGTTTTTTCTTAAATTTAAAGAAGATCTTTAAAATTGAAGAAGGTGATCCTTAGTTTTAACCATTTTTGTTTAGAAAATATTGCTGAAGTCACAATATAATTCCTAGAATCTGAAAATTTTGGACGGGGGAAGGTGGGGCTAGATTTTGGGAATTATCATAAGTTTGCTTAGTAAAAATTTGGGAAGCTTCCCCATTGAGGGGTTATTTACACTTAGAAACTAAAAATTTCCCGTTTTTATATATCAGTAAGTAACTTAGTCACCGGTATACTCGAACAAATTTGCAAAATTAAACTGAGTATGAAGTACTATATAATTTTTAAAATGTGCTTTTTAAAAAACCTTTGTTTTTTCCATCACTTTTTGTTGTTTTTTGTTTTAAAAAAATTAGAATTATAAATAAATTAATTTTGACACCTATAATATTTTTCATTTTTAATAACACCTTTTGAATTAAACTTTATTGAATTTACATAGTTATAGAACTATGTATTTATAGATGTTATTCTGTCTTTTTATGAATATCTGAGAGAGTTGTGGTTTCTTTTAAATAATTGTAAAAAGTATATGTATATATATAATATTAATTAGAGTACCTGAAGCTTATTTCTCTAAAATGTAAATTCGGAACAAAAACAATATTGCTTCTATTTAAAATCCGGTTCGGGAACTTTTTTTGAATTAAATTTTTATAACACTCTTTTTGAAACTTTAATCACAAAAAACCGAAAAATAAAGTTTCTGTAAAAAAGAACTTACTTTTGTTCTTACATTTTTAGAAAAACTAAAACTCTTGGGACCCAAAAGCCGGGCTGAAATAATTTAGAAAAGAGAAATCACAGATATTTTAGTCACAAAAAATTGAAAAAGATCGAGTCTCAAACGTGCACCAACAAAGAGCTTTCTAAAATGTTAGTGCCACTTTTTGAGACTTTTCCAAATATTTTTTCGCCCATTTTAGTGTCTACTACAGAATCGAGACTATAGATTTGATAAATCAAGCTACCCCGACTTCAATTTAAATTTGTTTCACAGACGAATTTTTTTTCCTTCTCTCTGGAACAAAATTTACAAAAAAACTCGTAAAACTGAATTTTCCTTCAATGCCGTTTCGTTCCAGACCCCTTTTCTTAAGTGCATTGTCCGTTTGGAGTCTGATTTTATCGAAAATTGTTTCGTAACTCTTTACTAATCTCACCTTTGCTACCGAACAATTTTGCTGCAAGAGTTGTGTGAACAGGACATCAATCTTAATATACTGGCTGACTTATGTTAGAAAACGAAGTACTCCACTCTTTGTACTTAAACAAAGTACGTGTTCTAAACAATTTGAAAGTTAAAATGGATCCAATATTTGATAAAAAATTAGTTTCACATAATGGTAATTAAAATATAGTATGGCAACACTTAAGTTTATTTTGAACGCTTATGAAACTATTTATAGGACTTTTTTAATCTTTTTTTGGGGATAACTTGTATCTCTTTACCATACCAATCCGTTGTTGAAATTTGATTGCCTTATTTTCAAAGGATATTAAAGTTTTGAAGACACCCAAACCGATCGAAGGGCAGCATAAAGCAATATGACCATATTTTTTTTAAATATCTTTTGTAAAATGTTCTAAAACTTATTAAATTCATATTAGGAAGATTTTAAAAAACATTTCCTTTATTAAAAATAGTTAAAATACCATTATTCATTCACATATAAGTAGGATTAATTTTTATATGAAATAAAAAAGGTATTAAAATTTTTCTACCATTAAACATTAAAATATCATTTAAAAAAAAAAAAAAAAAAATTTAAAGGACATACAGCAATACAATAAAAACAAAAACTACTATTATTAAATTTCTCAATGTAAAAAAAAAGGATTTTCTATTATTCTTTTCTTTTCTAGAAATATTTGCTCATGGGATTAGACCCACTCAATCAAATAGAATGTGAATATCATTATATTGTCCTTCACAATCACTGAGTCATATTATTGCTTCAGTGATAATGATGAAATTCTATTATCTTGAAGAAATAAAAGAAAACTGAATGATTAAGAATAAATTGATAGATATTAACATGAATGTATATATATATACCGATTTTCTAGTCAAATAGGATCTATAAATTTTTCAGGTTTTTATAATTGGAATTTGAATTTTTTAAAGCGTATATTATTAATTTTCTTATGATGAATAATGGCTTACTCCAGATAATTTTTAAATGTTGGAATGCTAATTGAAGGTTATCTTCTTAAAATAATTTCATTCTATTTAAATTCATCTCTGGAGTGCTTTTCTATCATCTATCCAATATAATGCCATCTAATATCCATCTTCATTGTAATACAATCTGCTTGTCTATTAATTGTTTTTGAAACAATACCATAGAGCTCTTGCCTTTGTGTTAGATTCGATCCTTAGTCCAATTTTTAGTTTTAATAAATATTCTGAACTACTGGGTACTTCTGAACTACTCATATCATCACATCAGGTTCATTTGGAATTTCATATTCATTCATCAGGTTCATTCGGAATTGGTAAATTTTAGAACGGTATGGCAACCCTAAATATTTGTCTTTTAAAAATTTATAAAGTTTACCATCTATCTTTTGCCGTTTTCAGATTGAAAATACATCTAACAGAACTCTGGTTATAACAATTTAAAAATAGGACTTTTTTCAACTTTGAGGGGCTGTAGCTCCGTTATTTTTGTTGCAATATCTACCCGAGGTAAAAATTTCTTTACTCTATTTCAAACGGTGTAAAAGTTTTGCAAACATGTGGACAGATGGACATAGTAAAGCAATATAAGCACATTTTTACAAAATTTTTTGAAAATGTGCTAAAAACGATATAATTATAATTGATATCCTAATAGTTTAGTCCAGGAGGTCGAACCCTCAAGGAAGCCTTAAGACGCACCAATAACACCTAAAAAAGCGTCATAATAAAATAAATAGTCTTGTGGGAGGTCTTTGCTCCCTCTCGCAATGCACAATGGACAGTACGTACAATGGACTATGGAAAAAATTTAAAATCTCCAATAGTAATAAACCAAGACTTTTTCTTTAAATATCCTTAATATACAAATTACCTATAATTGTATAAAAACTTTACATTATTTATTATGTATGTATTATTTTATGTACTTCAAAAAAAATTAATTTTTTTGTATTAATAAATAAATAAAATTAACTATATTAAAAATCGATTAATATTATATTACGTTTGAAAATAGTAATAAAATCACGAAATATTATTTTTCATTGAAAAAACAATCAAAAGTGATTTTCAATATGGTAATAAAGATTTAATATAGATAAAAATATTCATATTTGTTTGTAGTACATATTTATGTTAATTTAATTGTATATATTTATACAATACAATAAAAATATGAAATTTAATTAATTTTTTTAATATGTATACTAAATTCATTATCACAGCGTACTGAAATTCAATTAAATGTAATTAAAATATTTATAAGCAATTTTACAATATACATGATACAGAACTGGTTCCAAGTATTTTGATACTTTAATACATAAATCAGTACCATAGTACTGACACTTGAAAAAATACTCAATAAAATTCAAATATTACTACAGGTATTGAAAAAAAATTAAGGTATCAGAAAAAACACTACTACTGTTATCTATTGTTAATCTAAGACATTTATTATTAGTTAGTCATGTATTAATTGTACTTAGAATTTATTAAGATTAATCATGGTTTTAACATGAACCTATATGATGTAGGCAGGATTTTTAGTCTAACAACCAAACTAGTAGCACGGAAATACAAATCTGGTGGATTTCAAGTATTTTGGTACTTAAATAAACAAACCAGTAACTGTACCCGTACGAGAAAAAATACTCAGTAAAATTCACCAGTAATTTTTCAATATTAATCAGTACTTATCAGTATCAACAAGTACTTACAAGTATCAAGCTAAACTTACCAGTTTCAACCAGTAATTAATATTATCAATCAGTACTAACAAGAAGTTACATAGTAAAATCTGGTAAATTGAGAGAATTTATTTAGTACTTAAATGTATATACTAATTAAATTGTTACTTTTTGAATTTTGAGTAATAGTTTACTGAAAAAATACTGTTGGTGACCAGTATCAGCATTTATAGTATATATAAGTTCCTAATATTTGTCCCAGTACCAGTACTAAGTATTTGAATTTTATTAAGTATTTTTTTCTAGATCGGTAATGGTACTTGATTGGTACTTGCATTGGTACTTAACTTGTACTGACTTTTCAAAATCGCCAAATCTGCCTAGAAAAGTTAAAAATCCACCTCAGCTCAATTACATATTTAATTTCCTTGACCTCAATATTTCTTAAAATTGGTATTTAATTTGACATTTCATTTGATTTTTTTTATCAGTACTTCCGGAAAAATACTCAATACTCATTTCTCTAAAAGACTAAACCAATTAATATTTTTATCATATTTTATAATTTTTATATTTTGCTGTTTTATATTTTTACATTTGGAAATTGTTAATATAATAAAAGTATATCTGGATTTTAATTTCCTTTCAAGTACTTTATTGTGAGGACCCTTAATAAAAATACAATTTTTTTTTTTGTATTAATTTTTTTTTAACAAAGTTTTAAGTAGTTCATATATTAAATAAATATTTACTCTTCAAAAATTAATTCATTATTTAATATTTATTTAATAATTTTTCCAAAGTATTTATTAATAATTTTTTTTTGTCCATTTTCTATTCTCCAATCAAGTTAATGTTTCATTTTACTTTCTATATAAAACAATAATTTTATCAACTTTTATCGAATTGTTTCCCCATTTTTTTTTCTGATATTTCTTTCCTTAAATTATTATGGACTTAATGGTTTAATTTTTATATATATGTATATATATATATATATATATGAATTATCAACTACATTATAATATGGTTTCATTCTTGAATTAACATTTTCTGTTCTCTATAATCGATTTGTGTTTCACTTAAAATATATATATATATATATATATATATATATATAGTATTAGTATAAATGTTAGTTTGAATGTAAAATTTAACAATGAAATCATATATACAACACTAATAACATTAACTTTAACTAAAAAAAAAAAAAACAGAAATACAAACTATAAAATAAAAAAATAGAAAAATGCTTCAAACAACCGCTTTATCAACATTTTTAAGTATCTAGTCATAGAGTACCGTTTTTTTTTTTCTTTTTGTTGCTCTATTTGTTAAATTTTTTTTCCAATTTTTTTTATATTTTACTTATTTTGACTCTAGTTTTTTTTTGTGTGTATCTCAAAAATTCATTTCCCACTGTAAAAGAATAGCTATGAGGAAAGAAAAACTTTTTAATAATGACGATTTTGACATATAAAAATTTTCCAAAAAAAAAATAACTTTTTCCATTACAATTGCATTTTTTTCGCTTTTTTTTCAATTTCATTCAATTCAAAATGAACGAATTATTTTTTTTACAATCAATCGTCATTATTATTACACCATACAAAAAAAAATTTAAATTTTACTAAAATACAATTACATTATTATTTTATCCAATATTCATTATTACACACACAAATTACAACACAAATACAAAGAAAATGTTATCAGTATATTTTGAAAATTTTGGAGAAATTTCTTATCATTATTTTCCAAGAATTAAAAATACAACCATTATTCTCTAATACAAAATAAATTAAAAGCTTTATACTATACAAAAAGCTTTCAAAGTTCTATTTCCAAAATTCCATTTCCAATATTCAAAAAACTTCAAAAAAACAAAAACAAAACAGTGTTGGAACATAATTATACTTTTATATAAATGTATTGGAAAACTTTAATTGCAAGTGAAATTCTTTTACTATTCCAAATTTCCTATACAATTAAGATTTGATATTTTTTGATTTCCCCTTCTTTACAGCTTTTGAAAAAACTTATATTTCCTACTTTCCAAGGGTTAGCAAATGACAATTCTCAAAAAAAAAAAATAAGGGAAATTTTTTAAATGAAAGAGATAGATATACTAAAATTTTTGGAAAAGAAATAGAGAGAAAGATAGTGATATTGAAAAAGTAGGTGAGTAAATAAAATATACTTGGTAAAGTAGAATTGGAATTATTGTATAAATATATGTAAGAAAATATGTTGAATTAAAATATTTGAATATATTTACAAAGTATATGTATATATATATATAGATTTATATATGTAGAAAAAAAAAAGTTAACCGTTATAAATTGTGAGTAATACTGATATATAAAAAGAAAAAATGTATTTTGTAATGTAAAATGTGTAAATCTAAGAAATAATGTGTATATACATATGTGTATATTATATGCACAGATATAGATATATTTAATAGGAACAATGTATATAAGAAACCATGTGTATACTATATGTGTACATTTTTTTTATATTACGGATAAACTTAAAATCGATAAAATTTGTTGGTCTAAATATAGAAACGGTAGTGAGTTTAGATTTTATTTTTTGTTTTTTTTTTTTTTGTTTTTTTTTTTTCTTTTTCTTTTTCTTCTTATCAGAAAGTACATTTTGCTTTGATAAAATATATTTTTTAAGTATACATATATAGGTATATTGTTTTTGATAATGTACAGACATGGACATATTATTTTAGAGAAAATAATAAATTTTCTTTGATATTTAGTTTTTGTTCGAAAATATTTTAAAATAAACTAAAGATTTAGTTTTTAAATAATTCTTTTGAATATTTTATAAAATTTATAAAAAATATTTTAATTACTTCCTTTAAAAAAATTATGTATATATTATATATTTTTAATTTGAATGAAATTTCGAAATACAAGATTTAATATCGAATAATAATGTGTCAAAATGTGACTTTTAGAAAAAGTCTAAATATTAATTCATTGGTCAGGTTAAAGGTTAAAGGTTAATTTAATTATTATACAGTTATGTGAAGCTTAATATTATATTCTTCTTTAATTTGAAATGTTGATTTTAATAGATGAGATATTAAACGCCTCTATTGAGTGTAGTGAACTGTGATCGAAAGAGGTTCATTTATTGCTGTTTATCTTAAAATAATAAAACGATGTTTTTTTTAAACTAAATGTTAAAGAATTTAAATTCTAGAACAATTTTTCTTATTAACGCAGCTCTATAGATCAATGCCTGCGCATACATGGATGAAAAGATCATACGTTACGTTATTGAAGAACTGTAACAACAGAAGTTTTAGATGGAGGATCCTTAAGGAAGCAGAATACGGGAACGCCTTTCCACGTTTGGATGCCTAATAACGCAAAGTTATGTAAATCTTAATATTACATAATATTTGTAATATTTTTTTTCAGTTTATCTGTATTAAAAAATTAGAAGCCATAATTCGAAAAAAAAGTGTTACAAAATAAAAGGATCTAATGACTTAAAGTTTTGAAATCATTAATAAATGACTACTCATAGGTTAATACAAGAACAGCATGCTGAGATCAAAAGAATATATTAAAATTTTTAACGAATATAACTCATTATATGAAATTCAAATTTACATCACACTTAATTCAAAATTGTTCAAGTTCTGGATGCAGTTGTAGTACTTTATACTATTACAAATATATTTTAATATTAATTGAATTTTTTTTTTTTGTTTCCCCCTTGGGCATAGCGCTTCCCCAAAGCATCTGTCCGAGGCTCTGTTTCGGTTTCGTTAATCGTTTTTTGTTCATTAACCTAAATGATTGGTTTACTGTAGCTATTTCACATGAATTTCAATCTCACGCCTTGTGGAAAAGACAACACCAAATTTCTCCGCAGGATGTTACTTAGTTTTCCTAGATTTCCCGCTTTCGCATAACCCTACCTCTTGATAGAACAGATGTTATGTCATGTCGCATATTGCAACTATTAATTGAATAGTTTATATAAAAGTTTATTATCCATTAGTTAATGCTTATTTAAATAATTTTGTATTTAACTCATATTTTATTAAAATTTAAACTCCCCCCTATATATCCTGCTATTATATTAAAGCATTGACTTTTAATAGGGATGAAACACTAAAACAGGATCTTCTACTTAATAATAAATTTTTACTTGATATTTATAAACGAAGTTATAAGTAACGACTATAAATACTACAAAAAAACAGTGATACCTAATCTATTTGCAGAACTCCAACTCAAATATGCATAACACACATTCAATAGATATTACTGAGACTAATTTTCAAGAGATTTCCCTTCTACAATTATGAACCACTTTTAAGATTAAATTTAGACCAATCTTGAATTAAGAAAATGTTGAATGAAGATTGGGTCAATAGTACAAAAAAACCTCAAGTACTTTATACTATATTTATAGTCATAAAGTCAATAAAGTGACCAGGTCTATTAACACAAATAAATGGAAATTTGATACACAAAAAATAAACGAATTAAAAAAAAAACCGAAACCAAAAAGATTTGTATGTACATATGTACTTATATGTACATTTTAATCACATACACATTTCTAAATTTTTTTTATCTTCCTTTGAATTTATAAGAGTTTCCTTTTGTTTTTTTTTTAAATTTTTTCATCAATTCAAAGATAGAAAAAAATGCGAAAATTGAAAATGGAAAATTGAAAATTGTTTTTCCCAATGGTTTTTTTTTCGAATTTTTAAGGAAAAATCATAAAAGAAAAGTTAACAATTTTGGAAAAATAAAAAAAAATTGTGTATGTGTTATAAAAACAAAAAATTTTACTCTGATTCCTTTTTGTCTATAATAAATATTTGTATAATTGTGTGATCTGAAGCATGAAGGTATAACTTGTGTATTACAATGGAAGGGATACTACAAAAAAAAAAATAAAAAATAAAAAACAAAACATTCATACAAACATTTCGGGAACTTATTAATAAAAGTATAACAGTATTTATTTCAATGTATTTGTATACTTTGATATATTGTAAAATGCATAATTAAAAAATATAGGAAACAAATACATTTACATTAAAAATATTATAGTAAAAAAATCTCAACTCTCTATTTTAATCTTTAACTGTTATATCATAGTATTATATCTGTTATACTACTTTAGGGTTTGTTTGTATTTTATTTGTGTTGTTGTTATTTACAAAGTGGGGTGCGTGATTTTGTTATTTTTTTTGTAACATTGGGAAAGTAAAAAAAAAAAAATAAAGAAAAAATATGCGGACTTTTATTATAGGGATTTTATTTACAAAAAAAAAAAAAATAAATATGGAAGGACGAATCTCCTTTGAAACGCATTTTAGTAAAAAGGAATTAATGGTAAAAACAAAAAAAAAAAAAAAAAAAATAAAAATGTATGAATATGTCGATATATAATATATGTACATGTACATTGAAAAATATAAACAATTTGTTTTCCACATTTTACTAACGGAAATCCCTTTAGGAGGTTTAAAGGAAAAAATCTGAATCTAGTTTTTGGGGCATTCATTAATTCAAAGGAAATAAAAAAAACAATCGTCATTTTTGTTTTGAATTTTTAAAGAGAAGTCGTAAAAAAACCTTTTTAAGTGAAATTAGTTTTCATGATTAAAAAAATAATCCGGTGCAATTTCATTGAAGTTGTAATTTAAATTTTTCTAGGTTTGAAATGAATTCAAAATTCAAAATGAATTATTCTTCACAGAAATTCACAGGATGAACCTACGGTACTTCGGTTAATAACCAATTGGCTCAACAACTTAGTCTCCGTGATTCCGAAAAATGTTGAGCTAAGTTGAAATTGAGTGAGGAGAAATAAAGGTAAAGGGAGGAGTTCGGTAGGTGAAAATAATTAAACAGTAGGTAGGAACAGTAGGTTAAAATTTAAAAAAAAAAAATAAAAGCCAAATTGTAATAGCTCATATTAAAAAGGATAAGGCTTTTGAGAGTTTTATCCAAATTATACGGTATTCTATTTTATGTCGAATAGTTTATAAAATAATTGTGTCTATAGATAATTAAATTTTAAGTAAAATTCTAAATTTTGGTTGAATTCACAATTTAACTCCTCCAACTTGATTGGTGAAGTTGGTGAGGACAAATGGCCAAGGATCAACATAAGTTAGCTTAGTAAAGCTTTTTCTTAATAAAACTATGAAAATCCTTTACTTACATAGTTCCTTTACCTCGGAAAAAGTATTCAATACATCGATATTCTTGCACATACTGTATATATCATTATAATTTTTATTATAGATATGTATTGCCTTATTATGTACATTTAAACATTTATTAAAGGTTTTATTTGACGTAAGATTTTTTATATAATAAGATTTTTTTGGATCAATCAATTTTTATAGACTAGTTCGCTTTTATAGGGCATTTCCCAAGGCAATTTAGACTAGGCTTCACTTTATTTAATCGCTATATTCACTTAGAAGTTGATTACTCAGCTGGTAGCTATTATATAAAATCTGTGGAAAATCTCCAAAACTTGATAACCGTAATTTTTCCCTTTTTGAGATAACATTTGAAGTGGACTGTTTAACATCAAATCTTTGCACTGCCAAAAATAAATAAGCGTTTATTTAATTAAAAATCCCTCAAATGGTTATTAATAATGTTTTAAATAAACATTTTGTGTCACAAAATATTTTTAAAAATTTTCAAACACGTTTATTGAAAAACTGTAATTTTGCGGTTATCAAGTTTTGGATATTTTCCACAGAAATTATGAATACACAAATGTTAATTTTATACGCCATCTATTATCCTACACAGGAGTTATTTACATACTTATATTACATCTTATCTTATATTATGATATTTACATTTACGATATATTATATAATTTTACGATATTTTTTTATTACATATGACCTGACCGGGGTTTGAGACCTTCCACATGAAAGGCGACGCCTTTACCACTAAGCCATTGGTCAGATATCAGTTGGCTGTAGAGGATAACTACTTTAATATTTTGCTTTCAAAAATTTTACATATCCCCTATGTAAACTGGATTCAATTATCACCTGAATTTAATTATTTTATTAATTTGTTTCATTTCTTTATTTTGCGTGGTAGAAATTTTGCGATGGAACTAAATAATATCACTGTAATATTATTTCATTATAATTTCTTTGAAGAAATTTTAGATCATTGAGGGGATCGAACCTTCATTACCCCAATTGATTCGCAAGGTATTTGATCCCAACGTCATTCTTTTAGTTAACAATATTTTAAATTTACAAATTTTGCATATCTTTAGGATGAAGTTAAAATATCTTACAAGTTTATTTGAAAAGTTCAATTATTAAATGAGATCACCCCAAAAATATCTAAAATAAATGAAACAGAAAACTTTTTCTCTTTTGGGATATTTTTTGTTTCATTTTTTTTTTCTTTCCTTTAATTTTTTTTTTTTAAACTTTTATTTTTACCAAAAGAATGGCGGAATTGGAAAAAAAAATCCAAAGCAAAAAATAGAATATAGAAACTAAATCTAGGTACTAGATGGTGACACTATATAGTAGATATAAATACTTGTATATATGTAATAGATGTACAGTAGATATATAAGTTTGTGTATAAATGTATTTGTAATTCATAAATATAAAAATAAACCAGGCATCATCTAGTCTAGGATGAACCAAAAGCGAATGTAATTATATAATATACATATATATTTATATATATATTTATATATACCCGTATATATGTATAACCATAAGAAAATATAAACGGTAAATTGTTAAGAAAAATATTGCAAAAAAAAAAAAAAAACAAAAAGGATATATGGGATATTATAAAAGCTAAAAAGAAGGAAGTGAAACTTTAAGATTGAATTGGATACAAGCAGGATATGCTACAGTTTCTGTTACAGTTATAATAATAAAATAAAAATGCGGTAAATGATAAAAACAAATTATATACAAACAAATATATTTATATATATATTTGTTTAATTTTATTTTTAAATGCGATTAGATGGTCTCATCTTCTGTTTTTTGGCTTTTATTTGTTTTTTTTTTTTTTTTTTTTGGTAATAAATGTTCAAAACACTGTGAAAAAATAAAAACAGAAGGAATTTGTATATGTATATATATAAAATATATATCAATATATATATATATATATATTTATATGTAAAAAAAATTTGTTATACGATTAAAAATAGGAAATTATAAAAGATACTGGCATGTTCCTTGTTATTCCTGGTTTTGTAATATAATAAATATATATATATATATATATACATATATATATTTTAGATGTTTATCACTTTATTAAAGAATAAAGTATGAGTGTGTGTGTGTGTGATTTTGTTTTTTTTTATATGTGTCAAGATAATAATAAAAAAAGAGTGGGTGATTATTTTACTCTTGTTGAAAATATATGCGATTCCTTTTTAATGTTTTATTTTTTATTATTATTATTTTTTTTTTTTAAGACTTTCCTATTAATGGACCATTTTATTTGGAGGATTTAATCAACACAAAAGCAATTTTAATGTCATTTTAAGTTCCGTAGAAAAAAAAATAAAGAAAAATATTATATGAACTTCTGTATATGTATATGTGTTTTAAGTCATCATATATAGTTATCCCCATGGAAATATTTTTAATATGTACAGTTATTCTTTATTTGATTTATTTTAATACACATATGACTATATATATATATATATAAAATTAAATCCTTTTATTGCAATTTTTTTTTTTTATAAATTATCATATTTTATGAGAAGTTTGATCTTGGTATGACATTTTAATGACAGGATAATGGGGAATATGTTTTAACTGAAATTTGATCTTATTGCAGAGAACAGTGCATTTTCGAATAAGAGTTTAAGAAGCTAAGTGATAAGAATTGAAAAATATCAATTGGTTAAGTAATGACAACATTTAACAAACTGGGCATAATTTTTTGCTAATTATTTACCTTAAAATTATAGCATTGCCCAATTTGCTTGTACTTCCTCAATACGAATTAGATTTCAATCAGGATAACAAAATTTTGTTACCATTTGTTCTAGACTTTCACAGAATAGGATTATGGGATGGACATTAAATACTTTTGACGTTTATCCTTTAACGGTACTTTGACATTGACATTTGGCCTTAACGGAACTTTGAAAATTTAATATCAACGCTTTAATAACAGTAAAATGATGAATTATTTGACTTTAAACGCTTTTGACATTTGGCCTTTAACGGTACTTTGAAAATTTCATGCCCACGCTTTAATAACGGTAAAAATATGAATTTTTTAACATTAAACGCTTTTGACATTTGGTCATTAATGGTACTTTGAAAATTTCATATCCACGCTTTAATAACGGTTATAATATAAATTAGTTTGGGACAGATTTTATAGTTCGTTCTCAGTTCTATCATATTCTATTGATTGTTACATTTACCATATCTCAATCAAGAGTAAAAAAGGACTAAAGTGATTCATGATTGGTCACAACACTGAAGCACCGTTATATGCAATGTATAAATAAAAAATTTTTTTTTGGATTGAAGCACCTAATTGTATTCAAATTAGTAAAAAATGTACTAATCATATATATAAGATTTTGAAGGTTGTTTAGGGACCTTTTTTTTTGGGTTTAATAATGATTAAAACAGCGTTTACAATTTTTAAAGATATTTACAGTTATTTAATCATGTAAATTTTCAAATGCCTAAATGTGCAAATGAAGTTCAAACTCTTACTGCGTGCAGAGTTTCCTAATAATGCGATGGGCGCTATTCTAAATCTTTCAGAGACATTTTAGATAAGTGAAAATATACTGGAAATATCCATTTATATTGATAGAATTTTTATTAAAAAGTTCTGAAAGTAATTATTTGGTATCGTGGGTCAGAATCACCACTTTTCAAAATTAAAATGCTCTATATTGAAATCGATTGCTTTTCTACTTGTTTTAAGTAGCTGTAAGGCAGCTGAAACGTATCAAAAACCAAGCTAGCAGTTTTTATTTTAAATAAAATTAAAAATCTCAGAATTAAAGGTAGGTTTTTCCAACCACTGTACCCTGTTAGATGATACATTGGGTATTCAATTTATTATTGAAACGTATTTTCTTAATCTGCAAAATATTATTTCCTGAAAAACGCGATTTTAAATTACGCACTGCTTTCTAATATTAAAATAAGTAAAAATTGGAAAAAAGCATATTTGCAATGATTTTTAAACCTACTCGTAATTTAATTATAAATATCCGTGGAATTAATTTTTTTTTTTTATATCAAAAATTGGATGTCAATCAGCTTCTACGTAATTAATATAAGAATTAATAAAATGTTATTTCAATACTTATTATGTTATTATAATATTATTAAAACAGAACCCACTCAAATGCATCCTACAGATTAATTTAAAAATATATCTTTACAAATTAAAAATTTTTCAATCTAATTTAAAATAAATAAGTGTGAAAATTTGATGTTTATATTTGATTGCAAAAAAATTTTAAAATGAAAAATTATAGTTAATGATTCCGATTAATTTTAACGATTAAAATTAATTAACACCTCATATTATAAATGAATCACTGATATATTATGTCTATTTTAAGGATAAGAAATTCACAGAAAAAGCTGTGGTACTGTTTTAATGGCAAAAAAGAAAATGCAAAATATAGGCTTTAAGAATAAGGATCGGACAAAAACTGCG
This sequence comes from Dolichopus griseipennis, assembly GCA_963082915.1. Taxonomy (NCBI): domain Eukaryota; kingdom Metazoa; phylum Arthropoda; class Insecta; order Diptera; family Dolichopodidae; genus Dolichopus; species Dolichopus griseipennis. Next base: position 105,714,241 of record OY720442.1, read on the forward strand.
CGTTTAGTATAATATCATATCTATATCTGGTTTCTAATAATTGGAAATATAAAATTCAATTAGAAAAGTACAGGAAAAGGTTTAAAGAGAATGTTAGAAATAACACCAAATCAAATATACCAAATATGTACTTATTATTTATGATTTCTTATAGAAAATAGATACTTGTAATGCACCATTAGAAGCTAATAACTGGTGATAGACTTCGTAACTTCATAACTTATTTAAAATACTAATTTACAGTTAAAGGTTGAATATGGAAATCAATTATTTAAACGATTCATACAGTTGTTGGTAGTTAAGGTTTTCTGACAGTCTCAGTACTTATATAATCCCTACTATATCACCGGGAATTAAAGCTTGGGCAATTCGAACAATATTCGTTTGACTTCTCAGCGAAATTTAGTAGGGGTTTCAACTCATTACATCTAAACATTCAACTCTACATCTAAAGCGACCTAAAATCGTGCATTCTAATATTAATCCACAATTTAACAGATATCAAAGGATAATTTTCGCATTGAGGATTTACCGTTATTCTGAAATAAGATGAACGAAAAATCCCGCTTATAAACAATTTTGATTCGTTTTAGTTTTAAAACAGAAAGTGTGTTTCAGTATGTAACCAAAATCGTTTATAAAAAATACTTAACTTTGAAAGAGAACGTCTCAAAATCGGAAATCACAAAATTCCAAATTAAGAAAATCCCAAAATTTCAAAATCCCAAATCACAAATTTTCAAAATTGATTTTCTTCAATATATAATGGCAACATTTTTAAAAATCTTAATATGTTTCAGGCTCTAAAAAAAATGTCTCCAAAACTAAAAGTAAAAGAGTTTGAGAACTTTTTTTCAATAATTACTTTTGGCAAACATTTTATTAAAGTTTATATAAGAAGTGAATCGATATTTAGCATTTCTGAGAAAATAATGGCTTTCTCCCTTTTCTAGAATAATTATTTATCTGTATGAGATCCTGTCTTCGGAGAGATTTGAGAATAGAACTCAAAATTAGGGTTTCCCTTTTTCTAAAGAATATTAAATGAAGGGGTATTTTAGTAAAAGTTTTGCTGACATATTATTTATTTCAGAAGTTAGGTAGGATTTAAGATTTGAATAGAAAATCAGGGTTCCAATAATTTGTTTATCGGAGGCTTAGGGGTGGCAGCCCGTATTTTATTAAATGTTTCTTTTAACTTATTAAAAAATTTTGGAAGAGATTTCAGAGTTTGATATAAAATCATTGTTAATTAGTTTAGCGGGTGTTTGGGAGCGGCAGCTTCTTGCTGAAATATTATTTATCAACAAAAGTTAGAAGAAATTTTAGAGTTGGTTACAAAAATTTTTGTATTGCTGCTTTTATATATATATGCTGGAAAGTATTTATGTACATATGTATCTACATGGTAAAAGCGGTTTTAAAGTTGGATTAAAAATCAGAGTTATATGCCTTTTACAAAATATATATGTATATACAATGCGTGGAAGTTGTTTTTTGAAATTTTGTACTCAATTCGAATAAGATTTCGCCATTTGGAAGTTTTTAACAATTTTAAATTTCTTAGGCATTCTGTAATTTAGGATATTGTAATTTGGAATTTTGCCCTTGCGATTTTGTGATTTGGTGCTTTGTGATTTAGGATTTTGTTCCCAACCCACTTCGAATTTAAAAATTTCTTGAAATTAAAAAGGAAGTTATATTTTTATATTTACCATAATAAATGGTAGGTACATAACATAAATATAATATTACATAACATTTATATTATATAAATGGACCTACTTGAGGTCCGAAAAAAAAAAATTCAAATTTTTTTTTAATTCAAATAAAAAAATATAAAAAATTCGAAAAAATTTATGAATAATAGAATAAAAAACAGAATATATGAAAAAGTAAAAGATGTTTGAAAGAAATTGAAAGGAAATTGGGAAAGTGAAAAAAGGATTGAAGATATATATATGTATATACAATATACTCGTATATCTATATAAAAATATATATATGTATATATCTTTTTTTAACCTTCTTTTTATTGAATCGACAATTTTCCTTCATTTTTACGGTATATTTAATATTCAAGTTCGAAAATATCAATAATTTTGTGTTTTTTTTTAGAAGAAGCATATATTAATTTTTAATTTATTCTGATGTTTTTTTTTTTGATTCTAACCGTATTCATAAGAAAATAAAAAATGTTTTTTTAGGGGCAATATCTTTTTTTATTTTTTTTTTTTTTTGGGGAAAATTCATGAAAATTTTTTCGCATATAATTTTCTTTTTTTTATTAGTTCAAATGCATGACAAAAAAAACGCTTAAATTAAATAGAATAAATGGATAGAAAGTGATCTGAAAGTATGATTATCAATATTTTATTGTAAGTTAATTGAATAAATAAACAATTTTTATAAATTGTGTGAAGAGAAGGTTAAAACGGATAATAGAAGTTGGTTAATTCGGGTTTAAAAAATTTCTAAGAAATATTTTAAATTTTGTTGTAATATCTCAAAGAAAATCTAAGAACTTAGATACCAATATAATGGTTGATTACCCCAATTTTGGGGTTGGGAAAAAAAGTTGGGATTAAAAGTCTAGAGACACAGATTCAAATCCACGCCTGGGAAATGTCGAACTTTAACCAACCAAAACCACCCAATCTCCCATTTTTAGAACCAAACTTGTAATTGACCTCAATTATACATGTATTGTTTAGTTTTTTAGGTCAGGATTGGAAGCTGTAGAACTTTAACCAACCAAAATAACTCTACTCCTCCCTTTTTAAAACCAACTTTGGAATTGACCTCAACTATATATATAGTATAGGTTTCAAATTGATTACATAACTAATATTTAACTCATGCATGCCAAAAATAGCAATTATGTAAAATATTTTAATTAAAAATATAACTCACAGATACAGAAGTATGGGAATAACTCAAAAATTTGAATTTTTACAATATATAACATAATAGTTTTGTGTTAAAGATGTTCTTTATATTATAAGATTCACAATTGTAGTATTAGAACTATCTGATGCCGAAATTTAATGTGAAATTATATAGTTGAGGTTAATTCCAAATTTGGTTTTTAAAAGGGAGGAATAGAGTTATTTTGGTTGGTTAAAGTTCTACAGCTTCCAATCCTGACCTTAGAAACTTAACAATACATGTATAATTGAGGTTAATTACAAGTTTGATTCTAAAAATGGTTGGTTAAAGTTCGAAATTTCCCAGGTAAAAACCAGTACAGTGATTGTGGGTGGTTTTTTATCTAACCCTGGCATAAAACAAAACAAATATAGGGACTGCAGCTTTCTATAATGTATTTAATATTAAAATTCAAAAACTTTTCAATCTTACAAACATTTCTAATGTATCCTGCCTTATATAAGTTGCTGCTTGATACAATGTTTTTATAGAACCTATACTATCGACCTCTAGTAGATGGAATATTTTTAAAATTCAATTGGAAAGCACTGTAAAAGTACGGCTAAGCCCTATCAAGATCAAGGTATGAAAAAAAAAATTATGATTGAGCGTTTTCTCTATAACCTTAAATAAGTCCAGGGTAAAAATATAATTTATACATTTATAAAATTAAAAAAAATATTGGAGATTTCAGGCCCCAAATTAAATTGATTAAAAAAAAATTTGATAGAATCTTAAAAAAAAATTTAAAGAAAAATTATTCCTTCAAAAGTTTTGTAAACATTTGGAATAGAATCAAAAAGTATCTATCAGATAAAATAATTTTAAAATGAATTTCTAATTATTTCCGGATAATAAAGTTATTAAAGTATTTAAAAAGTGTGATTTATTTTATTTTATATCAAATTCATAAATAATTTTCAAATTAAATTGCTTGACTTTTTTTAAAAAGTTAGTTATTTTCTCAGGAAATAATATCGAGAGCTTAAAAGATTATTTTTAATAAAAATTAATTAAAAATTTATTGGGAAATCATTATTAAATAAATAATATTAAAATTACCTTATTATCAATAATTAATTAAATTTTGTAATGCAATATTCTATGATTTTATACGAACCTGAAAATAGAAAAGAAAGGCTTTGTTAAATTTTTTTTATATAACAAACCTAAAAGTATGCAAAATAAATTTATAACTTTTTTTAATACAAAAAATGTTTCTAATTGGATTTTAATAATAGTTTCAAAAAGTTTTTTTAAGATTATTAAAAGGAACTTCTGTCTGTACTTAAAATCAATTTGAAAAACTATTCAACTTTCTTTGGAGATCTGATAGAAAATTTCAAAGTACACTGTTTCATGTGTTAGTAAATTTCAAATTTGATTTGAGAAAAAATTTTAATCTGACCGGAAATAAGAAGAAATCTTAATACTTCCGTTTTTCTTAATTATTTTAAATATCAAATTAATGTTTAAGATTTTAATTTAATTTAATAAATAAAATGTATTAGATTGATGAGACCTTCAAAATAAAACCAATAAATTCTTTAAAAACTAATTTGTAAAACATTAATTATATTTCGGGATATTTTGATTTAAACTTTACATAAAAAAAGTTTAAATTTTAATAAAGTTATTTAAAATTTTTTTAAGTACATTCAATTATATTAGGGTTATAATACAATTAATCAGGAAAGCTGTCTCTCTTGACGTTTTCTCAGTACTAATCTTTTAAAAAGTTGGTTTAGTATCTTTTAATAAAAAAATGTTATAATAAGAAGGATGTACAAATGTAGAAGGCTTAAAAAAAGTCAATTCAATTGAAGTAAATGAATCTTATCGTTCTACAACATATTCAAAAATATTTATTTTTTTTTGAAGAGGAAATGGAAAGATTTGAAAGACATATAATGTACGGTGTTAGGTAGTGTGTGACTATAACACACAAAACTACATCCTTTTTAAACCCAAATTAAGGGACCTGTGATACAAATATGCACTTTTCATACGAAGATAGGAATTTGAAAGGATTTTTGAAATGAGGAAAGTTATATGGGTTTTTAAAAAGAAATACTATACTATAAACTTAGGGAGACACATTTGATGGAATATGGGACCTATTACCTTACCTTATTACTTCAAGCACTTACCACTAAATAAGCATATTATCATTAAAATCATAAATATAAATAAGTTACTTGAGTTTTGATTTTATTAGTTAAAAAAAGTAATAACTTATCAAAAATATGATTATTTGATTAGTTATAAAGTGCAGAAGGGCTCTGAATTAAAACTTGATACGTAAAATCTTAAATGAAACTAAATGTATTGCAGGATATTTGATGAATCTATTGTGTTAAGTACTAGGTCCACTGCAACTATACCCCTTGTCACTATCACATCTCTGACACAATTAAATAATCATTTTATTTGATAATTTCCAACAAATTTGATAATAATCCAACACATTTTAATTAGTTTAAAAAAACAATTTATTTATCAAAAATTGATTAGATGATTAGTTAAAAAGTGTAGTAAAAGGCACTGTATTTAAAATATGGTATATATGAAGTCTTTAAATAACTCAGATTTGAAGGTATAGTAGTTTTAAAGGGTTAGTGCTCCACTGAAAATTGCCTTACTACTAAAATGCCCTTCTTAAATTTTAAAACTTCATCTATAAATTTAAAATCCAAGACTATAAATCATTTTCTTTTTGATAAACTCAAAATTAAGAGATCCCATGAACATATTTCGATAGTTAGATAATTAATCTATTTTTACTTAGAATCGAATCTTCTGTAAAAGATTTATGATTTTATCTTTTCTGTTTTAGTTTTTTTGTTGGTTTGTAAACCAAAGAAAATACCAAAACCTGGTCAACCTTTTTTAATTCCTTGAACTGCAAAAAAAAAAAAAAAAAATTTAAAAACAAATGAAGGTCAAATTATTTGAAGTTTTCCTTTTCAAATAAAAAAAATAAATAAAAAACATGATGTACAAATTTAATCCTGGAAAAGAAAAATGACGTAAATAAAAAAAAAGGGACCCTTTCATTTGAAATATATGAAGATCTTAAGGTACTACAGTATAACCAATGAAAAACAATCATTTGTATCAAATCAAATATAGGTATATATATATTTTTTTGAAATGATTTTTATTTAATTAATGTACTTTTCTTTTTCTGTTTGTTGTATTGATCCTTTTCATATGTATTTAATTAAAAAAAGGCTTTTCCAACTTAAAAAAAGAAAAACCTAAACCAAAGAGAAAGTTGGAAAACAAATTTTTCCATTTTAAATAAAGTTTTCCATTTTAAAATTACGTTTTCCCATTTTAAATATTTGAAAAGGTACCAGTTACTATAGAGTAATGATTATATAATTGACTTTAAGTTGTAATGGATGACAAAATATAATTTACCTTTAGTCTAAATTGATTGATGATGAAGTCCACTTTAGCTTTATTTAACATAATTTTCTCAACCTCAAAAATTTAGACTGTACTGGCGATGAACGTCTCATAAATCATACATCGCCTCATAATTCAACACACAAGAATTACGATATGAAAGAAAAATCAAGAAGACTAAGCAAATATTCAAAATTTAAATAGTCTTGATCGTCAAATGGTCAGTAATAAGTTTAAAATATCTAGGAAGCAGTATGGTCACAAATGCTTCCTAAGCAGTTTGAGGAATTCAGGGAGTTGAGAAATTAAAATTTTGTTTAACAAACTGTGAGCGTACGCCATACGACGTATAAAAATCATAAGGCGATGGAACATTTGTGACTATAAGGAAATCATCAAAAGATAATGCGCTCAACCACAGTTATATGTGAGTTTGAAATTGACTATAAACATGCACAATGTTTTATAATATTTAAAACTAGTCTTAGAAGTCTTAGAGACTAACGCTTAATTTTGCCCTAACTGTTTATGATATACTGAAATTACAGAGCTCAGTTAAAATGATTTGAATTTACAGAATAAGAACTAGACTTATCGAGTATTTTGGAGGAGCCTAGTTCTTTAAAGGATTCTATTGATATTTGGAGATAATATAGGAGTTTTGACGCTTCTTTATTTATGTGATCTTCTAAGCGGGTTGTATGTTTTGCTGTGTAATTTTTAATTTCATCGCTAACATTAGGAATTTTTGGATCCCTATGTAAGTCGCTGCACTGAAATATCAATTTAAATAAAATGTTCGGAATTCTTCAACTTCATGTATTTTCACAAAATGTCATAAGACAGAAAATTCCAATATTTTGCGTTTACATGGCACACTAAAATAGCCTTAAAATAAAATGTTTGTACATAAATACATCTTGATCATACTTACATTATCCAGTATTCTCTAATACAAATTTAATACTCCATAATTAATCTTTCCAAAAGTTAAACTGAGATTAAAATCTGACACAGATTAAAAAAAAAATTTCCAATATTAAAACACTTTATATTTCCCAAAAGAATTTTATTGGTATTTTAAAGGAATATATCAAATTGTCTAAAAGGTGTCAAACTTTCAGAATTAATATTTTTTAAATATATTTACGTTTTATGTATAATATGAAAATGTAAATATACAAAAAATCTGTGAGTTAATTGATCAATCAATGTAAATACTTTTTTATTACATTACTTTTAAAAATGTAATAGAGTACTCGACGTCCATTTAAAAATTTTCAAAGTAAATCATACTTTGGTTCATTAAATTTGAATTTTTTTTTTAAAGTTCTAGAAAACAAACTATTTTTTAGGTATAGGTATTAGATTTTCCTAAAGTTTAAATGATAGTACCTACCAAAAAAAAAAAATTTGACATTGCAAATACGTAGGATTAAAATTGTTTTTAATTTTAATTTTTTTTTATATTTTGAAAATTTCAATACAAAGTTTTTGAATTTGAAAGCACCCACAAATTGATCCAAAACCTTTGACAAATAGTAAAAGTAGGTGTATTATCAAATAATATTGTTATCAATATGTTATCTTTGATGAAAACATGATAAATTTTGAATATTGTTTTGAAATCAGATAAAGTTCAAAAAATAAAATATAAAAATAGATATTTCCAGTGGAAATAACATCTTTAGACAAAAATATTATATGTTCCTCTTATTCATAGGAAGAATTAGAAAATTATATTTGAAATGTCAAATTAATTACATAGTCGGGTTTATGGATTACAGTTGTGGGGAGTACGAGAAGAATGTCTTATATTGAAATTAGAAAAATTTTGAATTAAATTAACCTATTGAAACTACTTGGAGACTGAATTGAAGACCTCTTACTGCTTATATTAGTTTCGAAAGAAAATCGAATTCCAAAATTTGGCACCTTCACGGTTAAAAATCGCAGAGTTGTGAATGGGAAATTATTATTTTTCAGTATTCCAAGTATTTTTGAAAGTTTTTTATTCCACCCTAAATATATTTTTTAATTTCGGAAAACAAATTGTGACAATGTCATAAGCTTCAATTTAAAAATTTAAAAATGGCAACTTTTATTCAATTGTGAATTGACAGTTCCAATTGATTTTCGTCTCGCAACTTAAAAGCGCATGTAAGCGTTCAATGCGAATTCAAAACGCAATTAAGCTTTAATATAAACTAACCATTGTTTATACATAAATAAAGATTCTAAAAGACTTTTCGATCTGATAACTTAAAAACCTTACCTAAAAAATTTCATCGGTTCGGGGTAGGATAAAAATTTTGAATAATTAGGAAAATTATAAACTCTTGAACTTGTAAAATATCATAGCATGTTATATCTGAAAAATTTAATAATCCACTTTAAAATTATATTAGAATTTTTGACTAAACCCATTTTTGTAATGAAATAATGAAGTCGAATTTTAAAACGAATAATAATATAATAAATTTTTAAATAATATAACAAATAATTAATATAGCACAATATATTCTTCGAATTATTCGAAAAAGATTTCATTTAAATTTCTTGTCTGTGAGTTATATTTTAAAATGAAATTATTTGGTTTTATTTATGTATATTTGTTTGTTTATATTATGTTCTATATATTATTTTTCTAAATCAATCACGAATGGCTGCTTAAGCAAATCGTTGACTAGATTCGTGTTTTTTAACCAGATCAGAATCTAGATATCTTCAATCGGAAGAAATCTATAATCTTCAATCTATAGCATCATTCTGCCAGCAAACCAATAGCAACAGAAATCCTATGTAGAAAATGGCGGTGGATAGGCCACACCCTGCGGAAGCCGGACGATGATATTGGCAAGCAGGCATTTCAATGGAATCCTCAGGGAAAACGAAGACGCGGAAGACCACGCAACACCTGGGTCAGAACGGTCTTAGCAGAGTCCCGGCAGCAGAGTTGGGCAGAAGTCAGGCGAATAGTGCAAGATCGAGATAGATGGAAAAGTTTGTTTCCGCCCTATGCTCCGACAGGAGTGGCATTTATTGGAAATACGTGTATTGTAGAGTTTATAGTTGTATCTGTAATTTTATTTTTACTTGTAATTGTAATTCTTTAATTATTATTCGTGTTTTGAAATAAATGTAAAGGAAGAAAAAAAAGGGTTTTATTTTCTTATTAATTTACGTAGTACGAGACAATAGTCAATATTGCCTGATAATATTAATACTTTGCCTATTTGACTTTTGGACTTCTTATTAAATTATTTTAATATACATTATAGTTTTTTATTAGATATGATCCGACCAGGATTTGAACCCGAAACTTTTCGATTGACTCGACCACTACTTTACCACTGAGCTATCGGTCACATTGGTTTATTTGTAAATCTAATGTCATTAAACCATTATCTTGCCTTGAAAATTAGGAAGTAGCTCAAAAAAATTTCAGTTTAACAATTTCAAAAAATTGTTTTTGCGGACCAGCTTTGAAATGTTGATTGTAGCAGTATATGCCTTTTTTCGTTTAAATAAAATGATTTTTATTTTAAATGCATATTTTTTTTAACAGCAAGGATATGTTTCTAACTGTGAGTTTCTCCTTTAGTATCACCATTTAATTTTTGTGTTTAAGTGGAAAATTTTCTTGCAATTTAACAGTAACTTTTATTTATTCAATTTTTTTTTTAAGTGCAAGTTTTTAATATGCGCTTTAAAGTAAAGCTCTTTTTAAGGAACCATAAGACGAATTGGTGGTACTTAAAATTACCAGTCCGTGATTCTGCAACAGGATCTTAAAATTCAAAAAAAAATAAATAAAATTCTCAAAAAGTTGTTTGGGGCTATATTTTTAAAACGGACTAGAAAATGTGTTTTGATACCATATCAAGTTAGTTTCCTTTCAAAGGGTTGAAATGCCAACCTGAAAATTTATTCAATCTTATTTTTTGTTACATAAAGTTTTTATTATGAACAATTTAAAAACTTTTATTTGTAAAAAAAAACAGATAATTGAGTAGATAATAAAAAAAAAAACAAAAAAATAAAAATAAAATACCATTCGATTTTTATTTGAAAAATAAAAATTCTGTCAATATAATGATAACAGAAATTTCCTAGAAAATAATTTATTTATTATAAAAATAGAAGTTGAAATATGATATTCATAGTTTATGGAGGAGTATATAATATGTTAGAGAAATACCAATATGTAGGTATATAAGATAAATTATATCTAATAAAATATTTACTATATTATATATTTACATACATAAATATATATATACATAAAAAAAATATATATATAAAAAAAATATAAAAAAACAAATTGTAAAAATGTACAAAAAAAGCTGAACTTTCAAAATTCTCATCACGTTAAATAAGTCCTACACGTCCTATTATATTCCATATGCAAATTTTTATTCTTTTTTTTTTGTTTTTTTGTTTTTGTTTTTTTGTTAGTTTTTTGATGCCTCCCTTAGGAAATTATATATATGCACCTGTGTGTTACACAAATACAATCATATTACATAATGTTAAATAATAGTTAGATTTGATTTCTTTTATTCTTATTATTTCTATTATTAAAATATTTTTGTATTTTGTTTTTCTTGTTGTTGTTGTTTTTATATTTAACTTTTAACATATTTTTTCCTAAAATTTGTACTGTGTACCATATGAATACCACCTGAATAGGTGAAAATAAAATATAATAAAAACTAAAAATAATTTCTAGTACGCAATCCCGGCAAAAATTTTTTATTTATAACAACATTTATTTTAAAATTAAACATAATAAATTCTTTCATATTATATATATATATATTTTTATTTAACATGTATATATATATATATATATATAAATCATATTTAAAAACATAATAAATGCATATTAACATAATATGTGTACAGTAGTATCATAAAAAGTGAGTACTTTAACAATATTTTTAAATCTAACATGTTTAAATTATTTCATTAGTAAATTAAGCGTTGCGCACGTTGCAGCGTTGCGTTAAAAAAGTGTAACAGATGAAATCACACAAATATAGTTGTACTGTAATCAATTGAAAATTTATAATATAAATTTAATGGAAAGTTTAACCGAAGTCTTCGATTGATTAGGGAAAAGCAAAAAAATAAAAGCATTACCCAAAATTTTACACAGGCCAGGTTTCTAAACGATTTCTAGCCAAACTTTAGGGATAATTATATAAAGAGTTTGGTAAAAGAGCTAAATCTTTTTAAAATTCAGTATATTTTTTTACTAATGTGAGTTATTATAAGGTACGAATTAAAATTTTAATCGATATTTAAACACTTTATCTTTATATTTAGATTTTTCAGTTAAATAGACGTCAAATGTCAAAGTTCAGTTAAGCAAATAGATCAAATAGATGTATCATCAAGTTTTTGTATTGTGTCAAATGTATTGAGTTATCGAATGCAGAACATTTTATCATCCAGTTGATATTATAATGGAGTTCAAGTTAACATATTTTTAGAATGTAAAGATTCTATAAAACTGTAATTTCAATAATTTTGCACATTAGTGTAATAAGTTTAAATATTATGAAAAATCATAAAAAATACAACAAACACCTTTCATTGACAGAGAATGATAACAAAATATTAAAATACATGTGTAAAAAAACTTTAATAACTATTGAAGTGTCAAGAATTGAATGTTGCATGTTTCCTATTTAATTTTTATTTATAATTATTATGTCGCAAAATAACAAAAAAGTTTACAACAAAACTCATGAATACTTACATATGATAACAATCATCTGGCTCGAAAACAATTTTCTACAAAATTAGTAAAATTAAGAAAATAACATATTACACATTTTTACTTGACTCCTTTCTTACTCTCATTCAGTTTTTTTTATCAGCTTCATTATTTAATTCATCATGTGTAGATTTAAAGTGTATCAACATTTTCAACTAATTCCATCCCTTACACATTATTTTATCCATTTATCTATATATATTAAAATTAAAGTTAGAATAGACTCAAAAACCTCTCAGCCTACTATCATGAGCATTTTTATGTAGAGGTTTTTGGGTACGGAAAGAAATCGTGTACTAAAATTTTTGCTTTAACAGACCGCTATGTGGGGGCTATGGTGCAAGTATTTAAATATAAATATGAGATAAAAAAAATATTTTTAATTCAGCTTGGCAACCCTACACGAGATGCAACTTGGGAACTGAGTTGACACTATTACCAGACTTCAAATTTGTTAATCCATACCAGCCCGAAGATTGTCCAACGTGCGATTTTTGAATTTCTGCTTTACCCAAAAAGAAAGTTAAGAAAAAAAGTTTTTTTTAAAGCTCCTAACCTATTGCGAAAAAACTTAAAATGTTCTTCTAAAACCTTTTGAATGATTATCTTAAATTTTCCTATACGTGGTGCTTCTCGACGATAGAGTTGAGGATGACAAGTAAATTGACATTTGTGCCGATTCTTAATAATTAGGAAAAATTTCAAGTAAAATTTGTTGAAAAATTGTTAGAATAATGCAAGATAAATCGTTTACACTTACATTTTTCAATAACATCAACTTAAATTAAACCTGTACTGAGCGCTGCAACGCGTAACGAATATTATCTAGTTCAAATATAAATATAAGATAAAAAGAGAATAATTTTATTCAGCTTGGCAACACTATTTTCATTCACAATGGAATATTTTTGAAATAAAACCAGATAAAAACACAAGATGGGAAAAAATGTTACGGATGGAAAAATTAAAATAAAACTTTTCTAAAGAAAGAAGTTAAAAAAATAAAAATAACAGTAAAATATGAAAATTAGAACGAAAAAAATTATTTAATTTTCTTCTAGTCCTTGTTTTTTCCACTTTTCATTTAATTACTTTCTTATTTTTTTTTTTTTGTCTATTTGTTTTTATTTATTTTGAATATTGTTGAAGCATCCATAGCTATCGCGTGATCTTCGCGGTAATTACTAAAAAATAATTTTGTTTTGAAAATTTTTATGAAAAAATGGCTGCTTTATGCAATTGTGAATTTTTCAAAAAAAAATATTTTTTAAAGTAAAAAAAAAATGGGATGAATAAAACTTAATTAGAAATCTAAATTTTATTAAGGTCAAAATTATTGTTATAACAGTGGCAGTTCTTAGAAGGCATCAAATGATTATTAAATTTAAGAATATTTTAATGACTTTTGCAATTTTTAAAATTAAATTTTTGAAATACTTTAATTTTTTGAAATGTGGTTAGTTGAAAATGCATTTAATTTTAAAATACAGAACAAGCCAGAAAAATTTATTAAAAAATAAATCTAATTTATTTAGAAATTTTAAAAAATATTGAAGAAATACTGTTTTTATACTCTTACTTTCAATGTTCATAATAAAGTTGTTAAAAAGAGTTTCAATAGTGCCTTGGCATTTGTCAAAATTTTCAATATATCTTTATATATTTTAAAATTCCGCCTATTGAAAAATATATCTAATCTAATAAATCGCATCTAATATGTAGTCTGATAATATTATTTATTAAAAATAAAATAAATATATACTTTTATTAAATTAAAACAAGCCCACTAAAATGTACAAAATAAAAAACATTATGGCAGATCTTGGGAATTTAACATAAAAGTAAATTACTGGGATAAGAAGCAGTTCTTTTAATGCTTGAAAACTTTTAAGCTTAAAATATTGAAAATTTTCATTAATCCAAAATTGATTTTAGATCTTTTGTATTTAAAATTATTTTATTATAATAAAAGTAAATTGCTGAATTAAGGTTAATAGCAAGAACAACTCTTGTACAGTGTTCGTGGTATTACCCTTTAATTCATGAGGCCTGAGTTGAAAAGTTGATCGTAATTCTTTTGCATTTTAAAGTGTTTTAATATAAAAGTAAATTGCTGGAATAAGGTTAACAAAAGGAAGAACTGTTTCTCATTTCAGCAATTTACTTTTATATTAAAACACTTTTAAATGAAAAATATCTAGCATCAATTTTTCCCAGGTATCATGAAATAAAGAGGCCACTATGAACACTATGCCACCTAGTTTAACCCATAAAAACTAATGTAGAAATTGAGCATCTTTAAAATTTGGTTTGAATTCCTTAAATTCTTTAAATTCTAAAAATTTTTTAAATTTAAAACTGACGAAATTGAATGTATATCTACTATCTGAATGTATTATACATCTTCAATTTATAATTTTCTCACCTAATTTTACGCAAACGCAAAAAATTTTCTTTTTTTTAACTGAATTAAAATTCAGACATTATAAGAGCTTTTTTTTTAAAGTAATAATAAAATTTTTTTTTTTTCATTTTTATTTTCATCTTCAATTTACAAAAATTAAATAAAGAAGCCAACATTTTCTCCATCTATTTACATAAAAACATATATTTATTTTGTATAATTTACCTGAGTAATTTCTTCACCTTGTTATTTTGATTTTCATGCCCTTTAATCGGAAAAATTAAAAGAAAAAAGTTTTTCATTTTTTGTTTTTTATTTTTTTTCTTCGGTTCTTTTAGTTTTCCATTCAAATTATTTTTTTTTTCCTTCAGTTCCTTATTTTATGGTATGGTTTTTTTTTTCGAACTTTATTATAAGTTTTTGGGCAGTTAGAGCATAGAATTTTTTTTTTTTTATTAATAAAAATATCTGACCATGAATTAGATTTTTTTTTTGTATTTTTTAATTTTTTATTTTATTATACGATTTACAAAAGTTGAATATTAATTGCTAGAGTAATAATTAATATTTTCCCTACTAGATTTTATAAAATCCAATGATTTGTATTTTTAAAATGAAAATGTTAGATAAGAGGTAGAAAATTAAATATAGAATTAAAAAATATTAAATATAAAATTAACATGTTATAATTTTGTAAAAAGGGGTTGTTTTTAAGTGAAAAAGTTTAGAAAATTTTTATTGAAAATATTAACAATTTCATAATGATGAGCAAAAAATGAAATGAGTGGCTTTTTGAAATGTTAAATTTGAATACAAAATGTGCAACTGTTAATTGAAACGAGGAAGTGTTACTTGAGATGCGAAAAATTTGTTTTAAAATTTTGTATTTTTAGGGGAAAAAAGTTTTTGTAGGATAAATTAAATTTTGTAGATGCTCAATCTATAGTCTATACATTAGTTTTTATAAGTTAAACTGGGTGGCACAGTAGTCGGAGTGTTATGCTGTATTTCATGAGGTCCTGGATCATTTGCATTGCAAAAGTGTTTTAATATAAAAAGAAATTGCTGATTTGAGAGACAGTTCTTCTTTCGGTTAACCTTAATCCAGCAATTTACTTTTATATTAAAACTCTTTTAAATGTAAAAGATCTACCATCAATTTTTGGTTAATGAAAATTTTCAATATTTTGAGCTTAAAAGTTTTCAAGCATTAAAAGAACTGTTTCTTATACCAGCAATTTACTTTTATATTAAAACGGTAATAGATTTCCAAGATCTGCCATAATTTTTTTTTATTTTGTATATTTTAGTGGGCTTGTACCTTAAGAATAGTATATAAATATTTTTATTATTTTATTTTTAATAAAAAATATTATTAGACTACATATTAGATGTGTAAATCAATTTATTTTATCAATAGGCAAAATTGTAAAGTATATAAAGAAATATTAAATTTTTGACAAACGCCAAGACATTATTGAAACTCTTTATAACAAGTTTATTAAGAACTCCGAAAGTTAGAATATAATAACAGTATTTCTTCAGTTTTTTAAATTTCTAAATAAATTTGTTTTATTTAATCTATTTTATTAGCTTGTTTAAAATCATTTTAAAGAATTCGTCAATTAGTTACTTTGCTTCGTTTGATTACTTTGAATAATTTGTGTATTTAATCAAGTGTTATATAACAAAATGTACTTTATTTCAGCTGTCAATGTTTTCGAACAAACAACAGTAAAGTAACAAAGCAAATTTTGGATACTTTATAAAATATTTCCAAAAAAAAAATTATGATTGTATTAATACTTAATATTGAACCCTATGAATATTGTCTATATAGAAAAAATTTTGAAGCTGCCTAAGAGTATGCAATTTTACTTTAATTTTATGTTATAATAAAAATGAAGTCCAATTAAAAGTGAGACAATTCTGTTAACGCCTAACACCTAGATTACCTTTAAACCAAGTTAAAATTCGAATTAAATAATAAAATGTTAATAATAATCAAAAAATTTGTAATTGAATTTTTCAAAACAAGGAAATTTTATGATTAATATATAATTTATCAGAACATAGACCTTAATAGAATTATACAATTGTATATATTACCAATTAAATATAAATTGAATCGACTATATAGTACAAAATTCAAGTAACATTTATTTTTGACATAAATGAATAATTAATTTATTATTAAAATATTTTTAGATACAAATTCACAAGTTAAAATATGAACATTTTGCAAATAGAATATATTTCACATTAAAATTAAAATTATATCTTACAAAAGTCTAAAAATAAAATATAGAATAAGTTAATATTTTTTATTAACTTAATATATGCAATGAATTCATCAATTTCATATTATATATTTAACACATTACATATAGATGTATATAATGTACATTTTTTTTTTACTCTCATTAGATTCGATCTTTTCAACAATCAATCATCAAAAAGTCATTCACTTCTTGTGTATATAATAATATTATTTATTAATATTATATATTAAGTAGGTGTATATATATAAAATTTTTAACGACATATATATTATGAATACCTAAATGTATATTTGAAATTGTCAGTTGATATAAAAATTTTTTTTTTATTTTTTTATTTATAATTAAAATAAATTATCTTTATGCTAATTTTTAATATTTTTGAATTTTGTTGAAATATGAGTATGGATATATCAAATTTCATTCTAATATTAGAATACAAGTATTTTATATTCAACTTTAACATTTGGGGTAGTAATTTTTTTACAGAATCTAATAAAAAAATAAAAAAAAATAAAATAAACAAATTGACGATAACACTTAAAACAATGTCACGATCCTAAATATTTACCAGAGTAATGAAGAAGAAAACCCAAAATAGCATTAAAAATAATTTAAAAGGAATTGAATACAATTTTTGATTGTCATAATAAATTATTATTAGTAAAATTAATTTTTTCTTATTTTTTTTTATTATATAGATGGATCGAATGTATCAATAAAATTAAAATTATTTTATTAGTCCATTTGTATATATATATATATATATATATATATATGAGTACAGGAATTCAATATTTATATGTTATAAATAATTTACAAGTATTATTTTTATTATTTTACAAGAGAAAAATCAAATATTGTATATATTACAAATGAAATAATTTAAAAATATCTTCACTATATAAAATATCTAAAAAAAAAATGTATTTAATTGGTAATTGTATTAATATTTAATATTGAGGATTGTGAGTACTTATAGGATTGTTAAAATTTCAAAAATTTTGGAGCTGCCTAAAAGTATGCAATTTAACTTTAATTTTATGTTTTAATAAAAAGACGTTCTAGAAAAAGTTAGACAAGTGTGTTTACAATTCTGATACCTTAACTCTGGTACTAAACCAAGTAAACTACATACAAGCACCTCAATTCTGGTTTAAAAATATATTGGAAAAATCTTAAGAAATGAAAAAAACCGAATTCAAGTTCTTTACCAGTTAAAAATAAATACGTTCAAATATCTGGAGGTCCACTTGCAACAAAACTTGAAATTTATATATCATGTAAAATTTGCAATTGAAATACAATACTAAACTTTTAAGGTGGGGGAAAAGATTTTTTAAAATTAAAATAATAAGGTTATGAGTGAAGTTCATTACCTTCCAATATAACTCTGGCTTATGGTATTCCGATTTGGTAGAATGTAAGTTCAAGCTTTATGGAAAAATTTCAAAAATTTGAAGGAGAGTGTATGTTCATACAAGTGACGTAAGTTTGAGTTTGACTACAATCGTTTCTATTACAATAAATACTTGTACAAAGAATCAAACATAAACAAAATCGATAGTTGTTAATAAAACTAATTCGAAATCTGAAAATAATAAACCACTAAATCCTCCAGAAAATGGTTTAATATAACAATATATATTTATCCACAAAGTTAATTAATAATACAATGGTTCTAAATCTCATCTTTTTACATAAGATGAGAGCATTTCATCTTTTTACATAAGATGAGAGCATTCCTTCTTTTTACATAAAAATGGCTAAAATTCAGAACTAAAATATGTCTTTCTCTTATATTAAAGATGGGTTGCATGTAAAGCAATAAAATATAGTCCGGAAAATATCAACGGAGTAAATTTAAAATAAGACATGTATAAAAGTTATAAACCTATATTTAAAGAAAATCAAAATTAAAATTATATATTAGCTACTACGTGCCCTGCTCTAGAGTATATGTTCAATGTTATATTATTCTAGTTCTTGCTCTTCCGCCAATGGATTGCACTAGCAGTTTGGGTGTTTATTTCACTATTCTGATTATGGACAAATCTCTTTTAAATCAGTTGCAGCTGGGGTTGGTTCTACCAAGGGACTGATAGTTTCTTGATGCGTTTTAAGATTTCTACGGCCCTTAGTAAAAAACATCTCCTTTGGGTTTAATTTGTTTTTATCATATATACTAAACATTTAACTATTAAGTCAATAAGGCAAACACATGCGCTAGCTCTGTTGCTACTGCTTTTATACGAAAATTGATTGACAAAATCGAGTTCTCTGAAACCAAAACCCAAGAGAACAGACTACCATTAAATATAAAACATTTATTTTTAAATTATTTTTTAAAAACTTTTCCATGGAAAATATTTTAAAATAAAAAAATTTTATGACATATTTTTTGTTTTTATTTATAAATTTATTGAATATCTTTTTTTGCCATTATTATTTTTCAATTTTGTCCCTTTTATTATTTTTATATTTTTGATAAAAAATACAATGTTTATCGAAGAACTTAAAAACAGTAAAAATTAAATTCATTCCCAAAAAAAAAAACACACACACAATGGAAATAAAAGATAACTCATTACCAAACATTGTTGTACTCAAGTGTACAGCATCAACACAACACACTGTTGCTAATGTCATCTTAGATATAAATTAAGATACTTTTCATAAAAGATTTAATGTTCTCGTCATACAAATAAACAACTACTTATGATGGAATATATTAAAAGAGTTTTTTTTTTTATATTTAATGCAATAACAGAATTTATGAGTTATTTTATATTTTTTTTTGAAAATTGAAAAGAAAACTACAATAGAATTGAAAGTTTTTTTTTTTTATTAATTTGCCCACTAAAAATATGCACATATAAAATAGCTTTTTATTTAATAATTTTAAAATAAAGTCATAGTTGATTTGAATTTCTATTACTATTCAAAGTTGATGAAAGAAAGTTAGTAACGTTATTTTAGTCGGGATCGAATGTTAAATATGAATGTAGAAAAGTCTTTAAGATGTAATAGATTTAAGGAAGGAAGTGGAATTGAATTGGATAAAGAATTCGGAAATTTGAAAAACTTATACCAGAGTCAATTTCCTATAAGATTTACATTAAAAATTGTAAAACAAACTTGGCTTAGAACTTAGAACATCCGGAACAGATCATATTTATGGCATCAGTATTCTTTATAGAGTCATGGCCTGTCAAAACTACGGTAATAGTTCTTAAACCCTTTTTTGCTAAAATGCTCAGTAGTTTTAATTACTTCTATATTTTGTAGTGTGTTAAACTTTTCGGTACTCAGTGGCGTAAGAGTACTTTAATAGACTCTATGATTTTGCCCTATCTATTTTTAAGTTCTATTCAGTGTGGAATAAGTTTTGAGTGTTCTTTTTCCCATTACTATTGGGTTCTTGCACATTCCACTACTTATATGACATTTTGAATGCTGTCTGCCTCTACATTTCCTTCATCTCATAATTCCTGACACTAGCATGATATTAAAAGCACAGAAATGCTGTATATGCTGTATTTTGTGAGCCATCACACCTCTCCCAGTGGACACGATCTGTCCTTGGTTTCAATTTGAAACTTTTGGATCGGATAAATCGAATATTTTATTTTCTTAATAATGGGTTAAATTCCACATCAAATCTACTCACATCTACTATTTAATAATTGCCAATACTTTAAAAATATTAGCCCTTGTTTTAAAACTTATATACGATTCATTTGATGTATTCTTTGTTATTATTTCGTATTAATTCATTTATGGATAATGAATTTTACCCTATATTATGTAAGAATAATAATACTACGAGTATATAATTATCATTAAATTAATATATATATATATATATATATATATATATATATGAGTATTTATATTGTTTTGCTAAGTATATTTTTTCAGTATTATTAAGTTTTGTTCCCTTCAGACTAAAATGTATTCTAATATAAATTTTCGCTCGATTTATAAATTATTTTCACTTCAATTAATGTTTCATAAAATATATTTAATTTATTTTTTTTTTTTTATTGATTTAAAGTATAATTATTCTGATAAATAAATCATTTGAAAATATTGTATAGATTAGATTATGGGAAATTACAAAATAATGGACTAAAATTTCAAATATTTATTTCAACATATTGTTTTATTAAATATAAAAAAAAAAAAAATTTAACTTTTACAACTGCTTCTGCATTTTTTAAAGTTTAAAAATTAAAGTTCTATTAAAAATTTACAAAGAATAGATTAATTAAATTATTTTATTATCAAAAAATATTAATTATATAATTTTTCTAATGTTTGCCTTTCAACCAATATTGTATTGGAAATATGATTTAATAGATAAGTTATTGCGCCAATTAGATTGCTTTGTAGATTTGTTATTGAGCCAACAATTTAACTTCGGGGCTAACAAGTTTATATCTATCACATATACAAGTGGGCAAAAAAGGAAATGTAGAATAAATTAGTAAACATGCTCTATTCATAGTAATAGAGTTGATCTTAAAGAATTTATAGAGGTACTTTTGTATCTGTGAAGTCGAATCTTAAACAAGATAAGAGTTAGTTTTTTGAAATAAGACTCTTTGAATGAGATGTCGACATTCTAACCACTGTATCATCCAACCACAATTGATTTGATGTATTGGTTGCATTATTTTCCAAAATCTTTAGTGAAACATTTTAAGCAAATTATACTTTCAACTTTATTAAAAAATCCCCAATACGAAAGTTCGGCGAGATGGAAAGATGGCGATTATAATAAAATGAATTTTGCATATTTATTGGCGCCAGTACACGGAATGTAAGAACTTTATCTAATCGAATAAAAATCACTAAGTATCTGATATAATAATTTATTTTTTTAAAAAGTCTTAGTTAATTTGTAAAAATAATTTGTGGACTCTGGATCCGTTCTTTTCTGAACTCTTGATCCAGACTCTTGCCCTCCCCTTTCAGAAGTAGAAGAATATATTAAGGTTTCGTGATGAAACAATGTATAACAAATTTGGACAAGTAATCTCAGAGTTAATACCCCCTGTTATTAACCCCTTGCTCACACAGATTCCCGTAGGACTTTAATAAAACCTCACAAAATTTATCTGATTGTAATGGTGGCTAGCTTCATGTAATAAATATTTTTGATTCAGTAGTTCTAGGCATAATACAATTACTCTTAGTAATTAAATTTACTTGAAGACTTATACTGGGTTTGAATAAATACTTTTTTGCCTGGAAAGTGAGGAATCTGGTTATTAATTACTCTCTCAGCAGAGTTTCTTAAAATGTTTTAAGTTACTCAAACTTATTATTAAATACAATTAATATAACGTTTAATTGATTCAGAATGGCTTTAAACATCCAAAATTCTTGAAAATCAATTTATTTATTATTAGTTATATGTTATGCGAGATTGCGTTAGGAAATAATGAATTCAGATAAATTCTTTCAAATAAGTTTAAAGTTAAGTGTATTATTGAATATATTAAATATTCAAAAAATTGCCACCATTAAAGTTTTACATAAATTAAAAATTAAATATAAATTTCATTTATTAGCGAATTCATTTAGACATAATTGTATGCCAACATCAGCATTTTATTTTTTGACTTCATAAAGAAAGGCAATTAAGAGTGTTTTGTCCATTCAACACTATTGGACTCCTCAGTAGGTAATACTAGTGTTTTAGACAACTCTAAATAACTTTTGATCTAACAAATGCCTTTATATAAAAATTTATTAAGATCCGTCTGCGAATTATAACAATAGATTAAAAATTTTTATCTTTAAAATACATGAAATAACCATGAAGTGGATCAATTAAAGCTGCTCTATATGCTGTTAGAAATAAATTTGTAGTTGTGTATTAATGAGATTCCTATGGAGACGTACGGAAGAGGCCATATGCTAAGAAAAAAATCAGAATAATATAAGCCGTATGGCCTTGGAATTGAAACCCCAAGGAAGCAAAAGACGCAGGCGTCCAAATAACACCTGGAGGCCCACCATAATAAGCGTGCTCAATCAGTGCAACCTCACTTGGGAGAATGAAAAAACAGCAGCAAGAAACTGGGTGAGATGGAGATGCCAATTGGAAGCCCTATGCTCCCTAGCGGAGTGAAAATGGACGAAAAAAAAAATACTAAAGATATTATTTGAAACTTAAAAAATTCTTTCTTAAACTTAAATTTATTGCTTGGAAAAAGCTTTTATTAGCAGTTACTTTAAATAAAAGTGATATATTTAAATTTTTATCATTGTATATGTATAAAAAGAGATTAAGTAACCCAAAATTTGTATCTGGTGACTTAACGGATATTTAAAATGAATTATTTTGAAAAATGTTTTTTAGGTAATTTATTTTTTAAATTAATAAAAGAAATATGGTAATATGTCAAGTTAATCCTTAGTTTTAATTCCATAAGAGCTTAGCTAAATTATTATTATCTTATTTTCTAACAAATAATTAATTTTATTTTTCCGTTAAATTTATTGTTATTTTCTGAGTACCTATACAATACATAGATACACACAATGTTTGTTAAGGTAATATTTCTTTTCATTAACTTAATTACAGATTTTAACTTTCAGATATAAAAAAAAAAATTATGAAAGGATAATTATTTATTAAAATATAAGGCAAATTTTAACATTGTCAGAAAGTAGTAAATATATATGTATACATATATACATGTTTACATGTATATATATCTATTTTGTAAGAGGTAATTACGTTGAAAAAGATCTAGATTAAAAAATCCCATTCTTCCAGGAAAACAAATTATTTTGTACTTTGTTCATGTTATAGAAGTAGACTTTGGAGTCTTTCATATTATTAGAATCAGATAACAGATTAGATAATATTTAAAATTATTTCTTTTTAATTAAATTAAGTTTAATTTGCTAAGATAAGCTTCAGTTGTCTAAATTTTTTGAATGCTTAGAAATTTAATTTGAACTTCAAATAAATATAAATTTAAGACTACTGTAATAATTTTACATAAACTTTAATTTAAATTAGGAAGGAGCTAAATTGTATTATAGTAATACTGGAAATGCTCATAAAGTCGAATATTAGAACTGGAAATATGTAATATTAAAAGGAATGCAATGTATTACAAACCTTAAATGTAAATTAGAGACACTTAACATAGACAAGAACACCTATTCAATTCATTCTTTTTATTCTTATCTCTGATATTCTTATTGTTCTATATAGGTCTATTTCTGCTCTAAGTTCCAAGATTGAAGTAAGCTATACCACAAAAACTTATTCCTGAAAATTTATCAACAATTTTTTAAAACTGATTATGTGTCCTCAATAAAGTTGCTAATTAGCATATGTATACAATTAAGTTAAGAACATTTCTTTAAATTTTCTCTATCATCCTCCACCAAACAAAAATCTCAGTTTTCATCTCTCAAGTATCCTTTTCTAATCTTTAAAGCTCTCAATTCTGCTACAAGATAAGCTTGTTCTCCTAGTCCGTATTTCAAAAACCAAAAGCTATAAGAATTTGAACCAAAAGTCCTATCTTATAATTTAGTTTTAAATGAGGGTGCTAATGATTTGTTGTCGTCGTCGACGACCAACTTTTTCTGGAAGAACACCCTAATAAGATTCTTATAAATTTCATTTTATCATTGGTCAAAATTTCTACAGATGATATTTTTAAAACTTTTATCTTTTAACATATCTAAAAACCCAGGAAAAACCGTTATTTTAATTGTTAAGAAAAAAAATATAAATTAAGGAAGATTCCTTTGTTGTATTAAAGAATTAGCATTTGTATTAAAACTTTTGAATTTTTTTAATTCTTAAACATTAAATGAATAAACGAGTTATAGAAAAAATAAGCAATGGAACAATATTAAGGCAATGCAATCGACTTAGTAATACCCAACATTTGACATATTTAATTGACGGTTACATGAATATCCACTTCAACTCATTTCAGATTTAGGAAACATTATTCAAACAGGACAAAACTACCTTGTAAAAATTTTCGACTTTTTAACTTTTATATTTTTGAAGATTTGCTGGTTAGGTCTAAGGAGTTGTGTTGCAGGTTTGAGTAAGACTACTTTCATTCTTCTCAAATTTCAGAAACATAAAGAAAACAGAGAATACTCTTGTATCAAATCTCATGTTTCTTGCTTCATTAATTTCTAAGATAAGCTTGTTAGGTCTATATTCCAGGATCCGAACCCATGGTCGGATTTCGACTATTCTTCCCCGTCGTTTTTCAATACTAGTGAACCCTACTTTACACACAATTGGAACATTCTATCTAAATTTTAAGGTACTTTTTTTTATTAATTTCAATGATATGCATTAAGGTCTTCAGAGCTGTGTGGATGGTGTCCAATCCACTACTCCAATTGGTCTTAAATTTCTTCTTCACTTTTTTGGGAATTATGCTTGTTTGGCCTAAATTCGATCAAAAAATTCTAGGATCCGAACCCATGATCCGATCTTGACCGCACGCAATCCCCGACATAATCCCATTACTAGTAACCTACAGCACAATTTCATGTGCTAATGGAAGGGAGAGCCATTAGTTATGAAGTTATTCTTATTTATTTTATATGTTCTTTAGCCCTTAGAACGATTAAAAGGTCCAGAATTCGAACCCATCTTAGATCTATTTCGGTCTAAGCTTATTTTTAATTCTTGTGTTAGAAGTATCTGAACAATCGCTCCAATTAATTCCAAATTTCGGGAATATAATGAAGACGTGGCAGGAAATCTTATACTAAATTTCAAATTTCTGTCTTTATTAATTTATTATATTTGGGGAGATGAGGACCACCCTTTATTTTCTATATATATTTGTGTATACATATATATTTATTCAAGTTACTTGTTTCATAACTAATAATTTACAAAAAATTTTCTATATTATTAATTTTAAAGATAAAATTTTTGTAAACTAAGAGATATTAATCAGTTTAAAAAACTACTAATTATTTACACTTTTCATTACTTAGTAACTTATTAAACTAAAAAAAAAAATAATAATAATAAAAATAAAAAAAATAAGTTATAGCAACAAATTACTTTTAAACTAAATAACTGTTACTCTATGTTCGCTATACTTTATCTTATTATAGAACACTTTCATTATAATTTTTTAAGTATCTCTGTATAGAAATTAAGTTGTACTATAATTATTATTAATATTCCAAATATATATATATATATATATATATATGTCCTTATAAATATACGGAATATATAACTATATAACTGTTACAATAATAACCATAAAGAAAAATACAAAAAAAATATAAAATGTTTATCAACATTTCAACATGTAATTATAATCATATTTGTTAGTATATTTATATTATAAATTTAAAAAACACATATATATATATATATATAGTTGTACAAAAAAAACATATAATTACATACATACATATGTTTGTAAGAGATAATCAAGTGGTATATACGGGAAAAAAAAAATTATATGAAAGATAAGAACATTTTTTTGGCAACTCTTTTCCTTGTTTGTTTTTATTTTATTGTTTTTTTTTTTATTCTTTATTTTATCGTCTGTTTAAAATGAGGACTATTGAAATTATTTCCAAAGAAATAAAGCCAAATTCAGTTTTATCACTAATTTCAAACAGAAAAAAAGTTGAGATTTTAAAAGCTAAAGTTCGAACATATTCAGCTGTCAGCCAAGCCACACAAGTATTAATTTATGAGTTGTTAATTAAAAAGTCAATTAATGGAATTGAGACGACTCAAGTCAAAGTTTATTAATTATATTACAAATAGATGACGCACAAAATTAACATTTGTGTATTCATAATCTTATGCAATAGCTACAACCGAGTAACCAAAAGCTTCGTAAATATAAACGATTATACTTTAATTAACTGAGGCCTAGTCTAAATAGATTTAATTAACTGAGGCCTAGTCTAAATAGATTTGGTGAATGTCCTATACTCTTTAAAGAAGTGAAAAAAAAAATTATATTGTAAAAGTAAGGACTTCTTATAATATTCCTGGACTTTTATAGTATATTATATAGTTTAACAACTCTTTGCCAAAACAGTTTTGAAGTTATATTATTATACAAGCATTTGATAAATATTTTGATAAAATTATTATTTTTACAGTTATTCTTTTGTTTTGAGCTCATTTCAAAATGCGGGTAATGGAATTTTTACTAGAATAACTGTATAAAAGATTTTGAATAATTTACTAGGGTAATGGTTACCTAATAACCTTAATTTTAAATCAACTATAAGATCCCTTTTGAATTAGATCCTCGCCTATCTTTTAATTTTATGTTATGAGCGTATGAATTTGATTTTGAAAATAACTTCAAAGTTCCACTTAAACTAAAAACCAAGAATTTTTTTAATATGCTTGATTAAATCGAGGCCTGGATTATACTTTTAAAATAAAAATTTAAGATAATAAGAAAAGCTACTTTTTTCAACTAGTTCGGAATCGGAACTATGTGGCATTTTTACAGAATTCTACTTTCGGTAATAAAGCCTGTTTGAAAAAACTCACAATTCCGACTTCAATTCCGCTTTAAAAAGGAAACAAGAATTAAGTTAAATTTAGTTCTATTCAATTGTACTTTAAAAAATACAATTTTAACACTATTTGGATATACTTTATTTTAGGAACAGCATTGCCCAATCTTTTTTCAAACTTTCCTGTAAAATACCTTAGGTCATTTGATGAAAATCTAAATAGGTACGAGTTAGCGAAGAGTACAATAAGAGCTTCAAAGAGCTTTTTATAAATTTATTGGGGCAATTTAACTTAAAGAACAGTAGTACCTAGACTTTTTAAATCCCTTAACATCCCTTTTTCTTATTGGGACCCATATAGTGATTCATTACGTGACCTAAGGTATGAATCAGTAAAGTTTAAAAAAGATCTGCCTATGCAGTTAAAGAAAAGGACCTCATTTCATTGTACATTATTTCCTAATATACGAGTATACATACGAGTACTATCTAAGTACTACTAATAATTTTCCAAAAAAAAAAAAAAAATGTTATGTTATGTTAATGTTATTTAAAATAAAATCTAAAAACCTTAAAATTACCTGCAAAAATTATAATTAACACTAATTATACTTTATTAAAATTATTTATGTTTATTCATCTTATATACATATCCATATATGTTAGTATATGTGGGTAATAATGTAAACACATACATGTTAGTTAAAAAAAATATTAAACAAAATAAAGTTTGTTTTTGTGTTATTTGTTTTGTTTTGTGTAAATTTTAGTTTTTTGATTAAAAAAAATTGTATATTTATTTACAAGTATATGTTTATAAACATAAATCCTTCACTATACAAAATCAGTTATTAAATATAAAGCCCAACCATATATGCACACATATATTATATTATTTTATATAATTAATGAAATATGTATATTGTGTTGTTTATTTAATAATTAAATAAGAAATTTGAGTTACTCAAAATTAATATGAATGAAAAATGGAAATTTTGGGTTGATTAAAACCTGTTATGGGATATACACTTAATTCTTATGGGAATTCAATCGATATAATATGTGTATGTATGTATATATGTAAGAGTGAGAACATACAAATATATTACAAATTTTGGAATTTTTTACTAAAATATAAATTAGCTTTATTTTATGTATATTGCAGTTATTATAAATTTAAATTAAATTTTTTTTAACAAAAGTGAGTTATGTTAAATAGTTTAACCAATGACATAGAAATATTGTTTTTGTTGTTTTGAGGGAGGAAAATGAATCTCCCTCGCATCTAACCCTCGCGGTCCTTGTGCATCCTTGCTCGTATTCTACAGGGCTTCGTTCAGCCACTCTATACTCCTCATGAACTGGACTAGTTTACTCTGATTTAACTCCCTTACGAAGCGTAAATCTTCCCAGCATCCACCTCTTAAGATCTTTAGTCTTAGGCTTTTCAACGCTTCGAGTTGGTTTAGGACATGGAAAATCGTTTCGTCCTCCGGTAGAATCACTGGAGGAGAATTACTCTCCGGTAGTTGCTCTACCTATTCTGGCTGCATGGGCCCTGATCATCAAATGATCCGTGCTTATCCTTGTTGTATAATATATCCTTGCTGAGATCTTCCTTTTCTAGTTTTAAGATCTTTTTCATTTTATTCTCCCCAGAAAATTTTTTCGTAGGTTGATCCGACAGAGTATAGCCATTGTTATTTCGCATATAGAGATTTTAATAGAAGGTTTATATTATATACATTAAAAATCTGAACTTCATATTCTGTTATTCCCACCATCTGATTGCCAAAATGTCACTGCTTGTAATACTTATTTCGTATTAACAACAAGCTACTATCAACTATGGCATTACGAAAAAATGTCTCCAAAATACAGTTTTTATTAAAGTCTCCAAAATAAATGAAAAATGTTACCGATTGTGAAGCAGTACCCAATTTTTTTTAATCTTTTGTTGCTGACATATGCAATTTAGAAAAAATTAGGAGAAGTTTTACGTTTGGATGCAATATCGTTATTTCAATTAGATATCAATTTTTGTAAATGTCTCCAAAATAAATTTAAGGTTTTTTCAGTTTTTTAAGCTCTTTTTCATACACATTATGGCAACTGCAAAACGTTTAAAATAAATTTCCTTTCAAACCATTTTGGAGAGTTTTCCTTTTTTTATTTTGGAGACTTTTTAACGTACAGAAATTTGTTTTTAAATTGATTCCTTAAAACTTGGCATTTGATGAATATTGAATATTTGCACATAGATTATTGCACACGTTGTTTCTTATTTATTCGACTACTTGCAACTTGAGCTTTTTAAGTATTCGGACTTATAATCCAACATGGTATGGTTCAAACTAAAGTAAATGTATTTAATCTCTAAAAAAAGTTGATTATTTAATTTCTAAAAATCCGAATTTTTTTTCAATAATTTTCAATTAACTAATAATTTTAATTAATTAGTATCTAAAATTAATGGATTGTACTGCAGATTACTTTTATAATAAATTCGTAATAACAGTAAAATCTTTATCTGCATAACAGTAAAGGTAAACAAACTCATAATAATCTGATCGCAAATATTTTTAAACAAAAGTTCAAAAAGTGAAAGTTAAATATTGTTATCGGAATACTTTTAATCGATTTTAATAACAATGTCAGAGAACGTAAATTAAATTACTTATAAAATGTATAAAAGTTCGTATAAGATTTCAGAAAAATTGCATTTATAATTTTATCAATTTTAATCATTTTTATAGCACGTATGTGATAAAATTAAAGTGCCTACTTAAGTGATAAGTAGAAATTCAATCACATATCATATTTGAAGCATTGTGATTAAATAAATAAAATTAAAAGTAATCAACTTGAGGTTTTGTTATAATTTTTTTTTTTTAATTTTGTAATTTATGATTGTTCAATCAATATTTTAGATATCAATTAGTTTAACTGAGAAATTGGTTAGAAAAAATTTATTAAATATATCGAACTTGAAATATATTGGAATTTGTGTAGGTGTTGTGACTTTTAAGATTTGGTTAAGTGATAAGATTAAAATAAATTGATTAAAGATACTTTAATCAACTGTTAAAATAAAATCATAAAACTGTTAAAATATGGCTTCATTAACAATTAAAAATTATCATTGGTAATATAGAATGTGGTGATGTTAGTGTCTTTGGGTGGAGTCTCTTTCTACGTTTAGTTGATTACTTACTTAAATAAACTTATATCTGCCGTTAAGATTACCGCGTTAGTGACACCCGAGAGGTGTCCAGAGCAAAGTTTCCTGCCATCTACCAATTCTTAAAAATTTGTCGTAGATGAAGAAGCGTCTGTTAGTAGAGGTTGGGCAAAGGGGATTTTTGTTTCAACCCAAAGTATGAAAGAAAATTCCACCGAGAACTTCTTGGTATCCAGCATATAAAGGTGGTTCCCTAGTGATCTTCTCAACATTCCTGTGTAACGTTGCTTGCTAACCGTAGTTCTAAACCCTTTTTCGAATTCAGGTAAACGGCTGATAATAGGTGTACACACAAGCCAAAGTAAAAAAAGTCATACCGAGGGCATCGTTAAAAGAAAGTTGTACCGAGGTCGTCGTGGTAGCAGGTGTATAAAGGTGATATTCCTAGGGGGGTTTCTAAACGTACCTGAGTCACGTTGTCTGCCAATGTCAAAAAATAATATTGTTTTTGGGTTCAGATAAATGTCCGATAAAAGGGGTATACACTCAATTCAAATTATGAAAAATAATCGTACCAAGATCTGCGTGGTCAATGTGTATAAAGGTACAATAAACCCTAGTGATCGCATTGAGACAGCGACTGCCTTAGCAACGTTTTTGGCCGTAAACATCGGAACGCAAATGAAAATAGTATAAATTAAAAATCAAAAAACATCAACTCATGCCCTAAAGTGGAGATATATCCATCCAAAGAGAAGACAGTTGTTATTGGTAATGCAATTCATAGTATACGCATCCAAAAGCTAAATTAGAAACTAATAACGGTTCTAACCTTAAAAAACCAGCAGCTCTTGTTAGATCCACTTTGTGGAAGCACCAATCATAGTTTGCTCCAGTCATCAGTGTTTCAAGCCATCAAGTGCTTAAGTTGCAAAAAGCAGAACAAATAGAAGTTCTGGATGTTCTTTGAGGAAACAGTACCAGGGGACTATGTTTATAGTGGCGAAGATAGCTTAGATCAAAGGCACTTTGTTAACGAAATGTGTGCTTAGGAAAAAAAGAAATAAAGTGACTTAGGACAAAAAATTTTAAAAGACCATAGGATCTTCAACATTAAAAATATTTTTAAATTATAATCAATTTGATAGAAAATGTTATTCTTTATAAACAAGAGGTCATTTAAACTTTTAAAATTTAAAAGAACATGATTTTAATTTAATTTTATCATTTTCTTTGTTTACTGATAAACTTAGAAGAAAAGTTTTTTTTTTATTTTAAGTGAATCAAATTGAAATAATTATGTCACTTGATAAATAAAATATTTTATATATAAAAAAAAAGACATTTATTTTAATTATTATTGTTTTAAATATTTTTTTTTTTTTTTTATTCCTTTTCCACTCCTTTAAGGAGTATAGGGCATTCACCAATTTTATTTTAAACTTGGTTTCAGTTTCTTTTTAATCATAATATTCACTAAGCCGTTGATTACTCGGCTGTAGCTATTGTATAAGGTTATGTAATATGAATGCGCAAATGTTAACTTTGTGCGCCATCTATTATCTTACACAAGAATTATTTATATATTTTTATTAAATCTTATTTACGATATAAACTATTACGATATAATTATATAATTTTACGATATTTTTTTATTAGATATGATCTGACCGGGGTTTGAACCCGAGACCTTCCGCATGAAGGGCGGCGTCTTTACCACTACGCCATTGGTCAGATTGTTTTAAATATAATGATAGTAAAAAGAAATTATTTCTTATAAATGCAATTTTTTTTTAGTTCTTCATTCTTATTTTCTCACTTCTAGAAACAAAAACACAAGAGAATAGTTTTTCTTATTATTATTATAATGTTATTGTATATATTTTATTGTTCTTGTGTATGTGTTGTAATAAAGGACAAACCAGGATATAAGAATAATATGTATACAACATATAATAACATTGTCTGAATTGTATTAAAAGTTACAATGAGTATTTCTTTTTAAAGGTTGAGGTCATAAGCTTAAAATTCAAAATCTTGAATTAAACAAATTGTTTATGAAAAGCCTAGTAAACCTAGCCCTCCATTTTCGAGTCATTATACATTATAGAATTTATTTTCAATATTGTCCTAAAGCGTATAATAGTAGTATCGAGTATTACATTTAAATTTGAAGTTAACTGTAAAATCCCTTTTTCATGCTTTAACATTTTAACAATAAAGCGCTTCCAATAGAATTGGGGTTTTCTCCATAAAATCTATGTCAGCAAGATATTAAACCTGCGTTTAGTAATATACTCTAACATACATTGGACTTGTTTTCATTACATTCACAATTACCAGCAAAAAATTTAGAGCAGACTGCAAAGTATTTCATTAGATAAGGTTGGTGCTCCTCAACGCACGCTAAATTTTAGAAACTCAGACTTTAAAATCTTTTCTACAATCTTTATACAATCAGATTTTCCATACAAAATTTTTTAAGAGAACAACGCTAAGTCGATGCAATCATTCAATTTCAATTGACATTTTCAGGAACATCCACTTCCACACACCTAAGGAGCATTAAGCAAGCAAATCAGAAAAACTTGTACCAAATTTCCATTTTCTAACTTTATTAATTTCTCCTTAGCCTCTTTAGAAGAAACCAGCATACCTTCTAAAGAGGCGTGTGGCAGCTATCCGAGCCACTACATTCATTCCTTTCAAATTTCATTCGTTCAAAATTTAAGTGACATAGTATAAGAAGGATGGAACACTTATGCAAGAAAAGTTACTATCTGAATTAATTTCGAAGATATTATTTTAAGTTTTCAAGCATGTATGGGAAGTACCTAAACCTATGCTCCAATTCATAAAATTTTTGGAACACAAGGAAAAAATAAAGGATCATTCTACCAAAATTGAAGCTTCTATCTTTATTTGTCTCGACGATATGCTCGTTTGCCTTCGGTTCGAACGGAATCTTCCTGAATCCGAACCTATGGTCTGATATCGACCATTTGCAATCCACATCTTACTTTCGGCAATAGTAACCTGTTGTATAAATTTAATCGAGATAGTATCATTATTTTTTAAGTTATCGTGTTTACGCCAGTCATCGCTAAATTGACTCAGGAGACGACGCTGAACAAAAATGTATTAACTTTCCTATATCGAGCTTGCTTCCTTTTGCTGATTACAAACACTTTACCAAAGTTGATATGTAACCCTTATGTATTTTATGAGTAGGGTAAGATTTTGTAATGTATGATTTTGTTCTATTCCCATTTGGTCATCAAAACGTAAAACAAAGGAAAACAAATTGCTAAAATAATTATTTATTTGTATTATAAAAATAATATTTTAAGGAATGTTTTGTTTTAAAATGTCATTAAACTGAAACAAAACAATTTTCAAATACATACACAAATTATTTTATTCAAGTTGAAAATAAAAATTTTAAACAATTAGAATTATTAATTTGACTTGACATACATATTGTTTAACATGAGTAAAATTTAATTATTCAAAATTTAAATCAAGAAATCAGAAAATTTAAGGAAATTTTTGGATAATTATTTAAATAAATAAAATGACATTTGCTCTGGTGAATTTCTCCAATCAATTCAGTAATATAGCATAATTGTATTTAAATAATTATTTGTTTATTAATTTATACTTCATACAAATCACATTAGAATTTAAAATATTACTAGTAGTGTGGACGCCGCCTTTCATGTGGAAGGTCTCGGGTTCAAACTTCGATTAAATCATAATAAAAAAATAAGATTTGATAAAAATATATAAATAACTCTTGTGTAGGATTAGATGGCGCACAAAATTAACATTTGTGTATTCATAATCTTATACAATAGCTACAGCCGTGTAATCAACAGCTTAGTGAATATAACGATTAAAGAAACTGAAGCCTAGTCTAGACTTGATGAATGCTCTAAGCTCTCCTTGAAGGAGTGGAAAAGGAATGAAAAAAAATTAAAATATAGTCGCCTGCCAGAGCCATTATAGGTTTGATACTATTATTATACCATTTGTTATATTATTTATTTTTTTTCTTTCCTTATTATTCCCCTAGGCTTCCACATAGCCTCTTCAACTGTCCCTATTTAGCGATAGTCTCTTTATATCTGACCAAGTTTTTCTTGATAGGTCACATTGTCTCTGGGCCGTTCTCCTTCAGGTTGTTCTTGGTCTTCCCACATTTCTCCTGCCCTGTGGTTTCCAATCTAGGACTTTGCGTGCCACTTATGATATTGGTCGTTAATTGGTTAAACAATTGGTTAAACAATATGTATGTCAAGTCAAATTAATAATTCGAATTGTTTAAAATTTTTTATTTTTTACTTGAATAAAATATTGGTCAGTTAAATATTTAATGACCTGTACGGGAAGCGAACTTCCACTTCGTCGCTTAATAAGTCATATGTTTACCTACTATAGTCGCAATTTTGTGTAAATCTATATTAATTGAACTTGTTAGACTTCTTTTTTTTAGCAAATTTTAAAAAATTTTAAAAACAATGTGCTTAAATGGTTTTACTATATCTGTCTGTCTGTTTTATGGAAGTTTACAGAATGCTTACAACATTAAAGTAAATAAAGAAGTTAAATTTTAACTACGCATAAATATTCCAAGAAATTTGATATCCTTGAACATTTTTTGTTTTTTGAAATACAGAGAATTATCTCACAGAAGACAGAAACTACCTCGAAGGGCAGAAAAATTCATTATCTAAGTTATTATAATAAAGGATCCTTAAGGATCATCTGGATAGTATCTGGAAATGATAAAAGACTGCTATTTTTGTAAGTTTTATAAATAATTGTAAAAGTCTTATATAGGTTGTATTACAAGTGTCATATTTACTATATCGTTATACAAAACTCTATTTTTGCAAAATTTCCTATATATTCCTGATTCCTAATAAGTCTTTCAAACGGTTCAAGTTGAAATTTTTAATTTGTTTGAATCGTCGTTTAGAAGCTGTTTGAACTAAAACTTCGTTTGAAAAGATTCGATTCTTAAAAAGTGTTTTGATTATAAATACAATAAAATTCAAAAAATTGTTCTAAAAAATCATTATAAACTTTTTTTCATTCGATCGGCGGCGTAGTGGTTAGGACGTCGGCCTTTCAATCGAAATGACTTGGGTTCAAATCCTGGTCGGATCTTATCTGATAAAAAAATATAATTTATAATTTATATCAAAAATAGTTTATATCTTAATTGTATAAACCTGCCACACCTGAAAACTCACTTATCTGAATAACTGACTTATCACATTGTATATGAAATTTTGTAAGGGACTGTTCATAAATAAATAAATAAATAAATAATAATTTTTCAATATACACTTTAGCTTAATTTTTTTATAAAATATTGTTTAATTTTGGTAATGTGCTTAATCATAACCCTTAATATTTATTATTACTAATTATTTATACACACCAACGCACAAAATATGACAAGTGTTCATATTATACTTAAAAAAGGCGTAAAAAGTAACAAGTATTAAAAAATAAAAATGTACCTAATTTTTTTTTTACAACAGTCTTAGTCTTTTATTTCAATTTTATTTTAATTACACTACTTTAAAAATAATAAAAATATTAAAAAAAATAAAAATTAGTATATAATATGTCATAAAAAAATAAAAACATGTAACATGGCTATTTACTTTTAAAATAAAGTTTTTATTTTTGTTTTTTTTAAAAGAACAACCACTTAGTTATAAACTTAAAAATAAATTAATTTGTGTTTTATTTAAAAAAAAAAATATATATATATAATTCTTATAAAAAAAATTTGCATAATATGCGTGTTATAAATTAATTTATATTATTTTTAATAAACCTTAACATTTTTTTTTAAATTGAAATATGTATATTATACAACCGAGTTCTTAATTAAAAGTATTTTCTTAAAAAAGCGTTGCTTGCTTGACTCTGAATTTTTTTGCGTGTTTATAATAAAACAAGTGATGAAAAAAACCAAGGGTTTTTAAAAAAGCACATTTTCAAAATAATATAGTGTTTCATACTGAGTATTTTATCGGAATATAATGTTGAAACTTCAATGTTAACGTTTAATTTAAGAAATATATACGTTGGTGAATAAGTTACTACTTGTAGAAACAGTAAATTTTTTAATTTTTAAGTCCTAATAGCTCCTCTATGGGGAGCTTGCCCAATTTATCAAGGATATAATCCTCACTACTCCCCTTCCCACAACTTTTTTAGGTTCAAGGAATTAAATTGTAAATCGTACCAAAATTTGGAATTTTACTTAAAATTTTACTATTTAAGCAAAACTGGTTAAACCTGAGAGACACTTTCTTCAATATAAAGAACCGCTTTCAAATTTAAAAAAATCTTTTAACATATGTTAAAGTATAATATTGGACCTTCAAATTTTGTATATTAACAAAACAAAATTTGAACAGGTATTCAAGTTACAGGTGTTTAAAAATAGCAAAATTTCAATTTTCGGGCCCTTATAGCTGCAATACAGGGGTCGTGACAAAAAAAAATTGTTAAACGACTATTACTTATTTCTAAGGATTTAACTACTCCCAAAATTTCAAGACCGTAGCTTAACCCGTTTAGAAGATATGTAGGGCCAAAAATTTTGCAAAAATTGAGTTTTGCATAATGGTAAATTTTAGTACCGTATGGCAACCCTAAATATTTGTCTTTTAAAAATTTATAAAGTTTATAAAACCAGCTATCTTTTGCCGTTTTCAAATTGAAAATACACTTAATAGAACTCTTGTTATAACAATTTAAATATAGGGCTTTTGCCAACTTTGGGGGGCTGCTGCTCCGTAACAGGTGGGGCTACAGAAAAAAATTCTTCTACGAAATTATTTTTTTTGTAATACCTACTCGCGGTTAAAATTTCTTTTCTCTACTTCAAACGATGTAAAAGTTTTTGTAAACATACGGACAGAGAGACAGACGGACGGACGGACAGACGGACAGACGGACGGACAGAGTGAAACTATATAGACACATTTTTACAAAATTTTTTGAAAATGTGCTAAAAATTCAATTTTGTTCAAAAATATGTTATTTCGTTTTTCGAAAACAATGGTTTACATTTTCTAGAAACATTAACCTTGAATTTTTTCAGTTATTTTTATTTTTTTTTTATTTTTGTGAATTATGAATTAATTATAATTTATTATTCTACTTGAAAATACTTAAGGTATTATTTATTGATGTTAAAATACGAATTCAACGACCCATTCAATATGGTGCAGTGATATAAAGCCATTTGTCATAAAGCCAAAATAATGTCATTATGGCTTCATGATTCACTCGAGTGTGTCATAAAGCCATAATCGCACAATTTTTTATTGAGGCCATATTGGCCTTATGACTCACTTCATACAAAACTTTTCAATAGTAATGTAATTGTAATATGTGTAATTGAACGTAGCCAGTGGTTCTGTATAAAAAAAAGATTATTCAAAATCTTTGAACTGACCGAAAGTACCGTCGTAAAATGGAGGCTTTTCAATCGAAAAGTCTCGGGTTCAAACTCTGGTCGGATCATATTAATAAAAAAATATAGGGTATATTAAAATAGTTTAATAAGAAGTCCAAATGTCAAATAGACAAAGGATTATTATTATCAGACAATATTTACTATTTTCTTGTACTAATAAAAACTCTTCTAATTCTGAATTTGTCATTTAAGTTAATGTTAATTTATCGTATATATAACATCTATATATATATTCTGGAAAAGGAGAATTCCCTGATTTTGAAACTAAATATTAAATCCCTCTTAATTCGGAATAACGTATATATACATAAATGTATACATATTACGTAAAAGGCGTATAACTGTCGAGTGAGTAGTGCGTATAACTGAATTTCGCGTATATGGCTTTATAATTCATTCGTTTGGGTCATAATGACATTATGGCTTTATGATATAAGTTGTTATTTCACGGCACCTTCAATATATTTTATGTTTATATTAAAAATTCAATTTATTTTTTTTTATAATTTAATGTAAGTAAAATTATAATGAAAGTAAATATTAAAAAATATTCATAATATATAAGTATTTTTTTTTTAAATAATTTATTAAATGTTTTTTTAAGAGATCATACAATTGTTATTTATTTTAATATTTCAAAGAATAACAGATGTAATGTAATATATTTTGATTATTAATAAGAGTTTAATACAAAATAATTATTTTTGGAAATAATAGGAAAAATGTATATTAATTGGATACTGTTTGAGAGAATTTGTGTATCTGTGTTTTCTTTTATTAATTTTTTTTTTTTTTTGGCGGGAAATTAAACAGAAGCTGTAATACAGGAACACAGGATTAACTGTGTAACACAGGATTAATTCTGTATCTTCTGGTTTTAGATTTCTATATTCTTCTTCAAAGTGTTCAGTTTAGCTTCAAATAAACTTTCTTTCACTTCACAATATATTTAGACGAACCTTGCTTGTATGAAAAATGCTTATATGAAATATAATAAGTGACAGGTATTGTTTTCGCATCAAAAATTTGGGAACTGAGTTTTCTTCATACGTGTTTTGCAAATATTTTGTAAATAAAAAATAGTATGAAAAAATTTATTAAGTAAAAGTAATAAAGTTTGCCATAACTCTAGAGTTCACTTAATTAAACTGTAAATAAATTTTCTGGATTCTATCTTGGAATTTTCTGAAGTCCTCTTTAGATTTGCTATTGTTGATGACTAATTGTAAAAATCAAGTTGGGAAAACTACCTTTTACTAATATATAATAATATTTTGTGTGTGCGTATTGGAATATTTCAAAAATTTTCTTGGAAATTATTAACATAATAACGAGTTACGTTAGCTTAAATAAATAGCAGTAGATAAAGTCATGTAACATGATATTAAAAAAAATTTCATATTACGCTTTTCCTGTAATAGCGTGGAAAATAGAGCATATTTTTTTTTTTTAGCTTCAAGTGCTCTTTCTTTGAACTAGTTCTTCTTCTCGTCTCACGCAATACTTTTATATAAAATTTGCATACTTGATTTTGGCGTCCTTACCACTATGTTATTGGTCAGATCTAGAAATGCTTTAGGACGAAGTTTTAACGCAAACAATAATTTTTTGATTGAATCTTATAACTCACAAGAGATTTTATGTTCAAAGTTCATTTATGTATAATAACTACATAAATCAAGGTTTTAAACCAGGACTTAATTGTCTTCATAATATGATACTATGACTTCATAATATGACTTCTGATGAGTCTAGTAGCATTTAGAAACGGAACTCTTTTAAAGTAATGAAAATATTAATGCAATTCTTTTCACTATCTTCATTTAAAATAAATATAAAAATTCATCATATATTCAAAAATTTATGTGGAGCGTCAGAAACTTTTTCAAACAAAATAATCCAATTTTATCATCAAAATCTTAAATATATTGTAAAGTACAATAAAAAATGAATATAAAAACAAAAAATTAGAATAACATGTTATTTTTTAAGAAACTTTATAAAATTATTTTTTTTCATCTCAATTTTTCCGCAAAAGAAATTTTAAAAACAAAAAAGGAAAGCATCAAACAACATTGAAAAACTTCACTGAAGTGAAAACTTTGTTAAAGTTTTTTGTATCCATCCATTTATTAGAAAACAAATTATTTTTTAACTGGCATTTATAAACTGAATACAAACTGAAAATAGTAAACTAGGTAAGAAAAGTTAGTAAAGTAAACATTAATCATCAAAACAAATTTTCAAACTCAACTTTTTTTTTAAAAACAGGATAAACCTTCCATAACAAACTTTTTGAATTATAGGATGAAACCTTTGTTCAATTATTTTTACCTTTTGATTATCTTTTACAAATCAATAAACATGGAGAGAATGATGAGATAAAAATATCTAAAGCTAAAAACAAAAATCAGTGTAAAATTGTTTTTTGCAAACATTATCTAAGGTTAAAAATACCTAAGAAAACACAAAATACATAACGGGTGTTTTTGTTTTTAGAATGGAATTAAAATTGAAGTCCAATTTTTCTTAATTTCAGTTAGCATTTGATTTCAGTTAGCATTGCCAAATTACCATGGAAACCCCTAACGCCGGAAAAGCTTTTACAAATTGTTGATCATTATTTTTAAAATTAGTGTTCTATTCGCTCCAATTATAATGTAATTGGTTAAATTTATGGTTTACATAATCGTCAATCAGAGCAAATTATTCGTCGAACTTTCGATAGGTTTAGTACAACATTTTATCTACGCGATTTGGTAACAACTGCAAAACAATGAACTGTAGAATTGAACTGTATGCAATTACTACATGGGAAATTTGTAAGTAAAGATCTTGGTTTACATCCATACAAAATTCAGGTGATTTAAGAATTAAAGCCACTCTAACAATAACAAGCGTCGTTTGTTTGCTGTTTGGGCCCTAGAAAAGCTTTTAGTTGATCCAGTTTTTTTGTTTTGAAAAATTGTGTTTAGTGATGAAGTTCATTTTGGAAGTAAGCAAGCCAAAGGGCCATAGCGAAAACAATGTTCTAGAAATTCAGGAGGTTTCATTTCATCCTGCAAAATTCATCGTATGGCGTGGTTTATACGTTGAACCGTTTGTGCCGTCCATATTTTTTCAAAAACGATTTTGAAGCTAATGTTACAGTGAATCGATTCGGAAGTGTTTTGCTTCCAACAAGATGGGTGTTAAAAACTACTCCCGCAATAATAGATTTATTGAAAGAAAGATTTAGCAAAAAATTTATTTTGATAAATTGTCCAACTAATTAACCTCAAAGATCATGCGACATGCGTCACTGAATTATTTTCTAATAAACCAGAAACAATCGACACTTTGGAAGCCGAAATAACTCGTGTGATTGATGATACAAGTCCTGAATTACTAGAAAAAGTGGTCGAAAATTAATCTGATCGAATCTTTTCCTCAGAGTCAGTCGTGGTGGTCATATGCCCGAAATAACTTTTACCGAAACCAATATGTCTTACAAATAAAAAGAATCTGCTTCAATCTTAATTTCAATGTGATTTCAATTTAAAGTTCTATCTTTCCAAAAAAAAAACCCTGTTAAATATATATATATACATTATATATTATATACATATATTATATCCTTGATTTATATTTTAAGATTTCATAGCCCAAAACAAAGTAATTTATTTATTTATTTGTATATTCTATATATGTATGTTATATAACAATTCATCCTGCAAATATGCTCAAAATATCTTAAATCCTATCCAATACATACATCTTTTGTTATTTAGTATCTTTACTGATATAATATAATCCTTTTTTCTTCCTTCTAATCATTACGCCATAACTTTTTGCTTTTTTGTTTTTTTCTATAAAAAAAAACAAAATATCGCATATCTTAAGATACAAAAACAAAAAGTAAAAATAGGAAATCCCCTATTTTATATCTTTTTTGCATCTTAAAAATAAAAAATCTTTTCAAACAAAAATAAATTCCTGTAACTCTTATATATGTATCAATATATGTGTATTTATATATAGATATTTTCCAAAGAATGTAATGTAATAGGTAGTTTATATTGAATAGATACATCTTAAGATAGATTTTCTTTTTTTTTTAATTTTGATGACATTAAATAGAAAAAAAAAACAACAACAACAACATTATGATAATATGAAAATTCTGAAATAATAAAATAAAGTAGGGTTTTTCTTATTCTAATATATAATATATATATATATATAATATATATATAATATATATCTTTTTCAACAACCTCGATTATTCGGTTTTTTTTATTAAAATCATTCAACTAATATGTTTAGATACACATATATTTTATTTAAATATAACTTTTCTACTTAATTTGATATTAGGTTTTTCATTGTTATAAGTTTTCTTTATATCTTTATTTTGATTTTTTCTGAGTTTTATATACAAAAAATTTTTGGAAAATTTAAAAATTTTAAGGATATAAGGGATGGGAATTATGAAACTAACAAACATTTACATGTATGTGCATATTTTATGTTTAATTTAAAATGTTAACTAAAAAATTAATTAAAACTTTAAATATATATAAATTTTATTTAATGTTTAACTAGATTTTGGTCGGTTTCCGTTGTTATACTAAAGGTTGTCTATCTTTGTTTTAAAGTGAGGAAGAAATCCAAATTATCTTTTTCAAAAGACGTTATTATTTTTAATGAAACGAATTCTTTATACATAGCTAAAAAATAGATATGTAAGCTTGGCTTTGGGGCTAAGGAGTTAGAAGGAAAATAGGATGATATTGATTTTTTATATTTTTATGAAATTTTATAAAAAATCACATTCCGGCGGGGAAAATAAGAGCTATTTAAAAGAAATACATGTGATGAAAAAATCAAGAGTATTTAAGTTATAGGTACATAAAAATAGCAAAATTTAAATTTTCGACCCCTAACACCTCCTAAATAAACTTCTTATCGAAACTAGCTTCTCCCAAAATTTCAAGTTTCTTGCTTGAACCGTTTAGAAGATCAGTGTGGCCAAAAATTTAGGAAAAAATTAGTTTTCCATTATGTTAAATTTTGGTACCGTATGGCAACCCTATACATTTGCATTTCAAAAATTTATTTGCAAGCAACTGTATTTTACCGTTTTTAATTTGAAAGTAAACTTTAAAGAACTCTTTTATAAAATTAAATATAATTAAAATTTAGGGCTTTTAAAGCGTTTGTGGGGCTGCAGCTGGGTAACGGTCTTGAAAGAAATTATTTTTTCTTGCAATATCCACCCTTAGTTCCACCTGGACGGACGGACGGACAGAGTGAAACTAATGTGTAAATTTTTTCAAAATGTTTTGAAAATGTGCTAAAAAAAACATGAATTTTTTGTATTTGATAGATTCTACATAATATTTAAAGATAATTTTTCATGCTGTAAATTCTAATATATATACTAGTGTTATGCTTTATAAAACCATATTATACTCTTGAATCAGACAAAAATGGTTACCAGTTCACTGTAATAGTTAAATCATTATTAATTAAATAATATTATAATTACCTTATTATAAATTATTTATTAAATTTTTTTAACTCTTCAAACAATAAATAAATTTAAATGCGATAATCTGTGATTTTATACGAACCTGAAAATAGCAAAGAAAAAGTTTATTAGGTTTGTTTTGTTAAATGCAAATTTTTGCAAAATAAAATTTTATATACATATAAAATAATATATAATTATATAATTATTCCAAGTTTTTTAAGAAAAATTACTAGTTCACCATTACGGTCGAATATAATAATAGTATAACATAAATTAATAAGATATGGTATTGAATTGGTACTAAACATAGAATCTAGAAAAACCCAAAGATGCAAATATAGAATCTAGTAAAACCCAAAAACAAAACATTCTTGAAGTAAAATTAGATTTGAAAATCCCCCACAATTGTAATTTTTTATAATTTTAGAAATTAAAAAGTAAAGTAGTAAGAGATTATTAGAAAATCTCTCATTTATTCGTTTTTTTTTTTTAAATTATTTAAATGGTCGATCCCTGATGAAATTATCACACAAAATCACACAATTCTTATACATAATATATACACTTCCTAAATGGTAAGGTGTTTCTTCCTGTTGAAAAATTGATTTAAAAAATTTTAATGTCCAGAATTTATTATTATGCTTTCTAGTAATCAAATGTCGCTAGACAATTATCCAAAAATATATAATACTTGGATATTTAATTTCAAAGTAAACATAAATATTCAAGTATACATAACAAATATTTTAGATCGCGAAAAATAGCTGTGATTTTTCTGCCCGTGTTTG
Source organism: Dolichopus griseipennis (assembly GCA_963082915.1). Taxonomy (NCBI): domain Eukaryota; kingdom Metazoa; phylum Arthropoda; class Insecta; order Diptera; family Dolichopodidae; genus Dolichopus; species Dolichopus griseipennis. The sequence continues at coordinate 105,758,566 of OY720442.1, forward strand.
TATCAAGATTAGAAAAAAAAATATGTAGGTCACTCAAAATTTTAATTCTCGAACTTTAAAACAAACAATTAAGCTAGCTAAAGTTCACTCAAACTTAGTTGTTAAAATTCGAATATCAAATGTCAAATTTTAAATCAGCATCTTATATTTGGTTATGGTAGAACCCATATTTTCTGAAGTTCTTATTTTATAAACTAGTTAGTAGTTAGGCTTTAATTCTTAGCGGCAAAGCTAGTGTTTGTTCAATGCTTCATACCCTTTTGTGAACTTAAATTGTATATTAGGGGAAAATTGGGTAAAATTTAAAAACTTATGTTCTGTCATCCGACATATGTCACTATCAAAACTTAAATATATTACTGAAATATGCATGGCATTGAATTCTAACAACTGCTCTATAATATTATAAACTGACAGAAAATCCCAGCTTTTCAGATTTTTTTTAAATACCAAAGATTCAAATTTTAAAAAGTAATTTGAAGTCAAAACATTTTTTTTAACCAAACATTTTACATTTTACAATTCTTTGTCAAAAGTTATTTAAAGATTTTGAGTCTCATACACAATCAACTTTACTGAGAAGAAGTACCACATATCTAATAAAAGAGAATCAATTCAATTGAGAGAAATATGTGAAATAATTTTTAAAAGCTTCCATACTGCAATTCAAAAACTTTGTTGTTATTTCTTGACTTGTTTTAGTAAAACACTGTCTTGCAAAACTTGAAGTCAATAGCTTTTGAGCTTTAAGCACTGACACAAGAAATGCTTTTGATATTTAATAGAATTCCTTAGCAGCACACTAAAATTGAATACTCTCACTGAATACTCTCATATTAAACTCCTCTTTTTATAATATGGTTCAAATAATGTCCTTCACTATTTTTAAACGTATTGTTGTTGTTGTTTTTTTTAAATAGTTTTAAATATGTGGTTGTGTTGACATATCCTTTTAACAAAAAACAAAAAAAAAACAATTTTAAACTAAATTGAACCTAAAACAAGATGATCCTTTTTATTTTTTTTTTAAATTTTTTTGTTTATATTGAACCAATCAAATTTTTATATTTACAATGATAAGACAAAAATACAAGGACAAAAAACGTAAACAAAACAAAAACAAATACAAACAAAATAACAAAAATAGAACTATAATATTAATTTTCCTTAAAATTAATTTAAGTGTAAGTTGTCGAATAAAATACAAAAAAAAAAGGAAGCGGCTTTAAAATAAAACCTATGATAAAATAATTTGTTAAATTTTACATACATGTATAGTGTATACGTATGCATGTATTCTAAACTATATACAGGGTGTTTCTTAATTAGTGTTTTCATAATTTTACCCTTAAGTCTATTTCTAGACTACTTATGAAAATTTTAAAAAAAGTATTCGAAAACTTAAGATGTCCTTTTTTAATTTTCTATCGTTTTCTACCTTTTAGACTTTCAAAACTTAAAGGGGAGCTTTTAAATTTCAAATCCGTTGAAATTTTAACAATTTTTTTTTTTTATCTACTCATCAGTATGTGGCCATCTACTCATCAGCAGTGCACTTAATTAAGAAACACTCTGTATAAAAGGATAACATTCGGTATTTCTTAAAGAATATATATATATATATTCTTTTTTAATTTTTTTTTACCGTTATCGGTTTGTTTTCTCCTTTTTTTCCGAGGAATTTTCTTTTAATTAGATAAAAAGTAGAAAATAACAATAACAACAACAACAAAAGCAGCAACAACCTTACAACTGAAGAAAATTATCTTAAAAAAATAATAATTGTTCTTGATACTTCATACTCTGCTTTTGATAATTATTGAAGATTCTTTTATACTTCTTTATCCAATGTAGTCTTTTGCTGAGTTGTAGTTGGATCAAATTGTATACCTATACCTATACATTTAAATGAGATGTCCTGAAGCAACAGAATTTTATATTATTACCTAAAGCTTCATTAGGCATCATTAAAAAAAAAAAAACAAAAAAAAAAAAAAAAACAAAAAACCTAGAAACTGAGCATGACAATCAATATGATGGTTGGTTTTGTTGGTCTGCAAAAAACAAAAGAAAATCAAAAAAACTGGTCTTAAAAAAATAAACAAAAGTTAACAAAAATAAATAAAAAAAAAAAAAGGATCCAAAGGATTTTCATAAGAAATCAAAGAGTGTTAACAACAACAAAGTATCAGGAAGGTTTAAGAAAAATATTTTAATAAAATTTTTTTCTTAAAAAATTGTAGGTAATGCTTATATAGCGAACCTATACAAAGAATTTTAGTAAAAAAAAGAGGTCCTTGGTCCTTAGTCCTTGATTTTCTGTTTTTTATTTTTAAATTTTATCTCTTATCTTTTCCTTTTAATTTTAAGAAAAAATATTTTCCAAGTTATATTTTGTATATTATTATATGTGGTTGTTAATTTAAAAGGAAATTTTTTCAAGGATATTTAAGTAAAAAAATCAAAAACAAAAATAATAATAAAATAAATTCCTTTTAAGGAATAAATTAAGAAAATAAAAATTGTTTTTTTTTATTTTTAAATACTTATATTTAATTTTTATATAGAGGATATAATAATTGGGTATAATTAGCTTTAACAGATAAGTTGAAAATTTGTTTAGTAATAAGTATAATAATATTAAGGATGAGTTTTAGTTTTTTATGGTTGCTTGTGTTTTTTTTTTTTGCTGTTTATTTTTTTTTTTTTCCAAATATAAATTAAAGAAAAATACTGGAAAATAGGATTAGTTATTTTTAAGTTTCAGTTAATTATAAATATAAAATAAAAATAAAAATAAAATAAAATTAAAATTTTTTAAGAGTTTTCTTAATTTATAAGAATTTATTTATTTCTTTTTTATTTGATCCTTAAAGAGTTTTTCATTGTATATTGCAAAATCCTTTAAAATCTGTTAGTAATGTATAATATTAAACATTGTAAAAATTAAAGAATTTTATTTTGGGGGTTTTGATAAAATAGTTTTTTTTGTTAAATAATTTAGTTATGTGTAGAATGTAAGGACACGTGCATGTCATATCAATATATTTAAGGATATTTTCAAAAATATTATGAAACAATGTACCTATATTGCTTTGTTTTGTCTATCTGTCTCCCCGTACCAATGCCAACACCAATCTAAAAATTCGCTCAAACAGCATAAGGTAAGGACTTAAAGTTTTAAGAGGTAGTAAGATCTTTGAGTTATAAATCATTTAATATTGTGGTAAGGCATTTACTTTAGGAGCTTTTTTTGTGTTTTTATTTCTTTTTTACTTTTTTAAGGAGTATAGGACATTCATAAAGTCTATTTAGACAAGGCACCAGTTTCTTCAATCTTTAAGTTAACTTAGCCGTTGATTACTCGGCTGTAGCTATTGTATAAGATTATGAATACACAAATGTTAATATTGCGAACCATCTATTATTCTACACAAGAGTTATTTACATACTCATGTTAAATCTTATCTTATATTACGATATTAACTATTACGATAATTATACAATTTTACGATTTTTTTTTATTTCGATAAGATCTGAGCCGGGTTTGAATCCAAGACTCCTTTGACAGTCTTAAGAACTCAAAAAATGAGAATATTGGATATTTTTAAAATAACTGAAATACATGTTAAACTTTTTTTTTAGGAGGGGCTATGAGTTCCAAAAAGCCTAAAAAAGCTCTAATCTAAAATTAGAATGTATGTTAGCAACTTTTCTTAATTAAAAAGAGTTTCTTAAAATTGAAGAAAGCGTCTTTTGACTTTTTCAAATTTTAGTTTATAAAATAAAATTCTAAGAAATTTTTAAAAATTAATTTTTCAATATATTCTATATACAAAATTTACTTACTTACTTACTGGATCCTAGAAACCCTGGTGGGGCATAGGGCGTAATATCCAAAAAAAAATTTAGCATTATGTAATTTTCGAAATGTGTTTTTTTAAAAATCCTTGAATTTTTCATTACTTATTTTTTAATGTTTTAGTGGCCATACAATAAAAAATAATTTCCGGGGAACAAAGTTTCTCATAAAAATTAATATCTAAAAAAGTTTCCACTCATATTTGCAGAGTTCAAACTTCATTTGTTCATTCGAATATTGCAAACCAATTTATAGTTTGGGACTCACATTAGTTAGAGTTTAATTATTGGAAATACTGTGTTTTTAACCAGATCGTGTCCAGTTGTGCACACTATATTGAAAATTCCAGTTTAATAATTTAAACCCAGATTTATAAAAAATAAAATGACAGACGAAGGACAAGTCAACTATTTCCGTTTTAAATGAATTTTGAACAGTTTTATCAAAGGCATGTGCTATATACGAATGGTTAGACTAAAGGAAATATACCTTCAATTAAACAAATGGAAACAATTAAAACCTATTGTTTTCATTATAGTGAAGAGATCGGCAACACTTTACATCTGGGTCTCGCAGACCGTTGTCCACTCCTAATTTCGAAGCCGCTCGTAATCATATTTAAAACTAAGTATCAAACTAGTAACAATTTAAAAAAAAGACACCCTTGCTTTCTTCCTTGCAAGCATTATCACATAAGCCAAATTTCCTTCAAATCTGTGCTATTTGAATGACCTTTAGATAGGTCAATTACATTTTGTTCTTTTCTAATTTTGAATTTATTTGAAGAATAAAAAAAAACACAATGAAAATTTTCTAATATTAATTCACATATTATATAAATGTATTTTACATCCTGATATTAAAGTCCATATATAGTGGTAAAAAGGAACTAATTTATGTTGTACATGATAATATTTTCATCATTATCATCATTATATTTCATAGTTCAACAACCAAAAACAAAAAGAAAAATAGAAAAAAAAAAAAACAAAAAAAAAATAGAAAATTGTAGAAAGAAAATTTCTGAAAAAAAAGAACTCTGACAAAAAAATGTTGAAAATTTTTTTTATATTAAAATGAAAGAATTTTTCTTTTTATAGTACAAATACAGTTACGGAAAATTAATAATGTACAAAAGAATTGTTGTTTTTAGCGTTAGTATAGTAGACAATGAGCTTGTATGACCAATTTTAGGGAGAATAAACACAGTTTCATCAGCTGGTATGTCACTTTTATTAACATCTGTTATCTGACAACAAGGTTTTCTCTCTCATTTACTACGGAGTTGCCAATATCTATTTTTGAATTTGAAAAGTTGTTTTTGAATTTTAGAGAAAATCTAAAGTTGCCATTACGTTTGTGATGCAGAGAAGTGGCAGAGGAAGGGGGATAGATATAGTCTCAAAAGTATAAATCGGATCAGAATCGAAAAGTAAATCGATCTAGCTAAAAAAATAAGAAGCTTGGATTATGAATTTTTCACAAATTCGTCTCCATGCAACAGCCGTCATCGCTATTGAAATCCAGCTGTTTTGCTCCATGGGTTCGAGTAGCTGCCATAAAACTTTTTTTTTAACATGAAAACAACTCTGGTCAAAGTTAGTGCAAAATTTAGTTAGAGTAGTGCAGCGGGTTAGTTTTACTACACTCTTCATCGTTTTGATATAAATCTTAAAATTTCATTACTGATAGGATAAAATTCAGTCCGAATTTAAAGTTTTATTACTTTGATGTTTTTATTTATTTCGATGACCTCATCTGTTTCTTATTATATGACCATTACTGTGTAATGTAATTGTTAAAATGTAAACTGCCTCCATTTTATTTCAAATTGTATATGATGGAAAAAAATTGTTTTAGAATTCCAAGAATTAGACTTTTGTTTCAAAAAAAATTGTTTTATGTTTTTTTTTTTTGTGTTATGTGCTATGTTTTTTCCTTATGATTGTATTGTATTTTGAATTCATCATGTAAGTAAAGATGTTATACATTTTTTTTTTTTCATTTTTAATAATATTAAAGTTTGAACATCTGTGACCATCATGATACATATAATTTTTGTATATTTATTATATGCATAATAATATATTTTTTTTTTTTTTACTTTGAGGAGTTCTTTTATATATATACATAAATACTATTTATATATGTATATATATATATTTATAAATATACAAGGTATATACATAATATAACATAAAGGTCGTCATATTGTTCAAAAGATTTACGTTCATATTATTAGTTTTACCTTCTTTTATAGTTGTCATTGTAAAATAGGACATGTCTGTAATTTTCTTAAAAAAGTTTCTTTTGTCCCTCCGTCTAATGAACTGTTCTAAAAATTTTTGCATTAAATGATCAAATGTTGTGAGGTTATTTTATGTGAGCATGGAATGTGGTTCCTAAATTTTTAAGTGTTGGAAAATAATGAAGATATTTGGGTGCACTAGACGAATTTGAAAATGACATATCCAGATGATACTGTTTCTTTTCGAAGGTGAAATGATAAACTTGAGGGACTAAAAATATTATCTAAGGCAATAGTCCCAGAAGAATTTGAATATAGTCTATGGGGTTCAAATGAACTCATTGTTTTAGTGACTTACCCTGCCCTTATATATATTTGTTAAGTAAAAAGTTAAAACATTTATGTATTTAGTTAAATACTCAAAATTTTACTGCCGCACACTTAAAACCTTATTAATATGAGCTAAAAACACATGAACACTCTAAAATAATTCGAGAAATGAATGAATTCAGAATTGTACTAGAATAGTATTTTTCATTTCATGATCTAAATATAACTTTGGATTAAATTAATGATTAAGTATAGGTAGTGATTTAATGAAGACTAAAATATCATAAATTTAACTGGCGCACTATGGAAACTTTAAGTCTGCTGATATTATGAGCCAAAAACATATGTACTTAAAATTCTGTTAAAAATCGAGGATTAAATGAACTTAAAACTTTAGTAAAGTAATTTGTTAAAGCTTGAATATGATCTAAACATATCTCTGGGTTGAATTCCTTAAATGTCTGTTCTACAAGAGTGGTTGTAGCTATAAGTTCTCATTTCCTTTTGGAGTCAAAATTTTTTTACCCTATTTATAAATCAGGAACGCTTCCAAAATTTAATTAAGTATCGAAAAGATTGATACGTCAGGTGAATATGACAATTCGGCCTAAATGAGGTTCCATAGCTTAGCATCCCTCTTTGTAATATTTAATATTGTTATTTACAATAAGTTCAATGCCGAATTTAATTTCTTTGAAATCATTTTAAATTTCCATTTTTCACATTTAGATCTTCATCTTATGATAAATTTCTTAATAAATATTCCATTTTATTATAACAATTCAATTATAAGATATTGTACAATTATAATTTACTTCATTGCTCTTCATTGTAGAAGAAGAAGAAGAATAAGTAATTGTATATTTTAATTTGTTTGCTTTTCTCTAAATATTGTTTTTATTTTATTAATGTTTTATTTAAGTTTGTTTGCTTTAGTAATTAAAAATTAAATATTTTATAAATTATAATTGTAGATATTGTTATTTTTTGTTTTTGAAAAACAATACAGAATAATCGTTTGGACAACTGAATAAAATAAATTAAATACAAAATTATTGCTATTATTGTAATAACTTTGTTAAATAATACAAGGAATTGTTAGATTCCTTTACGTATCATATTGTTTACAATAAGTTTTATTATATTACTTTAAATTGTTATTATATGATATTTTAACAGAGTGATGTTGGTTTTATCTTTAAAGGAATAATAATTAAAGTTTACTTTATTGCTTATAGTATCTAACTACTCAGTTTGATTTTAAAATAGAATTAGGGACGGACTCTCCGTAGTTCTTCTACCTTTATGTAAGTCTCGCTGATTCTAAATAAATCTATTTGCACTCCACAGCTTGCACTCACTAAGTATTTGTTGAGCTTTAGGGAATATAATGAATGACTCCATTGCTTAAAATTGATAGCATCAAAATCACGCAGTTACTACTTTTCGAGCTGTTTATACTACAGGCTTATTTATATTTAATGAATTTAATTTAATTTACAATGATATGTTAGAATAATGAATAGCTAGACTTTTACCATAAGATTCGATCAATATAAAATGAGGCTAAGTTTTAAAAATAAACTAGGATAATTTATCTCATTGAATAATTGTTAGATTTGCTTTGGTGAATTTTTGAATTAAATCTTGTAATTAAAATTTTCAGCCAGATTTTCTAAATTGTATTTAGAACTACGAGTATATAAATATTTCATACTCGCACCTTATTGTAAAATTTTTTTTTTATTTAGATTTGTTAACATTATAAATTTCGAAGCCAATTGTTCGAAAACGCTAATTCGAAACATGAACTAAAACTTATTAGTTAGATTAAAAAACTATTCAAATTTGATTCGTTAAGTGAAAGTATACCTTGTATAATATAAAGTCTACGACTATTATATTTCTTAAATTATTACATGATAAAATGTGTCTTACTAACTTAAAGTTTAGATTTAAGATTTAGAGTTCAAATTTAATCTAATATATAAAGAAGAAAATTTGTTTGTTTATTTGTTTGTTTGTTTGTTTGTTTGTCCAGGATTCACGTGAAAACCACTGGTCCGATTGACACCAAATTTTAGAGGAATAATTTTTAGAGTCCGGGGGGTGACATAGGCTATGTCGCATTTTTATAAGTCAGCAGGTTGCGGCTCCAGAGCCGTTTTAAGCTTTTTCGTTTTTTTGATGTCGAGTCGAAACGGTTTGACCGATTCACTTGAAATTTTGCACGAATGTTCTTCTTATTACACGGAATTAATGGTATAAAACTGGTTAGAATAAATTAACCCCTTTCGGCCCGGCGGGCTTCCAAAAAATTTTGTGTTTCCGATTTGTGTCCAATTTTACAGGGTGGTTTTGCAGTCAAAAAGAGAGACTGGCACAAATTTTTGTTGGGTTCGGTTAACCCGTTTGGGCACGAGGGCGCAATGAAGCTTTTTCAATGTTTTTGATGTCGAGCCGAAACAGTTTGACCGATTAACTTGAAATTTTGCACAAATGTTCCTCTTAGCAACCGCAATTAGTTGCATAAATTTGGTTGGAATAATTTAACCCATTTCGGCCTGGCGGGCTTCCAAAAAATTTTGTGTTTCCGATTTGTGTCCAATTTTACAAGGTGGTTTCGCAGTCGAAAATAAAGTCTGGGACAAATTTTTGTTGAGTTCGGTTAACCCGTTTGGGCACGAGAGTGCAAAGAAGCTTTTTCAATGTTTTTGATGTCGAGTCAAAACTGTTTGACCGATTGACTTGAAATTTTGCACAAATGTTCCTCTTAGCAACCGCATTTAGTTGTATAAATTTGGTTGGAATAAATTAACCCATTTCGGCCTGGCGGACTTTCAAAAAATTTTGTGTTTTCGATTTGTGTCCAATTTTACAGGTTGATTTTGTAGTCTAAAAGAGAGGCTGCAAAAAGTTTTAGTTAAGTTTGATTAACCCATTTTCCACGACGATGATATGAAGTTTTCTATATATTTTATTTTCTTATACGATTAAAAGTATTTTATTTAAAATTTTGTACCAGCATTTTAATTAAAACCCTATACCGTCGGCAGGGATTAACAACTTTCAAGTCTGTTAGTAAATTGAACTTCATTTTCAAAGAAGAACACAAGATTCAATGAAATTTTCAGTTTTCTTTAAATGAAACCTAAAAATCAAAAAATTCAATTTGTTATATATAATGCTTAAATACATAGTATTTTAAAACAGTTTTTCCAAAAAATAAGCCTACATTTCTCTCATAAAATCATAAAAAAACGAGGAAGAGCGTATTACAACTTTCAGGTGAGTACTAAAGAAAATATAAGTTGAAAAGCGAATTTTTAAACCTTTTCTAAACCATCGACTATATTTTATTCAAGCGTTGGCAATTCAAGAAAATCCCCTTTTGACCTATAGTCAATTTAATTCAGTTAACATTGTTCACCGGAAACCTACCATCCTCAACTATATCGTCAAGGAGCACCAAATTGTCCAGAAGCAGCATGTATAGAAAAATTAGAGATAATCGTTCAAATTGTTTTGCAAACTGTTTTTTAAAGTTTTTGTTTCGCAATCGATTAAAAGAACTCGACAAACCTTTTTTTTAAGTATTCCCCTAATTCAAAGAAGTTGTACCTACTTTCAAAAATTGGACGTAATTTACTTACAAATTTTTTTTTGAACAATCGTCGGCAGGGGTTAACAACTTTCAAGTCTGTTAGTAAATTGAACTTCATTTTCAAAGAAGAACACATATACGAAATTTGAAGTTAATCTGTTAAATCATTTCTAATATATAACGAAACGAAAAAACCTATAAAAAGCTTTTGGGCCACGATGGGTTAACGACACTCCACAAATATTTTTTTGTGGCATTTATAGGCAAAGTAATATCTCAAAAAATTGGCTGAAACTTGCTTTTTTACAATTTTCAAGCTTCCGGGCAACGCCGGGTAAATCTGCTAGTTTGATATAATTGACTATTATAGAAACTTTGGCTTGTTCAACTTAAGATAATTGAAAATGGTTTGGGAGGAATATTCATTGTAACCACAGATATCTGAACAGTCTATCTCATATTTATATACTAATTAAATATCCTTTATGAAATATTTTCTCTGGAAACCGAATGGATTCGATCACCCATTTAACATGTATTTGTACATTCTTTCCAAAATGCATTTTTCCTGAAAAACAAAGGAATCTGACAATGGAAGACGAATGGATCTGAACACCATATTCAAAATGTATTTAAATAACTTTAGAAAAGTACTTTCTGTGGAATCCGTTAGGATCTGGATACCTAATCGAAAATATTTTACAATATCTACTTTCAGTGGAATCTTAAAGGATCTGAACTATATTCTATGAAATCTTAGGGGGCATCCAAGATGTATTTGAATATCCCTATTCAAGATGTATTTGAATATTCCATTTAAATACTAGCCTTAAAAGCCGAATGAATCTGAACATCCTATTCAAAACATATTTGAATATCAATCAGTTTGAATCTATGGATACCCAATCTAACATGTTTAAAAATATCTACTTTCTGTGAAATCTTAAAGGATCTAAATTATATTCTATGGAATCTTAACGGACCTAACACCCTATCAGAGATGTATTTGAATATCCTTAGAAATGCACAGTCTGTGGAGTCTTTTAGGATCTAAATACTTAATCTAGCAGGTTTTGAAATACTTTATTTAGAATCCTACAGGATCTGGACACTCTATATTATCATTAGTTAACTTATACTTGAATTGCCTTCATTTTATATTTACTTTACAATTATGAAACAAAATTTAATATATATTGGATAACGACAATTTTGAAGTTGTCTGACTGATATGAAAGGTTTTTTGTTAAAAAAAAAAAACAAAAAATAACAAATCAGAAAATAAAAAAATAAAAGAATAATTTTATTAAAAATACTTTCTTGTAATTTACCATGTTTCTTTAACTTCTTTCATTTTATAGCTTAAAGAGATTGAAATTTTCTTTTAATTTTTTTTTTTTGTGTTTTTATTTTTTTTTTTATAAAAAAAATTCTTTTTTTGTCTCTTTCTTTTATTTTTTAACTTTTCTTTTTCATATTTACTTATATCAAGTAAAAAAATGCAAAAAAGGATACATTAACGGATTTCTTGTTTTAGTTTTTTATTTTGTTGTTATTTTTCTTATTATTGTTGTTGTTGTATATTATAATTCACTTGTGTAACAATTTAATATAATGGTTGTATATATAATATGTGTAATTTATATATATATATTTTAAAAATAATATTTACTTAAAAAATGAATATAAGTTGAATAAAACATATATATCATAATATATATATATACAATGAAAAGAGACAGAAATATAATAATAATATTATAAGCAAATGGGTAACATAAACTACAAAGCATTCCAGTTTTATTTTTACGCAATTGTCTTAGGAAAAAAAAAAACAAAAAAAAAACAAATAAAAAAAAAACAAATTTGTGTTTGTCATTGTTTGTGTTTTTAAAATGTTTATTTTATTGAAATTGCTTTTTTTTTATATATTATATAATATTAAAAAAGAAAATCACAGGTAAATAAACCTGCTTACATAAATATATATATATATATATATATATATATATATATAATAAGTTGATAAGTGCAGATTTATTTTCGTATTATTATTTTTATAAAAACAAAAACTGTTTTTTTTTTTAATCAAATACGCACTGTTTATTGCATAATTATAGGAGGTTTATTTTAAACAGGCTTATGATTTTTACATTTTTGCTAGAAAATTAATTTAATTTTAATTAAAACTGTTTTAGATTATTGTAAAAATATCTAATAGATAAAAATAGTATAATACCTTATTTAAGGGTAGTGATTTGACATTGGTTCAAATCACCGTGAAAGTGAAAAAACTTTTATTAAACTTTTATCTCGATTCAATTTTTCAGTTACGATTTGCTATTATTGGGTGCAAATTAATTATTTAACCAATATTTAATAACTAGCTGTTGGTCCGTCACAGAATGACGGAAGGTCAATTGAAAGAAGAACTTTTTCTAATTAAGAACTATTTCTAATTTAATTATATACATATATATAAACATATATTGTATATCAATACCATATTCTTAAATGAAATCGCAACCGTAACTTAATCTATTAATGTTTTGTATACATATTTTTAAAAAATATTGCTAATAGTTTTCACAACCATTGCTTAGATTCAAATCGAAATATTTGTTTGTTGCTAACATTCTACAATGTATCTCTACCCAAAATGCTAAAATGTACCTATTTATATGTACGTAAAATTGTATTAAATGTTGATTTTTGAATTGAGTTTTGCTTTATTTATAAATTTTGAATTATAAACTTTATTTGGAATTTTTTTTAATATGCCGAATTAGTTAAAAAAATAAATTTGGTTGGCTTCTATGGTGCTGACTGCTGGGCTGGGTGCATCGAACTCAAGTATTGTACACCCGACGTCACTTTGCCAACCTCTACACTATTTTTTTCCATTTTTATCTGTTTTTAAATAGAAAAAATAATTAAAAGGAATTATGAGGGAAAGATGCAGGGATGAAAGAGAGATGATGGAACTTTGAGGGAACTTTGAAAATATTTTGATTCCATTACTTGGTTTATTTTCTTTTCAAAACAAGCAATGAAACAAAGCGCTCATTAGTTATTTCAGATTTTCACTGAAAATAATTAAGACTTACTATTACAACACAATTTTACTGTTATGCATAGTTTTCTTAATTTTTATTAACAAAATGTTTTACTATTTATATAAAATTTCCAGAAAATGTTCTGTGAGTTTTAAAAACGTAAATGAACAAATTCATACATTTAAAATAATTTAAATTCATAAAAAAATTTTATTTATTTTTGTTTTTGTTTTTTTTTTTATTAAAAATAAATAAAATATTTTTTGGCCTGCTTATGATAATTTATGATATTTTATTTTCTAAAATAAAACACATTTCAACAAAACATTGTTGTTGTTTAGACAGGGGGGGAAAGCAAGTCTCCCTTACACCTTGGCCTTGCGGCCCGTTGTGCACCCCTCATTAAATACTTGCTATTTATTTATAACTACTATATTATTTATTTTGTTTATATTATATATTTGTATATTTATATTATATTTTGGTCACCATGGGGATTTGTAAAGAAAAATTATTTTTCAATAATTTTTTTTAAATTAAATATTGTATGACCTGACCGGGAATCGAACCCGGACCCCCTCGGTTAATAAGCCAAATGCTTACCAACTGCACCACCGAGGCCCCCAACAAAACATTAATATTTTATTTTTTTTATAATTGAACACATCCAACAAAACACATTTAATTGAATGCGTTTGTTACACCTCATTCTAGACAAATATATTAATAAAATAATAATAATTCCATAAGTATCATAATACGAACAAATAAATTATAAAATAATGTGAACTTGAAGTGTAATATAATATATTAAAGGTTTATTTTCTTAGGTCATTAAGAAATTTTAATTTAAATTTACGTTTAAAAGTGTATCTAGAAATTTGTGTTGAAAAAAGATGATTGCGTTTATTGAATGTAATGCAACATCTGCTTTTTGGTTCATTTTTACCATATTCAGTGGTATGAGCACTTTTTATTTAGTGTTTCTCGTATTTCTGCTCCCATTGTTTATTTTAAAATTATTTGCTAAAATCTGAATGTCAATGTTTTTTCTTAAGACGTCAAAAGTAAAGCAGGAAGAAAGATTTTGCCTGCATGAGGAGAAAGTTAAGATATTTAATGAATTAAGTCTTGCGAGATAGCTAGGCAGTGTTGAATAATCTCTAGGTTGTTTATTGATTTCTCAAAGTAAATAAAAGAAATTGCTTTTGCACGGATTCTTTTCTATCAGAATGTATTTGAAATGCGGGATCCCACACAATATTACCATATGACACACGTACGTACACACACACGTATATAACATAATTAAATGGAACTGTATTTATTACAACGTTAGAATTCTCTATAGTCAGATATTCTCAGTACTATCTATTCTATAATATAAGCCATTTAGAAATACTAGGATTAAATATTTTTAAATATTACATAATTAGTAAAAGCGTTTACAAAATTAAATATTACTAAATATGGCTCTTCTGAAAGGTTTGATGTACTCGCGAAGAACCCAATAACTTTTTCTCAAAGACAATTGGTATTGCCAGCTTTAAAATATATATATCCAAAATGGTGCATATTGATCTTTTAAGGACGAAAAGCAAATTCTTCAAATTTAGTTTTGATAAATATAAAATTTGAAAATTAATTTAATTGTATTAGTAAATAAATTTTAAGAACTGATTATCTTGGGTATCTGAAGGATCTATATGATAAAATGAAAAGTAATATACCAATTTAAACTTGTGGTCAGAGCATATAACGTACATGCATATTAGCTTCATAAATATTTATCTTATTAAGAATTGTTTTAATACCTAGTGAAGCTGGATGTCTGAAATTTTGTCAATAGTTGTTAACTTTAAATACCAACATTGGAATAAAATATAGTTGATGGAAGAAGTTCGAAGAACTGCCATTCAACTTAAATTTTCTTTTGTTCATCACTGAAACCTAATAAGTTGTGTATTTAAAATTATATATTACGCTCATATGGCTATTCCAGAGTTGACACAGTCTTCTCTAGTACACTCTTCCTCATTTTAGATCGATTCAATTAAGAAGATTTCAAATATTGAGTCCTTCTGATCCCATTTAAGGCTCCCAATATCTAATTGTTCATACAAAAATTCTTTAATCTGCTAAGGCAATATTTTAATTAAATAAAATTAATTTTATAATTCCTTAGGCTCCGCACGTTTTAGAAATTTCATTATTAATATTTAATAGTGGTATTTAAATCTGTGTTTCACCTTCTTATTTATTTAATTTCTTTTAATTTATTGTTATTGATTCTATAAATATTTTTTTTATCTGTATTTAAATTATTTACTAATTTTAGAAAATCATTTATTTAAACAAAACCACATAATAATTTGGAAGTGTTTTATTTATTCTAATAATTTTATATTTTGTTTGATTTTCAATTTTCCATTCTTTTGTTTTTTCCTAAGAATATTTGTAGGTGCCTAATATAAATAGAGAATATTCGCCTACACTTTTAAATATAAGATGCTTTGTTTAAGTCTACACAATTATAAATAAAAAACTTCTATTGAAATTATATTTAAATTTTTTTAAATTATATCATCTGTATTTAATTTTATCTATTTAAAAATTTTACATTTTCAGAAAAAAAAAACAAATTCATAAATATATTTCTATATTTTGTATTTTATTAAAAAATTATTTAAAAGAATCTTAACTATAGGTAAATGAAATGAAGAATTTTATTTCTATATTAAATTAATAGACCAACCTTGTAGTTAAACAATAACACCTACGGTTATAAAATTTATTTTTATAATTTCTTAAAATAAAAGTTATTTTTAAAGTAGATCTTGTCTAAAATTAAATTAAATTTATAGTAATTCAGTAGATTTTTAATAAAATTTTATTTTAAGAAATTTATTAAAAATTAAATATGACTACTAAGAATAGTGGAAAATGTATTATAAAATATATTCAATTATTAAATATCTAATAAAAAATATTATTTCACAGAACAAAATTTAAAATTTTTTAAAATTGATTAAATATTACAACATTTTTAATATTCAATGTTATTTTTACTGTCAATTTATTAACTAAAAACATTATTCTAAGCTTTGCAGAAGACAAGTTTTTTTCAAAAAATTAAAATTTAAAAAGTTTTAAACCCCTAGGCACTGATTTTGATTTATTAATGAACCCCAATTATTCAAGCATTCATTGCACAAGCCACGACCTTAAAAATCCATCGCCATGTCAAACAATGACATTGTTTTAAAAATTTTAAAAATTGCATACTTTTAGGAAAATTTCTAATATTCACTCAAAATTGAAGCTTAAACTTTACAGAATTTAAACTTAAGAATTAATTTTATTAAATAATATTTTAAACAAATTTTTATTTATTTTATTTAAATTAATAGAAGATGTTTTAACAATTTAGAAAAATTGCATACCTTTAGGGAAATTTGAAGTATCCACTCAAAATTAAAACTCGCACTCCACAGAATTTAAACTTCAGAATAAATTTAATAATAAATAAAGATGTTATTACTTTGCCTTAACAATTTAAAAAAATGGCATACTTTTAGGGAAATTTCAAAATTTTCCTTGTAATTGGAACTCCAACTTTACTGAATTTAAAGTGAAGAATAAATTTAACTTAAACATCCATTCTACAGTTTATTAATAAAAAAATTTTCAATTTTATTGAAATAATCAATAAGATCAAATCTTTTAGGGATCAAAAAATTCCCATTAATATTACTGAAACCCTCTAGTTTTTGATTGATCGGCTTAGTTTAATCCAACATCTTTAACATAAAGTTTAATCGTTTTCCAAAATATTATTTGAAAGGTTTATATAGCTAAATGAAATGTCAATGAAATGTTCAAACATAAAGAATACCAAGAAATTGTTTTTTATTAAAAATAAAGTTAATTACATTTTTTTTTTGGGTTTTTTAAAATTAAAATTGATTATTTGTGTTTAAAACATTTTTTTTTGTTTTTGAATAACGACCCTAAGTTCAAATTTTGCATTACAGGCAAAAAGGTCTTTGTGTTCACATTCTATCCCCCATAATAAACAACAAGTTCAAATTTTTTAAAAAAAAGTTTTTACACGCTTAGTCTTACTGCCTAAAAACCTGTGAAAAGCAAGAAAGTAATTTAGGAATACATATAAAGGTATACTTTTGTATTTATATGAGTATATACAAACGTTTCCCAAGGGATAAAATTATAATAAAAATGTTTGAATTAAAAAAAAAAAAAAATATATATATATATATATATATATATAATGAAAAATAAAAAAAAATTCAATTGCAAATAAACATAACAAAAAAATTTAATTTCTTCTTTTTTTTTTTTATATGATCAAACAAACATACTTTTAGGCGCATGCATTCCAAAATAAATTTTTTTTAAACGAATTATCCTTGAATTTTGGTTTTTTGAATAAAGAGAGGCAAAAAATAAAATAAGTTTTGACTTTAAAGTGACAATAGAAAGAGGTATTTGTATTAAAATTATAAATTAAAGAAAACGAATAAGAAAGAGATGGAGTATTTGTATTTTCGTTTCAGTTTTTATTTAATTATGGAAATTATTTTGTTTTTGAATATAATTAAAATTTGTATATAAGTCCTTTATATAAAATAATTTTTTAGGAGAAATACGTGTAAATTATGGACTGTTGCTAGTACTTAAAATTGCATATTACTAAAAAAAGTTGACAATATAAAATTATTTACAAAAAATAACTATGAAAGTATAATTAAACTCTATGTATACCTATAAAAAAACTCTAGAAAACTCAAAACTGCCTGATTTCCTGGAAAAAAAAGTCAGTAAAACCGAATTCTGTAATTTCAACGTGAAAATATAGATCGATCAGAAATTCTTAGCATGTTATGTGTGCAGCTTTATCAAAAATATTCTATGAAATGATAATATTTTTTGTATAGCAAAAATTGCTCCTAAATGTTTCGATTTTTTGTCTTCTGTTAAAACATATTTCTCTCCAAAGGATCTTTCCAATATCTATAAAGCCTATATTTGACCTAAGATGAAGTTCAACTCTCATATTTGGGCTGGTGCATCCAAAACTTATTTGAGTTACATCAACAAAATTCAATACCACGTCTTAAGTATAATAGGCGACCCTGTTGAACAGATAACACTTACACAACTTAACTTTTTTAAATAAAATGTAAATATTGAAGCTATTTCACTGTTTTGTAGACATCTTATAGGTAATGACACTTGCTCTATTGAACTAAAGTCAACTATGCCTCGTCTTAAATAATTTTAAAGTAGCACCAGAGAAGCAGCATGTGCTCATGTCTAACTGTAAAAACTCCAAGGTGGTTTAAAAGAGGCTATTGAACCTCATTTGTTATGACGACTGCTAAGATTTGGAACATAGTTCCATCTAATGTGTTCCCTCTGTCATTATATTCTATACTACAATTAGCAAAAAATATATGAAACATGTGTTCACACAATATACATATGAATCACATTTTATACATAAGATAAAAATTTGGATTAATTTACGTTTTATATTTGATAATATTGAAGCTTTCATCAATTTAATAATTCTAGCAAGATTTTCAGACACTGAAATGTAGACTAACTATGTTATAAATATAGGAAGACCTTCCGTTCAAAAATATTCCACGGGAAAACCATTGGACTAATACAATGACCTACATCAATGTTTTTGAATTAAAATCAATAAATAAATTAAATTACAATTACTTAAATTGTTATTACAACAAATGAACTACAACTGTAGTAAAATCTAGACCAATGCGATTACATGACCAACAAGAAAAACAAAATTCATAATTTATTTATTTATAGTAGGTACTCGTATATCCTCGGTTTTTTTTAATTTCTAAAACTAATGAATTATTAAATCATTTAAACCAATTATCTCTCTAACATTTATCGGATCAATTAAAATTAAAAACCATTACATTTTACACATTTTTTTTAATAATTAATTTCCGTTTTCAATATTAATTGAGGAAAATAATTATTTAATTAGAAATTAAATACTTTAATTAAGTATAATAAATGATAGTCATATAAATTATGTTGAAGTTAATGTATTTAGTTGATTCTATTATTACTTGGTAATTTTCATTCGCTTGTTTTCTATAAAAAAAAAATACAGAATTGTGAACAGAAATAAAATGTCTTTTTTTTCTAAATTTGTTTATGTATTTGTATAAATAAAGGACATTAAAGTAATTCATATTTATTTAAAAATTCATTGTTTAAATAGTCCACAATTACTTCAATACAAATTGTCGTCGCAATGAAAAAGGGCGGATCGTTTCCCAATGCAGGTAATATGAATATAAAAAATCAGTATGGGTTGATTTGACAGTTTTGGACCATAACAGTTTAAAATTAGCAGCACATGAGGTTGAAAACAAGTTCCGAAATTTAAAATTGCTCAAAGTTTTAAAAATGGAGAAACCCCTTTTGGCATTATTTGATTAAAAAAGTTGACACAGACATCTATTTTATGGCAGAAAGATTTGAAAACTCGACTTACAACTTGACTTACAACTTGACTTACAACTTGACTTAGAACATTTTCTTACATTGTTAAAACATTGGGCTGTACAGTGTTTGCCAACAGATCTGTAAAATGTAGGTTTCAACCAATACTATTAGTTGGTAATCGTTACTTTAAAATAGCATCATTAAAAAATTTTTGGAATGGTACTTTGAGAATATCAGTAAACAGAATTAAGTTTTTACTTGATAATTCCTAGAAAATTATTAAAATTGAATTTTAATTACTTTTGCAATTTTTTTTTGATATCTTGATTACATTTGTAATTGTTTTGGATACTTAAATTACTTTTGGGTAATTATTCTTGATAATTAATTACTTTTAAATAATTAAATACTAAAAAATACCAAATTATCAAAAGAATTAAAAGTGCTATTGAAAAATCAAGCAAATTTATATTGGTAATTTACAAATACATAATGATTACCAAGTAATGATACTGGAAATTATACTGCTACTTGAATTTCACAGATAAATACTAAAGTAACTTAAAGTTGCCCAAGTTTATTTCCCAAATCTTAGGCATCATAAGTGTTTAAACTATTTCTGCTAAAATCACTTAAAATTAATTTAACTCAGGCTCTTTAATTCTTTGTTTATGAATATTTTGTTAAGTTATGTGTAAGGTTTTGAACCACACGGGATAGTACCTTTTGAAGTTTGATTAAATGAAAATTGATAATTAATCATTCAATTGCGAATTACAGCATGCGAAAGGTTTTAAAATAATTGACTCAGTTAAGTTGTAAGTCAAGTTGTAAATGCGCTTATGACAACACTTATTAACTATATAGTATTGATTTAATTACGAGTTGATTCATATTTATCCCAAGAAATAGAGCTCCAACAAAGAATACGGTAATTACAAAAATAAAACAATATAGACAGGAGTAAAATGTAAAAAGGCAAAAATGAACAAAGTGCTGAAAAATATTTTATATATTTTTCTTAAAATTTTCCAAATTAAAATAATTTTTACCTATTAATTAAAACAATTTTTTTTAATAAGTGTACCTAATGCTAAAATGTCATGAATTTTTCTCATTTTAAAAAAAACTTAAGCAAGAAAACTTATTATAGCATTTTTATAATAAAGAATTTCATATTGAGAATATATGAAGAAATGCATTCAAGACAATAGTCCTGAAGCATAATATATTTAATATTGCACGTGCAATCATGTAAAAAGTAAAATTTTTATTATTGTTCGGGAATTCCTTTTTAAATGGTAAAAATATGCATTTCTTTAACACATAATGAATTTTAATTAAAAAATAATAAGAAAATTGCTGGCAGATATACAATTTATAAAAAACAATTTTATCATTAAAATTTTTAAAAATTTTCTCATTGAAAATATTTCTCATACATTAAAATTGTAATAAATAAATAATTAAAGAGAAGATATCTACTATGGCGTCATATTCTGTATATATGACACAAGATCAAATAATTTAAAAGAACTGTTAAATATATATTTTAATTATTAGAGAATATTAAGTAAACCACTTTAGTGGTATGCCTCAAATCTGTAATTACTCACGGCCGCAATGTAAAATTGGCAAAAGCTGAACAATAAATTCTGGAATTGGTATAGTTTTTCATAGAGTTTTTTAACTTAACCATTATTTTAATAATTGTAAAAAGATTTATTTCACGTGTTAAAAGAAAATTAGTTTCCGGAATACGACAAATTACTTATAATGTCTTAAGTTTTTGTAATCCTAAGTCAAGTTGTAAGTCAAGTTGTAAGTCAAGTTGTAAGCAAAGTTGTAAATGCACTTATGACAATACTTATTAACCAATAACTTAGTGAAAATAAAGTTTTTCAACTCAAAAAATGCTTCATTTGACGAAAGACACTTAACCGTAACCGTCGACAGCCATAGCATATTAATTCAATGGATATTTTGAGTAAAATTAAATCTAATCAAATGAATATGATTTGATATCCAGAAAATGGAACACTAAAAGCATTAAACAAGTTAAATTGGAGAAAAGGAACTCATTATAAAGACGACTGCAGTGAAATAAAATTATTAAGAAGAGGCTATAATTACAAATATTCTATTTAGCAAATATTAAATTGTTTTTTAAGTCAAATTAAGACAAAATTGGGAAAAACTATAAAAGAAAATTGAAATCTCTTGCAATCCAGTTACTCATTAATTATATAAGAAATTTATTTAATTTTATTTTAATTATTTAATATAAACTTAACTTCAAATTTAAAAATAATTATTTTAACATTTGTTTTATGATTTAGAGAGGAAAGACTTTGTGTATTATATAGGATCTAAATTTATGTACAATATTATATTCCTTTAAGAATATAACTTTTATTTCTTTATATAATGTGTCACCATCATTTATCATTTTTTGTTTTTTATTTTTTTTGTTTTTTTTAAATCGGTTTGTCCTTATTATGCATATATTTTATGAATAAATTTCTGGCTTCTTTTGTATATACAACTTATTTATAATCCTTTATGATCTTTATAAACTTAAACTTATTATCCTTCTTTTCTTTGGTTTATTTTTTGTTTTTTTCTCTTTCTTTCATTTTTCTTCTCTTTCTTTTTTTCATTTATTGTGTGAATATGAAAAAAAAAACAACTTTCTGAATATAATTTAAACTTATAAGTTATAATATTTTTTTGTGTATATTTTCTCATAAGAATTGAATTAATTATTTAAATATATAGAGAGTTAATAACCTTGTACAAAATATCTTATTTAAATTTTCTTTAAAATTAGGAACAGTGTAGTAGAGTAGAATGTGTAAACTCTGGGATACCCGTATGATTGTAATATTATTATTGGGCATTATTTAATCGGTGCAGGGTCAGAACTTCCAAGATTATAGGTCCCTCAGGGACTTATGATTCACTTAGTGGGTCACTTTAAAATATTTACTTGAGAAAAAAGTCTCTTTACAAGTCCCTTAGGGACTTAGGGACTTATGACCTTGGGAGTTCTGACCCTGCACCTTTTAATCCGGATAATTACATTTGGCAAAATTTTAAATACACAACTTTTTAGAGTTACAGTTATGTATAAAAGAAAATATAAATTGAAAAGCAGCTCTTCAAACCTCTTCCACTGTACCAACTATATTTTCTTCAGATGTTTACCTTTAAAGTTAACTACTATTGAAAAAGTTTCAGATATCAAGGTTTAATAAGTATGGAGTTATTTCATGTAAAAAATAGTTGTATATCTATTGAGTAAATTTGCTGGTCTTCAATAGCGATGACAGCTATAAAACGAATTTGTGAAAATTTAAGAATCATAGCCCCTATATTTTTTAAGTAATCGGGCGTACGGACACATAGCAGGCATACATATTTAGTTTGATTTACTTTTCGATTCTATTCCGATTCATACATTTGACCACTTCTTCTCTGCGATACAAACGTAATGACAAGTTTATTATACCCTTTTGACCTACAGTATACAGTTATGCAAAAAAAAAAACAATCCATAAATATGAATAAAAACAAATTTTCTATTTAAATTTATTATTTTATTTATTCCAAAGAGGCACCAAAAAATATTAAACTACAACAACAATTCACACATTACAACAACAACAACCACATTGTATTATTCTCAGTACTTTACTTTAATAAAGTTATAAAGTTATAAAGAGTATTTTAAAAGAAAAAGTACTGTGTGTTGTAAACTTTATAAAGAAAAAAAACCCACCACAGTTAGTATGGTGAGAAAAGTTTCAACTTAATAAATTTTATTTAGAAAACATAACGGAATATCATCAGAAAAGAAAAAAAAAATGTTTTTTGTATAAAATGGATTAATAAAAGAATGACTAAGAAAAGGAATTTTTATTTTTGACTCAAAAGCCAAATAATCGAAAGACAAATATTCGAATTAATTTCAGATAGAGACTATATTAGACTGTAAGCTTAATCGCGTAAACAATTGTCTGATCATTGCTAAAATTATAATAAATTCTACAAACACAGCTTTTCCGATACCGGATCATCTCAAACTTTAAATTAAGGTATGACTTATAAATATAGAGCATACAGTTTCCGCTATCTCAAAATAAAAATTTGGGGCTTACTAAATCATATATTTTTTTTTTTTTAACTGGTATGAATTTTTATTGCTCTTTAGCTACACAAGATCCGATTAAAACTTTATTATGAATTTTAATTTTAGCCTAAAATAAGTAGCATATTCTTATTTAGCTACAACGGGTTAATGCGTTGCTGTGCTAAAAGTTTGATTTTGGGGTTCTTTTGATCAAAGGTTTTATAATATTGACCTTAACTTTCTGTTGACTTCATATTGACTCTGTAATTCTAGACAAAAGGAATTAGCTGTGTAAATAAATCCAAAAAATCGTTGCTAAATCAATCCAACTTTAAATTTTATAACAGTGGGTAAGCAATACGAAACTGAGGATTTTGTAAATCCGTGTCAACTCGATAGAACTTCTTTAAAAAATATAAAAAATAAAATTTTTTATCAATGTAATAAGTTTTAACCGAAAATTTTAAAAACAAATTGGAATCTAATGTGCAAGAAGCATGAACCGAATAAAATCTCTAAAATATGTAAGAAAGATACTATGCAGTTCAGCTAATGCTAAGTTTAAAACTTCTCAAAATATTAAAAAAAAGAAAACAGTTATAGAAATATTCTTACATTTTTAAATATTTGTGATGTCAATATTTCAAACATAGAACACGGACTTAAAGGATTATGAAGACATGGTAACACTCTTGATGCAATTCGATTCTATATGTATATATTGATTTGTTTACTATTGCTTATAGCTCATGATTCCAATTAGTTTTTAATAAATTAAAAATTAGTAAAATCAATATCTCAAACATAGAACACGGACTTAGAAGATTGCTAAGGTATGGTAATACTATTGATGCAAGTCTATTCTATTTGTATTTCTTTATTTATTTAATATTAGATGTAGCTCAGTTTTCCGATTTGAAATGTAAAGTGCGCCTATTATGATAAATTATAAATTATATTTTTTTATTAGATATGATCTGACAAAAATTTGAAACCGAGACCTTTAGTTTGCAAGGCTGATATCCTACCTACACCATGGTTTAGATATTCTATTAGTATTAAAATTTATATTAAAGACAAGTTCTATCAAATAATATTCTCCGAAAAAAATCAAAGCTCTTAAAAATTTTCAAAAATATCAAATTTTAACTGTAAATATTTATTTAAACATATACATACATATCTACATATATGTACATATCTAAATGAAAAACAAAAATATGAAAATTAGTAACTTTGACACTATTTAAACCACAAGTGATTTTTATTTTTTCAATATTTTATATTTCAATTTCAGTTTTTTTTTTTTTTCTTCAATAATAAAAAAATTCAAAAAAAAAAAAGAAATTGAACTTTTGTTGCTAAAAAAATTTTCTAGCAACAAAAACAAAAAAAAATCAAAAATCCATTTTGTTTTATTTTTGTTTTTTTCCGTACAAGGTTATAATAAATGTGACATGATGCCATAACCTCAATTTAAATAAAACAAAAAAAAAAAAAAAAATATATGGAAAAAAAACTTAGCAAAAGAATTTAAGAAATTTTGACAAAATAAAAAAAAAGTATTAAAAAAAAAAAAGAAAAATAATATGAGTAAAACATTATGTAAGGATATAAAATATCCTTGATATTATTTTTTTTTTTTTTGGTTTTTTGTTATTGTTGTTGTTGTTGTTGTTGTTTTATATCAGAAAAAAAAATTACAACAACAAAAAAAATAAGAAATCCCATGAATTACTTACGTCACTTAAGTGAATATCTTTAGATTTACATTTTCATAAAGAATTCATTATTATTCAAAAAATATTAAAAAAACAAAAATAAGAAGACAAATTTTTTTTGTAATATACAAACACGCATACAATTATGACAGTACAAAAAAAAACCGGATTGCTTTGAGTTAAAAGCAAAAATATATATATATATATATATATATAAAACTATAATTTTTAGTTAAAATACTTGAATGACGACACTGTTGAGACTATTCCAAGGATCTCTTATATAATATATATATATAGTATATATTTAAATATCTTTAAATTCTTTGATTTAACATGCATATCTTTAAATACTATAATTATATAGGGTACACAATATAATGTCAGTTGGTTTTTTTTCTTCTTATATATATTTATATATATGATTGAAAGTATATATATATATAATCAAGTAATAATAGTTTTTATATAGATAATGTCTTACAAAATTGCTTTTAAACTCAAATCAATTATAATTTCTTTAACTTGATTTTAAGATTAAGAGTTTTTTTTGTATAAAAATAACAATTTCATAAACTTTCAAAAAAAAAATAATTTAAAATATATTAAATTATTTATCTGACAAACTTATATGCATTATCATATTTCCATTCTCGAATTCAGTTTACAATGCAAGTTATATTTGAATTAAATATTCAAATATGCAAAATCTATAATACAGGGTGGGACAAAAGTCATCAAGGGGTTTAAAAATTTAATAACTTTTTCGTTTTTATATATATTTTTTTTTCAAATTTTATTAATCGAAGCTTGTTACACCATCATGCAAAATTACACCAACGAGGAAGGGACCCAAGTATAGTTTTACCAATAGCCATTCAATTTTACTGACTTTTTTTTACAAAATCACTGAATAATTTAATTATGAGTAATGAAGCATATTTCCATATTAATGAATGTGAATAAACAAAATATGGGATTTTAGGATACTGCAAACCTAAGTGTTGTTTACCAGCGACAATCAAACTCGTTCAAAAGGACAGCATGATGTGGGGTGGCATCACAAAGGGTTATAGGGCCCCATACTTCTTGGGAATATAGTTGATAATGCTGTGACAGTAAATGGGGAGAACTAGCGCCCTGTAGCTTCCTATAATTGGTTTCAAAAGTATGGAGCAACAGCACATACGCCCCCTGCCACAATTACTCTTCTAAGTAAAATTTTTGGTGCCCAAACTATGTCAAGAAATTCAGGATTCGATTTGAACTCCGCCAGATTATTTCCGATGGGGTTATCTCAAAGAACGAGTATATGTGAATAAGATTCAAACTAAACAGCTGAAGCACTATATTAAAACTGTGAATATTACCTTATTAGGCATTAGGTAATAGAGTCTGATACTATGCGTGCTGTTTATGTGGGGTTTTAAGGGAGAAACTGTTTTTTTTTTCAATAAAAGTTTGAAATAAAGAATAATATTAAGAGTCAAAGTTTAAAGTTAAAATAGTTTTAATGTTCCATTGATTAATAGAAGTTATTATGTATAATGCAAATTAAAATTTATTATGCTATTCATAAGCACCTATTCAACAGAGAATATCCCCTTAAATGTCGACTTTCTTATGAAGTAATTACAACAGCATTATATAAGAGAAACCAAAACTTATTATGAAAGAGAAATCATCGATTCAACGGAACTATAACAACTATAACAGCTATAACAGCTGTAAATTGAAACTTTCAAAATAAAGTAGTACAATTCTTTTAACACCACAGAATATGGAAAGATTTGTATTATAGATATGATGTTTAGGTAAGTTGGTAATATGAATAAGTTTCTGGAAAATATTCTTGATAATTAGTTTATTAAAATATTTGTAAATTAAAAAATAACTCAAAGTTGGTAACATGTATAGGATTGTATGCCTGAAAATTAAATGGATTATATTAATACAAGAAAATAATTAAATAATAATAATAATTTGTTTAACATAATTATTATTATTTTTACAGTTCATTATAATTCTGTTAAAACTTTAACAAGTTTCATAAATTCTATTGGTAATCTAGCCCATGGTAAATTAATTAACATGTATATTGAAATATTCAAAGTTATTTTCAAAATATTTATATTCGATGTAAGATATTTATAATTATTATTTAATAAAGATTAATATTATGATAAATTTCTATACAACATTATTAAAGAATTCTTGTAGATATAAATGAAGTTTCATTAGTACATTTTAGTATTATAGAAAGAAATTATTGTAATTTCCAAATCTGCCTCATCAAAAATGGTTTATATATTAAATGTATTAATAGTACCTAAAGCAGTACGTTTTCTTATAAAATTTTATTCCATAATTTTTATATGAGTTTCATCCACACAGCATTAAATTCCTAGAAATTCTATCTTATTAAAAAATTGTGTTCGTCATTTTCTGCCATTAGTATTTGAATTCATTCATTACATAATTTAGATTGTAATATATGTGAGTGGGCATCCTGACAATGGTTTTGATATTGTGTGTTGATACGGGAGTTGTGGTAATCATTTCTAATCCCAACTTGATAACTTGCTTCAACAAAAAATTTAAAAAAATAGAGTCATATATCCAGTCACTCTGAACTAAAAGACTTCAAGATACATTTAACTTTTACAAAAGAATTCCAAAAGTGAGTTAAATATTTGAGATGAATATGATAGTGAGTGAGATACATATTGAGTCTCTTATTATTTCAAATAACCCCTTTGAATCCTGAAGTTCTGCTGTCAAAACATAAAATCATATCAAAATCATTTTATATTTAAATTTAATATTTTAAAATTGAAAATCAAAATTTATTAAAATAACTCAGTTGTTTTCTCTTATAATTTAGAATTTCCAAGAAATTGAATTAAATTTTTTATAATTTTATTCTCTAACACTTTGAAATATAAAAGTTTTCATCTTTTTTCTTGTCTTTTTGTTTTTCAAGGAAAAACTTTCTTTTTGTTAATCAAGTTTTTTCTGTCAATTAATACGCATCGAATCGACATTTTTACATGAAGTTTTCGGTGGGGGGAAATAAAGCCCAGAGCAATAATGTCTAATAGGCCTTATTTTACAATTTGAGATAGGAATTAGGGCCTAGTTGGCGAAATTTTGCGATAGGTCTTATAATAGGACAGGCGCCTGACTATGGAACTTCTGACATGTCTCCGGTTACGTGTATAAATGTATGCATATACATAAGAGATTGTACTGAATATACTATATTTTTCCATTATTGAATTTAAGTAAGCATGATCTTGTGAAGCAAAACTCAATTAAATTCGATCATATAATATAAATAGATATAATATACATTGAATATGTCGGTACTGTTCTGTCAGTACATAATATAAAATATTTAACCAAAAAAATAGACAAAATAAATATATAAAGTTATAATATAAATGTATTGAAAAAAATATAATAAAAAAAATTCAAGAAGAAAAAATTTTAAAATTAGGTCTTATTTCATTTTGAATAAGAAATAAATCCTAATTCGTTAAATCCTCAATTTAGGCTTTACTTCTTATTCCAAAGTGATATAAAGCCAATTAGGCCTTTTTCCTTTAGGAATTATTTCATCCTGCCGAAATTTCCAATAAACAAATCAATTTATTGTCATAATTTGATTTTCTTTATACAGTAAAAGAAAAAATTATTTATAAAAGTTTTAAGAACAAAAAAAAAAATTTTTTTTTCAGAAATTCCATGTAACTTTTGTTAAAAACTACTTCGAAAAAAAAATTATCAATTTCATTAATTTTCATTTAAAAGAAAAAAACATGAGATTTTTTTTTTTATTATGGAAAATAAAACTCCTAAGTTAAAACAACTGAATGGAGGCTTTCAGCTAAAAAGTTTTTTAATATTTTTCAATTATTTCTTGTTAAAAGAAAAATTGAATTGGAAAATTTGTTTTAAAAAATAAAAATAAGGCAAAAAATTTAGGACATAGAAAGTTTTAAGTTTAAAAAAAGCTCAAATGTCCTTTCAAATCTTTGATCAACGCAAAAATTGATCGCGCTAAAATAAAAAGCCCACTCAAATGTTGAATCGGGTTATACTTAAGTTACGCTCAAACCTACGACTGTATGAAAGCTAAAACTTGTTTGAGTTTAAGGATTAGTTGAATATGGCATATGAGTCTCCCCAACTACAATTCTGATAATTAGGCTAATCTGATCGTCTTAAAGGAAGAAGTTAATACTCTTAAAGAAAGCTTGTCTGATTTATTTTGTCGATATTTCATTTCATTTTCTGGCTACATTTAGAAATGCATGATCCAAATTAGTGTGATCCAAGTACTAGGAAACAAACAAACATTTCCCAAATATATCATTGACATCCCTATTTCCTTTTCACTCATTCATCTTGTACCAGTTAGACCAACCATGCAATTAAACATATTCCATAGAATATATAGAAACATTTAGTCAGGTAATTTTCTAAACCATCGCATGAATATCGAATTTCTCAATATATTCGTAACTTTAAATTTTGTAATTGAAAGCAAATGCAAATTTTTCAAATATTGCGCAAAAACAAGGACATTTTAAACTTTAAAACTTAATCTTTCGGT
The DNA here is from genome assembly GCA_963082915.1 of Dolichopus griseipennis. NCBI lineage: Eukaryota > Metazoa > Arthropoda > Insecta > Diptera > Dolichopodidae > Dolichopus > Dolichopus griseipennis. Next base: position 105,788,650 of record OY720442.1, read on the forward strand.
TATGCTTAATAATTTTTTTTAAAAATAGGTTCAATGTAATAACTTGTAGTGGTTCGAGCTAATAGTGTATAGTTTTAATCCCAATTCTTTATTTATGACCTTGGTTTTATAATTTTCAGAAGAGTGAGTCATTTTAAAAATTTCTTAGCAATAGGGTTGAAAGGTTTTTAAAAAAAAAAGTCAAAAAAAAATCAATTCATATCATTTTATTATGCGTAATTTCATGTAAAATTAAAATGTATCAATACACTTCTTAAATAACTAAGCCTATTATTGAAAACATATATTGTACTTTCTTTTAAGATGAAAATACTAACAATAGAAGTAAGTTTCAATTCAAATTCATTATGTATTAATTTTATTTATTAAAAGTTCCCCCAAAAATTTATTTCATGATTATTACCACATAAGTACATACATATTTACATACTTACATATACAATTAAAATTGAACACTTAAAAACGAAATGGTACCCGTATAATACCATTTAAAATTTATTCTAATACATTATGAATATAATTAAAGTAATTTTCCGTATATATCCAATATCCAATAATTTCCCCATCCACCCCTCCCTCAATTTTTTTTTTATTTAAAAAAAGGGTGACTGTCAATTCATTTTTTTCTAATATTTAAGTTTAAAATAAAAAGAAAAAAAAGAAAAAAAAAATAACAACAACAAACAAAATTAAGGAATAATATTAAATATTCGGTCTTAGGATTTAAAAAAAAAAATCAAGTAATGAAAAAACCCAAGGGTTATTTAAAAAGCATATATTTTAAAATTTACACAATTTTCCATAGTAAGATTTCAGTAGAGTGCGCATTTAAAAATGGTTTACAATAATTTTTTTTAAATTTTGTTAGAAATTTAGCACACATTTTAATATAATTTTGAAGGTTTAATTTTTGTGTATTACTTTTAAAAAATTCTGACAGGTATGTATAATTACACAATTTTCACTTTTTCACACTTTACAGTTCTGCTGCAATTCTAAAAAGTTTTCTTAACAGACTCACACTAAGCCCTTTAGATTCCCTCTCACAATTTTATGTTCCTAACTAATAGTTTGGAAAATATAAAGCGTCAGAATTTTGCAAAAATTTAGTTTCACATAACGGTAAAATAAACTACCGTATGACAGCTCTAGATATATTTATAAAGTTTATAAAAACAGCTATCGTTTGGCGTTTCAAGATTGAAAATATTCCTTAAAGAACTTTTGTCATAAAAATTTAAATATAGAGCACTTTTTCACACTTTGGAGGCTGTAGCTTACGGAGCAAGTAGGGCTATAGAAAAAAAAATCTTTAATGAAATTAATTTATTCGAAATTTCTATTCACAGTTAAACATTTTTTCCTTAATTTCAAGTGGTGTAAAATTTTTGTAAACATTCTGATCGACAGACGCACAGACGGACGGACCCAATAAACCCCTAATACATAGGCAGATTTTTACCAACTTTTTTTTTTAATTTGTTCTAAAAAGTCTTTTTTATTTGACATATTAGATGATTATTTTATGCATAAAATTTCTAATACAAAAAAAAAAGGATTCCGAAAAATGAAAGAAAAAAAGTACAGTAATCATGTACTTCTTATTGTATGCTTAGTTTTTAAACCTCTGGTAAGACCATTACATCCCACAAAAAAAAAACAAAAAAACCAAAACAAAACATTAAAATGAAAGAAAATTGAAAGCTTTTTTTTAGAATTCCTTATTAAGGATAATAATATATGACGTCTAAATATATACTTTAAAATATATATATATATCGATATATGTTCTTATATAACATTTATTTATGTATATTTATTGAAGTTTTATGTGAAACAAAAAAACAACAAATTAAAATAAAATAAAAAAAAAAAACCAATATGGCATGTTTTATACAGTTAATGCTAAAAGGATACAATTGACAGTTCTATTCATTTAATATTTAATACACATATACATATATATACTTATAAAATAAAATTTATTAACTTAATTTTATATAATATAAGTATGTATATATAAATTTATATTTAAAATAAATATATTTGTACCGCGTTATATAATATAATGGTATTTTTTTTTTTAAATGTAAATTTGACAATCAATTTTATAAAGTTCCCAACCAAATGATAAATATATATATTGAAATATATATATAGATATGTCACATTACTATTTGGTTTTTTACTTTCCTTATTATTATTTATTTATTTTATTTTTGATTATTTAAAAACACATTAATGTGGCTTTGGGTTTTAAATAATGATTATTGTATTTGTATTTGTACAATGTTTTTTTTTTTTGGTTAAAATGAGGGTTCCATGATGAATGTACAGAATAATTGTGTAGTGTTACCACATGATATTAAATTAATATTCATTTAATTTGTTTTCTTTTTTTTTGGATTAAAATAAAAATTTAATATTTTAGAAAATTGTATTTAAAATTTATTTTTAAAAAAAATAACTGAAATAAAATACAACATGTTTGAAAATAATTTTATCTTAAATATGTGTTTTAAAAGCACTTATGAGTTAGATTATCATAATTATTTATCTAAATTATGTTTAAAATTTGTGTTAGTCTGTTGTAAAATGTGGTAAATGTTTCTACCTATTTTAATAATTACCTTAATAATGAAAGCTATAAAAAGTCAAATTTTTGAAATAAATACCTACAGTTTCTATTACAGAAGCTGGAATTTACCTACAATAAAATGATTTAATATTTTAAAAAATTTTAATATCAATTAATATCGTATAACTGTCAAATTCCATTCAAATATTTTAGTAAAAACAATTAATAAAAAAATTTTTTTTTTTTTTATGTGCTAACTATTCAACTGTTAGGTTAATAAGCCTGCCTGTACCATAGGTACATCTTGGACCAGGAGGTCGTATTATATTTGTATTATTAGAACTGATCCTAATGAATTCCACATACAATTTAAATATGAGATAGTTCCAGGACTTATGTAAAAAAATTTTAGATTTTCAAATGATACAATTCTATTTTTTCTATATTGTAATATTTTGTATTTGAGATTTATGATATCCTATGTCTGTGAGTTATAGAATTCAATTAAACTATTTGTTTATATTTTGTATTTGTTTATGTTGTTATATTAATGTATTTTTTATTACAGATTTATAATTATTAATTATTGATTAAGACATTAATTTGAACCCAATGGCGAATGGTAGATGAGTTAAGGCAAAAACCAGTAAAGTTTATTCACCATCACTGGGATTCAAACCCGGGTGATTCGTATGTAAAGTCGACACTCTAACCATTGTGCCGTCCAGTTGTTATGAACATTAACTTGATTGAACAAATAAATTCTATTTGGGATATTTTGATATAGAGTAATTTTAATATTCATGTGTTGTATTGTAATGTAATCATTAGTTTTCGAATTAAGTTAATTTAATTTTAAAAAATTATATGGTCTCACGTATATATTTTAGAATTTTTTAAACATAAAATTATTCAAAATTTAATTAAATTAAGAAAACAAATTTTTATTGAATAAGTTATAATAGGAAGTTAGAAAGTCATTAATTACAGTCCCTTTAAATACTCAAAACGAAATCATATGTGGCAACAATTTTTCCATGATTTACTTTCAAATGCCATTATTTTAGTCTACAAACTGTACATGCATTTTAAAGTTTTTAATTCACTTTGACTTTAAATTTATTTAAAACCACTGAGTAAAAATAAAATTATGAGTGACAATTTGAGTGCAAATTGAAGGCAAATTTAAATAATTGAAAATATCAAACATGATATTATTTTATTTTAAATTAACAATATTGGGATTTAAATTGCAATTTTTTAAAAATTTTATAATAAACAGAAATCGAATACAGAAGTTTTAATAAAATACAGTAAGAGTTATAATAAGTGAAAAAATTGCAAAATAAAACTCAAAATAAATTTAATTTTTAGTTTGTTTTTAAAACACGCGATAAGACAACCATGAAAATATTATGATACAGGTATAACTTATAACTCTATATAATAGTTTAATATTTTCTTAAGGACACGCGAACTCAAATTCTAATTAATGTTTATCTTATTATTTTTTTTTTTAAACGAATTTATAATGAAAATGTGGTAACTCTTATATGTAAAGTCTTAATTTATCAAAAAAAAGAATCTGTTTTGTTTTTTTTATATTATTGTTGTTGTTTTTGTTTTCTATTTAATTATCAATAATATAGTAAAATGTCTAAAAGAATCGATAATTTATTCAATAAATTAAAATAAAAAAAAAATGGTCTTTTGTGGGTGGTATTATATAACTTAACCTCATTATTTTCTTCAGGTATTTTTTATACAGGCATACATTTGAAATTTTGAAGGTTATATTAAAGTAAAGATATTATAATATTATATTGATATTAATATAAAGTTAATATAATATATATATATATATGTATATATTTATTTTAGAATCTATTTTCAATATATAAATACTTTGATTAAATTTTTATATACATCTATAAACCACTTACTACTAAAATCTATAGATATAAATTTATAAATATATAACTATAAATACTATAAATTTATTTTACAAATAAAATTTTGTTTTTAGAAAATTTTTAGTAATTGATTTTGAATTTAAAATAAATTAAATTTTTATAATTGACTGTTTTTTATTTAAAATGTTTATCAAATTAATTGGATTACGGTTGAATAAATTCAAAAAAAAACAAAAAAAAACTAAAATATAAAACTTATTTTAGAATTGGAAAACAATTAGTAACTGATAAACCGCAAATAGAGAACAATAATGGTTATTTAAATTGCGATAAATAAAATTAGTTTTATATTCCAGAGTGCTTTAAATATTCAAAGTACTCTATAATAGTTTTAATAGAGTCGATGAATATTTGAAGACTCATTATACATTGTCATGGACTTGATAATTATAAAATTGTGATTTTAAACCTTCAAAGAAATGTAAAAATATTAAAAAAGTGAATTTATGGAAGAGAAAATGATTTTATTACTGTTTTATTAGGTAAACCTGTCATTGGTTAAAATAAAATTTGGCTATTCTACGGTTTAACTAGTATCCGCGTAGGACCAAATGACTATATATAAAAGATAGCTGGTGTTGCCAGCTTTCAAAAAATATATAGCTTTAATGGCGCATATTATCCTTTAAGGACGAAAAGGACATTTAAAAGTATCCTTGTTATTTTAGTCTATTTTAAAAAAACCATTATAACTAGCGATCTGTTCAATATATATATATTCAGTCAAAGCTATTAATTAAGATGAGGGTCTGGAGAATATTTTAACGTTTATTTGATGACGATAGGTGCTGCCGTTTTGGAGATATTGCAATTTCAAGTGGAAATTTAAAACAAAAAAAAAAAATTTTTGAACTTTCAAAAAAACCACTATAACTATGAAATTTTCAAAAACACCCTGTATTTTTTATTATACTGTTAGAAAGGTCTTTTGACACTCTTTCCAACGGTATATAATAAGTATGGTATATGGTATATGTTAAGTATGGTATATATAAATAGCCCCACCAGAGAACATGAATGAAAAACTGACACAACAATTTTATTAAAAAATATATTTTCATACTTTATTTTTCATAAATTTATTTTGCCTTTTTGTTGAGGTGATGTCATAATTCCAAAAAAAAAATTCCAAATTTATAAAAAATCCAAAAAATAAATTCCAAAAAAAAATCCAAAAAATATTTCCATAACTTTAGCGAGCAAGAATTTTAGAGTTTGTTACAAAATCAGGATTATACGCTTTTTCCAGAATATTTATATATTTGTATACGTGAGATTCTGAATTAGGAGGGATTTTAGAGTTGGATTCAAAATTAGGGTTTCAATAATTTGTTTAGCGGGGGTTTGGGGGCGGCAGCCCCCACTATTTTTAAATTTTTATTTGTTTAAATATGCATGTAAAAAATAATTAGGAGAGATTTTATAGTTGGCTACAATTACAGGATTTTACGCTTTTTCCAGAATATTTATATATTTGTATACGTGAGATTCTGAATTAGGCGGGATTTTAGAGTTGGATTCAAAATCAGGGTTTCAATAATTTGTTTAGCGGGGGTTTGGGGGCGGCACTATTTTTAAATTTTTATTTGTTGAAATATGCATGTAAAAAATTACTGTTTTTAAAAAATAGTTTGTCATTAAATTTTGATTTTTGGAATTTTTTTTTTGGAATTTTTTTTTTTGGAATTATTTTTTTTTCTTTCTTTGGAATTTTGTAAATTTGGAATTTTTTTTTTGGAATTATGACACCATCCCAACAAAAAGGCAAAATAAATTTATGAGAAATAAAGTATGAAAATGTATTTTTTAATAAAATTGTTGTGTCAGTTTTTCATTCAAGTTCTCTGGTGGGGCTGTTTGTCAACATATACCATACTTATTATATACCGTTGGAAAGAGTGTCAAAAGACCTCTCTAACAGTATAATAAAAAATACAGGGTGTTTTTGAAAATTTCATAGTTATAATGGTTTTTTTTGAAAGTTCAAAATTTTTTTTTTGTTTTAAAATTCCACTTGAAATTGCAATATCTCCAAAACGGCAGCACCTATCGTCATCAAATAAACGTTAGAATATTTTCCAGAACATCATCTTAATTAATAGCTTTGATTGAATGTATATATATTGAACAGATCGCTAGTTATAACGGTTTTTGTAAAATAGACTAAAATAACAAGGATACTTTTAAATGTCCTTTTCGACCTTAAAGGATAATATGCGCCATTAAAGCTATATATTTTTTGAAAGCTGGCAACACCAGCTATCTTTTATATATAGTCATTTGGTCCTACGCGGATACTAGTTAAACCTTAGAATCCCCTAAAATTTAATGACGTGTTTTTTGAATATTATAAACCATAATAAACGATCCTATCAATGCTTTTGATAGAGTATCTTTACATAGTAGAAAACTTTTATCTATGTCTCAATTAAACTAAAACTGGGCAAAACACAAATACGACAAAACTGCTTAGGCAACTATAAAGGCTATTTATATATATTATCAGGGAGCGTTTCATAATCTCGGTTACGTAAATCTTTTTTTTAAAATTTTTTTTTTTAAAAATCTCTTTCCTTTTTTTTAAATCTCGTTTATAAAATTTCGTTTTTAAAAAAGTTTCTAAAAAATCTAGTTTTTTTTATCAAAAATGAGATTTTTATGTACGAATGTGATATAATAGGGGAGCGTTTCATAATCTCGGTTTAGTAATTTGTTTTTTTTTAAATTTCGTTTTTAGAAAATTTAATTTTAGAAAATCTCGTTTTTTATTGAAAAATCTCGCTTTTTTAAAAAATCGCTTTTATAATTGAAAAATCTGGTTTTTAAGGATTTTTTTGTTGGATACAAAACCAGAATTTTCAGCTTTTTCCAGAATATTAAAAAAAAGGATTTTCTAAAAACAAGATTTTCTAATACGAGATATTCTAAAACCGAGACTTTCTAAACGAGATTTTCTAAAACGAGATTTTGTGAAAACGAGATTTACTAAACCGAGATTTCAGATCCAACCCATATAATAGACCATTAGTGTAAATTTGAATATAGAATAAAGTACTTTAATCAAAAGGTAGAAAAGGATTGATCATCTTAATGGTCTTAACTCCAGACATATAACCATTTTAACTTGACAATATTAAAACCAATTAAGTCTTTTCTATTGATTCTTTGCAATCCTTGAAAAAAAAAATTTAACAAATTTTTCTATGATTTAAAATTAAATTTCATTGAAATTTTTTCAAAAACAATTTCTACTAGAACTAGGTTCTACAAGTATCTTCAACTATCCATTACCCAATTATTTACCGGAAATTAAAACCTATTTTAGAAAGTCAACAAATTCATCTTTAACAGATTTTCAATTAAAGTTAAAAAATATTAAATTCTTTAAAGTAACAGTTTACAAATCACATAACATCGACTGGTATTAATATGGTGTTGCAATTTAATTAGTAAACTTTAATTTCAGAAATTTTTTTCAGATTCCAGAGAGTTTTACAAAATAAATCAATTAACCTCAAAATATTTATCATTTTTATATTTAATTATTTGAAATTTTTCCAACTTTTTAACGATCAGAAAATTTGAACATGGATTTTTAAATAAGTATGGCATTGCAACACTAAATTAATGATTTAATCTTGTTTTTTTAATTAAAAATATAATTTTTCACCAGTTTTTATTATTTGATAAAATCATTTCTATGTAAAATGTTGCCTTTATTAATTTCTCCATTTGAAAAATAAAAAATTCATATACAGATTTGGATTTCCTCAAGAGATCAAATTATCAAAAGTTATTATTCAGTTTATGTTTGAATAATATTGTAGGTTCTTTGATCAAAAATTTATAATCTCATCAGATTTTTCATTTCCGTGAAAAATTTTTCTAATATTCACGTGAATATTCTGTACTGGACATTTTATGCAATAATTATATAATAATTTGTTTTCATTTTTATTTTAACCATCTCTAAATATTAATTTCCTTTCCTTTCCCTTCTGAAATTTTTAATTTCCTTTCCCAAACATACTCCTGATATACATAAAACCTTTTAAAATAAACACAAACAAAAACAAAAACCTAAGATAAAGGTAAAACATGTTTTGATACAATCCAAATGAAAATTAATGGTAGTTCTGCTGTTTGATATTGAATAGAAAAATATATAAGATTGCATATATGGCTATGACTGGCTATGATAAAAAAGTTCCCCGAAAACAAGTTTGAAGGAAAAGAATCACCACATTTTATTTTCCCTGCTGTGTCGAATTGTTGCGTAACGCGGCTTATGGAAACTCGTTTGTTATGCGCAAGTCGAGACTATGGAACCATATTCCGTTCAATAGGTTTCCTAAAGTTGGTATTTCGTATGTGTATTAAAAATATTAACATCTTTCCCCTTAATATCTTTCCCAATTTCCCCCATCCCCCTTTGACCAAAATTCCCAAAAAACCTCCCCTCAATCCCAAAATCTTTTCATATTTTCATCCCTGTAACCAAACTGTACATTTGTACAACAGATTCGTAAAATTCCTAAAGTTTGGTTAAAAAAGGGTGTGGTTTGCTGCATTTGCACACTTTCCTGTTTCAATGTGCGGCTTTCGAGTGTTCCGTCCGTCGTAAAAAAAGTAAACATTTTTTTCCACATGAGTGGAGCATATCAACTATCAAATACCTGCACGAACTTAATTTATCGGTTAACTCCTTTTTTGAAAATTTCAAATACTCAACCTTATAAACTCTGTTATGTATAAATTAAAAGAACCCATCTAACGAACAGGTAATTCAATTTCAATCAGAAAGACGGCTTTTATATAATGTGGAATACTGTAATTCGTTTAGTTTTTGAGTTATAGTGTGGAAAGATCCGGATGAACGGACTGACGGATACATAGCTAAATCAGGTCATTTATTTATTTTGATAAGATCCATACACTTGAGTCTTCATCTATCATCTCTTCCTTACAGCGTCATAAACTTCATAAAAAATTTTGTACTACTAAATTTGTACTTATGAACTACCTTCATAACTCAAATAATGTTATGTTGTTTCCAAAATCAAATCAATGTTGTTAAGAGCTTTGATAAGTTGTCTGAAATTGTGACATTATAAAATACTATATCGGGTCTTTAACTGGTCAAGACTTCAACAGTCAATTTTTATTTCAATTTCTGTCGTCAATTGAATCAGGCTATTCCTGTTTTTGAAATATTTATAAAAGTATATATGTACATGCGAGTTTCCGAATTATTTGGTATCTTTGAATTCATATCCATGGCAATCTTATTTTTGGTCTGGGAGTACATAATATTCGAACGAGCTTCTGAATTAGAAGAAAATATTAAAACTAAGCTTGGGAAAAAAGAAGTGGCACTTATCCCAGTACCACTTTTGACCGATTGCCATATGCCACTACCTTTGAAAGCTTGCCATATACCTATACTCTTGTTGACTGGAAACTGTTCCTTGAACATTTAAAATTTATTAAGAATTACTTTTCATACATGGCATTAAACATACCTTAGTCCTTAGACCTTTTCATATTGGAATATCTTGTAATATCTCAAACTAATTCTTTTGATGATATTTTAAATAAATTTTCGGGACTTTTTTCATAGAGCCATATGTACCTAAGTTTTAGTTTTTTTTTTTTATATTTTTTTTATTCTTTTTAGATTAATATTTTTTGGATTAGGTTCTGTCTACAACTTCATTAGTGTTGTCATATCCATTAAGGAAAATTAGAAAATAAAATGGTTGTTTATTTTTTGTTTTGTTTGTGTTTTTTTTGTACACAGTTTCCATCCGCCGCTGCTTCACCTTCATTCTATTTATCAGAGAAAAATTATATAAAAAATGAACAATATGTTTTTTCATGCTTCTTATAATTTATAAAAAAAAAGAAACAAACAAACATCAAAATATAACTATGGATTTGCTATTTACAATGAAACCATTTTTTAAATAAAGGGATAAAAAGAAATGGTGCACATAAATGAAACAGAATATACAATGAATATAATATTAAAAAAAAAAAAAATAAAAAAGAAAAAAGCAAAACAAAATAAAAAAATTGAAATAAAATTTGAATAAAATTCGCATATTTGTTGATAAAAATCTTTTATCAGTTTTTGTTTTTTTTTTTTTTTTTTTTTTTTTTACCTTTATTTTATCAAAACTTATTTTGTCTAAAATTACCTTATTTAAAATAGGTTAAATTCAAGGGCAATCCAGTTTTATTAAATAATAATTCAATTCGAAATTGGATATTCGATATTTGTCCGAAATTGCGAATTCTTTAATTAATTATTAAAATCTATAACTATATTAAATATTTGAAAAAAACAACTGGGTTCAAAACTCCTCTCGCGCAGTTCCAAAGTGCAACTGTACAAAACGCTCATACTTCTGGTGCTACTTTATGGAGCAGAATGCTGGACATTGCCCAGAGCAAGAGAGCAAGCACTTGGAACTTTCGAGCGAAAGATTCTTCGTCGAGTGTTCGGTCCTTACTGCGACGATGGTAAGAGAAGAAGATACAATGCCGAGATCTATCAGTTGTACGGTGATGTAGACCTTGTTCAAAAAATTAAGATCAAAAGGCTGCAATGGCTAGGTCACGTTGAGCGAATGGACAACAATGCTCCAGCTAAAAAGATACTCGAAGCCAGGCCAGAGGGAACACGTCGCAGAGGTCGCCCAAACCTTCGTTGGAGAGACGAGATTTCGACAGACATCAGAAGGCTCCAAATCTCCAACTGGAGAGAATCTGCTTGGGACCGAACAAGGTGGAGAGGAACGCTACGTCAGGCCCAGGACCTTCATGGTCTGTAGCGCCACCTAAGTAAGTAAGTAAGTATATTAAATATTTTAGAGGATTTATTATAAGCATTGATAAGAAAATTCTGCAGAGATTTAATGTTCATCTTATATTTCAAAAACCGTTAGATAGAGAACCTTTACCCATATTCGTGCACATTTTTTGGGACTGTTTCAGCGTTAACCGCCTTCTTTCTCATACTCTATTACAGCTAAATTTTTATTTAAGTTTGGTATTGATAAAAACTGATTTTTATCGAATGAAAACTGATTAATGAAGCTTAATTTAATAATTAATTACTCTGAAGCTTCGATCGTTAAGTTACAACTTGAAGGTAAATCAACAAATGCAGCATTTGTCTTTCCCGATCAAACGTATACATGTTTACTTAAAATTAGTCTTCATTAATGATTAAATACTCTAAATATTCCCAAAATTTGTTGATTCTTTTACTTGTGTTCTACCTGAGTTTGATTAGTTTTCGTACTTATATAAATGTAAAATTTCTCATCTCAGTTTGTTGAAAGGATTTGACGCATTCTAAAACTAAAGAAAAAGTAACTAAGTAAATATGAATATCTATATGAATCTCTTGTCTCTCCTACATTTATTTCAAAACACGAATAATAATTAGAGATTACAATCACAAGTAAAAGTAAAAGTACAATTACAGATACAACTATAACCTCTACAATACACGTATTTTCAATAAATGCCACTACTGTCGGAGCATAGGGCGGAAACAATTTCCTTCCATCTATCTCGATATTGCGCTATTCGTCTGACTTCTGCCAAACTCTGCTGCCGGGACTCTGCTAAGACCGTTCTGACTCAGGTGTTGCGTGGTCTTCCGCGTCTTCGTTTTTCCTGAGGATTCCATTAAACAGCCTGCTTGCCAATATCATCGTCCGCCTTCCGCAGGGTGTGGCCTAGGATTCTGTTGGTATTGGTTTGCTGGCAGTAAGTTTTAGAAGATGCTGGTTTGAAATTGTATTAAGCCAAAATATCCTGCAATATAATTAAATAAGAAGTACAGGACTTTTAGCATCTTCTTTAGATCTTCTTTCTTTAATCGTTTTATTCACTAAGCGTTTTATACACGTTTTATACACATATGCTAATTTTGTGCGCCCTCTATTATCTAACACAAAAATTATTTATACATTTTTTTTTTAAATCTTATGTTATAATTTGACATTAACTATTACGATACAATTATACAATTTTACGATATTATTTTTATTAGATATGACTTGACTGACTCCTCGATTTAATCACGACGCCATTGGATAAGAAGAATGTATAATTTAGTGAATGCGTAAAATGTATAAGATCGAATTAACCTCACGATATCTTACAGTTGTTATTAAAATTCCAAAAACTGGATTAACCAAAAAACTTTAGAAAACAAAATATTCAACAAAATTTTTTGACGCCTTCAACATATTTTTTGTATAAAAATCAAGGTGAAAATGTTTTTTGTTTTATGTTACTTTTTTTTTATATTAGATACGGTAACATAATAAACGAACTATATTTTATAAAGTTTATATTATATTGTATTATATTATATAATACTTTTTATATAAGTATATATTATGTCAATTTAAAAAACATCATAAATATCTTAATCATTGATTTTCAAAAAAAAAAATAAAATGAAAACTTGGGAAATGGAGGACATTATATATATTACATAATTCTTATATTTTTTTTTTTGCAGGTTATAAAAAGAGACCGTCTAAGAAAACTCTTTTAAATCGAGGCACTTTTTATCAATACTTATGTACATTAAACATACTTACACTTAAATACTTAGACTTTACTAACTCAACTTTTAATAATAAAACAACAAAATTTTAGGGATTTGGGAATTGTTCAACTGTGAAATTGAGTGTAATAAAAAAATTGATTGAATGAAAATTTATAGCAATTGGATGGCTTAAAAATTGATAGCACTTGCAAAATAAATAAGCACTCTGTAATAAGCTATTAATAATCTGGAATATTGTTCTATGTCCAAGTAATATGGAAAGATTTTGCTTTTATAATTTATGGTATAAGAGATAGAAGTGAGCTAAGATAAAATATTTAGCTGAGGCATAAACTTTATTTAAAATTTAAAATTGGTTTAAAAATCAAAATACTGAACTTTTTTTGTAAATTCTTATAAATAAGATTAAATTATAAAGAGTAACTAATATTATTTATTGAAAAATACTATATGATTATATTTACTATATTAAAATGATCCATTATCCCAATTCCAACTTCTTAAATTTCCTTTTTCAATTCCTATCCTCAAAACCAAGCTGTACATTTGTATTAAAAGCTCTAACCTAAAATATAGTTTAAAAAGGGTGTGGTTTTAACCTGTTAAAGCACCTCACTATACAAAGAATCTGCGAATAGTTGCAATGGGTGGATTTCGAAGTTTTCTATTACCCTCGAAAACAAAAACAAGTGATGAAAAAAACCAAGGGTTTTTAAAAAAGCACATTTTTAAAATAATATAGTATTTCATAGTGAGTATTTTATCGGAATATAATATTGAAGCTTCAATGTTAACGTTTAATTTACGAAATATATACGTTGGTGACTAAGTTACTACTTACTTCTAGAAACAGTATTTTTTTTAATTTTTAAGTCCTAATAGCCCCTCAATAGGGGAAGGTTGCTCAATTTCTCAAAGATCTAATCCTCACTACTCCCCTTCCCCCAACTTTTTTAGGTTCAAGAAATTAAATTATGAATTCGACCAAAATTTGGAATTTTATTTAAAATTTACTATTTAAGCAAAAATGGTTAAAACTGAGAGACACTTTCTTCAATTTAAAGAACCGCTTTTAAATTTACGAAAATCTTCTAACATATGTTAAAGTATAATGTTGGACCTTCAAATTTTGTATATTAACAAAAAAAAATTTGAACAGGTATTCAAGTTACAGGTGTTTAAAAATAGCAAAATTTCAATTTTCGAGCCCTTATAGCTGCTAAAAAAATTTTGTTAACTGACTCCTACTAGTTTCAGAGGATCTAACTTCTCCCAAAATTTCAAGACCCTAGCTTAGTCCGTTTAGAAGATATGTGCAGCCAAAAATTTTGCAAAAATTGAGTTTTGCATAATTTTAAATTTTAGTACCGTATGGCAACCCTAAACTTTTGCTTTTTAAATAAAATCAGCTATCTTTTGCCGTTTTCAGATTGAAAATTCACCTAATAGAACTCTTGTTATAACAATTTGAATATAGGGCTTTTCCCAACTTTGGGAGGCTGCAGCTCCGTAACGGGTGGGGCTACAGAAAAAAATTGTTCTACGAAATTATTTTTTTTGTAATACCTACTCTTGGTTAAAATTTCTTTTTTCTATTTCAAACGATGTAAAAGTTTTTGTAAACATACGGACAGACGGACAGACGGACAGACGGACGGACGGACAGAGTGAAATTATATAGGCACATTTTTACAAAATTTTTTGAAAATGTGCTAAAAAACGGAAAATTCTATGAACAGCTTCCAAGAAGTTCAAACTGCAAGAAATAGATTAAAATATATTGAACTTATCTGTTTGTTTACACTCACAATCACTGTTTTAGCAATTTTTGGCCTGAAGCCGGTTCGAAGCCTTGTCTCTTATTTTGGTCAATTGCATTGTCAAGACGTAAAGCATACAAAACTGAAGTATGTTCGAACAAAATATTTTTAGTTAAGAGTCATTAAGTCATTTTTATTTTTAGTACAACAAAACCAAACAGATCTTGAAACAGCTTTAGTGCCACAGTTGTTTTAAAGATCATCATCGCTAACAATACCTTTAAAATATAAATTTTCCAGAATCAATTTGAATACATTATTTAAAACTCTTATTCTTACAGCACTTCTGTGAAGTTCCAAAATATTAGCGCTTTATTTTCCGGTAACTGCCACACAAAATTTAGAATCACGCAAACAAATCTTCAGAATTAATTACACTACAAAGTTGGTATTAAATCTGAAAAAGTGAAGCAATATGGTAAGCTTGTTTATAAATTTTGAGATTTCTCGGGGTAAAAGTTAGTGTTTGCTGGAACTTCACAGCTTTTAATTTTTAGCTTTCTCGACTTGTTAGTTCCAAAGATATGGACTGTGCTTTGTAACTAACAAGTCGAGATAGCTGATTTTAAATTTAAACATAACGAGGAAGAGTGTGGTAGAGTAGACTGTGTCAACTTTGGGATACCCGCATGACCGTAACATATACATTATATCATGCGGTTATTTACTTTTGGCAAAATTTAAAATATTCAGCTTTATTAGGTGTAGAGTAATGCTTATATAAAAGAAGGAGTTGTATGGCAGCTACTCGAACCCTTTGCAGTAGACCAACCAAATTTTGCAGTAACTGTGGCCATTACATTAAACTATGTTTGGCAAAATTTCAGACACCCACCTTCATTTGCTGTAGTGTAATCCCCATATAAAAGAAGGAGTTGTATGGCAGCTACTCGATCCCTCAGCAGTAGACCAACCAAACTTTGCAGTAACTTAGGCCATTACACTAAACTATTTTTTGCAAAATTTCAGACACCCAGCTTCATCAGGTGTAGTGTAAAGCTCATATAAAAGAAGGAGTTGTATGGCAGCTACTCGAACCCTCTGTAGTAGACCAACCAAATTTTGCAGAAACTTTGGCCATAAAACTAAACTACTTTTGGCAAAATTTCAAACACGCAGCTGCAATAGGTACAGAGAAATACTCATACATAAAAAGAAGTTGTATGGCAGCTACCCGAACCCATGGACCAAAATGGCTGGATTTAAATAGCGATTCCGGTTTTTGCATAAAAACTATTTTGTGAAAATTTCATAATCCTAGCTCCTTTATTTTTTGAGTTATCGTGATGACGGACGGACGGACGGACATACATCGCTAAATCGATTTATTTTTCGATTCTGATCCGATCCATACACTTGAATCTATATCTACCCCCCCTTCTTCTCTGCGTCACAAACGTAATGGCAAATTTATTATACCCTTTGACTATATAGTCATACGGGTATAAAAACAAACCAAAAAAAAATACAAGCTTTTAAAATTAGATATCCCTTTCTTAGTATTAAATTTCATTAAAACACAGTTACTATATTTAATATTTTCCTTTATAAAAAAATGAAAAGGATTCGTTACTGATTTTTTCTTTACCGCACGTTTATGTATATGTAAATGTGATTACTGTCATTGTCAATTAGCGGTAAATTTTTTTATTAATTTACTTATCTATAATTAGTATAATACAATTTTTGTTTCTGTTTCATTTTTTAAAGGACGAAATAGATTAATATTTAAACAATTAAATCGTATCTTAAGGTCCTATTTTTTTAATTATAATATACATATTTATTGGATTCAAGTTTAAAATTTTTAAAGAAATTTTTGTTTTTTAATTAATTCAGTTAAAATAAATTACTAAGAATTTTAATGGATTAAAATAGGTTTCCATACTTAATAAAAGAAATTTAATTATCTTATTTATTACCTTTAAAATGTCACTTAAATATAATTACTTTATAATTAAAGATTTTTATCTATATATAATATATTATATTTTGAATATGTTTTATATTAATCTAAATTAAATCTTTTGAAAAAAAAAGCCATTATATTTTTAAATTTAAAATTATATTGAATTGAATAATTTTTGTAAATTTTAATAACTTGCTTTGTAATAATTAGACTATATTATGCTATCAACTACTGTAATAATGAGACATATTTTATAATAAAGATGCAAAATATAATGCAATAAAAACATTTAGCATGTCCCATCCTAACATTCAGGCCTTGCGGCCGGTTATAAATCCTACTTCCAATACTTTATATTAATTTATAAATAATATTATTTTATTTTATGTTATTTATTTTTATATTTAATTAATGTTATATGTTAAATTATATAATTATGTGAAATTATATTTTTTTATATTACATATGGTCACCAAGGGGATTTTATTGAGAAAAATTATTTTATCAAATTTATATTTTTTCAATTGAATATTTTATGGACCTGTAGGGAAATCAAACACGGATCCCTTCTTTAAGTAAGTCAAATGCCTACTACTACATCATCGAGTCCCATGTCATTAAATTTTAAAAATGTCATTTTTGAAGGTTAGAACTGGTTAGTTTTCAGGTGTCCGAAGCAAATTCAGAAGATTGAAAACAGAGTTTAACAAGTTGCTGTCATTAAAGTTTCGAAATTAATTATTACAAGTAATATTCAGTATAGTGAATCATACCGTTTTATATTTAGCTCTTTTGTTTTAAAAGTAGAAAATTAACCAAAAGGCTTCTTGGATTTTTAACTCCCATATATTTGATATTCTGGAGGGATCTTAGAACTAAAATCAAAAACAGGGTAGATATTCCCTGTTTCCAGAATTTTGAATGCAATTTCAAAATCTCTATTATAATTCAGAATCGCATCTACAAATATGTATATAAATTATTTAAAAAGGAGAATACTCTAAGTTCCGATGTTGTTTTTCTTTTAATTCAATTTTCGAATTCTTGAAAAATCGTACCCGAGGACTTTTTATCTCAAAAAATTGAGACTAAAATTAAAAAGAAACAACACCCCGAGATCTTACTTCTTAAGTCTTGCGATGTTCTTGGAGTGGATATTGTCCTTGGCTTTATTTCGCAGGGCCTTATTTCATGACTACTATAGAAAAGTCTGTTTTTTTAATTCAAGAATTACTTAAAATTTACTTATGAAGTGCTGAATTAATCCTCATTTATTTAAATTTGCTGCTTAATTTAGTAATGGACATTACAGATGTAAGGTATTTGTGCAAATAGAGCATCTTAGACTTCTTAAGAAACTTAAGATCAATTTAAAATGCATGCAATTTAAAAAACTTAAAAAAAATACTTAAATTTACAATATATGTTAAAAATTTTATTAATTAAATAAATTTTTTTAAGTTTATATATTTGGTAAGACCTATTAAACTTAGTTTATATAATAATATTTAACTGAAGGTATATATGATTTCAATAAATTTTAATAGATAATGGAGGCCATACACACTTCAAACTTTTTGGAGTTAGCTTTTGTTTTTATCCTACGACTCAATTAAGTATATAAAGTTTTCATATATGTATATAAGACCATTAAATATGTACAAATATTATGTTAGGAAACTCTGTTAAAACCCAAAATCCAAACCTATTTATAAGTAACACTTTGAAGCAATTTCTCGTATATATAGTAGATATATTATATTCTTAAGTTGATTTCTTTCTTTTCACTTCATATTATTTTTTAATCCCATTATTTGTAATTTAAAATTTATTTGTTGAGAATCTACAGGTTTTTATTTATTAATGGAACTTAAATAATATGTATATCCTGATGTACTAAAATATATATAATCATTTATTAAATGTACATAATAATATTTTCTTTATAATAAGATCCCATGTAATCTGATCTATTGATGTAATTTGCAAATAATAATATAAATTTTATATACCTAATATGTATAGAATTAATATACATCTATAGATATAAAAGTTAATATTAGTTATACTATAATAGTATAACTTTTACACAACTTAATTTTAATTAAACAGTTTTTGAACAAAAATATCTGAGGAACAAACAAATCAAAGAATTTTAAACTTCATAAGCTGAATAAGGTGCAAGAAAGTCAACTTAACCAGTTGTCAGAGTATGGATAATTTTAAAGCAGCATTAGGCTACACCTAATGTTTCTAACCTTTTTCTAAAACCACGAATAAGTGGATGGGATGCACAATAACATAAAATTTTTTTTCAATTAAAATAAATTAACTTATGATGAAATAACACCTTGCATCCACAGATTTATTCTAAATGTATAAAACCTATATTCAACTGATATTTGAATGTAGTTCTCATAAATTATCTATAACTTATTTACACTCACAACATTTCTGCCACAACACTTTTTTATCTCTTCAGTTACATTTGTATACAATAGTGCCTATTCGAACTTGAACTCAGATTTATGGAAATGCTTGACAATTCTCACATTTTTAAATGGAGAAACACTTGCAAAATCATAGGAGTTTCAAATTCTTAAGATTTAAAAAAACTGAGTGAACACAACTTATTCCTTTGAAACTGCCCATGCAATCGTTAATTAAATTAAAATACTCTTTCTTATCCTATATTTCCATCTTATTTCTATTTCTCAGCCATTGTATAATAGAACTTAATAATGTGGAAGTTCTAATCCACATTCCACATTATTAAGTGGCTCTTTGGGGTTACCCTCTCTGTGAGCAAAGATAATTTATGAAATAAAAAATTATTCTTTTTTCATTTTGTAAATTTCGCAAAATTTTGATTGGGTCCATTGATAAAGTAGCTTTGATTTAATTTATAACATTTTCAATATAATATAAAGATTTTAAAAACTTGATAATTTTTTTAACTCTTCCTTTAAAACATTTAATATGACTCAAAAAATAAATCAAGCGACCCAAGAGATTATTAATGCAATGAGTTGGCCAACAGTGAGTCTTTCAATGTTAATCTCTAATCTCTAATTCATATGTTAATGAAAATCGAGAGCTACATAGCCGAGTTATTAATACTGAAAATAGCAAATTTATATTTTTTATTTCCCATTTGATGAGGGATTTTATTTGCCATTTGATGAGAAATAATGCCCTGGGGTTTTATTTCTGATAGTAATTGAAAAGTGCAGCCCTCAAAACATGGGAAATAAATCTGAAGGTTTAATTTATCTTTCAATTTGAGCTACGAATTCCTTGAGAAATAAAGTCCAATTTCATATATTTTTAGTAAAAAATTAAGTTGAATTATATAACATCAGTGACGGGTACGAATATAGCACACATTTTGGAGTTGGAATTGAAATCAGGGGTATTACCATTTTCCAAAATTAAAAAACAAATAATAGTTTTACATATAAACTCCACATCTAAACCTAATGTGTAGGTTATAGTATAATCACAGGGACATAATTTAGGTCAACCTTTAGTTCTACTCCAAATATATAAAGCTAAGCTTCATTCGGTAAGGTATTCAATATATTTCTCATATATTTGTTCCACTATGCCGATAATCCAACCTTTCCAACACAACAATCCGCGTGCAATTTATATAACTCCTGTACTTCTGACATATTTTTTGTAAGTAAACTTCAATAGGCCTGTAAACTTCTCTTCAAACTTTAAATTTTCAGAATGCATAATTTCTTAACTTTTCAGAATACTTTGATTCATGGTTTATGTTCCTCTAAAATTCTAAGATTTGAGCCCAACTGGAACCCTAATCATTTTTATAATTATTAACCAAAAATGGTTACCATAATTTTGAAAGTTTCAGATATTCAAAAATTTTCAAAATATAGGTACTTGAAATAAATTTTATTAAAAATCTCACTTTTGTCCAACACTGTATATATACATAAGTATTTATGGCCTTGCTTTGAATTCAAACAATCATAAATTTTTTATGTTTTTTTTTTTTTTTTGTAAATTTCAATCAAAAGTTTTCCATTTTTTTTGTTTTTCTTGATTTTCTGTTTGAGGAAAAAATCTGTTTACTCATACTATAAATCCATCATAAATTTTTACTCATTTCCAGGAAACTGAAAACAGAGCATATCTTTAATATCAATCTCAATAATTTGTTCAAACGTCCTAAAATTATAAAATTTTCTGAAACAATACAAATAAAACAAAAGAGCAAGGAACACTAAAAAAAAGAACAAAATAAAAAAAATAACAAACAAAAAAAAAAAAATGGAAAATAATAAAAACAAAAGTAAAAGAGTAAAAAGAGTGAAGTAACACTAAAAAAAAGAAAATCATATCCTTGAATTTTTTTTGTGTTGTTATTGTTGTTGTTGTTTTTTTCTTCGTTTTATTACACTTCAATTATACGGATTCTAAAATTCCTGATTTTCTGTTGTTGTTTTTTATTTTTATTTTAGTTGTACAATCTGTACAATCATTATATAAAATGCTATTCTCCCTCTACCACATTTAAATGTTTAATTACAATGTGCATTTGTATGTATTTGTGTGTGTGTGTGTGTGTTGTACAAGTTTGTGATTTATATGAATTAATAATCGGTTTTAAACAAGAGTAAAGCTTTTTTGTTTTGTTTTTTTTTTTTTACTTCCGAGTCAAATTACAAGGATAAAAAAATTTTACAAAATTCTATTTCACATTACTACTCGTATATATGTATATATATACATATAAAAAACTACACTCATATAAATATAAAAAAATTTTTACTAAATGGGAAATAAAAACCTCAAATGAAAATCTTTAAGTTGTAAAAAAACCCATTGAAAATTTAAAAAAAAAAAAAACAAATTTTAGTTTTGCAAACTTTTAAAATAACCGTGGCTTACTATTGATAAATTGTAGTTTTTTTTTTTTTTTTTTGTTATTCTTTTTTTGGCTACAAATATTTATTTCAACTTATTTTAATTTTTAACTCCCCGTTTTTTTGTAAACTTTTATCTTAGTTAATGTGTAATAAATATTATCCCATTGTATGTTGAAAACTTTATATAATTTGTAGAATCGTGTTTTTCTAATATTAATATTTTTTTATTTAATTAATTTTTGAATTTATGTTATAGTTTTGTAATTAAATGCAATTTAGTTTCGAATCTACATGAAATGCTTCATGGATATCCTTGTAATTTTAATTTTACTATTATTAATTTCATTTTAATTTTAATTTTACTTTATTAAAAAATATGGTGGTTAATTAAATTCATTAAGTAAAAGCTCAACTAATATTCAGCTCATAGTTTTGGCGAATAGAAAGCCAGCCAAATATAGTCATATCCTGATTTTTGAAAGTTTTGTAACAATGTTACTCAAATGATTACTTGTTACCAGACTTAAAATGATATTTTGACTCAAGATAATAACTTAAAGCAAAAATGGCAAAAATGTGACTCAAAATTAACCCTTAAATAATAAAGTTAAAGTAATTTGAACATAAGTCGACTTAAAGGATTTTTTGACTTTAACACCGAAACAATGATTTTAACTCAAAAGATTTCTTGCAATGTAATTTGACTCCAAAAATTTCTAGAATTTTGATCAAAAAAGTTAAGGGAAATATTATAAAAAAAATTTTATATTGCAATTTTCACTCAAAGGATTTTTTGACATGACTCAGAGTTTTTTTTGAAAATAAACTTAAAGTGGTATTTTGACTCAATATATTTCTTTACATATAATAAAAAAAAAATATTATTCAATAGATTCTTAAAAACTAGATTAATAATGTAATTTTGGACTAAAGTTATTCTTTAAAGTGATATATGACTCAAAGGCTCTCTTTTGAAAAATAAACTTTTTTTGATATTTTGACTCAAGAGATACATTTAAACATAATAAATTTAAATGATTTCCAGAGTTTTCAAATAAATTTTTTGAAAACTAGAAATATACAAAAATTTTGACTCAAATGATTTATTAAAGCAAAAAAAATTGCTCAAATGCAAAATATGTTTAGAAATGAATAGACTCAAGGAAAATGATGACTTAAAAAAAAACTCATATTTTTATTCAAAATGTTCTATTAAAATCAATATGACTCAAACTATTTCCAAAACATGATGAAAGAATTGATTCAAAGGCAAATACTATTATAAAGATTTATAGAATATTGCATTTACACTGAAATTTTTACTCAAAAAATTTCTTTAAAGAAAAATATGACTCAAAGAATTTTTTACAGAATTAACTTAGACTAATATTTTAACTCAAATTATTTCCTTAAATAAAAGTTTGAGTTAAATTTTCAGCTCAAATGCAAAATATGATCGAAATTTATACACTAATGGAAAATACATTTTTGATAATTTTGACTTAGAGTTTTATTTCAAAGGTGAAATGAAACTCAAAGGACTTACAACTAATATATTTGTTATTACTTATTCTCAATATTTCACTCAAAACTAAATAAAATATTTTCTTGGAATGGAATTTTTAAAAAAAATTACTTAGCTATAAAAAAAATTTGATAGTATAACAATGAAATAATGTTAATGGAAAAATGAATTCCTATCCTAATCCTGTTAATATTACTACCATAAAAAAAACAAGTTGGTACAATCTTTATCATTATTTTTAAGTTTTGATCTTCCCTGGTTTTTTCAAAAAATTTTTCAAAAAAAAAAAAAAAAACTTTAAAATCTACTTAACAAAATACTAACAAATGATACCAAAAATGATACAATTTGGATAAGGAAAAAATTAAAATAAATAAAAAAAGGTAAAGAAGAACAATATACAAGCAACGATACATATAACAGTATTATAATGCAAAAATTTAAATCTTTTTTTTTCAAGGAAATTACAAATGTGTTTTTTTTTTTTAGTCCTTGACAGGAATTTTCCCCGAAAAACAAAAAAAAACAACTGAAAAAAAGGTTTTCCCATATTTTTTTTTATCATATCTAGGTTGTCTTAAGTTTTTCTTACCATTTATTATGTTCTATCTCTTTCTATCATCGTTTTTAGTGGAAGTCTTTTCTCTAATATCGATGTAAAAAATTTGTCAATTTTTTACAAATTTCAATAAAATATATATAGTGTGTGTGTGTATATGAGGAGTTTTTTCTTATTATTAAATTTCATCCAAATTTTCATTTGGAATTTTTTATATACATATTTTTTTATAGTATGTGAGTTAGTATTGTTATACAATACATTAGGAAATATACTATAGGTATAAAATAAGAAAAGGAAAGCATTAATAAAAAGGATATTAGTTAAAAAAAATGGTTGTTTTTTTTTTAGTTACAAAACGTATAAATTTATATTAAGTTGAGGATCACTGTAATTCGGCGACCAATTACACTATTTCGGGAATTTAAAGTGGACAAAAATAAAAGCTCAATATGTGAAAAACCTAAATAAGGTACAAGTGTGCTTGTGTCAAAATTTGTATTCACTTCAGTTTTATTGAAATATGAAATATCTAGGCATTAAGTTAGCATTTGAAATTGAAAATTAGTTAAATTGAGTGCAATCAGAAATCAAAGGAAAATCGTTCTAGAGATATAGATCGGCTAAGAGAGATATTCTAGATTCATCCTACTCACATATCTTATTCCTTAGATTCCAATTTGATTGATTCAATTGTTTTATTTATTTTAATATATTTTATATTCGTCTTATAAGTTTTTTTTTTATATCTGTGAGTTATATTTTGAATTCAAATATTTGTGAATATATAAAGTTAATTTCTGTATCTGTAAGTTATATTTTGAATTGAAAAATTATAATATTTTTTTTTACTTTTACTGATATTCGAGTGCGGCTCATTCCATTAGAGATAGATACTCTTACCACTTTCACTTAGTTGATAGTATACTATCATAAAAGGCTCATAATATAGGTCATTGAAATAAAAGGTTGAAAGAGTTTTAAGTGCTAAGTTTTTCTGTTACGTCAGAGCTGAGAGTATTCACTTGTTTCTTCCATTGAACTTGATCATTCGCCAACAAATTGATCCCTCCCAAGTTAGCCTGTTTCTCTCTAGTTCAGCCGTAATTGTTTGACGCTAACTGTTGTTGTGTCGACCACACCTTCTACTATCTTTGGGTTTCATTCTAGGCCCATTCTTGCTATGTAAGTTGGTGGTTTTCTCAGAGTGTGGCCTATCCACCTCCATTTTCTGCGCTTAATTTGACACATTACGGGTACTTCGACTGTTAGCTGCCATAAGTTCCTATTACTAATTGTAATATCACTAGCACTAATTTAAAATACTCCAAGCTTAATACCAAAATCCCAAAGTAATGAAAAGTGAACTAATTATTCAAAGGTGAAACCCTTAAGCTTTGACTACCTGAAAGTCGAGTTTATCAAATACATAAGTAGTATTCAATTCCCAGTTCATTGACTGTGCTGTGATCTGTTTGAGTGGCTCATTAAGGCATCCTTAAAAAAAATGCTTTAACAGTATTTTACATGGCAACATTATTCTTTGATTTTCTTTTTATTTATTAAAAACAAAAAAAAAACAACGTTTTAAGAATTTATTTATGGAAATATAATTCTAATTAATTTTTTTTTTATTCTCTTATTTTTCTTTAAATTCCCTACAGGAATACTTACGTATACTCAGAAAAAAAAAAAGGATAAAAAACAAAATAAAAAATAAATTCGTATCCTTAGGGATATGAAAACTAAGTAGAGCATACAGAAAATAAAAATAGTTGTTTTCCTTTTTTTTTTGAACTTTTATTGAGAAAAAAAAAATATGGATGAAAAACATGGATGGAAAAACTATTATGAAAATTTAATTAAAAAACTTTCTAATGAGTTTCATACTGTTTTTATGTGCGGCATCCAACTATATTGATATTTAAGAAAAACTGCATTTACTGACATACCAATCTAACATGTTGTTCTCTTAAATTTTTTATTTTTTTTGTTGAATTTTTAAAGTATTTAAAAGGAAGTTTATATGAAAAATTGTATTTTGATATCTTAAAATTAAATAAAGCATGGAAGAGTGTAGTAGAGTAGGCTGTGTCAAGACTGTGATATAATAACGTACATATAGGTTAAGATGCAGAAACTTCTAGTAAACTAATGTTAAAAATGTACAAATTTTTTGCTAAACTCATCGGTAGTATTTTGTAGAGATTAACACCTGTGAGAGCAATGTTTTCTAATTCCTACACCTCGAAGTTTGGTGGTAACACAGTTTATGCAAAGTCATACGGTCATCATACTTAAAGCAGCGTTTTCAATTCAATGTATTTTCCAAATTTGATAATTCATATTTGTTGAGTTTAAAATCTAGCTAAATTTACGATAAAGATTAACCTGTTTCTTAAAATCGTCCTACTCAATTTTTGTCCTTTCCCCATCTCCATAATCTTATAATACTAAATTTCCTTAACCCAATTCCTCAAAATCCTTCTACAGCCTTATCCTTGCAACTATACTGTACATTTGAAACACTTGTCGCATTTTAATGTTTGGTTCTTAAAGAATGTGGTGTGATGTGATAAAGTTTTAAACTGCCTAAGGGACCTCCGCACAGTTTTAATGCATGGCTATCGAACCCTTCCGCTACCGCTTCCAAAAAAAATAAAAAATTCAGAGGCGAGGCTGAACAAGGAATATAAGCTTCTTCCTTGATTTTTTAACATTGTTTTAACATTGTAAATGCAAAAAACAGTGCTATTCAAAAAGTGTGGAGCTTTTTTTTGACTACTTAGTAAGGTCGAAAGGGTTTTATTCAGTAGATTAAAAACTACTGAACCTCAACAGGCACTTTGAAAAAATATTGAACAATTGCATTTTAGAAAATTTTTATATTAAAAAATTTGACCGGAAGTTGATAATTTTAGAAATAAATCTGAGAACAAAAGCTTTTCAAAAAGATTCGGGAACCTTAAACCGATTTTAAAAAAATCGATTCCAAAATTTCTGGAGTCACGATTGCAAATATTTGTTAATTCTAATTTTTAAAATCCCAGAAACTTGAAAATTTTTCGGCAAATCCCCTTTTTTTCACTTACAACAGTTGACATTTGGTCAAATGCCATTTTCAAAATCAACATAAGCCAAGGATTCCTTTTTAAAATATAATCCACTAATTACAATTCCCACCAAGTTTAAGTACAAGTTTTTGAATATTTTTGTACTGTACTTAGTACACAAAACCTTTCGGGAAAAAGGTGCTGCATCCGCATTGGATTTAATGTACGATAAATAAAAAATGCTTTTGAGGCATTTAATTGAAAAAGTTACTAAGCTCGAATAAATGAGTCCACCCAAGAAATACTTATAAACGATTATCTACTTGAAAACAATATTCTACTGTTTTGTTCTTCAGTTTCATGTCCTCCTTTTTTAAAAGCTGCTGCAACCGTATTGGGTTTAATGTATGATAAATTAAAAAATGCTCTTAAAGCAAGGATGTCCGGACATTGCTGAAATACTATTTAATACATATACATGAAAAAAAATTTGCTAAACTGTTAAATAAGTTTTCTTCCAAAAAAAGCGACCACTTTAAGTCATTTCAATCCTTTCTACCATTGTTTATGTAATATTTTCTTCCATTAGAAAAAAAATCAAACCCAATTGAAGTCATAAATTAAACCCACTTCAAGAAATAAACCTATATAAAATATTATTCCAAATATTTCCTTGGTTCAATAGAGATTTATTTTAACTTACAAAATTTAAAAGAATTTCGTAATAAAAGCAAAAATTAAAATATAATCTTTTATTATATTTTGGGATAATTTGGGATTCCTGGAATCAATGGAACAATTTGTGAAAGAAATACATTTCCAAATAAGATATAAATATTAAAATCCATTGAGAATTAACAAGAAATCCGATTTTCAATGAAATTTTTCTACGATTTATATTATAAGTATTATACAAAACAACACGTACAACACACGTACAACTTCTCATAAAACAAAGCAAAATTTTGGATCTACGTCGAAAGCCAAATATTTTTTTACTAATAAAATAAAATATTAAATTCCCAAGTCCAACCTTTTTAAATTTAAATGGGTCAAAATCCAAGACTTAATTTTTTTTAATACAATCAGAAATTTTTTTTAATACCTGATAAGTCAAGAACAAAGCATTTTGTCTTGACTTTGGGGTTGTCTCCTCTAGACCTCAAGCTCTTTCTAACTTATTTTCATGCACAATTAATCAGCAATACTAGAAATAATATTATGAGAGCTGCCAACCTTCAACAATCGCTAAACAAACTTTTAAAACCCTGACTTTACATCCAAATCTAAAACTACGGCTAGCTATTTTTATGATATAATTTGTAAGTAACGAAAATCCTAAACCCCCGAACCGATTTTGGAAATTAGGCTTCTAATGTATTTCGAATGTCCAAATTCGGCTTTTGATACATTGGATTTTACGAATTTGAAATCCATGGATTTTAGTTCTGATCCCAAAATTTGTATAATTATAGGGGTTTCCTAAAAAAACCCTATTCTAAAGATCCAAATATCATAAGATCTTAAAAAAACCAAATTCAAAAAACGCATAACCAAAAAAAAAACTGCTAGCGCAAATTCCGTAAGATCTAAAGACAATCTGATCCCAAAATTCAAACTAAACTATTGAGGCTACTCCTTAAGTTCAGGAGTTTTAAATTTTAACTAAACTACTTAGTAAATAATAATTATGTATTTTAGTGTTAAAATATATGTTTACAATAGAATTATAGGACAGATTTAAGGGGTTGGTACCAAAATCATGGTTATATCATCATTTCTCCATTATACTGCGAGATTCTGAATAAGAGAGAATTTTAAGGTTCAGCTCAAAATCTAAGTTATCCAAAATCAAATTGGTAAGTTATTATAGTATTTTAAAGATTTTATTTATGGATTTTGTAAATTGGAATTTTGTACTGAATCCGTTTTTTTGAATGATTTATTTTATTTTTGTTTTTATTTTTAAATGTGTTTAGATTTATTTGTTCTCGGAATATCATATTAAAAGTCACATTAAGTCACAAATAAAACAATGTAATAGTAGTTGGGTTAATAGAATTTTTGTTAAAAAGATTTTTAATGTTATTTTCGATTTTATTAAAAATTGTTTTAAAACTTTTCTTAGTAATAAATTAATACTGAAAAATTTCCAAACAAAACAAATACAAAGTATTTAAAATTTAATTAAAATTAGATTAAAACTTAATACTTATAGACAATTATTCCTTATTTAGAGTAAAAATTTTGAAAATTTTAATGGAGAATTTAGAAAAATATGAGTGAAAGAATGTTAAATTAATGTTTAAATGTAAGGTAGTCGTTCCTGTACAACGATTATAGATAAGTGCAATAAATCGATTTTACAAAAAATCGATTATAAACATGCTTTTTACAAATCGTTAGGCTGAAATAGGTTAACGAATACCCAACTATCTGTTGTTTTAAACAACAATAACACACACTGATTACAAATATTTCTTTTTACAAATCGTCGTGCCGAATAGGGTTAAAAAACTCAAAGTTTATAGTTTAAATCAAGTTTAACACACATATAAATTAACAATCAAAGAACAATACATATATGTAAAATGTAAAGACAATTCTTTAAACCATTTTTAATTAAGAACGAGAAAATTCTGTAATATTCATAAATTCTCTTGTAGCTGAATGGGTTAATTAAAACTAATAAAAAAACTTTAAATAAAACATTGAGCTGTATTTATAATTAACACTATAAAAACTGACGTTTCAAATTAAAAAAAAAACCTGTATTATTTGGGAAAACCGTTGTTATTATAGAAACTATAAAAATATCTTAAAACATTTTTGGGTCGTAATTAGTTAAAGATCCAACAACATAGTTTGTTCTGCGAATTCTATTTCCCTTAACATACAGATGTCCAAAATTTTAATGCGCTCGAAAGGTTTATTCAGAAGAACCAAAAACTAAAAAGTTACTGCGCCGAAATGGGTTAAAGAATCAGAATAAAAGAGCGGATAGTTAAATGAAATTAAACATTACTGAACAAACATTACATTTTTTATATCATTCGGTTATTATTAAGGTTGATATCCTCTTTTAAAAGTTTTTTAATATTAATTAACCCTTTGAGATAAAAAAAATTTAAATGAAAGTTTTTTTTAATAAAAAAAAAAATTTTAAAAAGTAATAGAATTAATTAAGTACCTACTTGTTTTATTCAATTATATTTTATAAAACGAATAACTATGTTATTCTTTTTTTATTACTATTAAAAGTTTAATGCATTTTTTTTTGCATAACAATTATGCAATTCATTTTTCATAAAATAAACTGTATAGGGTAGAATGGGTTAGTTGTTTAAGGTATATATTACTAATATTAATTTTAAAATTTTATAAGTTATTCATTTATTTATTTTTATACCCGTATGACTATATAGTCCAAGGGTATAATAAATTTGCCATTACGTTTATGACGCAGAGAAGGATGGGGGGTAGATATAGACTCAAGTGTATGGATCGGATCAGAATCGAAAAATAAATCGATTTAGCTATGTATGTCCGTCCGTCCGTCATCACGATAACTCAAAAAGTAAAGGAGCTAGAATTATGAAATTTTCACAAATTCTCGTTATTATGCAAAAAAACGGAATCGCTATTTTAATTCAGCCATTTTGGTCCACGGGTTCGAGTACCTGCCATACAACTTCTAATTTTATATGAGCATTACTCTACACCTAATAAAGCTGAATGTTTGAAATTTTGCCAAAAGTAATTAACCGGATGATATAATGTATATGTTACGGTCATACGGGTATCCCAGAGTTGACACAGTCTACTCTACTACACTCTTCCTCGTTTAAACTATTTTTGCATTCTATGAACTTTTTCAATTAACTAAGACATTATGATATTTTTTGAATATAGGCTTTTAATTCTGTTTATTGTAGGTCTTACATAATACGGACTTGCATAAATTTAATCTAGCTTTAACTCTTTGTTAAATTATTCCTGAAATTGAAAACATAGATAAGACAGGAGATCTAAGGAACCAAGTGAACTCTTTTATTAGAAATTCAATACAGGGCTGTTAGTTATGCCAAAAATAGGGTTAATTCTATTATACCATAAGGTAACATATTCATTACCTGTATAGTACTTATATTCAAACCCCTATATCTTCTCTTTGTATTTCAACCTTTAATATCATATACAGAGATTTCAATTAACAAATTGATTACTGCCTTTTTTCCAATTATTTTGTTTTTTTATACAATCATTTTACAAACATTTTATATTTATTTTATACAATTCTGTACAATAATATTGCAATTAATGTGATTGTACAATATTGTGTTGCCATGGATGTTTATTGTGAAGTGTCCTACAAGTGTCAAAATAGTGAAGCGTTGAATCTTAACTAACAGTATGTAAATATATTCATTGTTAGAAAATATATAATATGCAATTTTTCTAAATTAGTCGTTAGACTTCAAGGTGATTATCTTATATTAGGGGTTTAAGTGAACATATTGGACTATGTCAATATGTATGTAGTCGAATCCAATAGAGAATAGCCAATTGGTTTATACCTACAATTCAATAGAACTATAATAAAGCATAGTAGTCCTTCCTGAATAATTAAATAAATTTAACAGTAGATCAGTCGTTTGTTAATGGATTTTCAATAAATAATTTTATATTACAATAACTGGTTCATGTCAAATCAAATAACCACCACGGAATTAGTTAGTTTTAGAAGTTTGATTGAAGATTGAAGTACACTAAAATAAATATTAATAAAATTTTTTATTTCTTATTTTATCCAGCAATACTTTTCTCACAAAAAAATTTTTTTAGAAATGTTCAGATAATTATATTAAAATAATTTATTAAAAATAAATTAAATTAATCTAACTAAATAAAATCCTCAGTACCTAGCAATAAAAATTTATATTTTTTTTTAAATTACTTATACTGTATAATGCAATTATATCATTCTCAAGATGTAAATTTATTATTTAATTTTATTAAGCTTTAAAAATAATATATTAAATTAAAACTGTAAAATACATGGTGATTTTTATCCGTTATTCAAATTGGTTTAATTGTTTTAAACAATTTAAAAAGAGTTTCCAGAGGCAAAATCTTAATAAAAGATTTTAGGGAAATGAAAAAGTGGTGATTTAAAAATGAAGAGAAGACCTACTAAAAGTTAGCGGTTCTTATATACCCAACATTTTACGTTGATTAAGTTAAGGGTTTAACTGTTCGTACCATCAGAAGGAAGCAAATGAAATATGGAAACGTATATATATATATAAATTCATTATCAGCATCACCCCCTAAGTTGATTTAACGATATCCACTCTTCTGTCCGTTGGCTAATAATTCAAAAATAATAACCTATTATTATGAAAACCTGAACCCTTCGATGTTATTTATTTTAGTTTATTTCAGTTTTAAATGCTCAAAACTTTAAGAAAATTTTGCATTAGATGTTAAAGTTTTTAGTTTCGTAATTAAGGTGGTATATTTAACCTATTTATTTGTTGTTGTTTGTTTCCTAAAACATAGACCTTACGGTCCGTTCTGCATCTCTCTTCCAATGCTTTCTACAATAATTTATAAGTAATATCATTTATTTTGATTAAGTTATATACTTTTATATTTAAATTACATTTGGTAACCAAGGTGATTTGTAAAGATATAGTAATTTTCAATAATTGTATCATCTGTACCGGAATCGAATACACCCGTTTACTCACTAACCCCCCGAGGCTCCTTTATACTTATTTTTAGTAATGTCAAAATTGGTAACCAAGGTGATTTGTAAAGACATAATATTTTTCAATAATTTTATGACCTATACGTGAATCGAATACCCCCTCGCTTACCCACTAACCCATCGAGGCTTCTTTAGAATTATTATTAGTTATTTCAAAATTGGTAACCAAAGAGATTTGTAAAGACATAGTATAAAATTAGTAATTTTATGTACGGGAATCGAACCCACACAAGCTTACCTACAAACCCACCGAGGCTTCTTTAGACTTGTTTTTAGTAATTATTTTAAACTAAGATCTCAACTTTAATCCCCATTTATCTTCCTCCCTTTCCTCTCCTACAGATCAAAATTTATGTTCTTTTTGATTGCCAAATACATCCTGTATTTATTCAAGACCATAACAAAAACACATTCTCTAATATACTATGCACATTTATCCTTAAAATTCAAAAACTATACATTACATTCAAATTTCTACTCTAATAAGTTCACTATTAGCTATTTATTGGCATATGTATAAAAAAAACTTTCATTTTACTATCCACACTTGCTTTATTTATTATTTTTACATATATACATTCAATGCTTTATGTATTGTTCCAAATACATAAAATTTCAATTGGTAGGTACTCTGTTTTTTTACATCAAACCTATTTTAATAAAAGCATATCTATCATTTATAACATTATTTTGCTAAATTAAATCACATTAAAAAAAAAAAAAACAAATAAAAAAAATTCAAGAAAAAAAATAAGTCATGCAGAAAATACATTTTTAAAAAAAATTGAATTTTTCAAATAAATTAAACACTTGTTGTATTAATATAGAATATTAGCAACGATATAATAGATTAGTGCTATAATATAATACAGTATATCAATTAAGTATAATAGATTTAATAGGTAATAAATTATGAAAATTTTATGTGGAAATTTACTTTTTCATCTCTTGTTTTAAAGGAAGAGCTGCTGCTGCACAATATGACACTTTCAAACACTTGAACAAAAATAAAAACGCAGACCAATAAATATAATTTTTAACTGCTTTTTTAATATCATTATATTGAATATTTATGAATAAAATTTTTTTATATCTTCTGTTTTTATTTCAAAGCAGCATCTAATTTTAATGAGTAGTTATTAAATTTTGAATTTTATTTTAATGAATGCTCATTAAATTGGTAATGGTTTTAGTATAATTTGTCTACTTAACTGTTTCTATAATAGTATAGGTTTATTCCAATTTACTTATCAGATTTTATATGGTGCTTGGCTTACAGCAGATCAATCAGATTATTGTGGGAATAACAAACCTACAAACCTAATCTACAATATTGGAGAGTTGCTTGTTGGAGATTTTGACATTGATTTTGCGACTCACTGTAAAACTTAGAATTATGTATGGAGTAGATTCAGAACTCCCAGGGTCATAAGTGACATTACTTATGACATGACTCATAGCAGCGAGCCATCACTTCCTAAGGGACTTATGACCCTGGGAATTTTGGCTCAGCGTGATCAATAAAAAAAAATATTAATTTTTATTATATAATAATATGAGTGAGGTGTACACATTTTGGGGTTGGATTCGAAATCATAGTATTCCTTTTTTCTAAAATTAAGAAAACAATTTTAAATTTTACACTTAAACTACATAGGCTATTTTGAAAAAAGGGGAATCCTGATTTTGTAAACAAAATCTCGCATACATGAGTTGATAAATACATTGGAAAAAAGGTTAACTTTGATATTTTAACCAAATATGCTTTCTAATATAGTAGCTCGAACAGATAAATATATTAATACATATTGTTGTATCTCCAATTTTTTACTTATATATATGTTTATATATACTTTAAATTATAAAGATCAGAACTTTCAGAAAGACTTATGACCCACTTGTAAAAAGACTTATATTCCACATAATTATTTGTTCTGAACTGGGAGTTCTGACCCTGCACCATTATGTACATTTTTTAACAAAACATAGCTAGCACCATTCGATCGGACACAATTTGATCCTTTGACCTTTCCTAAAGATCACTTTTATCCTTTATGTGAAATGATTAGTTCAAAATCAGGAATAATCAAAGGTGTCTCCGTGTCCAATCTATGAGATGTTTTATAATTGATTGCAAAAGGACGATCGTCCATTTTCGAGGATCTGAATATATATGTATGTATTTGGAGGGATTTTATTGTGTGCTACAAAATCAGAATTGCGTCTTTTTTTCCATCAAATTTTTCCTAAGTATTTTCTTTCATACATAAAATAAATTACAATTAGACTTTATTTCTAATTATTTTAAAATAAAAATTTGGCCTTATTTATATTTGGAATGGGAGAAATATTGCTTATTCCTCAAATTTATTGAGTTAGCCTTTATTTGTCATTCCAAATGGAAATTTGGTTTATTATACTTTATAATATACACTAACGTATGGACTCTTAAAGTGACTAAAATTGAAAAGATAAAAGCTTTTAAAATCTAGGTAAACTAGAGAATACAAAAAAAATATCCTGGACAAACAGGGTGCCTTATATCGAGGTAATATGAGGATAAAGGAATGTCACGGATTTCAATCGTTTTATGAGACACTATAGGAATAAACTAATAATCATGGATCAGAAGCATCAGATTATTAACCACTGTACACTATTAGGGCTAATTATTTAATAAAAACAGATTTATTTCTCAACATTCGGAATTAAATATACAGGAAGAATATTTTAAAATAATTTGTTGTAATATATTTCAGTCGGCTGCTTGTGGATTCAGATTCCATTTTGGGCATTCCACGGAATAGACGCTTAGCAGCTCAATCACATGTGTATAGTGTAGATCCAATAATTTAAAATTTTATTATTTAATTAATATAAAATATAAATGTGAAATATTTTCATTATTATTTATTAATCCCAAGCTTTTGTTTATTAAAAGAAAATATTGCATACTTATAGGATAAATAGAAAAATTATTGATTAAATTTAATAACTAGCTATTAAAAATTCTATTTAAATGTTACATACTAACTATAAGTAATAAAATACATAAAAAAATATTGTATTTTTACCATCTCGAATATTAGTTATTTTCATATCCGTTTCCCTCTATATTATTTGTTTTATTCTAAAATGTACTGAGCCATAAATTTTAATGTTTATTGAATATTTAGTTTTACTTGTTTTTTTTTTAGTTAAATGCATTTTTATGTTTAAAGTGTATTAAAGAACCCCCTGTTGTGTTATTTTTTATTTTATTTAGTATAAATTTATTGTCTTTTTTTTTCAAATTTTAAAATTTTTTACTAATTTTTTTCGATGGTAAAATACTAAATACCAGCATTTTAATTAGCATATCATATAATAGTTTCTAACGAATTATTATTATGCTAAATAATATGCAATATATATAGGTACACATTATAATATATACTTAATATTTCACACAATTTATAAAAATAGATACGATACCTGTATATACTCGTAGATACATTATACAGATACAATACGATGGTCATTAAAATATACATAAATATATATACATACTTATATAATCATGACCTAAATATGTTTTTATAATTGAAGTTAGCTGGTTTTTTAAGCAATAACAACAAAAGTTAGCATAGTTATGTATAATAAATATGCAAATCTAATGGAAATGAAAATATCCTTTAAAAAACGAAATCCTGTACAAAATATTATGTTGAATTTTAAATATGTATCTTAAATTACAAAACATTGAAATTAATTCATAATGAGGGTGTAAAATATTTTACTTAAAATAAAACAACAATCCTAAAAAAAAAATAGTAAGGACTACAAGGACTATAACAGAATTTTAAACCAATAGAATCAATTGTGATAGAAGATAAACAATAGGTACTAAAGAAATAGTTTTTAATATTAAAAACCTTAATTAGTAAAAGTATAGCTTTTAAATCTTTATTTTCCGTTGGGTAACCCTAATTCACGGATCCCTCATATATCTGCAATACCTCGTCGATTCATGCAAGCCATGTAAAGAATGGAATTATATTCACCTGGGTAATCATTTTTATACAAGTACTATTATATTGGCTTCTCAGTGTTTTGTACCCAAAATCGTTTATCTAACAGAAGTCAGCTTAATCCATTGACTTAGGATGTAAGAAAAATATTCCATTAAATATTTCTATCCTATGTCTGGATTTGTATCTCATCTGTAACTAGAAAAGTAATAAAAGGATCTGTTCGTATCATTAATGATAATGACGTCACAAAAGTGTGAACATTTTTAAGTCACCTTGTAGATACTCCACACATATCTACAAGGGAATATTCTCTCCACGTAACCCTTTCCCCAAACCTGTGCACGTAATACACGCTTAGCAGCTCAATCACATGTGTATACCTTAAAACTTCTTACACTATCACAAAGCTTTAGTTTTTCAGGTGCCTTTTGAAGGTTTTTCTACCCTTAGGAAATGAAAAGATAGAATCATGTGTACTTTAAAAAAAACTCTGCCAATAAATTCCATTGTGGCGCAAATCATTATAATGGAAAGAATACCATGTAGAGAGCTAAAGAATAAAATCTGGGCAATATAAGCGAAGCATAACTAAGAAACCTAGATAAATTTAGCACGGACACAATTATTAAAATGATACTACTCTGATTGTTAGGAGATCATTAATATGAGAAACCAATTAAGGAAACTGTTTTATTTTAACATAATTTTTTTGATTAGCATAGGTTTAGTTTAAGTTAAGTTGGATCAAGTTTTAATATAATGATTTTGGTTATGCATCGGGATTTTATAATTTTGATACAATTAGCTTATATGTTAGCTCGATTACAATAAAAGATATTTCGTAACCTTTTTTTTTTGCTAAAATGCTTAAAAATTGTGCAAAGGATTAAAATAGAACATGCTAATAATTTTTGAAAAAATTCTCAAAATTAGCATGAAATTATCATTAGCATAAATTAGTATTAGCATAAAAACATAGAAAAACATTTCATTAATTTACTTTTCATGAAACATTATAATTTCTATGTCCATCCCTGTTTTCCTATACTTAAAATACACACATACACATACAGATAAATATTTATTTAGTAATTTTATATGTTTATGCAATCTAAAAATTAGTGTAAAATAGAACACTTAAATTTAAAATCATTTAATTCTCTGTATAAATTTTTGTACATTCTTTTTTCCTGAAATTTCAATGCGATATTGGAAAATGCATTCCACTGTTCATTGGATATTTTTTTTACCATCATTTTCACAATTTTCCATTTGAATGAATTGCATACAGCCAAAGTGTGAGGTGTGAAAGTGTGAATTGCAAAGTGTGAGGTGTGACCGCACTATAGGAGCTGCATAAAACGCAGAGTGCTGTGTTGCAGATCAACCAAGCGAATCAAATTGAATATTACGATATTTTTTGTATGTGTGTGTGTGTATAATGTATAAAAAAACACAAAAACCAACTCTCTGTATGTGAAAGGGTAAAATGTGTAAAATATGAAACAATATGTGATACACCATTTATTCATCATATTTTAAGTCTAGCAGATGACAGGAGATACACAAAAACAAAAAACCAAAGATATGAAGAAAGAAATAAAGAGAGTATGAAAAAAAACCAATATATCCAGTTAATTTTAAATATGGTGGACATTACAGTTAATTTAATTTTTTCTCATAGTCATTTTATTTTTTATTATTTGCTTTTCTTTGGTTTTTTTCCATCAAACCCCATATTTTACTTTTTTTTTATAATTTATCTGATTTTAAAATTAGGTTGTGTATACACCTATATATTATGATAATGATTATATTTACATAAAAGTAAACCATTAAATATGTTGTGTTATATACTTAAACATGTATAATCATAATATCATATAACATTACATATAATTTTACACAAATATCGTAAATTAATACCGAATGAATGTGAGTATATGTAAGTAAATAAAAATGAATGCATAACATTTTGCGAATACAAGGAATTTCAATATTATATATCAAATTTTATTAGATTGATAATAATAAATTATATTAATATTAGGTACTAGTTATAAATTAAATTAATTTATACCAGGAAGAGTGTAGTAGAGGAGATTCTGTCAATTTTGGGATACCCGTGTGACCGTTATTCGGATAATACGTTTTGACAAAATTTTAAATATCCAGCTACACCAAGTAGGTATATTATTAGTTTAATACAAAAAAAAGAAGTTGTATGACAGCTATTCGAATCTGTAGAGCAAATTGACTGGATTATAATTGCGATGACATCTTCAATTGCATAAAAACAAATTTGAGAAAAGTTCAGAACCCCAGCTCTTTTATTTTGTGAGTGCGGAAGGACGGACGCACATATATAGCTAGATCGATTTACTTTGCAATTGGTATAGATTCAATTTTCTTATCAATCATGACCTGATCTATACCTTTGAGTTTATATATACCTCCTTCCTTCTCTTATAATATAAAAACCATAGTTAATTCATTGTGGTCCTGGAAATTGGTTTTTTAAATAAGTGAAATTTCCTCACATTAAATTTACTTAGAGAGTTAGTATCCCGGAACGGTGGGAACTCAAAACTCAATATAGAATATTAAATTAATTGGGATTTCATTAAATTTTAAGTCAAAACTCAGATATAAGAAAAGCTATTACGTCCTATGATTGATTAACATCTTAAGATATTTGATTCCAGAAAGAATTTTTTAAAGTCTCAAAAAAAAGCTATAAGACTATTATATTTCGAACTTGGGCTTCTTTTTTTATCCCGCTTTGGGTGTGGTACGAAATCCAATTTTTTTTAAAATCCTGGAATACTGCAAGCTGCTATATTCTTTGGGTTAATTTTCTATAAAAACTTTTAATCAATTCCTTTGACGAGTTATATAAACTAATCTTTTGAAAATTATTGAAAAATTTTAAAAGATGAAATAAAATGACGGACGGACTACCGTGTTATACGTTTAAATTCTAATTAAAGTTAATAAAAGTTTTAAAATTGTATTTTTTAATGACTGACCCTTTAAATTTATAAACAGGATTTTTTCATTGAAATTGCATACTTATGGGGCATTTTATTTTATTTATTTAGCAATACTGTTGTTGTTTTTTATGAATGTTAGCATGTGGCATCTTAACACATACGCCTTACGGCCTGTTGTGCATTCCAATCTTAATACTTTCTATCAATATGTAAGTAATATTATGGTTACCATGGGACTTGTAAAAAAAAATTATTTTTCAATATTTATGATCCGTAAGGG
Organism: Dolichopus griseipennis; assembly: GCA_963082915.1. Classification (NCBI taxonomy): domain Eukaryota; kingdom Metazoa; phylum Arthropoda; class Insecta; order Diptera; family Dolichopodidae; genus Dolichopus; species Dolichopus griseipennis. Next base: position 105,828,617 of record OY720442.1, read on the forward strand.
AATCGAACCAACACTCCCGAGGCCTCTATTTAGTAATACTACCTCAATAAAATTAATAATATTTAATATTTTTAGTATTTATTTAAATATATAGAAGCAGAAGGATTCGATATTTTTATGAAATTTTATTAATTAATAGAAATTGCATATTTTCAGGGACAAACCTTTTAGTTTGACAAGAAAGTAAAACCTTTTATTTAAATTCTATTTATTATATAATGATAGGTATACATAAAGACACATTAATATATAGATTCATAAAATTTTTTAAAAACAATTTGTTTGTATGTCTGCCTTTTAATTCCAAAAAAAAAAAAAACAACAGAAAAGACAAACAAAAAAACATGAAAGAATACACAATTATTTTTTATATGAATGGCTTTTAAGGGCAGTACAATGATGATGATTTGAAAATGCACGTATTATAAAATAAAATTTTTGTAAAATATATCAAGAAATTAGTGTTTTGGGTTTAATTTAATCCATGGTTCGTCGACTTTCTACGGTTATGTTATAATTTTTTTTAGTTTTTTTTAAAGTAGAGGAAAGGGAAAAGAATTAAATGGACAAAATAATGGGAACTTTATATTATAAATTGGAATGTGAAAATTGCTCGATACACAATTATATATATATTTTTTTAAAAGAAAAATGTTAAAAATGTTGTTAGACTCTGAAATAGGTCAATCACTTTTTAAACAATAGGCTTTGATATATTATATTTGATATTCTATACAACTTTAAAGGTATTCCTAAAAAATAACAGGTAGCATGTGCTAAGAAATAGATTTTTTATTATATGTAAAATTGCATGATTGGAATTGAAATAGTAGGGCTTAGGTTTTTCCCTTTGACGGTACAAAAACTTTGAGAGAAAGCCTTACTACGTTATAGAAATTCAATTATTCTTGAATAGTTCAAACACAAGTAATTTTTTAGTGGCCAGTGGCCATAACTTTATAAATTGAATATATGGTAACATGAGAAGGAGGAGGCAAGCACCTTCAACATTATAGAAATCATTAATGGTTTTGTTTTTTATATTCTATTCTAATGCTAGTCTGTTTTTTATATTGAAGTTATGGATAAGGACAAGTATTTGATATTTTTTAATGAAACTCCACTAATTAATAGAAATTGCATATTTTCAGGGACAAACCTTTTAATTTGATGAGAAATCTCATATTGAATAAAAATGCAAAATTTGAGAAATAAATTCCACGCGTTTTTATTTCACCCAAAGAACACCCTGAATTCCTATTTTTTATACCTTTGTATATGAAATATTTTAAATTAGGATGAATTTTTGATTTATATTCTAAATTAGAGAATTCCCCATTTCCAGATTATTTATATATATGTATATTAGGTTAGATTCTGAATTAAGAGAGATTTTAAAGTTGAATTCAAAATTTTGGGAAAGGGAAATATATACCCTATTGTTGTATCTATGACTAAGATCTTCAAAGATCTCTAGGTCTAATATCATCTATATATGAGAATTAACATTTCTCGAAAAATCGATAAGATTAATGTTTCTCCGGGGTCTTATTTTACTGGGCATTATTCCATTCCTCCATTAAAAATATTTCACAATGATAAAAATAAAAACAATTTTTGGATTGTTAATTTTACCCAAAATACTGTCCTGTTTTTATTTCTCTTTATAATATATGTATATATATATCTTATGTTGTTTAACATGTTGTTAACAATCAAGGATTTTCCTTTAATTGTTATTTTACATTTTTGTAAAGAACATACTAAATAATAAATATTCTTTATTTTTTTCTTCTGTAAATTTATGTAAAACATTTAATTTACATAGTATGTGGTAAATATTATCAAAAGTAAATGGGAACCTTTTTTTTTAAAAAGATATATCACAGTTAGATCTTAACACTCAATTAAATAAAAATTTAACAGTTGAATAATAGACGCTGGAAAAAAATGTAATAATCCTAATTTATAAAACTATAAATAAGAATCTAAATTTATAACTTAAGATTGCGGAGTTGCAATAAGTGCATCTGAATTTCATTTGATTTTAAAATGCATAATTTGTGCATAAATTGATTAATTGTGTTTAAAACGAGAAGGAGTGTCGTAGAATAGACTGTATCAACTCTGGGATACCCGAATGACTGTAATATAAACATTATATAATCCGATTAATTACTTTTGGCAAAATTTTAAATACACCACTCAATAGACTTTGAGTCATGTACAAAAGAAAATATAAGTTGAAAGGCAGCTCTTTAAACCTCTTCCTGCACACCGAATATATTTTATTCAGACATTAGCCATTAATGTTAACTACTATTGACCATATTTCAGACACCCAGCTTAATTAGGTATAAAGTAATGTTCATATAAAATATAAAATTGTATGGCAACTACTCGAATCCACTGCACAACCTCCAATATGGATCCTCCTTCTCTGTGTCCCAAAAATTTTTTTATTTTACGTGGATTGGTGGGAATCTTCGAAAGTTACAAACTTCTCCGTAGCAGAACTGTATGCCGGATTCTTACCGACTAAACCACACCCTTCTCTTATTAAAACTAATCGAACTGACAAGCCATTCATTTTTTGCTATCTTTGGTTTGAGTATAGGTTTTGTGTGCTTTCCCGTAGGAAATCTGTACTTTATAATATATTATCTAAATATTTTTTTTCAAGCCTTACTGTAATAATCTGATTATTTTTTAACTGAGCAGCTTCAATATTTATTTGGCCTTTTAAACGAGCTTTATGCTTTATGGCATATCTACTTATTTCATCTATAACTTTGGGAATATGTAAGTCTCTATGAATGTCACTATTACGTACGTACCAAGGGACTCACTATGTAACGTAGAACTTTATTCTGAAAGGTTTGTATTTTTTATTTTAAATATGCGTTTGCTTATTTTTATCCCAAACATAATGGCAAAAATATGACTTATAGTCATACGGGTATGAAAAGTAATGGAAAAACTAGGAATTTGAAAATAGACAATTCCTAAACTTAAACAATGTTCCATAATAGAAATTTGTTAACAGTTTTTTTAATCTTAAAGGATCTCTTCGTAATTAAGAAAACCTGTTGACGGAAGGTTCCATAATTTTTTTCTTAGGTAAACTTACACTGATTCTCAAAACTCTATCTTCTATTAAAATATCTGGAACTTTGGAACTAAAATATAATGAATGGAATAAATCTAAACTGAACCATCCATTTAAAATAAACTTATACAATATGTATATACGGGATGATACAACCTTGGGGATGTATAAAAAATTGCAATTATGTAGGTATATATAACACTTGCATAAAATAATATATAGAGAAAAATTGTTTGCATTTATGTTTCAAATTCTTAGAAAAACCTGCAATATTTTAAACGTAACGCACTCCTTTATAAAATTAATAACCCATTAGTTATGCTTTTATTATATATAATATTGAACCCAACAAAAAGTACTATTTCTTTTATTATATATTACTAGCTAATACCCGGTGCGCGTTGCTGCGCCTCTTAATGGATAAATTGAAGTTGATAATACTGCAAAAAGTTAACACAAAAATTACACACGGTTTACACATGTAAATTTTAATATGTATGAAAGCAATCTTTTTAAAAAAATTTTTCTAGGATTATTCTAGTAATTTTTGAAACTTTCTGTAATTCAAAGCATTACAAACTACTTTCCAAAATTTGACGTAATTTACTTCCAAAAAAATTTTTTTGACTAATCGTAGGACCGACTGTTAACAGGCTTAACTCCATTTTCAAGTTGCTTCACACATATAAAATTTGAGGTCAACCGGTCAAATACAAATTCCAAAAATTTTAATAATGTCAACTTAATTCTCAAGGAGCATCACGTATACAAAATTTGAAGTCAATTGGTCACACAGTTTCGAATTTAGAGTAAAGTATTGAAAAAACCTATAAAAAGCTGTTGGGCCGCAATGGGTTAATGGAACTCAACAAAATTTTTTTTGGGGCTTTCTTTTAAGCCAAAGCAGAATTTCGTAAAATCGGACAAAATTTGGACCCAAAATTTTTTTTGACCAACCGTCGGCCCGACATGGGTTAACAAATTCCAAAACTGTTAATAGTGTCTACTCAATTCTCAAAGACTATCACGTATACAAAATTTGAAGTCAATCGGTCAAACCGTTTTCATTTTAGAACAAAGAAGTTTAAATAATTGCACCACAGCCCCAACTTGGCGGTCCGTTAGAGAAAAATTTTTGGGCCACGATTTCTTTCCGTACCCAAAAACCTCTATACACAAATTTTCATGAAAATCGGCTGGGCAGTTTAGGAGTCTATTCGCTACAAACAAACAAACAAACAAACAAACCAACAAACAAACTTTCATTTTTATATATATAGAAGATAGAAACCCTATTTTACATATTATTGAAAAATATTTGAAAATTTCTAAAATTCTAATATACGAGTACTCTTATAAATTAATAATTAAATATTATGTAGGTAATTTATATTTAGAATATTAATTTGTATAATCCATTAGAATTTATATTAAATTGATACAATTCAAATATACATATATATATTCAATATTAAATATTTAATTTATTTAAAATAAACTTATATTTTGAGTTTATTTATTTTCATAAAACTTATTTGAAAATATAATATATGGTTACTAAAATTAATTTTATTTTTATTATCAAAAATAAAATAGAATTTGTAATAAATCTGATTATTTATTAGTTCATAAATTTAATATTCTACAAAATAATTTATTTGGTACAAAATAAATATTTAAATTAAATTTAATTTAATTTTCAAATATTTAAATAGTATTAAATTCACTATATTAAAATAGAAATAGACCACCTATAAATTAATTCTAATATTAACAAAATAATGCACAAAAAATAATGAAAGTTTAATAATGTTTCCGATAGCTCTCTCTAGCTAGATACTCAAGTTATTAGACATTGAAATGCCTTGGCAGTCCCTCTGGTATTATTTAGATCAAAATTACTTTCATAAAACTAAATAAGTTTAAATTTAAATAAGTCTTATTAGAGTCATAGAAAGGCTAATTAGAATCCTTAGAAGCAGGCTAAAATATATCCTGGCAATTCCTTAAGATAATGAAACTTTTGGATCTACCATGCTACACTTTAACACTTTATAGAATGAATTAAAGGTAACGAGCTATTTCAAAAAGTAAGAGAGGAAGAGATTATGTCAAAGAGAAGTGGTAAAGTAGATTGCGTCAGAGGAAACTTGAGAACACATAACTTATTAAACTTATAAATAAAGTTATGTACGAAAACTTCTTTAGAATAGATTGTGGACAGGAGTTGGGCATTAAACTCTGCAATTTTTGATAAAACTTCAGGTACTCATATTCACTAGATAGAAAATTACGATCATAAAGAAGTTGTTTGGCAGTTACTCGAACCCGTTAGGCAAACGAGCTGAATTTGAAAAGCAAAGATGGCTTTAGTATAAAAACTTATTTGAAGAATAGGATCAGAAGGCTGGCTACTCTAATTTTTGAGTTATCATGTGGACAGACGCACATTTAATTTTTGATTCTGATTCTTTACTTGAGTTGATACCCCTTAGTTATGCCATATTTAGTATATCCATATGATCTTTATGGGTATAATAATAATTAGAACTTCATAAATTATTATATGCATGAATTTATTAAAAGAGTTAATAATATATAATTATATAAAATCTATAAATTTTATTTAAATATGTTATCTTGTGTCCAGAGAAATATTATGCAGAATTACATTTTGTTATACGTTTCTTCAATATGTGTTTATTGTTTCTCACCATGTTTACACCACTAAAAAGAGTGCAGACATAATAGAACAGACATTTTTTAATTTTTTTTATTTTTTTAATCCATTATGACACGCAAACAAACTGCAATGGCGAATGTATTAAAGCAAAAAAAAATGAAATTAAATAGATAAAATTAATCGAATAAGGTTTTTAACCTCCATTTTGTTATAAAACTATTTAAAATAACAGTATAACTCTTAGTACACTTGTTTGTCAATTTAGTTAGTATATGAGTTCCTAGGTAGTCTGCAGAAAGTATACATATTTTGTTGGATAAATTAATAAAAAATTTATTATTCTTTTGTGTTAGTCAATGTTAATGGGTTAGTTTTACACTTTAGCTATAGATAGCTCAAACCGATTGAAAGAAATTTTTAGACTACAGTTTGTTTAAATCTCTACTGGACCCCATCGCTTCTTAGAAATTACCCTATTTAAATGCTCACATAAATCTTAAATTATTAAGGCCATTATTTTATGTTAAGTTTTTATTTATGGGGTATTTAAGCAGTTTTACATACATTCTCTTAAAACATATTTAACTTCAAATTTGTAACTACACCACCTTTTTAGACAAAAAAGAACCAAAAATTTAAAAATTTAGCATTTAAAATGTAAAACATCATTTATATTAAAAAAAATTAACAAATACAACAACAGATTCAGAAATTATAAAATATTGCATACTTATAGGATACAATATTTATTTTTTTATTTTATTCATTATTATTAAGTACATATAATCTATGAAAATGCAATATTTTAAAATCATAGGTTATTAAGACCATTGTAAATTAGGCTGCTATTATTAATTTATTATATTTAATTAATTTGTTTATAATATTATTATATTGTTTATAATATCATCATAAGGGGTATGAAGATTACTTTTTCAATCATTTTCCTTACACTAGTGAAAAACTTACTATGTGAGTTGGGATTGAGCTCACGTTCTTTCGGTTAGTAAGCCACATACTTTACCACTTCACCACCGAGACCCCTTAAAAATTTTATCAAATACAACAATACCTTCATGAAGTTATAAAGTATTGCATACTTATAGGATCAAAAATTATTTTCATATTATTTAATATACAAAATAATTATGTTATTTAAATTAATACATATATCTTAAATAATTTTTTTAACTGTAATTTAAGTAACGGTAAATTTTTCAAATAAATTTTAATTTCTTTTTATATATTCGACATAATATGCAATCATAGACTTAAAAAGACACAATAAAAATAATAATGGTCGAGTTCATTAACTTTTTATGTATTTTTTTAATATAAAAAAAAGGTATTTATAGAATATAATATGTTTTGTTTTTTTTTTTTTTTGCATCTAAACTGGACAAAAGAATTGAAACCATTGTTATTTTTAAATTTTTATTTTTATTTTTGGCTTTTGTTTCTTTTGTATTTTTTGTTTTATAGTTTTATTCTATTCTAATGCACATTTAAAAAAAAAATTAAAAAACAGGAAAAAGACAAAGCAATTATAATATATAGTTATTGTGTCTAGTTTATTGAGTAGAATTAAATATATTAAATCGATTATATATTTTTCTTTTAATACATACACTATTCATCATAATGTTGATCTTTTTATTAGATTTTAAGTTCTTTGAAAGGTCTTTTGCACGTACATAACATCAGAAATAAGAGTTTAAAGTTCTTTGTACTATATTTGTAAAAAGTATATAATTATATATTAGAATTATAATATAAACAGGTATTATTAACTTAATAAATACTTATCGTTAAAAGTAAATAACTATTCTATTTAACCCTTAATTGAAACTCTGAGGTTTTTCTAAATTTTTATAAGAATTAAAGATATAGAATTTTAATTAGTTCAGTACTGACCAATGGCGAAGTTGTAAGGATGCAGGCTTTCATGTGGAAGATCTTGGGTTCAAATCCCTGTCAGATCATATCTTATAAAAAAATATCGTAAAATTGTATAATTATATCGTAATATAGTTAATATCGAAATATAAGATTTAATATAAAATAACTCTTGTATAGGATAATAGATGGCGCACAAAATTAACTTTTGTTCATTAATAATCTTACACAATAGCTACAGCCGAGTAATCAACGGCTTAGTGAATATAATGATTACAGAAACTGAGGTCTAGTCTGAATAAACTTGTTAAACGCCCCATACTCCTTAAGTTAGTGGAAAAGGAATAAAAATTCTTTTAATTATTGAGGAAGGGCAATTATATGATTACAACCTCTATAAATGGTGGAATTAATGTTGATGTTAATAAGTTTGAGTAAACGCTCATTGAACATATCTTGGTTAAAAACATCTCAGTTGAAAGGAATTCGCCAATACACAAAGGAAGTTGAGGGCGTTTATTTAGAAATATTAAATAACTTTATTAATAATTTACTAATAATTTTTGAGACCCAGGTTCTTAGAAACACATAATTGTGCTAAAAAATGAACCATAAGAGATTGAAGATAAAATAAAATAGAAAAACTGGCAATGAATTTGGCTCATCCTTGTCAAACAACAAAATTGTACAATTAAATCTTTTGCGCCAATTAACAATTAATAGATAAGGATCTATACATATCTATACTCTAGTTTAAAACTTAACATTATTTTATTTAAATCACATTTCATCCAAAATTAAAATTTTGTTCATGTAACCGAAGTATATAATTTAATTATAAATTATTTAGTTAAAAATTTATTATAAAAAAACTTTGAATTAAATTAAATAAATAATATAAATAAGAAAATTTTGAATAATTTAGAATTTTTCTTAAGGATTTAAATATTTTTAAAATTATAAATTTATTCTTGTATAAATTTTGTAGTTTTTTTTTAAATAAAATCATGCTTAGATAGTTGAAAATTATTTATAAACTTTTATAAAGTTTTCAAATAAATAAATATGTATATATAAATGAAATATATTAAAAATATATTATAAATATTATATAAATATATAATATTTTAGAATATATTATTAAATAAATTTAATATTATAACTTATTTAAAAATTTACTCATGTCTTTTTCACCATGTTGAGTATATATGAAATATTAAAAATGCTAATCAATTGATAAGAAAACTTTAATATTTGTATTTAAGTTTATATGTATATATATATATATATATATATATATATATATATATAAATTTATATTTTTTAATATAATATATCAACAAAATTTGTTTTGTTACTAAAATTAAAATATATAAAATTATTTTGATTAAAAAATTTTCAATAAACAAAATAAATTTGAATAATGTTTCATTATAAATTCATAGTAAGTTCATATTCAATTTACCCAATGAAAAATTTGTTAGATACTATTTTATTCCAATATGATCGTAGATTAAAGGGTATACATATTTTGCAATACCTTTTGTAATGCTGTAAAGGAAGGCGGAATAAATATAGGCTCAAGTAATTACTGCATATGTGTACGATTTAAAAATTTTACGGAAAACATTGACATATTTCTTCTAAAACCCGCATCCATAATCCCAGAATCCCAGAATTATGACCAACCTTGATTTTCAAAAATACTTTCACATACTTATCTTCAAAACCAAGTTGTACATTTGTACGACACGTCTCTACCTAATGTTCAATTAGTTTAAAAGGTGTTGTAGTTTTCGTGTATAAAAGTCACACACTATTTTAGATACCCTTAGAATTAAGCACAGCTTCAATAGGTGGCTTTCGAAGCTTTCCATGTCTCGTAAAAAAATATAAAAAAGTGTTTCGATCTGATCGGAATCGAAAAATAAGATGATTTAGTTAAGAGTGTCCATTCGTCCGTCCATCTGGCTCTACATTAACTTAAAATCTATAAAAAAAAAGGAGCTATAGTATTCAAAACTTTCCACAAATTAGTTTTTTAACAAGAGCCGTCTTTTATATATTGTAATTCTGCCAGTTTGCTCAAAGAGTTCGAGTAGTTGTTATACATAACTTCTTTTTAAATATGAACTTAAGAAATATAATATAATGGAATTGAGTATCTGAAATTTTGACCCTGCTTCTGAACAAAATATAGTCTGTGAAGGGAAAGGGGTTCAAATAGCTAAAAATAGTCTTATATAAAAAACGCAGATAGTAATAAGTCGCATATTTCAAAATTCCCCAAAAATAATTAACCGAATGATATTATGTTTGTAATACATTCATACGAGTATCCTAGAGTTGACACAGTCTACTATACACTCTTCCTAATTTATTTATGTTATAAGTTTATTTATATTTATATTTATATTAGGTTCATATACAAAAACAAAAAATAGACGACATAAATTATATAATTTTGTATTCTATACAATATCCAAAAAAAGTAAAATAAAACAATTTTTCAACATAATAAGCAAAATTAGAATAATATAAAAAAAAAATTATTTCCTAAATTATTCTAAAAAAAAAAAAAAAAATAAATGAATAATAAATTATTAAAAAAAATTATTATTAAAATAAACTTTAGTTTATTTTCACCTATATATCGCATAGATGAAAAGTATACGTATACTTTGGAAGTGCCTTCAAAGATAATTATGATTATCAAGTATTTTCAGTTTAAGTTTAGCTTTCACTTAATTTAAAAAACAATTTAATATGAATTTATATTTAGAATGTTTCAAAGTGGTGCAGAGCAATAGGGTCCAACGAAATATCATCCAAAAGTTAAATGACTATATATGACTGATGCCCAAACAAGTTTGTAGGCTATTCATTGATACTATTTTACATAATTGGAATTAAATTATAAAATAATTTTTGGAACTGTATAATTAATCATTTATTGATGACTCATTAAAATTTGTCCCCAAAATAATATCCAACGCATATATACATATAAATATTCAGTAAAAAGCGAATACCCCATAAATATTAGTAACTAACTCTAAGATCCGTCTTAATTTAGAATATGGGGTATACGAATACATATACTTATTCTGGAAAATGCTTATAACACTGATTATAATCCCACTCTAGAATCTCTGCAAGTTCCGAATTTCACATTTACATACGCATAAATATTCAAGGAAAAAGGACATACCGTTATTATTCAGAAAAAAAAATTAATATTTTAGAAGATATTTCATTTAGTCTTAGAGTTTGTTTGATTTTTATTCCATTTCTATTTGGACTTTATTTCAGTAAATTTTTGGATGTTATTTCATTCCTGAATTATTTTATAAATAAATTTTCAATTTTTTATTACATTTTTTACTTTTCGATGATATTTCGCCTTTTTGTTAAAGTATCTATACATCATTGTGTATATTTCTCACAAATTAGGCAAATTTAAAGAAAATTTCAGGAGAAGTTCTTCGATTTCGGCTTTCTTTTATTGGCACTATTTGTTTTTTAAGGATTCTTTGAATTTAAAAAAGGAATTATTTGCAGGAAAAACTAAATTTTGCATAATGATAGAACGCCTAAGGAAACAAAATCGCCCATGAGCCTTAATTTAACTTTTACTGGATTCCAAATTAAACTATATTTAATAGTTTGTTGCAGTAAAATAAAATCTAAACAAATTATAATATATAATAGTAACTTCTAAGTTATTGAGTGAACTTTAATTATTTTTCGAAATGGATTCAAACCCCAAGATCTAGAGGATTTTACACCCGTGTGCATTCTGTGACTTGACAGAACTGTAAAATTATAGTAGAACAAGATGTCAAAAAATCGGAAGAACACAAATTTTGAAAATATTAATGTAATTAAAAAATAAATAAAATATTGGATTTAATTTTATAATAAATCCATTACATGGCACTTTTGCCCCAACATATTTACTTATTCATTTGTAGTACCAGACCATAGTAAATATTGCTTGATAATATTAATCCTCTGCCTATTTGACATTTCGACTTCTTATTAAATAATTTTATTATACACTATATTTTTTTTTTAGATATGATCCGACCAGGACTTGAACCTGAGACTTTTCGATTGAAAAGCTGCCACTTTACCACTGAGCTATCGGTTTGATTTCCCTAGATATACTTATGGCATAACATAAAATTCCATCAAAAATCTAATTATATAAAATATATTTTAAGAATTTGTTTTTTTCAAACTGTAAAAATTATAAATCATTCCAATAATAATAATAATAAAAATAAAAATATAATTAAATAACATTTATAAATTAAGTAATTGTTATTGAAAGTTGTGGCAGTCATTGCAATTAATAAAGTCATTTTGCAAATAGCAGAATAAAACTTATCAAAATAATCCAAAATTAAAATAAAAACAATAAGAATAAAAATATGTTGAAAATCAATTAATCAATTATTTTATGTTATATAAATTTTATAAATAAAATTATTTCGTGTATATATAATATTCTTATACATATACATATATATACAATATAAGTTATAATTTATGTTTTTGATATTATATAAAAAAAATAGAAAATTAGAAAATTCTTACCTAGTCATTAATACAAAATTTTGTTTTTATTTTTTTTTTTTTTTTGTATCCTTGTATATTCCGTTATATGGCAGAATATATGGCATGGATATACCAATATAACAAATCACCCAAAATATAAAATAAACAACCGAATTATTTTGAAATATTTACCAACAGTAACAGTAGTTTTAGTTTAATAGTAAAAAAAAAATAGTAATTTATATATAAAATAAATAACTTAAAAAAAAGTGTTTCTAATAATTTTCGATATTTATCTGGTAGGTATTTAAATATAAATTTGTATTTACTTTATTATTGTTTTTGTTTTTCTATATATATATATATATATATTTGTGTCTGGATTTTAACTTGGCACAATTCTTTTTATTTACCTTATACTTTTCTGTTTTTTTTTTTTTTTTAACCAAATAATGTTTTTTTTTTATTTTTATTTAATTTTTGTAAAAAAAAAAACAGTTCATATAAATTTTTATTTATATTTTTCTATTTATTTTGCGCGATTATTTCCTTGTTTCTTGTAATCTTAAAAAAAAAAAAATTGAAAATTTAATAAAAAAAAAATTTTAAAAATATATTTATTAATTAATAATATTTCAAAAAAATTAATATTTATATACAAAATATTATTAATAAATAAACATAATAATAATATAAATATTTATTTATATAATATGTAAATATATCTCAAAAATAAGAATTAATTAATAATAACGTATATTAATACATTTGTTTATTAAAATATATATAATATATTTAAATATGTTTTTCACATTATTTATATTATATTAATTAATTTATTAATTATAATTTATTAATATATTAAGTATAATTATTCAAATATAATTATTATTAACAATTTGATATTAAATAAAATATATATATAAATTAATTTATTTATTAATATTAATTTATTATGAATAAAAATATTAATATTAATTTATATAATATGAATATATATTAATAATAGGAATTAATTAATAATAACGTATATTAATACATTTGTTTATATAAATATATAATATAATATATTTAAATATGTTTTTCATATTATTTATATTATATTAATTAATTTATTAATTATAATATATTAATATTTAAAGTATAACTATTTTAATATAGTTATTATTAAATATTTAATAAAATATATAAAAATTAATTTATTTAAAATAATAATTAATATTCTTATAATTTTTATTTTGAATATTAATTTATTTCATTTAATTATATAATATGTAATAATAAAAACAATTTATAAAACATTATTAAATACAAATGTACTAATAAAATTAATATAAAATAATTTCATTGAAAATAATATATAATATTTATTCAATACAATGAAACTGTTATATTTTATTTAAGAAAAACACTGTGTGTTTTAAGAAAAACAATGTTATACATTAATTAAACAAAAAGTGAAATCCATGTGTTAATTTTATTAATTTATAACATAAAACCTACATATAGTATAGAAACTGTTCCTACTTAATAAATAATTTTTATAACACTCTGTACTTTTTGAACACATTTCGTTTTTTTTTTTTTTTTATTATGTATTCATTTTTATTTTTAGTTTGTTTTTTTTTATTATTTTTACTTTTTTTTTTGTATCAACATGCTCTACTTTTGATGTCGTTGTACTATAAGTTTGTTTTCTTTTCTTATTGTTTTGTTTTTTTTTTATATATTTTTACTCTTATTTTTTGTCTCTTTTTGATACATTCGCACTCAAGAGCATATAATAACAAAATAATATATATATATATATATATATATATACAACAAATTTATATATATATATATATATTTATAAAATATGAAAAATATTAAGAATAGAAAAGGAAAAAAATACAAATAAAAAAAACTCAAAAAAAAAAAAACAAAACAACAACAATAAATATATGACATAATTATTATGCTAATAAGTGTTGCATATTTGCAGGCGTTAACCGTAATTATATTGTATAAGTTCTTATTATTGTTGTTGTTTTTTTTGGTTTTTTTTTATGTTTCAAAATTTTTCAGTTCAACAGATTTCCTTCTATTGATATGTAAGGTAAGTGTATTTGTTATTTAAAAATTTTATAATTAAATATTTTTTAAAAAATTTTTCAAAAATTTTCCAAAAATTTGATTTAAGAAATTTTGAAATATAAAAAAAAATTTTGGAGAAAATTTGTTATTTGTTTGATTTTTCATATGTGTTATATTAATATTGTGTATTACCAGATATTATATGTATATTTATCTTATGTATTCTATATTTTTTTTTTTTTGTATATATACACATTTATATATATATACATAAATGAATATATATGTATATATATATTTTGATAATTTATATTATCTTATCATATTTTTTTTTTTTTATTTTGTTAAAAATAAAACAACTTTTTTTTTAAATAAATTTTTTAATATATAACATATATTTATAATGTATATATATACTTACATGTTATATATAGGAAAAGTTTTTTTTTGTATATATATATTTATATATAAGTTAAATTATATATTTTATTTTTTTCCTTTTAGAATTTTTAGTTTGAGAGGAGTAAAACAATAAAAAAATAAAAAAAAAAAATGGATATTCTTAAGTTATATTCCTTTTTTTTTTTTTTAACTTGTAGTTTGTTATCGTTGTTGTTCTTGTTGTTGTTGTTGTGGTTTTTGTTGATGTTGTTTTTGTATTCAAAAAAAGATATATATATATATATTTAGAGATAGAAGTTTGTTGTTTAAGACAAACCAACATACCATGAATAAAAAAAAAGTGTAATAAAAACAAAAACCGAAAGAAATAAAAATAAAACAAGGAAAAAAGGATTTTTTAAATTATGAATTTTTATCTTTGCTATTCTTTTTATATTTTTCGTAAATTTTTTTTTGTTTTTTTTGTTGTTGTTGTTTTTTCCTTTTAAGTTTATAATTTTCGTTTTTTTTTTTTTTGGAGCTTTATTGTTTTTTGAAAAAAAAACTTTTTCCTGTTTTTCTATATTTTTATTTTTTAATTTTTTTAATATTTTATATATATATATTTGTAGTTATATACATATATAATATATATATATATACTATAAAAAGTATATATATATATATGATTTTTAAATCGTTTTATGAAATGTTGAGGTGCTAAGAACTGATTGTTTTATATATTTATATAATAATTTTTTTAACTAAGACATTTATATATATATGATAAATATATATACCTATTTTTTTTTTTTTTTTCAAATTTTCATGTATGTATTGATGTTGTATATTATATATTTTATAATATTGAGATGGGATTTGATAACGGTTAAAGTTTATTATAATTTTTGTTTCTATTCTATACGCAAATAACAATTTTTAACTAAATATGTTTTTATTTTAGTTAGTTTTTCGCATTTTATTTCTATTATTATTATTTTTATTATTATTATTTTTATTATTATTTTTTTTATTATTATTATTATTAAATATTATTATTTGTATAGAAATAATAACGAATTAAATGACGATCACGACAATAATGATGATGAAAATTCAACAATGATTATTGCTTTAGTTGTTGTTGTTTTTATTATTTTTTTTGGATTAAGGAATCTTTTAAATAAAGTTTTTTTATCATATACCCATAGGGCCATACTGTTTTTTTATTTTTGTTTTTTTTTCTTGTTTTATTTTTTTTTTTTTTTTTTTTGAGGTTATAAATAAATTCTTATATGTGTGTATATATATAAATGCGTACTGATATATATATAAACTTTGTGAATATTATTATTTCGCGGATTTTTTTTTTTTTTTTGAATTTTTATTTTAAAAAAGGAAGAAAAAATTAAGGATAAAAATAATATTTAATTTTTTTTATTTGAATTTATTTTTTTTTGTAACGAAGTTTTTTTAAAAAAAAAAACAAAAAAAAATAATTAAAAAAAAAAAACGGCAAAAATTAAATATATATACAAATAAAAGGAAAATAAAAGTTTATTTAATATTATCTTAGAATTTCTTTTTTATTTTCCATATTTTTTTCTCTCGTTCTGTTTTTTTATTTGTTTTTTTTTTTTTTAATTCTTGGGTTTTTTTTTCTTATTTTTATTTCGTCCTTTCAAAACTTAAATAATTTTTCTGAGTTATTTCCTGCCTTATAACACACTTTTTTTTAAAAAAAAAAACTTTTTCTTCCTTTTTTTCTGTTCTACTTTTGCTTTATTTTTAATTTTCACAGCTTTGCTTTTTTATAATTTTTTTATACACATTTTTTAGGCAGTTTTCTTTTTTTTTGCAAAATTTTTGTATTCAATTTATTTTTTTTTTGAATATTTTTTTTGGAATAAAACTTTCACTCAAATTATATTTAATATTTTATTTATAAATATATATTTTATATTTTCATTTATGAAAATTTTTTGCTAGACATTTTTTTATTTTTTTGTATAATACATAATATATATGTGTGTATATATCTTTTTCCTCCAATATGTATATATTTTTTTCAATACAATTTTTATATATATATACTTATAATTTTCTTTTTTTTTTTTTACATATATGCAATATTTTCAATTACATATGTGTGTGTGTGTATATATATTATATGTTTCTATATATATATATATATAAGTACAAGCTTATAATTTTGCTTGTAGAATTTTATATATTTACTATAATAATATGTGCTATATTACTGATATTATATACGATTATATATATATGTGTATATATATGTATATTAGTATATTTAACTGACACACAAAAAAAAAAAATAGGTTTTTTCCTCTATTTAGTGGTGGCGCTGTGTATACCAAAAAAATTTTATGGAAAAAAATGAGAAATTTCTTTCTTTTTTGTTGTTTTTTTTCACTTTTTAGCACAATTTTCTTTTTATTTCTTTTTTTTTTTTCTTATTCAAATAAAATTTTCACAATTTTTTTTTTTTTTTTGACTTAATTTTAATGAATTTTATATTAAAATTATATTAGATTTATTATTCTGGCAGTTTTTATTGAAATTTTTATTATTAGTAATTCTATTTTTATAATATTAACTGTTTTAATTTTAATTTAAAAAAAAAAAAAAATGAAAAAAAAGTCTATATTTGGTGAAAAAAAAAAATTTAGTTTTTTTTTTAGTTTTTTTTCTGAAATTTTTTCACCCAGTCAACGGTTTATCTTGGATGTGTCTTTAATGGAGGAAAATTTTTCTACTTCTGATTTGTTAAAAAATTGGAAAAATTGAACAGAAAAAATACAGTAAAGTTAAAATAGAACACAGTAAAAGTTTCATGTCTTCTTGTAGGTATGTGTAAAGTTTTGTGTTTTTTTTTTTGTTTGTATGCATGTATGTATTTTGTTTCGGTTATTTTAGATGATAATTAAAAAAAAGAAAATGTTTGTGCTTTTTTATTTTAAGCTTGTATAAGTGATAATTATTAAGAATTATGATTGCAATACAATTATAGGATAAATACATATAATATTTCATTTTCATTCTAGAGGCCCGGGTTCGAATCCAAATAAAAGAGAATAAGATTTTATCTGGTTTTCGACTCAACTCAGCTACCATTCGCCATTGGACTCAGATGATTAATTATAAATGTTTAATAAAAAGTACATTAATATAACAATATGAACAAATAATTTAATTTAATAATATAACTCACAGATACAGAAATACCTTACATAAAATTACAATATAAAATTATTACAATATTTATAAAAAACATAGGATTGCATCTATGTTGTATACTATCTCATGTTTAAACTGAATATGGAATTCATTAAGATTAATTCTTATAATAAAAATTTAATAATTCCTTCTGTTCCCACATGCATTTATGTGGGGATCAGAAATTATGACAAAAATTATTTTTTATAATGTTTTGAAAGACAAAAATTATAATAAATTTGGTTGTACTGAAAATTATGAAATTTTAGTAGTGATCACGAATTAAAGCTAGAATTGCTCTAGAATTGCACTAAAATGCTTCTAAAGGCTTCAAAAACGAGTTTAAAATTTTGAAAGACAAAACTAATTAAAAATTTATTTTCACTGGAAATTATGGAGTTTTAGTAGTGATCACGAATTAAATCTAGAATTGTTCTAAAATGCTTCTAAAGGCTTCAATAACAAGTTTAAAGTTTTCAAAGACAAAACTTATTAAAAATTGGTTTTAGTGGAAATTATGAAATTTTAGTAGTTAGTGATCACGGCCCACCTTATCGATATTGTTATGATGATAACATTAACACTAACAAGTTTAATGTCCCAAACAGCTGACAAGGACATTTTCATAAAAACAGATTATAATCAACTTCCTTTGTTCCTTTTTTCTTGTTTAAGCCGTGGACGTGGATAAATGCAGTTTAACCAACTAATAAGTATTAAAATACTGACTAAGTAAATTAAAATACCAAAATTATTAAAATACTAAATAAAAAAACTTTATAAATCTTTGATATAATTAAAATTGTAAACTTAAATTAAATATTAAACTAATATACTTATAAATAAAATTTCGCTAATAAATTAATTTAAATGAAACTTAAAAAAAATCTTATTGTTAACTTTGATTACCACATTTATAGCACAGACGAGCTTATTATGTTTTCTTCCTCAACCCAATATTAGTAAAACTCGATATTAATAAAACTTTTGCCTCTTTATATTTTCTAAATAGTTAAAGAACGCAATTTTAAGAGAAATTAAATCCTTAGCAGTAAGTATTAAAACAATTTTATGTGACTTTTCGTTTAGGATCTTAAAGGAACCAAAAATTAATAATTCCTTATCTTAAAACCCTTGTAAGTTTACTACTTGTCCATTTTTTTTTAAGTACTCAATTAAAATCACAAAATTCCTTTATCGAATATATTATATTTTAATTTACGAAATAACTTAATTTCACATTTGTTTATAAAATATTTATCAATAAATTTCACACTACTACCTTAGTTTTAATTTCTTTGCTTTCCTGTAAATCCAAAACATATTCCAAAAACATTCAAATATCAACATTTAGATTCAATTTCAATCAAAACGTTTCCCCAAATTCATAATACAATTTTCAATAATAAATTCAATGTATTGGGGGTAAAAGGGATCAATGAAATCATGATAAAAAAATTCATTGTGCGTCGACTCTGTGACAATTACTATCATGAAATATTGAAAGAAAAAAAAAAAACAGTAAACGCTGCTATTAATGTTGTTATTTTTTTTCTTCTTGTATTATTAAATAGTAGTAGAAAAGGACAGAAAGTTGAAATTTTTTTAAATTAAAAAAAAGCTTTAAAAGTTTATTGGTATAAAACTATAAAGCAACAAAAAAAAGTTTATTTCAGAATTTCCTTTGGCAAAAAAGTTTTCCTATTATTCCAAATGTTAAACTGAATATAAAAGGAGTGACAGTTCAGAAAAATGTCATTTTTCCAATAAACACAGAGTTGATAATTTTCCAAGCATAAAATTTGGTTTATGACTTGGATAAATCGTTTTTGTTGAATTAATATATATTAATAATGTTGAAGGGTATTTTTTTTATTTTGTGTATGAAATTAAAAACATTAAAATGGTGGAAATAAATAAATTTTCTTGCGTATGCATGCACGAATGAAATGTCAAGAAATGTCAAAACTAAATTTTTTTTTTAGATATTTGTTTGTTTTGATGTTTTAAAATGCACGTGCGTTTTAGCATGGAAAAACAATACTTTATGACGTATTTAATGGAATGAATCAGTTTGTTTTTTATTTAACTAATAATATTTAACATTATTAATATAATTTTTTTATTATAATTTATATTATATTCTATTTACTGTGTTTTATGTGACTTGATTAACGTTTCAAAGGGTTTTTACGTGACTTATTTGCTTATGTTTTGTTATTATTATTATTATTATTGATATGCAATTAGTTTATAAAGTTCTTTAAGCTTCCGCCGGCATTGTTTTTTCAATCTTTAGACAATCATGAGTTGGGATTAAAAACAAGTTTAATGAAGCCCGCGATTTTTGGAATATTCGGCATATTATTCTGAGATGTGTATTTATAAACCCTTGTAATTTATTCTTAATGAATTTAGTAAGCAACCATGATTCCATATGTTGATGTAGATTTTACGCAGAAGTTGAATATTATTAGTTTTGTTGTTTTGATATTTGCAAACTACTTCATATGGGGTCATATCCACCCTAGACTGTTCTAGTTTTTTCGATTCTTTTTTGTACATCTTAGTTGATTTCATCTGTGGACAAGAGGATTTTCCCTTGATACGGAGAAACTATTTACACATTCAATGACTCGATCTTCTAATTTGACTGGGTTGTCATTTTTAAGGTGTAAAACTTTTAAGGTTTTATTTATTATAATCTCTAGGGCAATTTCACGGGAGGTTAGCTGTAGATGGTTTAATTGAGATTGTTCTTTCTTGATTATTGGACAGAGGACATATGTTATTTGCGAAGTCAAGGTCTTCTCAATATTTGTCATTTAATGATACCAATTGATGCCTTTTTCAATAATGCTGGTTTCAATCGTCTCATGGTTGAATAGTAGTAGTCAACTCACACCCACATTAATTGTGAATAATTAAATGATATTCTCATTGTATTATGCTGAAATTTCCACGTTGTCATACATGTTCTTAATTATTGTTGAATATTTACGTTAGAACATTCCTATTCTCCAGTCTGTCCATATTGCATTTCTGTGAATAAAGTCGAAGACTTCCTTGAAGTTAACAAATTAGACAAAGGGTTGATTTTCACTTACGTGCTGGTTCAATAATTATTCGGAGGGCCAGGCCCAGTTTGAGTTGGAAACTTTTCATAATATGAATTTAAATGTGAATTTTAAAAACCTTGAGCTTTGCATATTGCATTTAACCATTTATTTGGTAGTATGTATCGAATTGCTTAAAAAAACTATAGCCTTAATTGATACTATTTTAACTTTAACGATTTTTTGTATGTTCAATTCATTCAAATGTAAATTTCGTTCACAAAAAAAAATGCGCTAAAATAAGATTACATATTTTGTTTTAAATCTAATTTTTATCGAAAAATGATATAGGGAATTGTGCTATTTATTCAATTAATTACTTAATACCTTGATGATAAGATATATTATATAATTTAAAGTTTTATTAACATTACATTCACTTCAAATGATAAGAAAATCAGATTTTATATATTAATTTCAAAAAACTGTAAATATTAATACGCATTGACGTCAGGATATGTATATATATACATATATATTTTTTATTAGTTTTTTTCCTATTTTTGGGGTCATGATATAATTAGTTTAATATTGAAGACCTTGAACGGCATCAAAATTTTTTGTATAAGCTTCTTTGAAGTTCCGAAGGACGTCTGTATTAGTTAAATGATTTTTTAATTTAATGTACTGTATATTCTAATTATCTTCACAATTCTAATTATTTGTTTTAAATCCTTTTAGGATTTGCATTGTGTAGAACTTATTAATATTTTGATTCTAATTTGTTTTATGATTTTGGAAAATAGAATCTGCCAATTTTTTTTTGATAAAATTCTCCGTAGAGCAGATATTTATATAATATGTAAAAATAATAAAATTTATATGTTCATCTCAGATTGACCCTGTACTAGTACTACTCAGATTACCTATGGCAATTAAAACTTTTTCCGATAAATTTTACCAGTACTTCAATGACAGGGTGCTGCTTCTTCTTTTGAGTACAAATAATCAAAAATTTTTATTTGGCCCAAGTGTCAAGGCCTCATTTGCTATCTTAGAAACAGTATGCGAATCTATTAAGATCCCACAATATTTCCATTACAGGATTTTTTTATATTAAATCCTGCTTAATGTGCATTTTGTAATATTTAATTGTTTTTTAACTGACTACTTTTAAACACATATATATCTAGACACGTTTGGTTGCAGGCTTATGTACTTTATTCTTTTTTTAACATCAATAACAAATCAAAAATTTTTTTTACAATATTCGTTTTATGTGGATAACTGTTAAGTTTTTTTTTAAATAACACAAAATAATTTTTTTAAAATACAACCTATATTATTTGTTTCCTCCCAATCATTTAAATTTTAATAGCTGTCAAAATTAAACAAGTTTTGTAGTTAAAACAAGATATTTTAAAACATGTTTAATTTTTGTTAAGCAACCATAGTTTGAATAGTGTATAATTATTACAACAATTTTGTTTTAAAACCGACACTACCCCTTGTTTTTGCATCAATTAAAAAACAACTTCAAAATTCGTTAAATTTAAAATTTTACGTCAATTACTATTATGTTTATCATTAGTTTTAGTAAATAATGTAATATTGGAGACTGGTTTGTTCGCGCCTATAAATGTTTAAAATTTTATAATTATTATTATCAGTGATAATATAATCGGAAATGATTTAACGTCTTTAAGTCACAGATGAACTCGTAGGAGCTGCTTGCATGTTTAAAAAATATCTACTAAGTAATACTTCAAAAGAAATTGGAAATATTTTTTAAATATTTTAAGTCGCACATGTAATTTGTGGAACACATTACTCCTATATATGTTTCCGAATACTTACGATTTAAATCCTTTGTCCCTTGGGAAACCCATATAAAGAGAATGTGATTGATTTTAACACTTCTTAAAAGTTTCACATTCTACACTTGATGTACATTTATGTGCCATTGTTATTCTTTAGCCATTATTCTACGCAAGCCGGTTAGGTGCTTATCCCATTATCTTGACAAACGAGAATTGGAGGTTTTTTAATGAGCAGGAAACTCACAATACCAAAAGTTTTAGTATTCCAGGTCAAATTCTTTTGAAGGTTTTTTCCTCTTTTAAAAATAATATAATAGCTTAAATTATATCTTAATTTGTAAAATATTATTTTTATTAATGACATTATTTGGTAATCTTACCATTAATACCATTATTTTATTCAACTATTATTTATTATATAATATTTATTAGTTGTACTTAACAACAAGAATTCAAATACAATGTATGAACATGTACAATATATATAACTTGACTATCAAGTTAATAAATCAAAATGATTTGAAGTAATCATAATTCTGAATTACTAAGAAAAAAGCGAGAAAAAAAATATGTTTAATCCATTTATCTAAATGCAATTAACGTCACAAAATTTTCAAATTAAATTTTTTTATACCTATATGTCAAAAACAAATAATTTGAACTTTGATCTATTAAGATTACCCTTGGTTTTTGTTAAATAACAATTAGTATTTGTTTTATTATATCAATATATTTATTAATTAATTAATTAATTCAAAAACAAAAACAATTAGCTATGTATTTTCAAAATACATAATATATATATATTTATATTTATGTACTATTCATTGAAACATATAAGTATAATATTACCCCAATTACTAATTACGTTTTGATAACGTCTGTAAATACCAAAAACCAAAAACAAAAGTCATATTTATTTACTTTTATTATATAAATTCTTTAATTGTCAATTTCATTTCCAACTAGAACTAAAATTCTATTTAATTGTTTGTCAAATAGCTTACATTTACTTAATCATATCATTAGTATCAATCATCAAATATTATTCTAATTATATTATTGTTCTTATTTGGAATCCTTTCCATAAAATTTTAATGACGTCAACAATTGAAGACTGGAAAATCCTGTCAAACTATGACGATATTATTTTTGATCATTAAAACTATAAAATATACAAAAAGTCTAGTAAAGAAACTATAACTATCAACAATTAAATATGAAATTTTTAATAAGTTTTAATTTTGGCCCAATGATGAAAGGCCATAATTGCTTTATTCCGGTTTTGAATTATAAATAAAGCAATATTGCCATTTTTCACTTTCTAAGAATAAAATGTATTCTCTCCAAAGTCAAAATGTCCAAAAAAGAAACTATAATACTTACAAAGATTTATTTATACTCTTAAAATATAAATTTGATTCTTTTTCCAATAAAATTTGTCGGTTTTAATGTGAATTTGGCCTTCTTGCAAATACAAGATGTGTATAGTTCTAAATTTTCAAATTAAATTGGTTTTTTTTCAATCAACCCTGTTTCTTGGGATCCAGTAATCGGATCAACAAATTTGATAATTTACTTACCGATCTTATATTTTAGAACCCAAATACAGCTAGAAAAACTTCATTACAGTTTTCATCAAATTATGGGAACGGTCAAGTCTTAAATATCATATAGTAAAAGGCAATAAACAGGTTTTAAACTCACAATTAAATCTTTGTCGTTTCGGAATCTAATATAAACTTCTCAAATAAGTATGGCTTTAAGGCCATAAATTTTACTATATAGCTTGAGGACTACTTTTTTTTTTTAAGCATTAACTCTTCAACGGTTGCTAATAAGCCTGTTTTTACCATTGGTACATGTTGGAACAGGGTGTCATATTATATTTGTGTTATTAGAATTGATCTTAATGAATTCTACATACAATTTAAACATTTAAACGTCTTTGATTTTCAATAGATACAATTCTATTTTACATAAACATTGCAATATTTTGTATTTGAGTTATATGGTATTCTGTATCTGTGGGTTATATTATTCATTTAAATTATTTTTTTATATTTTTTTATATTGTTATATTAATGTATTTTTTATTAAAGATATATATTTATTAATTATTGATTAAGCCATTAATTTGAACCTAATGGCGAATAGTAGCTGATTCGAGTCGAAAAGTAGAAAAGTTTCTTTCACTTCCGCTGAGATTTGAAGCCGGGCCTTTCTCATGAAAGGTCGTCACTCTAAACAGTGTGCCAAACAGCCATTTTTGATTTAGAACTAAAATCATATACGCTAAAAATCAGACATATGGTAATTTTTCTCATTAAAAGTTGAATCATTATCACAATACTAAACATGATTTTATTTCACTGCACCATTAATTTCACCTAACAATTGAAAAAACGAGACAACAAATCAAATTCAAAAGAAATTTCTTTTATTTGCAAACAAACAAATATACAAAAATACAAAAACACATTTATACAATCTGATTAAAAATTTCAGTCACGTAATATGATAAATTGATAAATTGTCATACAAAATATTTGAACAAATCAACGGCTTATCAATTTTATTTTATAAAGAAAAAGCTTTACAAAAGCGCATCAATTGGATCAAATAATTATAATAATGATAATAATAATGAAAGATAAAATAATAAGATAAAATAGAATCAAAAACTTTCCTTAGTTATTATAAAAGTATGAAATTAAGTTAATTTCAAATTAGTTAATAGTTAACTTTCAAACCATAAAGAATACAATAAATTTTATTTTAATTATATTTAATTTATATTAATAATATATATTATAAATTTATTAGAATGTGTTTTGATCAATTATATTCAATGGAAGAAGTTAAATTAAGAAATGGTAAAAATGGTGCAAGAACATGGGTTATAATTAAAAATTCAGTATATGATTTAACAGAATTTATTGATAAAGTAAGTTTAAAATAAATGAAAAGTTAATTATAAAAAAATATTAATAGTTTTAATAATAATATAATATTAATAATAAATAAAAGTAATTGCAAAATTATATTAAAAAAAAACTTAAAAGAAATTAATTAATTAAAAATATAAATAATAATACTAAAATTTAATAACTCAAAATTTTATAAAATAATTTAAAAAAAATATGAGTTAAAAAAATTTTATATTAATTGCTTTTTTAATAAAATACAAAAAACTGAATAAGTTAAATTAAAATTCAAATAATAAATAAATTTTAATTAATAAATGGAAAATATTTTGTATTTCAGTATCAAAAAACCAAAATAATAAAATTATCAATTAAAAATAATTAAAATTTAAAATTAGTTTTTGTATACATGATTTAAAAAATATTATTAAAAAACAAAAGTAAAGAGCTATAAATAATTAACTAATTAATAATTATATATTAGTGAAAACCTGATTTGTTTTAGAACACTAAAAGAGATTTAATTTATTTAATAACTAGCTGTTGGCTCGTCACAGAATGACGGAAGCTCAATTGAAAGAAAAACTTCTTCTAATTAAGAGAAATAGGTCTTATACAGTTCATATACATATATTGTGAATCAATACCATTTTCTTAAATAAAATCGCAAACAATACATTTTGTATTACGCAGATTATGCTTCGATTCTAGTAAAAGATACACAAACTAAAACAAATGACTTATATAATTTGTTGTTGTATTTTAAAAATTTGTAGATGAATAAGTTATGTATTCTACCTTTTGTATGTTTTGAATTTGATAAAATGTTGGGGTCTTTAGCTCAAATCCCTTCTTGGTGATTCTTTTTTAATTTTAACTAATATTTTTTTTATATCATTACGTACTTGTTTAAATTTAAAATTTTTAAAATTAAATTCGATAAATTGGTTTGTTAATAAAAGATTTGGAATTTTTTTTATAGATTTATTTTGTTTCAATATAGATCTATTAATCCATCTATTAACTTTTTGTATATATATATTTAAAAAATGTTGTCAAGCTATGCATATTGTTTCACAACCTTTATTTAGATTCAAATTGAAATACTTGTTTGTTGTCAACATTCTGAAATGTACCTACTCAACATGCTTAACCATGTACCTATTTATATGTACATAAAATTGTATTAAATAAATGTTGAGCTTTGAATTGAGTTTTGCATTATGAAATGCAAATTTAAAATTTTATTTTACGATTTTTGTTATTATACCTAATTAAGTTAAAACAAGTTAAGAAACAGTCAGTCGGTGCAACCGACTTAGAAATACCCTACACCTATTTGGTTCAAATTTAAGGACATATCCATAAGTCATTTTAACACCATAAAAGCTGTTATTAATTTGATCGTAAAACATAGCTAACCAAATTAACTTTATAATACTAAAAACATTTTCTAATTACACTATCTATTAAAAAATATTACAAATTCTTACTAATTTATCTATTTAAAAATATTAAAAAACAAACAAACTTGAAATAAATGAAAATATATTTATTCCAATTCAATTACAAAATGAAAAAATTCTAATTATTAAATTTTGTGATAAAAAGATAATCAAAGCATAATATATTTAATAATCCAAATTTTTAAAAATTGCAATTATTTTAAATGGTTAGTTTATATACCTAATACAAAAGCTTACAAACGCAAAATATGCAATAAATGTATTTCTAAAATACAATTACAAATTTAGACCTTTTCATATAATTCATTTAAATATTCAAATAAATTTTACATAAATGCAGCAAGTACCTTTGAATATAGCTGAACCACTACAATTAAGTCTAGATTTCGGAGACACATAGGACATAGGAAATATATTCTTTGGCTTTAAAATTAAACTCAACCAGAACCAATTCTCATGGTACTTTCATTACTAGTAACCTAGAGTTAAATTTCATCAAAATACCGGCATTATTTTTTGAGTTATGGTGTTTTAAGATATATGTTTGTTAGTCCTTGAACTTGTAAAGGGTTCCAGAACTCCAAACCATGGTACGATTTCGCCCATATGCAGTCCCGTCATACTTTCAATACTAGTTAACCCTTGTATACAATTGGAACGTTCTATCTTAATTTTAAGTTACTAGTTTTATTAATTTCGATGATAAGCTTTTACACATTTGGGGGTCTAAGAGAGGTCCTGAACCACCACTCCAAATGATCCCAAGTTAGGGGGGCACGGAAGAAATAGTAAAGAACACCCTGGGCCAAATTTGAAGCTTCTACATTTGTTTCAAGTTACGATTTTTATTAATTTCGAAAATATGCTTGAAGGTCCTCGGAACTGAGTGCCGGGTCCCCGACCCACTAGTCCAATGGGGCCCAAATTTCAAAGACACTTACGCAATAGGAAGGGACACCGTGATACCAAATTTGGAGGTTATATCTTCATTGGTTTCGGAATTACGCTAGTTTGGCCTAAATTCGATCAAAAAGTTCTCAGTTCCGAACCCATTGTCCAATCCTCACCGTACGTAGTCACCGCCGTAGTTTCATTACCAATAACCTACAGCACAAATTTCATGAAGATAGCCTCATTAGTTGTTGAGTTATCGTGATTTTTAATATATGTTCGTTATCCCTGACACCGACTAAAAGGTCCAGAATTCAAACCCATGGGCTGATTTCGCCCTTATATAGCCCGCGCTTTACTTATAGTACTAGTTAACCCTTGTACACAATTTAAACGGTCTATCTTAATTTTAAGTAACTATTTTTAGTAATTTCGATTATAAGCTTTTAAAACTTGGGTGGTCTGAGAGGGGTACTGAACCACCACTCCAATTGATCCCAAATTAAGGTAACACGCAAGAGATAGTAAAGAACACCCTTGTGGCAAATTGGAAACTTCTACATTTTTTCAAGTTGTTATCTTTATTAATTTTAAAGATATGCTTTAAGGTCTTCGGAAATGTGTGGCTGGTCCCCGACCCAGTATTCCAATGGGACCCAAATTCCCAAGACACTTAGGAAATAGGAAGGGCCACCCTGATACCAAATTTGGAGGTTCTATCTTTATTGGTTTCGGAATTATGCTCGTTTGGCCTAAATTCGATCAAAAAGTTCTAGGTTCCGAACGCATGGTACAATCCCGACCTTACGGAATCCCCGAAGTAGTTTCATTACTAGTAACCTACAGCACAAATTTCATGAAGAAAGCGTCATTAGTTGTTGAGCTATCGTGATTTTTTATATATGTTCGTTAGCCCTTCGATCGATTAAAAGGTCCAGAATCCGAACCCATGGGCCGATTTCGCCCATATGCAATCCCCGCCGTACTTTCAGTCCTAGTAACCTACAGTCAAAATTTCATCAAGATAGCTCCATTATTTTTTGAGTTATCGTGCCTACGGACGGACGGACGGACGGACGGAAGGACGGAAGGACGGAAGGACGGAAGGACGGACGGACGGACGGAAGGACGGACATGGCTATATCGACTCAGGCGGTCACGCTGATCACAAATATATATACTTTTCCATATCTAGCTCGCTTCCTTAAGGTGGTTACAAACACCATACCCAAGTTATTCTATAGGTGTAAGGTATAAAAAACATATATTTTATTTGATTTCTATGGTGGATTTCATTTGGCTTTATTTCATAGATGAGGGAAACTTTGAAATTGCTTTGACTACATTGCTTGGTGTATTTGCTTTTCATCGATATCTCAGATTTTCACTGAAATTAATGAAGACTTATTGCAGAAATGTTGCTTCCTGTAAAACATAGTCTTAATTTTTAATATCAAAATGTTTTACTTTTTATATAAAATTTCCAGAAAATGTACTGTGAGTTTTAAAAAATGAAATGAATTAATTCATAAACATTTAAAATAATTTAAATTCATAAAAACATTTTTGTTTTTTTATACCCGTATGACTATACAGTCGAAGGGTATAATAAATTTGCCATTACGTTAGTGACGCAGAGAGGAGGGGGGGGGGGGTAGATATAGACTCAAGTGTATGGATTGGATCAGAATCGAAAAATAAATCGATTTAGCTATGTATGTCCGTCCATTCGTCCGTCCGTCCGTCCGCCCGCACGATAACTCAAAAACTAAAGGAGCTAGGATCTTGAAATTTTCACAAATTCGTTTTTTTGCAATAGACGTCATCGCTATTTAAATCCAGCTATTTTGGTTCATGGGTTCTGATAGCTGCCATACAACTTCTTTTTTTATATGAGCATTACTCTGTACCTATTACAGCTACATGTCTGAAATTTTGTCAAAAAGAGTTTAGTTTTATGGCCAAAGTTTCTGCAAAATTAGGTTGGTCAACTCCAATGGGTTGGAATAGCTGCCATACAACTTCTTATTTTATATGAGTATTACTCTATACCTATTGAAGCTGGGTGTCTGAAATTTTGGCAAAAATAGTTTAGTGTAATGGCCAAAGTTGCTGCAAAATTTTGTTGGTCTACTGCAAAGAGTTCAAGTAGCTGCCATACAACTCCCTATTTTATATGAGCATTACACTACACCCAATGAAGCTGGGTGTCTGAAATTTTGTCAAAAATAGTTTAGTGTAATGGCCAAAGTTACAGCAAAATTTGGTTGGTCTACTGCAGATGGTTCGAGTAGCTGCCATACAACTTCTTCTTTTATATGAGTATTACACTACACCTAATGAAGCTGGGTGTCTGAAATTTTGCCGAAAATGGTTTAGTGTAATGGCCAAAGTTACTGCAAAATTTTGTTAGTCCACTGCAAAGGGTTCGAGTAACTGCCTTACAACTCCTTCTTTTATATGAGCATTACTCTACACCTAATAAAGCTGAATGTTTGAAATTTTGCCAAAAGTAAATAACCGGATGATATAATGTATATGGTACGGTCATACGGGTATCCTAGAGTTGACACAGTCTACTCTACCACACTCTTCCTCGTTTTTAATAAAAATAAATAAAATAATTTTTCGCCTACTTATGGTAATTTATGATATTTTATTTTCTAAAATAAAGCTCATCCAACAAAACATTAATATTTTATTTTTTTATAATTGAACACAGCTAACAAAACACATTTAATTGAATGCGTTTGTTACACGTCATTTCCTGGGCATCTATATAAATAATAATATAAATAATAATAGTATCAAATTCTTAATTTTGGTAATTATCTACAACCTTTCATTCGAAGGCCCCTGTTCCCGATAGGTCGATTCTCGGTTACAGAGAACTTTTAAATTTTAATTTTAAAAACTTTTATGTGGTTCTCGAAATCGACTCAGTCACAAAAATACATTAATATAAACATGTAATTCAATAATATAACTCACTGATATAGAAATACCTTATAATCCAATATAAAATTGTTACAATATTAACAAAATAGAATTGTATCTACTGAAAATCTAAGACATTTCTACATGTTATGAGAACAAGTACTTTATTACTCATTCAGATCAATTCTAATAATAAGAATATAAAATGTCCTCCCTTTTTCAATATGTACTTATGTTATGAAGGCTTATTATCCTAACCTTTTTAACAGTTATCATTTAGAAAAACAACGCATTAAAATTTTAAATTTAATTAAAGTTAGAATTAAAATTACAAATTAATAGAAGTTCAAATAAAATTGTAACTCATCAAAATTAGAAACCCTTAAAAAGTCCTCATTTGTCGCTAATAATTGACATAAAACGATATTATGCTGCATAGGAAAAGTTTGGCAAAAAACATTTTTTTTCGAGAGTAATTCCAATTTTAAGCCCCATATTTCTTATTTGTAAATTAAATATTAAAATTTATAAAATAATAATAAATTATGTTGAAATAGATTTATTTTACAATTTTGATAGCTACAATTATAATTGTAAATTAAGTGAAACAGGCCCTTATAATTATCACATTTTTTAATTAAATAATTTTATTAATAATATTATTAAATAAATTAAATACTTATAATATAAGTATATATAAAAATTAAAATTTGTTATATTTAACATACTATATATATATATATATATATATATATATATATATATACATAACAAATGCGCAGATACAAAGTTGTAAAAATATTTAATATTTGATTATACTTTTGAAATAAATTATCAGTTAATTTATAGGTCAATTATATTTTTTTTTTTAATTAATTAATTAAATTAATATTAGTATAATTACGCTTTTAATGAAATAGGTTTTTTTTTTTTGCAAAACAAAATTGATATATTTTTAATTAAATTAATTATACAATAATATAATTATTGTATAATTAAATACAAAATAATTATAACTTAATAATTCATCAACGAAAATATAGTTTAGTTAGAAATTAGAGTTAAAATATCTTTTTAAAAATTTGATTTAACATACTAAATGAAAATTCAGGAGTATTTCGTCCTGTAATACTATACCACTGCACTATATTAATTGAATGTAGTATTATATTGCCAAGACAAACTCGTATAAACCTTGATTATTATTCCTATTATTCCTCCTGTAAGATATAAGAATCAATCAAAAAAGGCTTGTTTCGCTAAAAATTTTTTTAATTATAGTTTAAATCTTTTCTTAATGATCTTTTCCCTAATAATAAGATATGAAATTAGTTATTTTAATGTAATTTGTTTTATAAATTTGGGATACCCTTATCTATAAATGATTTTTAGGTGAAAACCCAATGAACGCTTTGAAAGCTTCGCATGCTTATTCTTACAGAAACAGAAATGCAAGCAAAGCTACTATGACCCAAAAAAAACTTCAAAATTTTGACATATTTCATAAGTAGTTAAAGCGTTGAAAGCAAGCGAGGCATAAAAAGCGTTCATTGGACCTACACCTTTAGAAATATAGATATTCTAGATTTTAGACATTGAAAGTCCTACAATTGCAGTTATTTAAATCCAATTAATTTATATTTATGAATTAATAATAAATTACATATAATTTTTGAAGTTCTTAACCTAATAATTAATACTTGACCATTGATCTATACTTAAATCATCAGTCCTTCATTCTTATTCTTGAATTCAAACTCCGACCAGGTATCTGTATGATTTCCATAAGTGATACAACTATGTATAATTAATATATATATGTACAAATAAGTAATAAAAGTGCTATTAGCGCATCCTAACGAACCTAACATATATAGAGCTTCAAAATTCTGTCCTATTATTTATAATTTATGAAAATCAAATAATAAAAATATCGTTATTATTCTAATTAACGATTTTAATTCGCAATAAAATTTAATAATATATTATTCAGTAAACCAAGTGCTTTATCTTAATTTCTATTGATAGTTTAATTAAACTCAAACCGCATTTCTCTTAATTTTTGTTGATTTTTATTTATTAGATTGCACTTAGTGTATTGCTTCTAAACACATTTAAAAATATAAATTTTGTAATAAAAGTTTTTATTATTTTTATTCTATCTGTCTGTCCGTCTGTTTGTTTATATAACTTCTACACTTCGGTTTTTTTAAAAATAACGCTTAAATATTAAAAAATTCAAAATATTGAAAGTAAAAACAGTGAGAGGAATTTGAGAAGAAGCATGAGGTATTTTAGGTAATTTCGTTTAACTCCTTTTAACTACAATCACTCATAAATTGGTAATTCCTTGATTTTAGCAAAGGATGGGCTTAAAAACGCTATAAGGGAATTTTTGAACGGTTGTACAAAGTTTAAACTTAAATTTTTTTAGAATAACTGTTTATATGTTCTGTTAATTAGTATTTGTGTACATGAATTTATTAATAATACAAACTAAGAATTTTATTTAGTAATATAACTCACAGATTAAGAAACACCTTACAATTCATCCAGATATAAAGTCATAATAATATACTTTAATTAGAACTGTATGGTTTAGTTGGAATACTAAACTGCATCTTATTGCAGTTATTGGTGAACTAGTTCTCCAATGCTAAATATTATTTCAACATTTTATAATCTAGGATGTTTCAATTTGTTATGCAGCCTAGCACTACCTCATGATTTAATAGTATGAGAAATTCAGTAAGACCAATCCTAATAATAAGCTTTTAAATTTGTCAAGTACCTTCCCAACTCATTATTTCCCAACACATACGGTATTGACAGGCTTATTAGTCAAACTATTAGCACTTAGTAAGAAATTCGAAATACGATTTACATCTTAGATTGTGCTTATTTGAAACCCATTTTCCTTAACATACTTGGTTTCTTTTGGCACTGCTTTGGTCTAACTTTATTCCACCCATAAAATATATATTTATTAAATATCAAAAAAATAAAAAAAACTTTATTGCTTAGTTATACATTTAACAATTTTTTTGCAAAATATATTTACATAACTAAACTTTATCTAAATCAATCAATATTGATAAGAAACTGTATTTGTATAATTGATAATTTAATAGAAAACAATAAAAAAACGCTCCCTCAATTTTGTCAAACTTATCTTAATTAATATTTATGAAAAATAATTAAAATAGAATAAGTAAATTAATATTAATAGTATATAGTATAATAAATTTGGAGAATTGTCATAAAATTTTGTATTAGAAACTAACCAAATTAATTAAATTTCTATAGATTATTAATTAAAAAATTTCTAAATTAATAAAATATGCCGCAGTTTATAATTTTGAGTAGAGTTCAATAACATATGAAAAAGTATATAATTAATATTAATCTAAAATATAATTATTAATTAATTAATTTATAGTTAAAAACTTTCCTTAATTAAATTTAATAATATAACTCACAGATATAGAAAAATCTTATATTTAATTATTTATTTATTATTAAACATTTATTTATTATTAATTTATTTAAATTAATATAAATTTATTATTAATAACATTAATATATTATTAATATATAATTAAGTACATTATATTATACTAACTTATTTTAAATTTTTTATATTTTTAGCATCCTGCTGGTCCTGATCTATTACTTGATTATGCTGGTAAAGATGCAACAAGTGCATTTCGTGATGTTGGACATTCAATTGATGCAAATCAAATGTTAAGAACATATAAAATTGGTGAATTAGCAATAATGGAAGAAACATCAAGATCTGGTTCAATATTATCAAATAATATTGTAAATAATACAACAGATAATCAAATTAGAAAACAAAAGAGAAGACGTGCTAAAATTTTCTTTTGCATTTAATAAAAAAAAAAAAAATATAAATTAATAATTAAATAAATTTAATTAATATAATTTTAAATGATTTTATTTTTATTAATAAAATTTATTTAAATAATACTTTTTTTAAATTAATTAAAATAAAATATAACTTTTGTAAAGTTTTTAAGTTTTATATATATACATATATTTAATTTTAATTTTTCATATAATTTGATATTGTTTTTTTTTTTAGTATAAAAACATTAGTCTAAATTATATAAATTTTTAATATTAATTAAGTATTTATATATTTATATAAAATAATATTCAAATAAAATATTTATATATAAAGGAAATAAAGAATGATTGTTAAGTTATACATGTTGTACATGAAAAAATTGTATAAATGAAAAAAAAAAAAAATTCTAAATTTATTTTTCTATCTTTAAACTTTCATTCACAGAAGTTAGTAAGCGATGCAAAAGAATTTTAAGGTAACAAAAATATAAACATGATTGTTTATTAAGGCAAAAAGTTATTCGCTTCCCAATAGGTAGCAAAAGTTTTTGGTAATTTTCCAACTCAGTAAAAAACAACTTTATTTCTTCTACTATTCCCCAACTGATTTATAAAAATGCTGCCATTGCTGACCCTGAACAAAAAGCAGATTTACTGGCACAAATCTTCGCAGCACTCTTAACACTGCCGGCAACAACTTCATCTCCTCCGGTCTATGCACCAGTAAATTCAAAACTTAAAAAAAATAATTTTCGTTAACCAGTTGTCGCTAAAGTTCTTAAGGGTTTGAATGTTCACAAATCTGTTGGCCCTGACGATATTCCACCAATTGTCCTCCAAAAATGCGCAAACATCCTAGCTGGTACACTAAGCAAACTTTCCCACATACCTTTTATTCCTGACTCTTACCCTTCTACCTGGGCTTATGTCCAGCCAATCCCAAAAGAAGGTACCCAGAGCAATCGTGAAAATTATAGACCAATTACTCTAACATTAGTACTATCAAAGGTTATGGAGTTAATCTAAAGTTATATAGGGAGTAATGGCCTAATAAGTAACCAATAATATGGTTTTAGGTCAAATAGATCAACAGGTGATCTTTTGACTTTTTTGACTGAAAAATGGGGTCGTTGCTTGTAAAAATATGGCGAAACAAACATAATCGCTCTGAACGAACCAAAGTTTCAAGTTCCTTAAATAATGATCTCCAAATAATTCAAGATTGGGGAAGCGTGAACAGGGTAAGTTTTAATGCTTCAAAAACCCAAAGCGGTTTGTTATCAACCAAACTAAGCACTTCTGTACCAAAAATTTCTCTTGGCAATGCGAGTAATCAAAACTCCAAATCATAAAGAATCCTAGCCATGGAAATAAACGCAAAATTTTCATGGAACGACCACATATTTTCAACCGCAAAAGATTCCGCGAAATGCCTAAGATTCTTAAATAGGAGTAGGAAATACTTTACATCTCCAAACCTACTTCAAATTTATAAAACCTACCTTCGGCCGAGACTTTAGTATAATTCTCACATATTTGCTGAAACACCCAGCATCGCTCTTCAATATCTGGATAAAATACAAAAGGGAGCTGTTCGTATTATCAATGGTAATAAGAGTACCAAAAGACTTTATATTTTTAAGTCGCCGCCAAATACTATCCCTTAAATCAAATTTTCCTCCCTTAGGAAAAAAAAAACACAAAAACTCACAGATACAGAATACGGCAGTGATAGATTGTTGAGATAAGTTTCTTTAAATCAATAACGTACATCAATTTTTTTTTGGGTTAATTTCGTTAAATACATTAATTATTTGAATTTTTTAGCCTGTTTAATCTAACTACCGTGTCTGTGCTTTATTGCTATATTACACTCTAAGTTTTTTTAAAATGATGATATATACAGGGTGTTCCCGACTCGATGGTCTTCCTTCAAATGGGTGATCGGGCATATCGAGCAGAACAAAAAATTGTATGGGAGGGGGGGGGTCTATTTTCAATAGTTTAGAAGTTATGGGGCCTTAACTGTTTTTCGACCATAATTTAGTTTTATTTCGATAAAATTGGAACCAAATAAGATAAAACAAAAATAAGTATAGCATTTAAATGCTTATTAATGCAGATTTCTTAAGTACTATCAAACATTACTCTAAAGTTTCTCAGTCTGAGGTTATAAGGGCTTAAAGTCCAATATTTTTAACAAAATATCAATTAAATCCCTTTTATCAAGAAAATAACGGTATTAACATAACAGTTTTTTTACTTCAAAATATTACCCTTCTCTTTCCCTGCATTTTGAGTATACTAGCACTTTTATAGCTCAAAAACTTTGAAAGTTATAAAGTAAAAACTTTTTTGTGATACCTGAAATTTAACTAAATTTGAATTTTTTTGAATTGAATTGGACTTTAAGCCCTTATAACCTCAGACTGAGAAACTTTAGAGTAATGTTTGATAGTACTTAAGAAATCTGCATTAATAAGCATTTAAATGCTATACTTATTTTTGTTTTATCTTATTTGGTTCCAATTTTATCGAAATAAAACTAAATTATGGTCGAAAAACAGTTAAGGCCCCATAACTTCTAAACTAATGAAAATAGACCCCCCCTCCCATACAATTTTTTGTTCTGTTTAAATGCTATACTTTTTTTTGTTTTATCTTATTTGGTTCCAATTTTATCGAAATAAAACTAAATTATGGTCGAAAAACAGTTAAGGCCCCATAACTTCTAAACTAATGAAAATAGACCCCCCTCCCATACAATTTTTTGTTCTGCTCGATATGCCCGATCACCCATTTGAAGGAAGACCATCGAGTCGGGAACACCCTGTATATATATTAAAAAAAAAATTATTTTAAATTTATACAAAATATAATTTAAAATAATTCAATTTAATACATTAAAAATAAATTCTCTTTAATCTATTACTGGTAATTTGCCGTGACCAGGATTCGAACCTGGGTTACTACGGCCACAACGTAGGGTCCTAACCACTAGACGATCACGGCTATAATAGAGATATAATAATTTAATATTAAAAGTTGATTAAATTGTTAAAAAAAGTAACAAATGTACAAAAATACAATAATAAAATTCCACTCAAATAAAGTGTTTAAGTAAATTGCCTGAAGCCAATCATTGCTTTTAGTAGAAAAGTAATTGAAAAAATTGTAATTTCAATTACAATTTAAAGTCTTTTGCGATTGAATTGAAAGAGAAAAAAACAATAATTTGTTTTGGTTCCAATGACTAGCTTTCTTTTATTGTGGCGTAGTTTTTTTCACACTTTGAATAGCATTATATACTTATTGGTGCACATGTATTAAATTTTAATAATTGCAAACGCATTTTGTTTGTAAAATTATCGTTATACTATACAGGGTGTCCCGCATTTACTTTCCAAAGAGTGTAAGTGATGGAGGATGTTAAAATAATCAAAAAATTCTTTGGAAGATGGAATCTACCTTAAGCTCCGAATAATATAGCTTTAAAGATTTATAACTTTTAAAAAATTTATTTTGAATTTATATTTACAGAATTAGAACTATTTAAGATATTCGAAAAATAAAAAAGAGAATTTTAAGTTTATAAGGTCAGTCATAAGGTCCGAAAACTGAAAAAGTTGTAATAAAAAATAGACTTTACTTGATTTACTAAAAAAAACTATTTACTCTTTAATATTGTGGTCAATAAAATTGCGCAATATTCTACTGGTAGGTGCTCTTTGCAAATATTTAATTTATTAATCCAAAATAGCATCTTTTTTGAATCATGGAGGCGCTTCTTAATAATTCCACTATTGGTTAATAATTAAAGGTGTATTTTACAAAACTGTTAACTATCCCTCAAGTATTTGAGAAATTCAATCATGAATATTTTGTTTATTTATATCAACCTTTTGGATGAATGACAATTAGTTTATCCGACAATACCTAATTTAACCAGAACCGTCTGGGCTTTGTATTTACTGATATCAGTAAAGCTTTTGATCTAATGCCTTTTAAAATTATACTTGAAAGTCATGGAGCGTTAGGATTCTGAAGTTATAGCTTGAATTGACTATTGTTTTACCTATCATCTGGGTCGTATCAAGCTCTGTTCGGTCAGTTACAAAAGCTATATTATAGGTTTAAAACTGTTATTACTTAAACTACTTCGATGATTTGAAGGCATTTTTATTAAGAAAAAACATTTAAAATATGTTCAGGATTTTAAACCACATTCACCTACCACCACCGATCCTTTCAAAAAACTTCTTTTTTTCAAACAAAGTATATGCTTGAACTCGTAGTTTTTGATTGAAAATTTAAGGTTTGAATTGCGATTCGATCTTATGAATTCAACAAATGCTTCTAAATTTTTATAATCCATATCATATGCTTAAATCTATTAAAAATCTAATGGAGAATGTTTTAATGGAGGTATATCGTTTTTATATTCCACAATGTACAATATTTAGAAAGGTACAGTGTACAAGTCTTGAATAACCCACATCCAAAAGTTGTAATGAAATTAATATATATTAATAAAATTAGAGCATTTCCTTATTGATTAATTCAGCAAAGAAATAGATGGACCACTTCGTTTCAGGTGCATTAGCTGGAACAGTATTTTGGATTGGAGTATTTTTGGAATAGTAGCAGGAGTCCAAAGCAAAACGGTATTGAAATAATTTTCAAACGTTCGTTTAAAATTTTCAGACTTCCTATCTTGTAAACCAGAAGTTGGGTCGACGTGATTAGAAAAACCGAGTCTCAAATTTTGTAGCAGAACCTATTAAATGTAAAAAACAATGTAAAAAGTAGCACCATAATTTTTAAAGGCTATTTGTTAGGTTGATCACACAAAAGGTTTTTAAAAGTTTTATATCTTTATTTCAGTTCTAGGTCACAAGATACAAAGAATGATCAACGTGAAGCGGAACTTTTAATTTTTAAATCGATTCGTTTCGAACCTCTAAACGGGGCCATTCTCAAATTAAATGGTATTACTAATTAAGTAAATGACAATTTCCTGTATTCCATGAGTATTAAATTCAATTTTGTCAGCCCTTAACTTGTCAGTAAAAGTTATTAAATTATAATTTTGGTTTTTTTCAAATTACTTAAATGAATTCGAAGCTCAAATATTAAGACTCAATATACATATTGTATTTTTTAGAAAATCTCCACCAAATAACAGTTAATCTTATTATTTTTTATTTCCGTTTCAAGGAAAACAAATGACCGATAAGAGTTCCAATATCTTTTATTTAAATCACATAATTCTTAAATTTTTATATATATATATATATATATATATATATATATATATAGGAAATGAATATAGGATTATTGTAATAAACTCCTACGTAATTGAATGCTAATCTATATCTTTTGATATATTTATTAGTTTATTGCACATAATGGTATTAAGGTGAAATAAATATTGTGCAAATATTCAGATTTTATTGATAATATTTTATAAAAATAATCTTTAATTTTCATATTTAATTATAAATTATGTAAAACGCAATTGCAATCAATCATTATTATAATATACTTTAATTTTAAACACTGTCATATGTTATCATAAAGCAACAAAGTATTCATCGTATTTAATTTGATTTACTATTTTTTTTTTGCAGTAAGCCCCAATATATTAAAAAACAAAAATGCAATGTAAATAAACAATATTAATATTATATAATAAGTTTAATAAAAAAACGAGGAAGATTATAGTTGCCCTTATCAACTTTTAGATACCCGTGCAAACCCAATATGTGATGTTCAAAATAAAGTAAACCATTAATAAATATAGTGATTTCTCATGTATTATATAAATTACATAAAAAAAATACAAAAAAATAAAATAATAAAAAAAAATAAAATTTGACCCACCCAAAAAGTTGGTTCGAGTAATGTCCAACTATGCCAACGTATTTGCCCTATTATGTTACTTTCTCATTGTTAATTTTAACCTCGTTGCTTCATTATTTTCACAGTTATTGGATTAACAACTTTGTATGGCAGCTTCCCAAAACTAGTGATGAATAAAACCAAGGGTTTTTAAAAAAAGCACATTTTCAAATTTATATTGTATTAAATACTGAGTTTAAGTTTGGAAATATTTACTTGGAAATAGTTACTGCTTACTTATAAAATTTACTGCAAACAGTAAAGTTTTAATTTTAAAGTTGTTATAGCCCTTCAATGGAGAAGGTTGTCAAGTTTCTCAAAAATCTAACTACATCTTACTTCCAAACACCCCTCCCCTCCCCTTCCATTTTTTTAGGTTCTAGGAATTAAATTGTGAATAAAAATTTGGAATTTTACTTAGAATTATACAATCTAAGCAAAAATAGGTAAAACTGAGAGACACTTTCTTCAATTTAAGGAACCGCTTTTAAATTTAAGAAAAACCTTTAACATATGTTAAAATATAATGTTGGGCCTATAAATTTTGTATATTAATTAAAAAAAAAATTGGACAGGTATTCAAGTTACAGGTGCTTAAAAATAGCAAAATTTAAATTTTCGAGCCCTTATAGCTCCTAAACAGGGGGCTTGACAAAAAAATTTTGTTAACCGACTCCTACTAAACCGTTTAGGAGATATATGGGACCAAAAATTTTGCAAAAACTGAGTTTTATATAATGGTAAATTTTAGTACCGTATGGCAACCCTAAACATTTGCATTTGAAATATTTATAAAATTTATGAAACCAGCTATCGCTTGCCGTTTTCACATTGAAAATATATCTAACAGAACTGTTGTTATAACAATTTAAATATAGGTCTGTATGTCCGTAACAGATGGGGCTACAGAAAAAAATTCTTCTACGATATTATTTTTTTTGCAAAAACTACCCATGGTTAAAATTCTTTACTCTATTTCAAACGGTGTAAAAGTTTTTGCAAACATACGGACGGATGGACGGACGGACAGAGTGAAGCTATATAGGTACATTTTTACAAAATTTTTTGAAAATGTGCTAAAAATGGGGCCCAAATTATACAAAACTTCGAAAAATTACTTACCTTATTAAATCTAGTTTTACTTATTCGTTGCAAAAATATATACTACTGGTTCCACCAAATCCCTATGGTAACCACTTTTAGTTTTGCCCCAAGTTACCTCAAAATTTGCAAAACAAGCTTGTCGTATTACTTAACTTTCCTTCTTTTAATGACAACGGGATAGAGTAATAAATAGTTCTAAAGATATATATAAGCAATATTCTAAAACTTGTACGGAGGCTCCACGAAAATGACACCTTAAAATTTTGAAACTTTTTAAAAGTGCTTATTTAAAGCCGTATTATACAAACTTGCCACAATTTTCATCGTCCCAGTGTTCTTAGTTTTGAAGAAATTCATATTGGTTTAAAAACTTTGTATGGCAGCTATCTGAAGCGAATGTTCGATTTTAACCAAAAACAATAAGGAACCTTCAAATTATCTAAAAATCACTTTGTGTGATTTGTAAAACTCTAGCTTTTTTAGTTTTTGAATTACCGTACTGACGGACACACTCAGCGGGATCAATATACTTTTTGATGCTGATCTTATGTATATCTTTGAGTCTATATTTAGCATATCTATATAGATGCGCTACAAACGGAGGAGAAATTTTAATATACCCGTCACCTTATTATACACGGGTATTTATTATTGCAATATAAAATAAAGAAACATAAAACGGGGTTAAAACAATTTTGGAACTTTTAAAGTTTGGTTCTCTCCGGACCAGAAACAGAAAGTTGGTCCTGGTAATAATTTTGTTTCTAAAAACTGCTTCAAAGTAAAATAAATATCCTCTGATGAAAAAAACTGTCCGTTTATATGGCAGAAACTCGAAAGACGAAAAATTAAGAAAATTCGCAAAAAGTGAAAAAAAAAAGATTAAATCCAAGAAAAAACTCAGAAGAATGACCATATAATTCATTAGTACTACTTTAAAGTATTTCTCAAATGAAATCAAAATTCTATTTTAAAGCTTCTACGAAACTATGTTAAAATGTTTGAGATTTATAAACGTTTTTTCCTGTCCTGTATATAATAATATTTCTCCTCTTGTTTTTCGAAAGTTCAGAAATTTAAGAAATCGTCTAAAGTTTAAGTATCCATACAAATTTTTCTTTACAGTTTTTTAGTACAATTTGCAAACTAAAATCAGTTTAAGCAGTCTTAGCACATCACAATGCAATTTTAACCGTTTCAGTTCAATTCAATTTTGAAAATAATTTTAAAATGTGGTTTATGACTTTGCTAAGTAAAAAATATATTTTTTTAACAAAGAACTTGTTCGACTCGAAAATAAAAATAAAA
This sequence comes from Dolichopus griseipennis, assembly GCA_963082915.1. NCBI lineage: Eukaryota > Metazoa > Arthropoda > Insecta > Diptera > Dolichopodidae > Dolichopus > Dolichopus griseipennis. The sequence continues at coordinate 105,871,845 of OY720442.1, forward strand.
AAATTTGCCACCAGATGGCTTATAATTTTCAGAGTGTTGTTATATGAACAATAAATTTAATCAAAGACATCCACCTTTTTTCTTAATTTGTTTTTAAACCAAAGTTCTTTTAATAAATAGTAAGATTGAAGGTGGTGTCGAGAGAATCAATTTTTTTTTTTGACTTTCAACTTAAGTCGATTTGAGTCAACTACCGGTGTCGGGGAAATCAATTTGTGTTGTTTAACTTTAAAGTTGTCTGAGTCGACTTTGAAATTCAAATACATTTTTGTGTTTGAAATTACATTTTGGCATTGGCGTTGTTTATATTTAAATCTATTCTGTTAAATGTATTCTGTTATTGGCGTCGTTTGTGTTTAAAAATTTAAAGAAAAATTAAAATGAGTAATTTAGAAAGGTAAATAAAGATAAATAATTTATATAAATATGAAAATTTGTATTTATTATTTTCAGGAAAAAATGTTTCAGCAACAGGAAACAATTAGAAAAATTAATCAATCTAATGGAAGCAACCACAAAAAACTCATTGCAAAAATTATTAGTAGTAAATATAATGCAGCTCAAAATAAACCGTCTAAAAACTAAAAAAAATTTTTCGTTTAAATTATTTTTATAATACTGACATTTCTGTTGTCAAAAAATCAAAATTGAAACAACTTGATTCAATTAATTAAACCTAATTCAATTGACTTAGGGTGCGTTTATGTTGGAGCTGCGATAAGTGATAAGAGCGTCGATAAGAGCATCGATAAGAGCATAGAAAAAGCTATGCTCTTATGCAGTGTTTATATTGGAGCTTCGATAAAAGCGATGTACAATAAAAAAATAATATTATTTATGGTTGTTTTAGATTAAAAAAATAATATTTTGTATGGTTATTTTAAATTTATCTGCTAATATTCTTAAAATAAAAAAAAATAAAAAAATTAAATTAAAAAAACTTTTAAGAATTAAATATAACAAATATAATAAAGCATAATTATAATTGTTTATTTATTGAAAGGTGGAATTAATAATAAAAAAAATATTAAATGGAAAAAAAAATTAAGTTATATATTTTAAAAAGTTATGTTATAATTATAAAAAATTAAAAAAAAATTTATACAAAAAAAATTAAACAACAAATATTTATTAACAATAAAAAAAAAATTTTATTTTATTACATTATTAAATGTATATTTGCACCTCCTTGAGAGTTTGAATTAAAAAAAAAATAAACAAACGAAAATAACATTTATTTAAAAAATTACAATAACAAAAACGAGAGCAAAACAACTATTTATACATTTTGATCATCGATAAGAGCGTAGAAAACTGAATAAAGAGTTTTCTATGCTCTTATCGTTTATCGATGATCAAAGCGATGCTCCAACATAAACACTTCTATTTAAAACATGTATATAGTTTTCTACGCTATGCTCTTATCGAAGCTCTTATCACTTATCGCAGCTCCAACATAAACGCACCCTTAGTCGACACCGGGAAATTTTTGAGTGGAATTGAAAAATGTCAAAATCAACCAAGTTGAATTGATTCTCCCGACACCACCTTGATTAACATCACCACATCACCAAAACATCACAGTGACATCCAATTTACAACATTGTTATTTTAACTTGGCTTAGGTTGACATTTTATTTCTTAGTATGTACATATTTATTTTTAAAACTTAGGCTGAAATAAATGCATGAATCTGTTCAGATACAAAAAGTAAGTTAATTTTGTTATGAATGTCCGTCCGAACCGATGGACATACTAACTGAAAGAGTTAAGATTAAGAAATTTATATTTTTAACACAGACTTTCTTCTACATTAAAATTTAATTAGTTTGCTCAGCGGTTTTGAGTACCTTTTTTTTATATGAGTATAACTTTTAATCAAATAAAGATGCAGTTTCATAAAGTATTAGTTAAGTACTATAGTCGACTTGTAAACATAATCTGGATCGTCTAGTATAAAAGTTTCGGATGCATAACTCAAAGTCTTTAAATAAAAAAAAATTTTGCTTTTCTTAAATTCGTATTAGGTTTTTCAAAAACAGTTAACTCTACTTGCTTCGTTGTTATACCCGTATGACTATATAGTCCAAAGGTATAATAAATTTGCCATTACGTTTGTGACGCAGAGAGGAGCATTACTCTATACCTATGGAAGCTGGGTGTCTGAAATTTTGCCAAAAATAGTTTAGTATAATGGCCAAAGTTTCTGCAAAATTTGGTTGGTCTACTGCAGAGGGCTCGATTAGCTGCCATACAACTCCTTCTTTTATATGAGCTTTACACTACACCTAATGAAGCTAGGTTCTCTGAAATTTTGCAAAAAATAGTTTGGTGTAATGGCCAAAATTACTGCAAAATTTAGTTGGTCTACTGCTGAGGGTTCGAGTAGCTGCCATACAACTCCTTCTTTTATATAAGCATTACTCTACTACACCTAATAAAGCTAAATATTTTAAATTTTTCCAAAACTAAATAACCGCAAGATATAATGTATATGTTACGGTCTTACGGGTATCCCAGAGTTGACACAGTCTACTCTACTACACTCTTCCTCGTTTTTTAATTGAATAAAATGTTTTCCTATAGAACTTTCTCAACAGATTTTCGACTAGAACAATATGTCAGGAGCAACTTAAGTTACATAGGTCAACCTTGTTTCTCAGCTCCTAAAAGCTTAAATTAAGGAAGAATACCCTCGATTAATGAGATCACTGTTGTGCATTTTTAAGTATATTTATGTATATAAATAGATTATATAAAGTAGTCCGTATTGTATTAGTTTCACGGTTCCGAAAGAAACCTTCATTTAGAACTTATCATATACATACTTATTGTGGTAAATTCGTCGCCTTTCATGTGGGAAGCCTCGTGTTCAAACCCCGGTCAGATAATATCTAATGAAATAAATATCGTAAAATTGTATAATTATATCGTAATAGTTAATATCGTAATATAAGATAAGATTTAATATAAATTAATTAATAACTCTTGTGTAGGATAATAGATGGCGCACAAAATTAACAATTGTATATCCCAGTGCTGCCCAACCAGGCGATCGCGATCCACCAGTCGATCGCGACACAAGTTTGGGTCGATCTTCTACTACAGACTGAAAATGTTAAAAAAAAAAAAATGTAAAAACAAAAATTAAACACAAATTGTTTGCTTTCTTGTTTTTTTTTGCTGTTAAAGTAAGTGTTCTATTTTACTTCGATACCTAATTTTAAATTTTATTTTACTTGCCTATTTTAAGTAGGCTTTGAAAATTCTCGCGGTTTATTTGAATTTAACTCATGTTCAAAATTTGTTTAAATAGTTTAGTTTCGATTAAGAATTCACTGGAGGAATTGTTATTATTTTGGTAATTTAAAATTGGAATTATTTATTTTAGTGTTTCTGTACATAGATTTATTTAACTTTCCCCAGCCCTAATCATGAGCGTTGCAAAGAAAACTAAAATTATCACGATGAACGGGAACATGATTATTTGTTCGTTATGTCTAATAGTAAATGTTGCTGTTTAATATGTTCCTCATCTGTCGCACTTCCAAAAAAAGGGAAATGTGGAAAGACATTTTCAAACAATGCATGCAAAATATGATACAGAATATCCAAAAAATACTGAAATACGCAAGACCAAAATCCAAGCTTTGAAAAAGTAAACTTCTATGCAGCAGAATATGTTTGTGAAAGTTATGAGGCAACCAGTTACAGTAACCATAGCATCTTTGAGAGTGTGTCATTTATTAGCAAAAAAGAAAAAAGGCATTCAGCGATGGCGATTTGATTAAGGAATCGTTTTTGACAACGGCAGAAGCTCTGTTTTCTGGTTTCAAAAATAAAGCAGAGATTATTCATTCAATTAAGGATTTACAGCTTTCGAGAATGACTGTAACAAGAAGAATAGAAGATTTAAGTGCTGATGTTACTGATCAGCTTCAACAAGACATATCTAAATGCCTTGCATTTTCATTACAATTTGATGAGTCAACAGATGCAATTGACACTGCACAATTAATGATATTTATACGATTGGTATTTGAAGACTGCACAACAAAAGAAGAGCTCCTTAAGATAATACCACTACATGGAAGGACAAGAGAGCAGGATATGTTTGATGCTTTTGACAATTTTGTTAAAGAAACTGCTTTTCCTGTTTCAAAATTAGTTTCCATTACGACTGATGGTGCTCCCTCAATGGCCGGTCGAAATAATGGTTTTGTCGCATTGTGTCGAAATAATGATAAATAACCAAATTTTATGGCATATCACTATAAATTATTCATCAGCATCAGCAGCAGCAGCAGGTTCTATGTTCTATTTTTTCAGGTTCAATTTTTTTGTATATGAGTAGATCTCGATATAGTTCCATTAAAAAATGTCGAACTTTAGTACAAAAAGGTTGGGCAGGCCTGCCATTATCTTATACAATAGCTGCAGCCGAATAATCAACGACTTAGTAAATATATATTGGTTAAAGAAACTGAAGCCTAGTCTAAATAAACTTGGTGAATGTCCTGTACTCCTAAAGGGTCCTTATTAATCATTTAAAAAAAAATTATGAAGTACTCAACTTTTTTTGACTTATGGATTAAAAATATTATGATAAAAGTGTTGCCGAGCTTTTTAAAATTCGGGATTTAAGAAATATCTATATAAATATCTTTAATAAATCATATAATATGCCCAAAGGGAAAAAGGAAATAATTAAAACCATTTACAAAAAATTGAAAAAATATAATTAAATGTTTATTTTTATCAAAAAATAATTAAATTTATTTACACATACAAATATAAATATATAAACAATCTTTGTCATTTCTAGATGCTTCTCTTCTCTTATATAAAAAAAAAACAAGCTATAAAAATATTAATTTTATAAATTTTATTATTAATTATCAATTTTAATTTTTGATATTTAAATAAATTTTTTTTTATTTTTTTTTATTGTTATTATTAATAATTTATTTTTTATTTTAACTTAAACTAATTTCTTAACATTAAATTTTATTTTAAATTTCATTAATACTTTATTTAAAAAAAATATATTACCTTAAAATACTAAAATACTCTTTTTTTTTAATTTATAATTAATAATAAATTTTTTAATTTATGGAATGTGTTTTTTTTTTAATTATTTTTATTAAAATATTATTTACAATAAAATAATTAAATTTCGTTTTTTTTTTTTTTAATATTTTTTATTTACAAACATTTTCTTCATGATATTCACTACAGATGTCACAATGTACTGAACAACACCATACAAATTTACAACGGCATTTATTTTGTGTGAAAATTTGTTTTGTATCATAGCCCCTTCCACAACACAATAAATCACAACTTCCGACATCTTTCAGTGTACGATTACATTTACGTCCAAATGTACCAAATGAACCTTTAATTAAATTTCTTTCACAATAATTCGGTGATGATTCAATATAAACTAAATCCATACGTTTTGGTGGTAATCCAACTCGAAATTGTTCTTTTCTGCAATTTAACGGTAATAATAATAAAAAATATTTTGTTATATTAATAGGTATAGGTATACCTAAGGTAATTTAATTCTTTTTACCTGTGTATTACTAAAATTAATTCTTTTGTTTTTTTATCTTCTATCGCTTTAACCATTCTGGCTTTTTTATATTTTTTCATTAGAGCATCACCAATAACACGAAATTGTGGTAAACTTTTCCAACATGTTTTTACAGCACATGATCCACTAACACCATGACATTTACATACTGTTCTTAAATGATTTTTGACTATCTGAAATTTTAAAAAAATAATTTTTTAACAATTTTTAATAAACTTTAAAATATTTTAAAATTCGATAAAATAATACGAACATAATATGTGGGATTATTTTTATAATTTTAATATAAGACTTATGCAATTTTAAATTACTATTTAATATTATTAAATTTTTCTTTCCTGTAGGTTCGTCGTTCAAAGTTTTCAAAACAAAAAATTCAGGTCGAATATTAAATACATTTACATTATTAAATGCATTAATTATTAAGCCATTCATTCAACTAATTATTGCCATCAAAATTGTACTGGAAGGCCATGGGTTAAACAGAATTATAAGTTTATAGAAGAGGTTAAATAAATAAAATTAAAATATTCTTACATACTCTAACTTAAAAAGTATAATAAAATTTTTAAATTGCATTATATTCTTATCATTTTTAAAATCTGTCATAGGTTTCTAGTTCCTTAATTAACCCTCAAGCTCCCTTATAGCAAGGCTTTTATTAAACCACATTTAGTCTATATATAGACTTTTATTAAACCATTTTTCATTAAATATCTTATTAATTAATTAATGATTAAATTAAATTTAAACTAATTCTAAAATGAATGAATGAATTCGCATGTGGTACAAATTGGATCATGGCATCGGGGGCACTGCTCTCATATAACATAAATAAACTATATTAGAAATATTAAAAGGTTTACAAACTTTACAATACAAACTACATTATGCAAGAAGGAAAACTTATACAATTCATCTTAGATTTATTTCCACATTTTTCTTTTGTTGCCATACAACAGCTGCAACTTCGACTTCAGTTTTCTGTTGTTTTTTCAGTTATTGTGATTGATTTTTTTTTAATTTCTAAATTGATATTAAGTCAACTGTTTCTAGAGACAATAGCCTGTGTTATCTTTGATTAGTTAAATTTTATAAATTGTATATTATTAGTAGGCATATAAGTTAAGTTACAAGAGAACTATTGGAAAATATAAAAATAATCACTGTGTTTGTCCATAATTATACCCGTATGATAAGTCAAATGAGTATACTGAATTTCCCATTACGTTTATGACGCAAAGAAGGAGGGGGCATAGATATAGACTTAAAAGTATGGATCGGATCAGTGTATGTCCGTCCGCCCCCACGATAACTAAAAAAAATAAAGGAGCTAGAGTTTTGAAATTTCACAAATTCGTTTTTACGCAATGGCAGTAATTGCTATTGAAATTCAGCCATTTTGCTCCACGTTACATAAATACTACTCTATACTAGGGTTGTAAATAAGCGGACTCAAATATCAAACTCAACTCATAACTCAACTCAAATGATGAGTCCGCTAATACTATGAGCGATACACATGCGCTTACAGATTGAGCGGATTCAAATATTGAGTTTTGCAATGAGTTGAGTCGAAATTTGAGCTTTTTACAACCCTGCTCTATAACTAATGAAGCTCTATTGAAGTGGGTTGGAGCAGTTGCCAAACAGCTTCTTTTTTTATATGAGCATTACTCTATGTCAATAGTAGTTAACTTTAATGGCCAACGTCAGGATAAAATAAAGTCGGGATACTGGAAAAGCCTTAAAGAAGTTCCTTTCAATATATATCTTCTTTTGTACATAACTAAAAGCCTAATAAGTTGTGTATTTAAAATTTTAGTCAAAAGTAATTAGTTGGATTATACAATGTATATATTACCGTCATACGGGTATCCCAAAGTTGACACAGTCTACTATACTACACTCTTTCTCGTTTTTCTATATATTACTAATCATTATTAGCACACGTTTTAAATCAGCCACAAATTAAAACAAGTGCGGAAAACAAAGTTATGTTTTTTTGTTTTTTTTTTTTAAACCGATCTTAATCTCACGTTAAATTTTCATTTCTGAAGTTCTATTTTCATCGCCTCGTTTTAAAGTTAAAAATTTTTTTTAAAATTTTTTCAAAATAAATAAATTATTTTTTTTTTTTTTAAAAATAAAGTGAAAAAAAATTTTAATTAAAAATTTTATAAAATTTATAACCTAGAATGATATTTGCACACGTACTCTGTATACAACTATATACATGCAGAAACACATATAAGTACAGTATATAAGTAGTATATAAAAATATTCTCACCTTTCTGCCAACCCTATTATTATGTAGATTCATAAGACTTCTTGCATCATTTTCAATTTCACGTGCATCAAAAAATTTTTTAGCAAATTTCATACCAAAATTAACATCATGTGAACATCCACCCCATTTCCATGCCTGATCACTATCTAACAATTGATTTGGATCTTGTTCATTTAATTTATTTTGTTTTTCTTGTTTATTATGTTGATGCCTTTTTTTATGTTGTTGGTGTTGTTGTTGATTATTATTAGAATTACTAGAACTGCTCAATGTATTAAATCTACTATTATAATGCTGCTGTTGTTGTTGCTGTAGTTGTTGTTGTTCTTTATATGAAAAACTATTACCGCTACTACTACTAATAATACTACTACTACTACTTATGCTACCTCCATTCATACTACCGCCAATATTACGATAATTATTTGAATTACGTTCTGGATGATCACAGCCACAACGTGATATGTTACCTCTTGCACATGCATGTGCTATTGTATGTACAGCTCCTGCATTTGTAATTGCGTAGGTGAATGCAGCTTCTCTTGTTCCTACAAAAAAAAAATAAAAAAAAAATAGTAAAGAAACATATAAAAAAAAATAATAAATTTAATAAAAATAAAAATAAATAAAAAATTATTTTAAAATTGCTTTTCATACGTGATTTCGCGAACGTGAGTGCAAATTAATTTGGCGTGTAAACCTTAATAAAAAAAAAAATTGGAGGATGAAAATGTTGAAGAAACAAAAATTTTTTTTAATATTTTTTTATTTCCATTGGTTTGGGTTGGAAAAAAATTGGGTAAAGTTATTTAGTTTTCAAGTTGATAATATTTAAAAACTGTTTTTTTGATTCATATGGAACTGATGCATACTTTTATATCTTGATTATTTAGAACTTATACAAATTATTTATTTGTTATGGAATGAACATATTTTTGATGTAGCTAATAACGCTGCCAAATGTTTGGGTTTTTTCTCTCACTGTAAAGCGTACTTTTCTCTCAGAGATCTGCCCAATATCTATAAAGCCTACATACGACCTAAGATGGAATATAACTCTCACATTTGGACTGGCGCTCCCCAAACTTCACAAAGTTACCTGAACAAAATCCAAAATCGCGCCTTGCGCTTAATTGGCGACGCTTCCGTCCAGGTTACTTTCACTTCTCTTAGCACTCGTCGTAATATTGGAGCTTTAACTCTCTTTTATAGATATCTTGTAGGTATTGACACTTGCTCCATTGAATTAAAATTAATAATTCCTCCCTTTAAGCAATTCCAACGCGACACCAGAAAGGCTTTAAGTGCTCATTTCTACACAGTGGAAACCCCTAGGTGGTTTAAAACTGCTAGAATTATGGAACATGATTCCATCCAATGTGTTAAAGTGAAATGAAAGGAATAGACCTTTATATAATTTGCAACGTTTTAAAAAGAACTTAAATAGGTTCGTTTCTTACCAACCATCCAACCCTCCTCTTCTATCCTTCTTTCCTTCTAACTCCTTAGCCCCAGCCAAGCCTACATATCTATTTTTTAGCTATATATAAAGGAATTCGTTTTTAAATTTGACTAGCGTGTAAAAAAAAAAAAAACCTCAGACTTAGACATCCAATATTTTCTGAGGCTCTATTATAGTAGAGACATAAGGCCTATTATGAATTACATTCAGATCAGTATGCTAGTTGGAAACTTTGTAAAACACCAGTAGTTATTTGAAAAGTGTCGTACATAACTTTCAACGAGGCCTTGAATAATATTGACAATTCGTAGAAGAAAATCATTAATTTTTGTGCTAACCAGAGCTAATCAAACCGAAACTATCTTATTATTTTATATATAGTATAATCTGGTTAGTCTACGATTCTATATATTGAATGTTATTTGAAAAATATTAAGGGTACAGGATTGATAAGGTGTCATAATTTTTTTAGGAGATTTGTAAAACCATATATAAACTAGGTAAATTATATAAAGTCCGATTTTATTGATAAATTATTATGATATCTGCACAAAGATCGAATCCTTCTTTTTGGTCCTGTGAGTAGAATCAAATTAAAGAAAAAAGATTTTCATTTTCAACACCTATAATGGAGACAGAGAAGAAAATATCAAACAGATATCTGTCAATTTTAGGAGATATTTTTAGATTTAAATTGGAAGATCATTATTACCTCTAATCGTCAGTTTACCTAATTCATATTCTACAGAAATGAGAATCGAAATATACAAGCATGGAACTAGATTTCAATGATATTGGAATTAAGAAATGTATAACTAGTCGACATATTACATTTTAAAATGAAATTGCAGTAAATTACTAAACTAACATCAGTAAAATACTTAAATTTCAGTAACATACTTAGACTTTAAATTTTGAATTAAAAAACTTTTAAGATAAAATGTTGTAAACAACTGGACTAAACTCAGAAAAATACTTAAATTTCTAATACTTAAAAATTTTTAAAATAAAATTGCAATAAATTACTGAACTAACCCAGTAAAATACTTAAATTTCAATAAAATACTAAGACAGATCACTTTTCTTTGAAAAAAAATACGTTATAAACGACAAAGTAAGATTTTGTAAAAACTGCTTTCTATGCAAATCTTAAGTTACAACATTTTCATTGATCTATAAACAAAATACCGAAACAAGAATTAATTTGCATCCAACTTTGGTAGCACTTTTTCATTAAAAAAAAATTTAATTATTACATATTTTCAAAATAACGATTGCATTTCCATGTTAACAAATTTTCAAAAAAAAATACAAACTACAGAATAAAAAAACACATAAATTTTAACTTTCAGAAGTTAAAGAATGCAGTGGTTTTTTTTGTTCTATTCTATGACTACTCTATACAGTACATTCTAAAGTAATAGTTGAGTCTTGTCACGAGCCAAAAAAGGAATAAATAAAAAAAAAAAATAGTGCGTGCGCCATCCTAAACAAAAGGTTATAGATAAAAAAGTGAACAGACGGGCCTGTAATCATGCTACTGCTATTGAGCATCACTGCAATAAATATACCATATAAAAGGAATAAAAAGTCCAACACAGGAGTTATTCTGTTCAATGGACATAAAAAAATAAGAAATAAACTATAAAAAAACCATTTTTTTTTTACTTAACAAGATAATGAATGTGATGTTGGAACACTCGAATATGCCACCCGAACAATGAACAATTGAATCAAAAAAAAAATATATATATAGTAAAAGTTTGTTCTTTTAACTTGTAATCATATACAATATGCAAATTATGATGAATTCAATGTTTGTAAGTAACGATTTTTGTGTGTTTCTATATAAATTTTTAAGTCTTTTTTGCTGGGCTTGTTGGGCTACTTGCTGGTCTATAGTGATATTTTAGAAATTTATAAATCTCAATGAATTATTAACTTTAAGAACTAATCGAACATATGGGAGACTACACATAGCTCTCCAAATTTTATTAAACTAGGGTATTATAAAAATTATAATTTAATTGATGAACATCTTTTGTGAATATCTTGAACTTTTGCAGATGAATTAACCGTTGTGTTAAACAAAAATTTTGAATAATTTCTAATATCTGGAGACTGAAGAGTATATCTCGGGATATAAGTGCATAAGTTATCATAGAAGAAAATTATGAATGCAGCGAACGGTAGCTACTTTCAAGAATATAACAATTTTAGAAATATATAATCTCATGAAATTCATAATTCCCAATCCCCATTCATAAGATTCGCTAATCCGTATCCCAGAAACTAAGCTGTACATTCGTATTAAAGACCTTATCCTAAAGTTTTATATTGTAAGGCTGGTGGTTTCAGTTAATTAAAACCCAACACTACTTAAAGTATATAACTTTTTTTAGAACAAATTTATTGATATGCACCAATTTGAGAATAGTATAGTTTTAAATGCCCATTCACAAGTTTTTATTCCTTTTAATCGAAACCAAACTGTATACATTCGTATTAAGAACATGATCCTTGATTTTTGTTAAAAGTGTGGTGGTTTATTTTTATTGAAATCCGTTTCTACCCAGAGGAGCTGCCCCATCCGTGATCCACGGTTTGATTCAAAATGACTGGTAGCTTCAGTTGATTGAAGCCCAATATCAACATAAGAACTGTTAAGTAGCAATTCTAGATCCACTTCCTTTGCCATTCACACATCTACACATTTCCCACCCACATTACTCTTAAAAAAAAATTACTAACACCAATTCCAGAAATATTTTTTATAAACATTTTAAAATGTGTATTTTCAGATACCCTTAACATTGCATAATTCCTTGGTCTTTTTATGTAGACACACGAAATAATAAAAATAGAAAAGAATAATGGAATACTGGTAGAGCATTGTTAGACGACCCCTGTTCATTCTCTGATGACATTATACACAACTTACAACTCTGTTCCGCTTGTTAGTTAAATTAAGTTGGAATAATAGAATTTAAAGATATGGAAACTTGTTATTCAGTTTTATTATTCTATTGAAATATTAAATTATAGTTTAAGTTAATTTCATATATAAAATGGATAATCTGAACAATTGTTTGGGATTAACCTACAGATTATATGAATAAATTGAGGTGAAGAATTAAGAATTCCAGTTTTTTTCCATATAACTTTTACTTAAAATTGTAATTTTAAAATAAATTTATTATATAATATGTTGAATAATTTAAATATTAATTTAAATAATTATATTATATTCACCTATATCTATAACGTGATTGAAATAATTTGGTCTCCAAACATGTGAACAATTCCAACGATAACCTTGAAATTGATGTTGACATTCTTCTGCACCTAATTGATGTCCTGTACTTAAAGCTACTGTTGCATCTGGCATACTCACACATACTTTTCGTTGTGCAGGTGTAAGATCCGGTATTCGACCACAAAGGATTTCGGCTGTAAAGGATTTGATTATTCTGAAAAAAAATAACAAAAAAAAAAAAATTAATAGATTTAGAAATACGTATTTGTATACTAATACTTATAAAAAAAAAGTATTAATAATAATAATATCATGGAGTTCCTAGGAAAAGAAAATAACTGTGAATCCTGTACTTGAGCTTGACATTATTTATTAAATTAAATAAATATAAAGATTAAAGCAGTTTGCAGAAGTATTATTACGAACTGCGAAAACTTTATTTAAGATAATTTCATCCAAAGTCATCAACAACTTGAGAATGTCCTTTGGGATACTCGTGGAACATTAGATAAATACTGCATGCAAAATAAGCGCTGCTTTTTTATTTTAGGATATTGAAATACTGTATAAATGTAGATCTACCAACGATTGGTAAGATTGATTATATTAAAGTAAAAGTGTGATAAGAGTTTTATTATTGGGAAGATAAGCTATTAATACAAGTCATTAACGTCTTAGTGGGTTAAAATTCTTTTTAAGCATTTAAATCATTTTAAATGCAGCGATTATTTGTAAGATCAGTAATCTTTAATTTAAATTTTTGAAACCGGTACATGCTAACGCAATTTTACCACTAGCTATAATTTCTGTCCTACCGTCTGTAAATGTAGCCAAATATTTGGACGAAAACTTCAATGTTACCTTTGGTGTTAAGCCATTCCGAAGTTTTTTAAAAATTATTAAAATAGTTTTGTTAGTCCGGATTATTCTCTGTATGCAGCCTGTTGCCTTAAAAAGTCTTGACTTAGGAAGCTGTATTTTTCAAGAGGCTGTTTTGTCCATTGAAAGAAGAAGAGCCAATTTTGAGAATGAAAAAAAAAACAATTATTTCTTTAGAGCCCTTTACCGAATAAATTGTTAAGCTGATTAACATAGTTTTTCAGATACAAGATACAAGGAATCGGATCGCATCTACCATTTACATTGTTCAGGTCTCGAGAAGTTCGTTTAGTCCTTTATAAATTGGAAAAGGATTTCATTATTTATATTCCCAATATCAATAAGAAGGATATGAAGTAAGAGACTTTGGATTCGGGCTTTACTCCTTTTATTTAAAGCACATAGGTAAAGAGTCCACGTGCTATTTTGAGAACTGGAGTACTGAGAGAGTTTTGAAGGTCCTTATAATAAATTAAAATCAAATTTATGCGTAATGTAATAAAATTGTTAGTACGAATATATTGTTGAGATTTTTTTATTTAAATCTTTAAATTGTTATACTCTTTCGGATGATACCAACCTAATTTCCAAGATATTAGAAAATAGCTATAATTCGTTAAATTTTATTTGTGTCATTTCTTTTTTAAATAAATTATAAAAGTTATTTTTTTAGTAGAATTACAATGTAAATTCTATGGAATTAAGAATTCCAATAAGTTCTAACTACAAATCAAAACAATTAAATAAAATATAATAATTTTAAGATTGAAATGATTATAAATTTAATTTAAAGATACAAATTAAGATATTAGTATTAAAAAAGTGCAAAATCTACTACAACATAATACATATAAAACAAGTTTTAATTTTGTAACTAACAAGATTAAAATAAATGAAAATTGCCCTAACTAATGGAACTAATCAACCCATAACTAATAGAACCTAATAAAAAAAAAAAAGTTTTGTTTTATCATGATTAAGAAATTAAGAGAATTAATACTTTTAATTTATTTTTCATTTAATTTTTCATTTTTTTTAATCAAATTAAATAATTTAATTTTTTTTTTATAATTATTAGCGCGATCATTTTTCTTTCATCTTTATTTTTAATACAATAATATCCTTTTATTGTACCACCACCTTAAAGCACTAGTTAAATAATTTCCTATTGTTTAAACCAAATACAGGGTGTATCAAAAGTTTCTTCAATTAAAAAATAAAGTGTCAGTTTTGGAAGGTCATTGATTAAGAAGTCGTTTGATTTAAGAATTGATTGTTGCAAATAAGTAGAAATGTACTGTAAGGATGTGAAACTTGGATATTGAGGTCTGTCAAAAATATATCGAAATATATCGAATAATATAATATCGGACACTTAGGAATTTTCACGTGGAAAATATTTCAATAAGATCAAAATCTAGGTTCCGAATAAAAATAATAATACTATAATACGGTAATTTAATTTCGAAAGCTTATAAGGACTTATAAAATAAGAAAGTACATCTTTTAGTGGCTTATACTTTTTCATAATCCAATTGAAAACGAAGAGAAAGTAGTGTACTCGTATACTATATCAACACATTGTTACATCTTCAAACATAGTTGTATGTGAACTACTGGAACCAAAGCCATGGAAATCAATTATATATAGCAACTACACGAGAAGTTTATATAAAACTTAGCTTGTTTTGAGAGAATTTCACATAAATTTGTAGACAGAGGTAAATCGGACACCTTTAACCAAAGCTGGTGTTTTTCAAGTACAAATACAAGTCAAGTACCAGTACTGATAATGGTAAAAATATTTAATAATATTTTTATATTGTTACTGGAAAAAATACAAGTACGAGTACTGGAAGGTATCATTACTTTACCAGTATTTAACCAGTACTTCTATTATTAACCAGTACTACCAGTACTTACCAGTACGTCCATTAACAACCAGTATGAATTTAAATACCAGTACTAGTATTTACTAGTACTTAACCATTAATATTAGTATTTACCAGTAATACCAGAACTACTAGTATTTACCAGTACTACCAGTACTTATCAGTACTACTGATATCAACCTGTATCAATACTTATAGTACTGGTAAGTATTGATAAAAACTGCTAGTACGGATTCGTTACCAGTAAGTCATGTAGTGTACAGGGGGGCACTGGTAAATATTGTTAAGTTCTTGTACAATAATGGAAGCTTCAAGTACCAGTAATAATACTAAAATTTTCAGTATTAGTACTGGTAAGGTACACTGGTTTTTTTAATTAAGTACCAAAGTACTAGAATTTAGCCAGCTTTGCCTATAATTAAAATTACTCTCTTTGTGATTCTGATCTGACCTTTAAACTTAAACCTAGATCTATAGATTAAATCTTAAAACTAAATTTACAAACGTAATGGAAAATTTAGTATACCCTTAGGTTCGTACTGACGTAAAAAATTATGTATGAATCGAATTTTGACCACCCCCTGTTTATATTTGAAATGAAATTTTAAATTGAAGATACCCACATATACTTACAACTTTTAAGTACTCTTAAATTATAAAAAAAATACAATTGAAGGTGAATTAAACTATTAAAAAACAACAACAACAATAACAAAAATTAATAATAATAATAATAATAATAATACCTAATCTAAATTGTAAAGGTAATAATATTCGAAAAAAAAGTAAATCGTTCATTTCAAGGTTTCTCTTTTTGCGCGATCATGATTTTTTTTTTATTCAGGTAGATCGTGGATCACGATGAAGATGGCTTCTATTTTTTTTTTTTTTTATTTTTTTTTTATTATAACGAAGTTTTGAAAAACAAAAAACTGAACAGGAATAAAAAAAAAACACAAAAATAAACTCTATAAATTTCATTTATAACTTCCATCAAAAAATTACAATTCAATAGGATAAGATTCAGTAAATACGTAGTTGGTAGTTTTATACGTACATATATGTATATATATATATATATATACATATACTAACACTAAAAATTTTACCATTATAGAAAATATTCTAAAATGTGGGGCTATAATGTGATTGTACCGAACAATTTATTGCTGTTTTTAGTTTTTTTTTATGCTTTAATTTAAAAAAAAAAATTGAAATCATGTTCCTTCTGATCCAGTCCTTGTTTTTTTTTTTTTGTGTCTTAAATTTAAGCCATCTGCAATCAAACTTTAAAAACAATTGTACTTTTGCAAAAAAAAAAAAAGAAGCACAACAAAAAATGTTTTATTGTTTCGTGAGTTAAACTTTTTTTCAACTTATACAATTTTTTTTTTAAAAAAAAACCCAGGAATCTACTAAAAAAACTAAAGAATTTTCTTTTCACACTATCAATTACAGTTGAAACCACTATCTGTCATAATCGAAAAGATATGTACAAGTAAATGTCACTTTCAAATTTATAACTATTTCACATGTCAATTTGAAAATTTTAAATAAGACATGGTCTACACACGATTTTTAATTAGTCGTTAGTACACTCTGCATTTGACAAATGGCATATTGGTTAAGACTTCGAACTTTTAAGTGGAAGGTATCGAATCCAAAATGATTCCATTCGTCAGAGCATATCCAGTAAAAGTTAAATGTCGTAAATTTAATATATTAATATATATCGTAATAATTTATATCGTAATGCAATATAAAAATATAAATAACTATTGCGTAATAAGTGGCGCATAAAATTTAGAATCTGACATATGTCTATTCATATTCTTGTACAATAGCTACGAAGCCTTCAAAGGTTTCGAGTCCAAACCATCGTCAGATCATATCCAGCTATAGTTAAATATTGTAAATTTAATGTATGAATATATATCTTAAAAATGCAATAAATGCGTAATGTAAAAATATAAATAATAATTGCGTAATTAGTGGCGCATAATATTTAACATTTGTCATATGTGTATTCATACTCTTGTATAATAGCTACGCAGCCGGATAATCAACGGCTTAATGTAAATAATGATTAACGTAATTTGAGCTCAGTTTCAGTATGACTTTTTGAATGCTCTTTAATCCTTATGAAGGTGTAAGACTATCAAAAACAAAACTACTTTAAGAAAAATTTTAAAGGAGTATGAAATGTAAGTTGGACTCCCCTTGATGTTATGAGCTTATTTAGATAAAATTAACAAGACTTGGCAGGCAGTTGAACTTGATAATAATGGAGTTTTAAATTTATTTTATTAAAAAAGGCTAAGAATTTAATAAAAATTGATACAATATGATAACATTAAGAATAAAAGCCTCATATTGTCTAATATAATAATCATTGAGTGTAAGCTCGTCTGAAATATCTTCATATATTCAGATATTTCACCTTTGCCACAGAAGTACTTATTTATTTAAAACGCATATCTTTTGGGTATTCTGTTTGTTTAAAAAAATTAAAAATAAGCATAAGTTTAATTTAAAATTGAGGGACAGACAAATCCTAAAACACTGTTCATCATTTTATCCCGGACTGATCATAAAAAACTAAGGAAGAATCGGTTTTATTTTAAAATATTAAATTACTATAAAATATTTCTTTTATTTATTTCAAATCAAATTAATTTTCAACTAAAAATTTAAACTACTGTAGAACAATAAAAAAAACGATCTTTCCGGTGGTTCCATCAAAATAATGGAATCAATGATCGATGATAAGAATGTCTGAGTTGTACAACTCGAGAAATTAAAAATATATAATAATAGGAATTTTAGTTTTAATGGTCAATGAATTTAGTCTTAAAACAAAATAGTCGCTTACAAGTCTTAAAAAAACTGTGGAAATAAAAGTGTAAATGGAAATGGTTTAAAAGTGTTAAAGTGTCAGAAATGAGTCGATATTGATTGATGTTGTATTAATTTTGTATTTAAAATAGGTTTTTATCACTAATTAGAGATCACTTATAAAACTGAAGTTGCAGTTAATCTCTAGTATACGCTTGTTTTTCCTCTTAACAGGTTTCAAATAAGTGTTTCTGTTCAAACAGCTGCGGTTGCTTGTGATACACTATCCTTTGTCGTTAGCTTACTGTGATTTTGGTTTGTCCCAGACGTTTTTTGTGATAAAATCAAAATTATGCTATTTCTACTTCTATTAATTTAACAAGCCTATATTTAAACCAAAGCTATTGTTATAATTATCAGAAAGATGTTGAACTTTTAATATTCTTGGTAATAGAGAGACAGTTAAGTTCCGCGTAAAATTATTACGTGACACAGCTTTAAGGCTAGTCACATAAAAATTGGCTTGGATTCTTTTTAGGACAATCCTATTTGTTATAAATTGTAATAATTTTATATTTGAATTTATAAGTTACTTTTGTATCTGATACTTGTCGAGTGAGTTGACTTAGCTATCGAGTGGAAAACCCAGTAAAAGTCTTGGTTTTTCATTTATTCTTCCACTGAATTGGAGGTTGATACTCAATTACTGTTCTATTCAATAGTATAGGATGTCTACGACAGAATATTATTTGTTATTTAATTCTCTAGTTTTACCCCACACCTAATATAAGTATAGGGGTATAATTATTCTGGAATGGCGTTTATATTCACCAAAAACAAGAAAGTTTGATATAGAAAATTTTTTCTCAATGGACCATGGGTTCGGATTCTGGAAGCTTCCGATCGAACAAAGGACAAACGAGCATATTTCGGAGATCAATAATGATAGAAACTTTTAATTTGGTACAAGAATGTTTCTTCCTGTGTATGACTAGTTTGGAACGTTTGGAATGAATTGGAGTGGTAGTTAAGATACCTGTCAAGCAGGTCCCAACTTCTAACAAGCATATCTTAAAAACTAATAACGATATAACGTTGCCATGTTTACATTTTATCGCTATGGTTTGGTTTCCTCTTACACCTTCGGAATTAATAAAGTTAGTAAATGAATATTTTGTACAAGGTAGTTGTAAAATGTTTCCGAAATCTGAGACAAATTGAAGTTGAGATTAATGTAACAGTCAATTGAATTTTTCTGCTGTATGGTGTAGTAGGGTATGACTATGTCGGTTGCACTTTATTTACCACCTTATTTTTCTTTAAATTACAAGAAAATAAAATATTTTTAAAATAAATAATAAATATGTTTTAACTTGTAATCCTATCTAATTCGGAAGTATTGTTACAAAACTCCATGTAAAATTGTACAACACACATAATTATATGAAAAACAACTCAATCACTATAATATATAAATAAACAGATGGATTTTTGAAATTATCACTTGCAGACTTCTAAAATTTTTTACAAAGAATTTTATATTTCATGTTTAAAATATTTTCAATTCCTGGTTTGATTTATATTTAAAATAAATACAAAAACCATTTACAGCAATCATTCATCAGTATGTCATTAATCTTTCAATTTTTAAAAATAAAAATAAAAATATTTTTCAATTAAATGTTTGTTAAAGTTCAAAATTTCCGCCCATTTTATTTTAACAATAAAACAATCAATTAAAAATGTATGTTTTGTTAATTTTCACGCTAATTTGAAAATCGTTAACAGTAATTTTTGGTTTTTTTCTATTTTAATGTACTGTTATGCAAGTTCAAAGATTTTTAGCAGATTTAAAAAAAAAAAATTTGAAAAATGTGCTTATGTTTTTTTACTTTGTCCGTTCGTCCGTTCGCCCGTATGTTCACAAAACTTCTACACCGTTTGAAATACAGAAATGAACTGAAACTCCGAATAGATATGCCAAAAAGAATAATTTCATGAAAGAATTTAATTCTGTAGCTTAGCCCCAAGAGCCTCCCAAAGTCCTATTTTTTAGATGTTATAACAAGAGTTCTATAAAGTATATTTCAATCTGGATCTAGTCACAAAAGGCAGCTTCTTTTTTAAGCTTTATAAAAATATATGAAACAGGTATATAGAGTTGCCATACAGTAATTTTATTTACCGTTGTGCGAAACCTAATTTCTGCAAAAATTTTTGACCCTTCTATATCTTGAGAACGACGTAAGTTAGAAACTTAAAATTAGAAACTTAATTTAGTAAATTTAGTTTTTTTTTAACGCCCACTCTTTAAGAGCTGTAAGGGATAAAAAATTGCTATTTTCCCAGTTTTAAACATCTAAACTATCAAACAAACAGAAACATCAATAACTTGAACACCTTTTCAAGAAAAAAGCGGGGATTAAAAAATTAAGAATCAGGAAAAATATTTTGGAGCCTTCTCTATTGGGCTATGGGCTATTAGAGTTTTCCTTGATTGCATTGGTTATATTCTTATATGGATTTCATTCTTAGATTCATAATTAATTTTTATGTTCTTTTTTAAAAACCCTTGGTTTTTTCATATCTTGTTTTTTTTTTATTTGTTTTTAATTTGTTAATATTTTAAACTATTTCGGGTTTTTCTAAAATAAATTATTAATTAGCGTTAAGTTTTTTTTTTTTAAATTTAATTTTTGATTTAAAATTATTAACAAAGTAAACAAATTAGGTAATATGCAAGTAAAATGTATTACTTTGTAAAAATTTTAGAATTTTAAATTAAAATTTATGTAAGATATATTTGACAACACGACTACACCTTATAACAGTGTTAATGAAGTTGACATTTACTTAAAAACGGCATGAACCGTTAGAATATACAAGTAGTAAATTCTTTCTATGTAGAATTTTGAAAAAGGAATAGGATGGAAGTTATTTTTAGTTAAAGAATTCTGCGGAATGAAACGTGCTTAAAGAAACGACCTTTTGCTAATTAAAGTAATTATGTAGTAAAAGGTCAATAAGTTGCTTTGGTTAAATTTATTAAGTTACACCATATCTTTTACCATTTCAAATCCTTTTAGGAGAAGAATGCTTTTACTAAGTCCCATAAAACTTCTAGATGAATCCTTTCTCTAAATAGATTAATCTTTAGTAAACTGATAGGACTTCTCCTAAGTAGAGTTACATTTCTTCCCTAAACCATGTTTCTTACTGGGCTATTGTGTAAGTTTGCAAAGAACAAATAAAATGTTTGTGCACCATCTATTATTTACGATCTGAGGCTTTGGTGGATTAGTGAGTAAGCATTTGGCTAACTAAACGAGGGGCGGCTAGTTCGAATTCTGTATGGGTCATGAATTTTTAATTGAAAAAAATTATTGAAAAATTAATTTTTTTTAAAAATCCCCATGGCAACATTTATGTTTCAGGTACTTGCAATTAAATAAATAAATTACAAATTACGATCTAAACTGAAAGGTTTAATAATTTTAGGCTAAATAATCTACCAAGGGCATATAAGGGCAAGAGAAACAGCGAAAAGACAATATTGTATTCAAACCATAGAGAGCAAACCTGCTCTGCTTAAAACTGCTTAACTGTATGTTCAAGGACAATGTATTTTACAAAGAATCTAAATACATGGATAATAAGAATTACAATAATTTACTTAAATGAAACCTAGCTTTCAAATAATTTAACAATTGCTATATAACATTATATGATTCATATTACCAACATCTAAATTCCGATCCTCCATAAAAGTTGAAGTTTATATTTAAGTTTAAATTGAAAAATTGTAAAAAAAGAATGTAAAACATAATTGAACCAAATTATGTCGAAAAATCTACAGATTAAAATTTTTTGATTATCATGAATTTTATTTTCTTGTTAAAAACAAAGGAATCTTATTAGTTCATTTAATGGTACTTTATTACCTAAAATAGGTAGCTCCAATTAATGGTGGTATAAAAATACCAGAATTATATTTTTATTTTTTTTTTTTTAATCAATTTAACAAAAATGGTGTGAAAATAATTTGAGTGAAAAACAAAAACATTTATGAGGGAAAAAGTACTAATTAGTGAAAAATTGCACGTGAAACAATCTAGAAAATTATTTTAATTACAATTTTTAATGTTTTTTGTTTTTTTTTTTTCGAATTTGTTATTTTAATTGCTATTTGATCTGTAGGATCAGAAAATTGTTATTTGACCTAAGGCCAAATTTATTATTAAGAACCTATCTATGGGTTCATTATATGTAATCTGGATTCCGTTATACTTTTATCACAATGAATTTTGTCTTTTTTCAAATTAAATTGATCACAAATTTTCAATTGGTTTTTGCTCAAATTAATTAGATCCTTTTTTTGAAAATACCCCAGTACCTTGAGACCCAAAAATCGAAATGAAAAATCTAGTTTCCAAGTCTTCAGTAAAAGCTGGAAAAGCAAAAAAAAAATCAAGCTGAGTCGGGATCTTAAGAAACCAGGTTGATTAAAACAATACCAATTTAATTTGGAAATTTAAGACTGTTTGTATTTGAAAAAAGACCAAATTCATTTAAAAATACACAAACTTCATGTGAAAAAGGACCAAGTTTACGGAAAAAGAGTATATAGTTAAATTTTCTAATTACAACTTCAGAATTTGGATTTAATATTTTAAAAAACTTGACCTTTCAGATTTAATATTTTTTTAATATTTTATTTATTAATTACTTTATTAATTAAAATAGACAAACTGATCGAAGAATTATATCAAAGTTAATTAATTAAAATTAACTGCATAATTCATTTTTCCAATTTAAAGTTCCCACAAATGAATTACTAGTTTTGTTTGACTTATTTAATTAAACAAAATTTCAATTTCAATTTATTTAACATCAAAAAATTGAACTTTTATTTTAACTGCACCCATTTTTAAAAGAAATTAATTAATTGTAAACTGTTAAATTTACAATTAGTAAAAATGTAAAATATATATGTATATTAAATAATAAATTGTCTATTGACATTATTATAATTAGAAAATTGCAATTATTTAGAATTTGACGTTCTAAATTTATTAAATTTATGGTATATAGTATATTTAAGTGTCATAACAGATATTTAAGTAATTAATTATGCTAAAAACTGTACAAATACTTCAGTAGGAAAAAATAACTGCAAATAAAATTATTTTTAAAAATCAGTAACAAACAAAATCTTAACTAATTTAGATATTCTATTCATTTATTATATATTTAGATCTGACCACATTTTGAAGCACATTTTTTTATACCCAAGTAACTTAATATGGAGCATTGTATTCATCCAAGCATGCAACAATAAATCCAACATAGATCCAAGCATGCAACAATTGACCAAGTTCATAGAAGAACAAATATTATAGAAAAAACGTTTGAAGAAAAACAAATATGCTCTACAATATTTATAGATGTAGCACAAGCGTTTGACTTGGCATGAAGGATTAATATTTAAATTAAGGAGATTGATACCTTTACAATATGTAGAGATACTCGAATCGTACTTGTCTGAGAAATAAAAGCAGGTGTACCTCAAGGCAGTATTCTAGGTCCTATTTTGTACTTGCTTTGCACAAGTGATATACCAGAAGTAGAAAATGTAACTGTAGCAACATTTGCTGACCATACTACTATATTGGCAGTAGGATCGAATATTGACGAAGCTACAGGAAAATTACAATAAGCAAGTGAAAAAATATGTTTTTGGACTAACAAATGGAAAATAAAATTAAATGAAAGTAAATCGGTTCATGTTAATTATAGTAATAGAAATATTAGAAACCCACCTAAAATAAATTTAAAAGGTGTATTTGTATCAATCGAAAATTCAGCAAAATACCTAGGAATGACACTGGATGTCAAGCTAAGGTGGAATAAACTTGTTAAAAAGAAAAAAACTAGCTCGTCTAGAAGAGCATATAAATATTGAAGCTGCTAAATTAAATAATTAGATTATTACAGGAAGGCTTAAAAGAAAAAGACCTTTAGATAATATAGTATAAAGTACAGATTTCTTAAGGGAAAGTATACAAAACCATGACTCAAACACTCAAACCAAAGATAGCAAAAAATTAATGGTTACTCAGTTCGACTAGTTTTAATATGGGAAAGGTGTGGTTTATTCGGTAAGAATCCGCCATACACTTCTGTTACGTAGCAGTTTGTATCTTTCGAAGATTCCCACCAATCCACGTAAAATAAAATAAAACAAAAAAAAAAAATTATTCAAAAACTTGAAAACAAGATTTTCACATTTTCGACTTTAATTCATTAATTTTCGACGTACTTAATTTTCAAAAAAAATTGTGAACACTAGACATTCAAGGTAATTTTGCAAATTATGAAAATTATTTAATAAAGCCTCCAAAAGTTCTTCTTGAAATACTTAACGTGTTATTTTACAGGGTGTAAGATTAACTCTTTCAAGAGGAACCTTGGGTTCCTTAGTGCGAATTTTGATTTATTCTTACCTTGGTTTTACCTTGGTTTCAATCTTATAATTAATTAAAAAAAAAGTATACTTAAACAAATTGAAAATTTATAGGCAACTTATTCAAAACAAGCTGATCTGATTCGGCTTTTTCATAATTACGTTTCCAAATAAAAAATATTTGTCTGATAGAAAAAACATTTGCAATTTCATGAGTACTAGTACCTAGTTAAACAAATTCATTTAAATCTAATTGATAACTAATTTGAATACTTCTTTATTGATTGGTTTATTGATTAAATTTGAAATTTATGTATATATATATATATATAAATGCTGATTGAATTAGTTTTAACAGAAGAAGAAAGACTTTAAAAATTTTAAAATAAATTTTATCTTAATACTTTTTATACCTTTTTATTTTATTAGAACTAAATTTTAACAGTTTTTAAGTAAAAATTAACTATTTTAATAAAGATTCTTCTTAAATTGTCATTTAGTTCTAAAGTAACAGTGATATCCTGTTTAAAAATACCCTTTTAAACTGAAAAATCTAAATAAATAATATGAAAATCCATCTTGCCGGTAAAAGGTCAAAGGCAAAAATTTAACATAAAAATTTAGTTGAAAAAAATCGAGTAGTTTAACTAAATACTGGTTAATCGACTACTTGCACTAAAGAGTGAAATCTAATCCCCCAAAAGAAAAAAACAAATTAACTAAGAAACATGGATCTCATTAACCTACAAATAAATTATACGTACACAAATAGCTAATGCCCTTTTTATTTAAAACCCTTTTCCAAAAAAAATTTATGATTAATTTACATGTTTACTTATGTACAGTAAATTTTTAATTAACAGGTGGGTGGTACAGTGGTTAGAGTGTCGACAGACCCCGATTTGAATCCCAGTGAAAGTGAAAAAAACTTTTATCTGATTTTCGACTCGATTCAGCTACAATTCGCCATTGGGCTCAGATTAATGGCTTATTCAATAATAAATAATTATTTATCTTTAATAAAAAAAATACCTTAACACAACAATATAAACAAATACAAAATATAAACAAAAAATTTAATTGAATAATATAACTTACAGATATATAATATCATATAGCTCAAATACAGAATTATTACAATATAAACAAAATAAAATTGTGTCTATTGAAAATCACATTTCACATTTAAACAGTTAGCATGTAAAAAAAAAATATTCATAAATAAAATATACATAGTGTCCGACTGTTCATACTGCAAAAAAATTGATTTTTGACAATCAATTGTATAATAAAATAATTATTGAGATACAGCTATCTATAACCACAAGTCAAAATACATTTAATATTTTTAAAGTGTTGCTTTAAGAAATATCAGAAAATATCACCACGTAAATACCATTGATATAAACTATAGAAAGTTAAAGTATCAAAATTAAGTTTTTTTTATAGCGGTTTTATGCAACGTGGTTCTGTTCATTTATACTACATGTGTCATTAATTTTTTATACATATTTTGCCACTGGAATAATCTAATCATAATTAGATTTCGTTAGAACTAAAAACATTTTAAATTTGATCGTACACAATTTAAGTACTTGTTAATTTAACCAACATTTTTATTGTTTATGTTATCATCTTATTTACATATTATTAGTTCATACGATATATTTTACTTTTCAAATGTATGTACCTATAAAAATATAAATAAAAACGAGGAAGAGTGTAGTAGAGTAGACTGTGTCAACTCTGGGATACCCGTATGACCGTAACATATACATTACATATATCATCCGGTTAATTACTTTTGGCAAAATTTCAAACATACAGCTTTATTAAGTGTAGTGTAATGCTCATATAAAAGAAGGAGTTGTATGGCAGCTACTCGAACCCTCTGCAGTAGACCAACCAAATTTTGCTTTAACTTTGGCCATTACACTAAACTATTTTTAGCAAAATTTCAGACACCCAGCTTCAATAGGTATAGAGCAATGCTCATATAAAATAAAAAGTTGTATGGCAGCTACTCGAACTCTCTGCAGTAGACCAACCAAATTTTGCAGAAATTATGGCCATAAAACTAAACTACTTTTGGCAAAATTTCAGACACCCAGCTGTAATAGGTACAGAGTAATACTCATATAAAAAAAGAAGTTGTATGGTAGCTACCCGAACCCATGGACCAAAATGGCTGGATTTAAATAGCGATGACGGCTATTGCAAAAAAAAAACGAATTTGCGATAATTTCAGGATCCTAGCTCCTTTAGTTTTTGAGTTATCGTGATGACGGACGGACATACATAGCTAAATCGATTTATTTTTCAATTCTGATCCGATCCATACCCTTGAGTCTATATCTACCCCCCCTCCTTCTATGCGTCACAAATGTAATGGGAAATTTATTATACCCTTTGACTATTTAATCATACGGGTATAAAAATGGGGGAAAACTATTTTAAATTAGGTAAAGTGTCCATATGAGTAGGTATACATATATGAGTACATATTATATGACATAATACTATATGATAAGTTCTGATAAGAATTAGCGAATTATATGATGCAATATTTTTAAGTACAGTGCAAAATAACGTTCTAAGGTACAGTATTGTTCCATCATATTAGTCGTCAATAAAATGTATATTTAAAAAAATATTTTACTTCCACCTATGAAAATACTTTAATTAATTTGAATCTTATCATTCTTTTGATAAGCATAATTTTAAATCTATAAATAAGTTGAAAGTAATAAAGTCAAAAGAAAAATGATATAAGTATATAATTTATTTTGAATTTTTAGTTTTTAGCTGGCTGATGTAAATCCACTAGTTAATATCGATTATATCCAAAATCGCCTTTTGGTGGAAATAGTTAAATCGCCTAAATGATGGTCCCAAAGTTCAGGCTATATTTTCATAATATTCAAGTGTCTGCAATTTCATTTCTGCAAATTTTTTTTTAATTTCTAGGTGGCTTGAAAACCTCAAACAGGTTTAGAAAACCATTTAATTGTAAAGTATATAAGAACCGATGAAATATAACACTTTATTGTCACAAGCAATGTTTCTTAGCACTTGTTTATTGGAAGTTATTTGATATTATTAATATACTTGTATATATGAATATGAAAATATATATATATATATATCTGCTGCATCTTCTCTTATTTCTATGAAAAGTCATAAAACCAATCTTCTGTTTTAAAAATATAACAATTTTTTAAATGAAATTCTTCAGTGCATAGTTTAGTACATGTTTTAAAACAAAAGTGTAACTAGTTTTACCAAAACTACTAAAATATTTTATTATGTTCTATAAAAATATGGTTTTAATCCTATATAATATGGAAAAAATATGTTGTTTATTGTCCAGATAGATCTACTTTAGTTTTTTTTTTATAGTTATATAATGTTATGCTGTGGGTTAAAACCATAATAATAATTATGATATTAATATCAGATACAAAAGAAAACTTATTTTTATTAGAAACTTACATAAATATTTTAGTGTTTAAAATGTTCAATAGTTGAAGTTTTTATAACACGATAAGTTTTTAATTAAATTTCAAAGTTGTAAACAACACATATTACAAAATATAAATATGAACAGAAGTAAAATTATATATAACGAGGAAGAGTGTAGTAGAGTAGACTGTGTCAACTCTGGGATACCTGTATGACCGTAACATATATACATTATATCATCCGGTTAATTACTTTTGGAAAAATATCAAACATACAGATTTATTAAGTATAGTGGAATACTCATTAAAAAAAAGGAGTTGTATGGCAGCTACTCGAACCCTCTGCAGTAGACCAGCCAAATTTTACTGTAACTTTGGCCATTACACTAAACTTTTTTTGGCAAAATTTCCTACACCCAGTTTCATTAGGTGGAGAGTAATGCTCATATAAAATAAGAAGTTGTATGGCAGCTCTCACTGCCCTAGACCAACCAAATTTTGCAGAAACTTTGGCCATGAAACTAAACTACTTTTGGCAAAATTTCAGACACGCAGCTGTAATAGGTACAGAGTAATACTCATATAAAAAAAGGAGCTGTATGGCAGCAACCCGAACCCATGGACCAAAATGGCTGGATTTACATAGCGATGATGGCTATTGCAAAAAAAAAGAATTTGCGAACATTTCAAGATCCTAGCTCCTTTAGTTTTTGAGTTATCGTGCGGACGGACGGACGGACATACATAGCTAAATCGATTTATTTTTCGATTTTGATCCGATCCATACACTTGAGTCTATATCTACCCTCCCTCCTTCTCTGCGTCACAAACGGAATGGCAAATTTATTAAACGCTTCATACGGGTATAATAATAACAAAAAATTTCATTATGTAATTTTTAAAGGGTAAATCTTGGTATGGATACATTTTGATTGAGCTATGTGGTATTAAAGATTAGTGGTGCAGTTTATAAAGAAAGTGTTAATCAATAGTATTTGTTTTTAGCCTATTTTCAAAAAATTTTGTAAAAATGTGCCTATATAGCTTCACTCTGTCCGTCCGTGCGTCCGTATGTTTACAAAAACTTTTATAGCGTTTGAAATAGAGTAAAGAAATTTTAACTATGGGTAGTTATTGCAAAAAAAATAATTTCGTAGAAGAATTTTTTTCTGTAGCCTCATTTATTACGGAGCTACAGCCCCCCAAAGTTGGAAAAAGTCCTATATTAAAATTGTTATAACAAGAGTTGTGTTATATATATTTTCAATCTGAAAACGGCAAATGATAGCTGGTTCTATAAGCTTTATAAATTGTTAAAAGGAAAATATGGTTGCTATACGTTACTAAAATTTAACATTACGCAAAACTCAATTTTTGCAATATTTTTGCCCACACATATCTTTTGAACAGTTCAAGCTAGGGTCTTGGAATTTAGAAGTTAGATACGGAAGAAGTTAGATACGTAGAAATTAGTAGGAGTGGGTTAACAAAATTTTTTTGTCAAGCCCCCTATTTAGGAGCTATATTGGCTCGAAAATTGAATTTTTGCTATTTTTAAACACCTGTAACTTGAATACCTATTCAAATTTTTTTTTAGTGATATACAAAATTCAAAGCTCTATAAATATAGTTCAACATGTGTCAAAGGTTTTTCTTCATTTTGAAAGGTTACGAAGCTACAGCCCCTGCAAGTTTCAAAAAAGCTCTTTATTAATTTGATATAACAAGAGTTCTGTTAGGTTCATTTGCAATCGAAAAACGGTATAAGAGAGCTGCTTTCATAAACTTTACAAAAATCTGTCGATTAAATGTATAAGGTTGCCATACGGTACTAAAATTTAGCATTATATAAAACTCAATTTTAGCAAAATTTAGATGAAGTTAGGTCCTTGAGAAATTTGGCAACCTTCCCCATTGAAGGGCTATTAGAACTTTAAAATAAAAAATTTACTGTTAGCAGTAAATTTTAAAAGTAAGCAGTAACTTAGTCACCAGTGTATATATTTCCAAAATTAAACTCAGTATGTAATACAATATAAATTTGAAAATTAGCTTTTTTAAAAACCCTTGGTTTTTTTCATCACTTGTTTTTAATTTATGATGACATTTCAAAACCATGAGACGAAAACAAATGTTAATAACTTTAAAAATTAATATAAATTAAAAAGAGGAACATTATAATTGTCCTTGTCAACTTTTAGATACTGTGCATACCCACTGTATTAAATAAATAAGAATTTCATATATTGCAATTAAACTGTTTGACAGAAAATTTAAAATATTTGTTTTTTTATACTTAATTAAAAAAAAAGTTGAATTAAAAAAAAAATATGCTCTGAACGTGATTCGAACCTACACTTTTCAATTAAAAGACCGACGTCCTAACCACTAACCACTTGTTTATCTTAATTTTTATTTGAAAATTATTATAGTTGCTATGGTATCAATTGTATTGTTTTGAAAAATTGTTTTGAATTTTGTTATAAAAATATTAAAAAAAATAAATAATTTTAATTATAAATGACAGTTTTCTGTCAAATTTTTTATAAAATAAATTTTCTCATACATAAAATAAATACATATATTTTATTAAAAAGAGAATAGACAAAAAAAGATGAAAAAAAAAAAAAAAATTTTGCCCCAGCCTGGATTCGAACCAAAACGTTTTAACAACAAATCTATACATGAGCGATTAAATTTAATTACATTTTGTTTATTTTTCTTTTTAGTTTATATTTAGTTATTAATTTTGAAAATATTCATATAATTTCAAAAAATTTGTTTAGCAGCTACCCGAAGCCTTTGGTTGATTTTAACCAAAAACAATAGGGAACCTACAAATTGTCTAAAAATTACTTTGTGAAAGTTTCTGAACTCTAGCTCCTTTAGTTTTTGAGTTATCGTGCTGAAGGACGGACGGACGGACGGACACACATAGCTATATCAATTCACTTTTCGATGCTGATTCGATGCGTACCCTCGGCACTATATCTAGCTCGTCTAGGTCGATGCGTTACAAACGGAGGAGTAATTTTAATATAACCGATCTATATATGTATGCACAGGTATAAACACTGAAGAGTGCAATAGAGTAGATTGTGTCAACTCTGGGATACGCATATGGATACGCATGTATTAATATAGACATTATATCATCTGGTTAATTACTTTTATTTAAATTTTAAATACACAACTTATTAGACTTTCAATTATGTACAAAAGAATATATTAGTTAAAAGGCAGCTCTTCGAATCTCTTTCTCTATTCAGACGTTGGTCATTAAATTAAACTACTATTGACAACATTTCGTAATGTTCATATAAAAAATGAAGTTGTATGGCAACTAATTGAACTCGCTGCAGCAGACCACTGCACTACCCCACCTAAATTTTGCACAAACTTTAACCATAGAACTAAATTATTTTTGGCATAACTTCAGACAGTCGGTTTTATTAGTTGTAGAGTAATGTTGTATGGCATCTACTGGAACCCGAAGATCAAACTGGTTGGATTTTAATATCGATGACGACTACTGCATAAAAGAGAATTTGTGAAAATTTCAGAATCATAGATTCTTTATACCCGTATGACTATATAGTCAAAGGGTATAATAAATTTGCCATTACGTTTGTGACTCAGAGAAGGAGGGGGGGTAGATATAGACTCAAGTGTATGGATCGGATCAGAATCGAAAAATAAATCGATTTAGCTATGTATGTCCGTCCGTCCGTCCGTCCGTCCGTCCGTCCATCCGCACGATAACTCAAAAACTAAAGGAGCTAGGATCTTGAAATTTTCGCAAATTCGTTTTTTTGCAATAGCCGTCATCGCTATTTAAATCCAGCCATTTTGGTTCATGGGTTCGGGTAGCTGCCATACAACTCCTTTTTTTATATGAGTATTACGCTGTACCTATTACAGCTGCGTGTCTGAAATTTGGTCAAAAGTAGTTTAGTTTTATGGCCAAAGTTTCTGCAAAATTTGGTTGGTCTAGTGCAGTGGGTTCGAGGAGCTGCCATACAACTTCTTATTTTATATGAGCATTACTCTCAACCTAATGAAGCTGGGTGTCTGCAATTTTTCTAAAAATAGTTTAGTGTAATGGCCAAAGTTTCTGCAAAATTTGGTTGGTCTATTGTAGAGGGTTCGAGTAGCTGCCATACAACTCCTTCTTTTATATGAGCATTACACTACACTTAATGAAGCTGGGTATATGAAACTTTGCCGAAAAAAGTTTAGTGTAATGACCAAAGTTACTGCAAAATTTGGTTGGTCTATTGTAGAGGGTTCGAGTAGCTGCCATACAACTCCTTCTTTTATATGAACATTACACTACACCTAATAAAGCTGAATGTTTGAAATTTTGCCAAAAGAAATTAATCGGATTATATAATGTATATGTTACGGTCATACGGGTATCCCAGAGTTGACACAGTCTACTCTACTACACTCTTCCTCGTTTTCTTTTTGAGTTATCGCGCAGACGGACGAACAGACGAACGGAAACCCACAGCCAAAACGATTTTCTGATCCGATCCATACACTTAATTATATGTCTATATCTACCTCTCTCCTTCTCTTTGCCAGAAAAGTAATAGCAAATTTAGTATTACCTTTTGATCTATAGTCATACAGGTATAAAAAGAGTTGAAAGTAACATTACGCAAACTAAAATAATGTATTGAAATTTCATTTAACTGCTTATGTCTTGCAAACTGAAAGATTAATTTCTAGCATGTTTTTCGATATGATCTATTCAATATCAAAATTTGGGCGAATTGAACCAAATATTTTAAAAACTTTGCTAATTTGTTTGGCACATTATATTACTTACGAAAATTTGAATTTTCAATATTTTAGTTTTGTTATAAAGACCAGTACTCAAGTTCCAGCAACCTCTTTGGCAGCAACACTTAGCTTTAATCAGAGTAAATCCCAACTTTGGAAATGTGTTTAGATTATTCTTGTACATTTTTTAAATAAACTTTGTATTTACTTTGTATTTTAATTAGTTAGAAAGATATTCGAATTTGCTCTGAAAATTTTCAAACTGAATATGTATCATCTAAAAATTGAGTTTCATATTTAAAAATATTCACATGTATTTTCATAATTAGAGATATACGGTTGATTTATTTTCTAAATCCATACGCTTAAAGCTGTTGATTTAACAACAGAAGAATTACATAATTCCCTGATAACATGCTTCCCGCATAAAATACAGAATGTAATTTTTTAAAAAATTAAATTTTTTTAAACTAGTACAACAAAATATGAAATAACTATGTTTAAAATTTAAACAAGACAAAATAAAAATGTTGTATTTCCTCTTATTATTTTTTATTATTCCGCAAAATGTTCACTTAAAACGCTTAAAAAACCAAATAATAAAACCTCAAAACACTCATTCAAAATGCACTTAATTTTATTTTGTATATATACCAAGTACCAAAGTAATCAGTAATAAAATCACAGATAACTATTTAAAAAACAATTTAATATGATTTAAAAAGCAGATATAGAAAAGTCGCGGTTTAAATTGATTTTTATTATTAAATAAAATTACAAATAAAAAAGCATTTTATTACCGAATATTATTGATCATAATTTCAATCATTTGATCACTGAAAATCAATAAAAAAACAAAACATTCTTTGATATTCAAAAAATGATTATAGGAAAATCATAGAAAAAACGTAGAAGAAAGTGGAGTAGTCTGCGTCAATTCTGGGATACTTTCATGAACATATAGTATAAACATAATGGTGCTTAAGGAATTCACAATAACTTGTAAAATAAGTTGTATGTTGGCTAACCAAACCAGCCTCTTGAATCGCTTTAGCGATGTCTTTCCTGTCGTCCGTAAACACCATTAATTCAAAAAAATAATAATGCAAATTACAGTACAGTGAGGATTTAAAATTGGTAACATTGGACCATTAGACCAGATTTTGGAAGCTTTTGATCGATCCAAGGGAAAATAAGCATATATCCGAGACTAAATTAGCATATGTCCGAGACAGGTTCTCCCTGTTTTCTTGGTGAAAGTAAGTTTGATATGAATTGGAGTTAAAGTTCCGGTACCTTCCACACACCTCTCAATACCTCTCAAGTATATCTTCAAAGTTAATAAAGATAGAAACTACAAATTTGGTTCAAGAATAGAAACAGAACACATTATGTTCCTAAATGTGGGAATTAATTAGAGTTGTTGTTCGGGTACCTCCTACACACCTCTCAAAATCTAAAAATCAAATTTTCAAAATTAATAACCCTAGAAACCTGAAATTTAGTACAAGGTAGTTAGTTCTGTTCTGTTTCCACCATGTTCTTCAATTTTAAAATAAATTGAAGTAAGTGAGAGTTCTGTTAGGTTATTAATTGAAGAAATTTGAGAGGAATTAAAGTAGTGGTTCGGATAGCTTCTACATGCCTCCTTAGACCTAATCAGCATAGAAATTTTATTCAAGATCTTGTTTGCTTAGTATTCCTGTGATGAAGTGAAGTTTTAGTTCAGGTACCTGTCAATTTAACTTGTCAGATGTAGGATATTACTTAGTTGGTGGCATCGACTTACTGTTGTTTTATTATTTGTTTAAAAATAAATTTATGTTAATAGCTGGATTCATTGAATTACATTTCGATTATGATACGATCCACACACCTTTGTTTACTTTATATTTATTCCCTTTTATTTACAGTTTCACAAACGAAATGGCATTTTCAGTGTACTCTTTCACAAGCACATTCGCACGCGTGTATTAAAAAAAATTTGGTAAGTATATTGCTGTTAGTTCAAAACGTTTGCAGTAGATTTTCTCTTTAATAGGTCGGAATTGTAAATTATTAAATTTGGATTATCACTGGTTTAAAAAAATCAGTTTTATTATAAAGATTTAATTGAAAATGAAAAATAATTGGATTATAAATATCAAAGGAGGTCAATTGCTCTACAGTTCCTTATTTAAACACCGTCGTATATATGTAATTTAGTAGGTAATTATTATGATTTTTTATTTTAATACAATTATAATGTTCAGTTTTTTTTTTAGATGACATAAAAATTTTTAACGGTTTTTAGCACGTTTTTTAAAAAAATATTTTGGAAATGTGCAAATAGTTTCCCTCCGAGATTTGTCCGTCCATGTTTCGATTTTAATCTGGACGGTTAGAGACGCTTTTCTATGAAGTTTAGGATATTAGGATATAGCTTTTTCTCATGTGTAGTGCTCTAGCTTGAATAGCCCCGCAGCTCCATTTATTTTCGTGAAGTACTGCTTCGTCCAAAGTGGGTGAAGTTGTGTTTTCGAAAAGAAATGACGAATAAAGCATTGGTTTTTAAATTCCAAATTGCAAATAGGTAGAATATAAAGGATATGTAGCCATTATTTTTACAATTCGACAATTTAAACTTAAATGCACCGTTATTATAAAACAATATTTTACAAAACTTATTAATCCTTATACCCCTTAAACGTTTCCTTCAGTAAGAACAGTTATAAAAGTGTAATTATAACAGTTCTCCATCAAATTTATACAACCGTCTTCATAGAAAATGTTTAGAAAGAATTGCAAATTTTCGAACAGATTCTAGAAGCATTTTTCATGTTTTTTTGGAAATATTCACCCCTAAAATCCCGTTGTTTTACATACTGCTTTGTTTTAAATTTTAATGATGGTTAAGGAAATGAAGAAAAATGTTCAAAGAAATGAAAATGAAATAGTAATTATTGGTAACTTTAATTGAATCAAAATTGAATTTCTTAAAATTATTACTTTGTCATACTTACGGTGAAAAGTGAATTGAATTATTTTATTACAGTATAATAAACGGTATAATTTGCAGATTGTCATCAATTAAATAGAAACTTATACATATAGAATTTTAATTAATATAGATATAGATTTATTATTTATCTACTTATTATTAATGGTTTGAAATTCATTGCTTAGTCATAAATATGACTGATAGACAATCTATCTTTAATGTTTATTTCGATAATTTATACTTACTCTTAAGAGGGACTAACATAACATAAGTGGCTAACTCTTGCATAATGAGAGTGAGTATGATAATGAGAATGAAAACTATTAATATCGCACCAATAATTGTAAATGATACACCGCTAGAAGATGTACCGAAACACAACTATCTGGGGTGCATAATAACAATCAGAGGTGCAGCCTTAAAAAACGCTAACGTTAAAATTAAGAGAACAAAAAGATGATCATTATAATTTAACAGAGCTACAAAACTTAAAATTTTGGAAGCATGCGTAAAGTAGGTCTAGCTGTATGGCAGCGTACCATGATTAGTCCCAGACAAAAAAATCCAAAAACTTCAAGTACCCCTGTACAGATTTAGTTTAGTATATTCTGGACACAGAGAATTTCCCACCAAGACCTGTGGAAAATGATATGGATTTCGGCATAGGACTAGTTATCCGAGAAAGAAAGTATAAAGAGTTTGGTCACGAGCTAAGAAAAAATAATTCGATCACCAAAGAAGGCCCCCAATTAGAATCCCAAAAAAAATTGGGAAGGTCTGAAATTACATGAAAAAGAATTGAAACAAAAGAAATAGAAGAAGCAGGGGAAAGGTGGGAGCAAATCAAGGTGCTAGTACAAAAAAGAATTAAATAAAGAGACTTTGTCGAAGCTCTATGCTCCCCAAGGTAGTAAAAATGAAAAAATAAAAGAAGACTCTAGCATGTAGAACCAATAGTTATACGTAAGTATTAAAATTGCATTGCAATAATTACTCAAAATTGCTACCATAACGGCAACCTAACATTATTTAGAAAATTATTCTCAATATACGTCTGTATTATGTATTAGTTTAAGGAAATATAACAGTTCACCAACAGTTTAATATAATTTTCAATAAAATAATCAAATTTAAAAAGATAATAATCGTAAAAAATACTATAGTGCTCCACTCCACTTCATTCAAATCGCTTATTCATATTCATATACTAATAACGATAATCATACTTATAATATTTAAAGTGTCTCATTTCCAATTGGAGTTATTTCCGTTAAACATAACAAAACGAAAAATGAAACAAGTCATTATTTAATTTTGTTTATTCAAAAGTTAAGATAAGATTAAAAATCAGAACTTTATTACTATAATACTTATCAATTAATATAATTCTCGTATGATATTAAAATTTTTTACAACTTTTAATTCATAAATGTTAACACTATCTTGTTTAATAAAATTTTAGCTCTGCAAATCTACACCAAATGAACAATCGCCATATAATTTTGGTTTTATTGAAAGTGCAAAATTTTAAATGACTAAACCATTGATTTATAAACTAGCACCAGAAATTAGCTTAAATACTTTAGAAAATAATTTAGTTAAGTCTGGAGTAAATTTCTAGAGCCAGACAACGGTTTTTAAATCCCATAACTTTTGTTTACTTCAAATGCATATTATCTGTGTAGATATTATATTGCTCTTACTGCTATTTAATTTATATAAGATTTCTGGCAGGGTCACATGAAATAATTTTCCATTGCAGAAAGTCCACAAAGTAAAATTAAATAACTCCCCAACTGATTGTATGAGAAATAACTCCAAAATATTGAGGTAATACAAGTTTGGAATATATTTCATGTAGCTTTCTGGCATAGAGTATCTTTGAGGTAACCCAAATAATGGATATTATTTCATTTTGCTTTGGGAACTTATTGATTGCATTATGAAATTATTTCATCTAGCCTTCTGGAAGCTAGTATCTATAAGGCTGTATGAAAAAACTCCCCAAAACCAAAAATTAAAAAAAAAGTACCCAAAGTCTATTACAATTTTGCATACAAATTTTCATACAAATTTTTTCTCAATTTGTAGAGTTTTAAAAAATTGTATTTTGGAGACTCTGATTTTGTATCAATCTCTGAAAACCCTCATAAGCTTTTTTAATACAAGCCAGCAACAGAGTATTTTAGTAAGCAACAAAGCATTTAATTTATGGACTTTTATTTTTTTTTTTAAGGGACTTTTATTAAAAAATGGACTTTTTGAATATCGTCGCTCAGATATTGGTTTGCTCCACTTAAGCCTCACTGACCAATATCTGAGCGACAATATGAAAAATATGCCCAAAATAGAGGATTTTCATTTTTGCCTTGGGGACTTTATGCGAACAGCCTAAATATAAATAAGTTAATTTATTGTTTTAGGCGATATTTAATTTTAACATAAATTCACTGAACCCTTCTTTACTACTAATACAGTTAGCTACTGTCATGACTACTAGTAGTAGTCATATACCATAGTTCAAATAATAATTTCAGTAGAATGTCATCACAATATTAAATATCAATATTTAAACAATTTTTATTTTTAAAAATATCAAAACTTTTATTATTTGTTTATTAATTAATCATTAAAAAAAAAAAAAAGAAAACAATTTAAAATTAAAAACGCTTGTAAAATTTTGTTAATGAAAATTCTTAAGAAAATTTTTCATAAATTTTTCACTAGAAAAACATAAAAAAAAAATTAATTGAAAAAAAAATTTTACAAATATTTTATTTAACTTAAAAAAAATTCAATTATAATATAAACATTTAACTGATGTTTATATGCAAAATAAATAAAAAATGTTGACAAACTGTTCATATTGCGTTGTAAACACACATTCAAACAAAAGTAAAAAACAGTAATAAAAAAAAATCAAAATTCACACAGCTAGATAAAATTTCAGATTCGGATCATATTTCAGTTTGAAATTTATGACCTATGACGCTAGAAAAAAAATTATTTATAAAAGGTTCATATATAAAAAATTTTAAAGATTGCCGTCTCATATCAAAAATGCGTACATATGCAATTTAATTTTTAATTATTGATGACACCAGAATATGGAAGGGTATTACAATTTTCCAGAGAGTATACAGTATTGTGCCAGTATTGATAATAGTTGATAGCTCAATGTATAAAATATTAGATGTATGATAATTTTAGATGGTCTTGAAAGAAATCAAAAAATCGTAAGGAGGATTAATAACGGAAGATTGTATACATTTAAAGTAAGAAGAAGAGGGAATTTTTTGAATTTGAGCCGAAGAATATTTAGAAATTATAAGAATATTTCAGAAACCGAATATTCAATTAAAAGAGAAACATCCCCGGACTTTATTTCTCATAGAAGTTGTAGTTCAACTCAAAAGAGAAATAAAAACCCGGGGCTTTACTTCTCAATTACTATGAGAAATAAAACCCTAGGGCGTTATTTCTCATTAAATGAAAAATAATACTCCGGGGGCTTTATTTCGCATAGCCCTAATTCAGGTCATCGTAAGAAAATGTAGAACGTTTAAATAAACAATTGCTTTTCTTATGCTATGCTTTGTATAATTTTATATTTTAGTATACAGTATATTTTTGTATCTGTGAGTTATATTATTCTATTAAATAATTTATTTATATTTTTTTAATTTCTTTATAATTGTTATGCCATTTTATTTCTTTTTAGAATTATATTGATGTAGAATTACCAATAATTAGTTATGAAATTATTTTGAACCCAATGACGAATGGTAGCTTAATCAAATCGAAAACTAAGCCCCTGAACTCTTAAAGTTTTTGCCACCCAAGTAGGTATATACATAAAAATGCAATGATAAATTTTTTTTATTTCTATTTATTGAATGAAAAAAAATGATTTGTAAGGGTTTTTAGAGTTATATTCTGCATAACTAGAATATTTCACTTTTTTAAGGTTAATTCTAGATTAAGATGCATCCTTTATTTTTTGATATGAATTTATATTTTTATTTTAATTAATATGTTTTAAAAGAAAATATTATTTTAATTATTGCGAAAAGAGCAAAATTCCAAACAAAATCCAATTGATCACAATCCACAAACAAGTACCAGAAACACTAAATATAGCTTAATATACAAGATAAAGATTTGAACACAAGAAATAAATTATACCCTTAACCTAATTAAGAAGTTTTTAATCAATTTATTCTATACATATCCTTATTTTTAATAAACTCAACACATTAAACTTCAGCTTTAAAGAAGCCACAATAATTTTTCTGAAAACTAAAGTCTTAAGTTCAGAAAATGAATAAATGTTTAATTATATTTCAGAATAATTTTGAAAAAAAAATTTCTGAAGTAAATGTAAGCTTCAAACGTATTTTCATATTAAATGATTCGGTTCACTTAAAGTCCATCCATTAAGTCGATTTTTTAAATTCAATGAACTGTTGAAGATATGCCTGTTTTATAAAAAGTATATGCTTTGAATGTATAAGAAAATAAATTATCTATAATTGAGATAGTACAGTTATATTTAAAATGCATTCTTTGAAATGCTCTGAAAATTTTCCACCCACACATGTAAAATTTAATTTTAGACACTATCAGTTTCTATAATAACAATATACGTTAAATTCCTTAAATTAAAATCTAATTGATAAAATTTTATTATATTCTGATACTTTAATATTCTGAAATGTCCTCAGCAAAACAGAGTTTTCAACAGAGGTATTAGCACTTATCTTAGAATTAAGGACCTATTGGTAATGAGCACAATAACTATAAAAAAAAATAAAATAAAAATATATTTTTCAATATATACTTTTAATAAAATAGTACTAGCTCCCTAAAATTTATAAAATTAAAAATTTATGGTAGATCTTGGGAATTTGTTACCGTTTTATTATGAAAGTAAAATGCTGGTATAAGAAACAGTTATTTTAATGCTTGTCAACTTGTAACCTTAAAATATTGAAATTTTTTATTAACTAGAAATTGATGGAAGATCTTTTGCAATTATAAGTGTTTTAATATAAAAACGAAGAAGAGTGTAGTAGAGTTGACTGTGTCAACTCTGGGATACCCATATGATGGACGGACGGACGGACATACATAGCTAAATCAATTTATTTTTCGATTCTGATCCGATCCATACACTTGACTCTATATTTACCCCCCCTCCTTCTCTGCGTCACAAACGTAATGGCAAATTTATTATACCCTTGGACTATATAGTCATTCGGGTATAATAAATTGCAGAAATGAGAAACAGTTCTTCTTTCTGTTAACCTTAATCCAGCAATTTACACTTATAAATGCAAATTATTTTTTTTAGTAAAAATCTAAAATACTTCACTTTGATAATGGAAAACCATAGACTAAATAATAATAATATAGACGATCAGTTTCATATAAAAATTTTAAGTTTTTTTTTTGGGGCCAGCTCATACATTTTTCGATTCAAAGTCAAGTATTTTAATTTTTAAAGTTCGAATTTTTTATAGAAACTATCCAAAAAATTTAATTTTATATGTAATTTTTTTTATTATTTCTGTTGAAGTTTTAAAAAAAAAATTTTTATCTTTTAACGAGCTTCGTACTCAGATCATTTTACACCGGAAGCTACTTCGTTAACC
The DNA here is from genome assembly GCA_963082915.1 of Dolichopus griseipennis. Taxonomy (NCBI): domain Eukaryota; kingdom Metazoa; phylum Arthropoda; class Insecta; order Diptera; family Dolichopodidae; genus Dolichopus; species Dolichopus griseipennis. The sequence goes on from OY720442.1 coordinate 105,913,404, forward strand.
TCTAAACCTACAATTCTTATATATTTATAATCAGATTTCTAATATTAAGATATCAATATCACTAAGTGACAGACTGAAAAATAAACCCATAGACACAGGCAAGGGTCAAGTGTCAAAAGATAAATTGTAAATTTAAGGTAGATACATGAGATTAAAGACTCATGTGAAGGTTCTATACAAGACACACATGAACAAAATAAAAATGTTATACACCGAGTTACCATTATATCCATAACCAATTGGTAACCTTTATTTTATTGTATGAATTTTTAATATAAGTATTAGGCACCTAACTAAAATTAAACCAAAAAAAAAAAAAAAAATAAAATATATATGTATCTCTTTTAAAAAAAAAATAAAAAATTACATAAAGATTAAAATGACATTATTGAAAAGAATTAAAATGGCAGTTAAAATATTTAAAACAAAACAAATGCAAATTTTTTTTTTGAAATATGATTAATGAACAGTTGCGATTTATTGGATATTTACGCTATTATTTACTTTTGTTTTCATTTAAAACCATATTGATTTTTTTTTTTTTTTAAATAAACAGCATTCTTTTAAATGGTTGTTGTACCTGACACAAATATTACTTATGGAATTTAACTACAATACAATTATATATATATACAATTTTATTCTGTAAATTTTGTTAATCTTAACTCTCAAGATTGATTTTAGAGACTGTGTAATATGTACGTGTACATTATATAGTTTCCAGTTACAATGAATGGTTTTTTCTTAAAAAAAAAAAAAAAAAAAAAAAAAATTAAAATTACAAAAAAAAAAAAAGTTCTTAACATAAAAACAAAAGAATCATAGAAATTACATAGGTTCACATTTAATAGAAGTTAAGTATATAAATTTTTTTTTTTTAATACTCATATTTAGCATTAATAAATTAATGTATGAGAGAATTTTTTATTTTTTTTGTTTTTTTTTTTAGTTATTAGTTAGAGTTGAGCCGAATATAAAAATCATAATTTTGATTTTTAATCATAAATCATGTTATAGTTTTTTTTTGTTTTGTTTTGTTGTCATGGTAAAAAATCAAAAAACAAAAGGCTTTGAAAATTATTATTAGTTGAAAAGAATGTATATAAATATATTTATATGTATGTAAGTACATAAAACAATAATAAGGAATTTCATATAAGAAAAATTTTGCGTAGGTTCTAACAATAATTTTGCTTAAGTTTAAAGTTAAAAAAAAAATTAACAAGATCACTATTTTTTTTTTTAAATTACTTTTAACTTGATTTTATCGTATTTTCAAGGGTTGGGTACGTAATGCCAAACCACAAAATCCAAATCACAATATCCTAAACTCAAAATTCCAAATTACAAAACCTCAAAAGATTTTCAACTTATTACAAAATAACAAAAACTGAAAATTCCATATTACAAAATCACAAATTACAAAATCTCAAAAAATTTTCCACTTATAACAAAATTACAAAATCCTAAATTACAAAATGCCAAATTTTAAAATCTTATTCATTGGGCACAAAATTCCAAAACAAACTTCCACTTTAAAAAAAAATCAAAATTTAATGACAAACTATATTTTTTTAAAGCAATGCTAGACAATCTTAAACCTAACCTTAAACCATTCTAAATCATATATACATATATTCATATTTTAGAAAAAACATATGATCTCGATTTTCTGACCAACTCTAAAATTTCCTTAATTTAAATTGTATATAGAATTCATTAAGATCAATTCTAATAACACAAATTTAATATGACCCCCTGTTCCAACATGTACCTATGGTATAGACAGGCATATTAGCCTAACAGTCCTAAAATTTAGAATCCAGCATAAACATAACTCTGATGTTAAATCCATTTTAGAGTTGAATCCCTTCTTATTTAAAACCTTATATATAAATATATATAAATATTTTGGAAAAGACAGCTATCCAGATAGGATTAAAAATCTGGCTAACGTCAATGCTAATAGAATTTCCTACAAATGTATAAGATTTTGACATTTTTCTATGAAAAATAGTCAATTTTTTAAAGATTTTGACATTTCAACATGAATACAATGAATTTTGAGAATTAACATTGCAAATATCTAATTTTGGGACTTTGTGATTTAGAATTTTGTAACTTTTCGATTTTTAAATATTTTAAATTTATTATTTTTGAATATGTAAACTTTGAGATTTTTGAAATTTCATGATTTTATGATTTGGTATTTTGATAACCATTCCCATATTTCCTTTATATGCATATTTTTATAAATTAATATTTTATGGAAAATTGGAACACTTTTCTTTCTTATTTTCTTTTTGTTTTATTTTGAAATGTAACATTGTTAATAAGCCAATCACTGGTAATTTTGACCTGATTTTTATTACATCAATCAAAATTTAAATCATGTCCAAAATCTTGTTGAAAAATATATTTTGTAATAATTCAGTACCACTGATGTAAATTGCACCAAATCAACACATACCACTGATATATGAATTAAAAATTTCACATCTGGAAATCTTTTTAATATAAATCTCTATAGTAACTTTACTAAAATAATACATTAAAATTTCATTTTTTAGGATAACTGCAGGTGTTATTGATGCAATTAGAAATTCGTGGGATTTTTATTATAAATAATAATAATATGTAACACCTATTGTTTTATTAGATACTACCTTTAATTAAGGTGGAAAATTTTTACAACTTTTACATTATTTTTTTCTAATCAAAAATTTATATTAAAAAAATAACACCTGAAATAAATTTATTAACAGGGTGTTGCGATGCTATGTACCACTTGAAATAGATACTTAAGGGTACGTAATTATGAAAGTCATATGAATTTAGCTATCAAAACTTTTTATAGTAATTAAGTAACCTGCAGAAATGGTAAGATTTTCTGAAAGTTATAAAATAAAACTCAATTAGCCTTAGTTTAATAAAATGAAATTATAATAGTTGTGGAGTCGCGGAAGAGGTAAAGAAATCGTCCTAACACGCTACATAGGTATCTTGATTCTGAAATCCAAGATGTAAGATCTTGAATGAAATCTTAATATAATTTTGAAAAATTGTAGTATAAATTGTTTTAGAGACCGGCACCTATAAAAAATTTTTAAAACACGTTCGCGGGTCTAATTAATCTTATTTTAGGAAAAATATTTTTTTTATTTTTCTATTGAACCGTTTTAGAGCTTAACTTAGGAACCCTCAAAGTTAGCTTCCAAAAAAAATTTCTTAATTTTATATGAGTATAGTAATCTACATCCAATTTGAAAACACCTTGTATATAAAATAGGAAAATCACATTGGAAAATTTTCAAATCAATTATAAAATGTATATAAATTTTTATTTAGGATTTATATTAAATCATATACTAAATATTTATCGTATTTTAACACATGGATTTTTAAATAAATCACACAGTATGAATTTTTAATTTTAATTAAATTTAATTTAATTTACATCATAATCATAAGATAAAGTCAAAATTAAAAAAATAAAATCAAAATTGTGAAGAAATTTTTTATTAAAAATGGCTGCTTATTTTTTTTTTTCTATTTTAAATTTTCTATTTTAAATTAAATATAATTATTTTAATTAAAAAAATATATTTTATTCTCTTATTAAAAATTGCGGAATGTTTTTATTAATTAAAATATTATTAAATTTTTACAATATTATAAACTTTAACAGAGGCTTTTCTTGAATATTCCAGATAATTATAAAACGAAATTTTTAATTTTCTCAATTTTAAGTGATTAGTCACAAACGACTACTTTTAGAACTTTCCAGTGACGTGACGTAGCTTATATGTGGTAAATATATACTTGGATTGTATAGCTTAGTTTTTTGTTTTGATAATGATGATTGTTAATTAATTTCGCCTTAACAACTTTTCAATTTAAGTTTCTAATTTTAGGCCAAACTATTTGAAAGTTTTCAAAATTTTTTAAATATTTGGCTCCAGACAAAAGAAGTTTTGCTGTGGGAAAATAGATGATCGATTCGTAAGCCCATTGTACTATAAACCATTTTATAAACCCATTTTGATCAAGGATTTATTTATTGTATATATATGTGCTCCTATTTGAATGTGAATTTAACTGTAATTACAGTCCAATATAACGGATAAAATATAAACTTGTTTCGACCCGACAATTTCTAATATTCAAATTGTCTTTTTCTAAGTATAATATTCGGACTGCAATTAAAAAACAATTACCTATGTACCATTTTTCCTTTCTTTTATTCCTTTTTATTATTTAACCTGGTTTATTATTTAACCTTCTTAAAATTAAAATTTATTTAGTTTTCCGAAAAATTTTAACAAATTCAAATCAAAGATATAATATATTCATACATAAAATATTACTTGAGTATAGTATTTCAATTTGAAAGATATTAAAGTTTCTTCAAAACACTTTAAAAAATCAAATTAAAACTAAGATTGTTTCTAAGGAGTTCCTAATTAAAAAAACAAAATTCTTTCATAATTTGCAAATTAAAGTTAGCAGACCTTGATTTATAGTAAACCTATTCATTAACAGATTTTCGATTTGTTTCTTTAAATTTCGAAAAAAATTTTGAAAAATTTACGAACATTTAAAAATGAAATATTTGATATACAAATATTATAGCAATTGTAAATTTAGTTATTTATTTATTTATTTGTATTACCAGACAATAGTAAATATTGCCTAATTTTATAATAGTCCTTTTCCTATTTGGTAATTATATGAATACTAATGAATTAAAATAACTTAAATTTAATTTATAACTATATAGCTGTAATTTAATTTTAAAGTTTAAATTAAAACAATTATTTGAAAATTTTTTAAAAAATATTCTATTCTAATTGTTTAAATATTTATTTAAAAGTTTATATTATTCGTTAATTTAAATTATATACAAATTAAATTAAAAAGTCATTTGTTTAAATTAATATACTGACTAATATTAATTAAACTAATTGAATATAACATTTTAAAATTAATCTTTAAGGATATTAGAAAACTTATATAACTTTCAAATAATATAAATCCGTGTTTTCCAGATATTCTAAGATTTTGGTGAATTCTATTTTTCTTCTATTGTTGGAATTTAGAATTTATAAGAATTTATTTTAAAATTCAAAAAAATAGAAAAGATATTCAAAAAAAAAAAAAAAAATTATTAATTTAACTATAAAAATTATATTTTTGAACTTACTGTACTTTCGTAATCCATATTAATAAAATGAAAATAATTGGAAAATATTTCTTCATATTGTAGTAATTTATTAACAAAATGAAGTTTTCTTAAGTTTGCGTTTGTGTTAACATTATTTTGCATAATTTATTTATATATCTCTTAAAATTAAAAATATTTTTTTTTTTATTTTTTTAATTAAAAATATTTTTTTTTTTTTTATTTTTATTTTTTTTTTTTCAAGTTCCACTTTTAATTATTAACCATTATTTATTATATATGTATATTCACTTGCATTTTAAATTAATTCTTTTTTTTATCATCATTTTTTAACCCCTTATTTTCTTTTATTTTTTTTTTTTATATTTTTGGAAAAAAAAATTATACTGGTAATTAATTGATTTTATTTTTTTTTATTGCCAATTTATTTTAATTTTTTTTTTTATTAAATGAATATTTTAAAAAAATTTTTTTTAATTTATTCTTTATTTAAAATAAAAAAAATATTTTAATCTTTTTTAACATAAGTTTCACATTATTCCACTTAATTGTTAAGTAAAAAAAAAAAATTTTTTTTTTAAGTTATAATTGTTGGTACAGATCCGAAAGCAATAAATCGCGTGACCGCAACAATATCCTTTCAATAAAACGCAACTGTCATAACAACTACATACACACAAACAATATTATTAACAATAATCTGCTTGTTTTTGTCTTACTTTTTATTGTTATTATTTTTTTTAGATAATAATAATTAAAAAAAATATATATATATACATCGAATATATATATATACAAAATTCCAGAAAATGATTTTCGGATTAATTTTAAAAAATTTCCTTGAAATTGCATAAATTATCATCAACTTTTTGTTGATAAAATGTTCACCAAATAATTTTTTTAAAATTAATAAAATTCGTAAGTACTAATAAACATTTAATTCGAACAAATTTTTTATATGTATAATAATATATACATATTATTACATTCACACATATCCATAACAGTTAAAAAAAAAGAACTTTTACCGTTGCAAAAAAAAACTTAAAAAAAAAAATTTTCATATTTTTTAAATTAAATTTAAAAAATAAAAACTTTTTTTTCCGTTATTTTAAATTAAAACGATCATTACAATACGACAGTTAAAAGACTACTGGACCATTATAAGAAAGTATGTTATAATAGTAACGTTTATTTTTAACAGTTGTTTTATTTTTATTCTTTTTGTTGTTTTGTTTTATTTTTTAACTCTTATTTAACATTAATTGTTGTGCAACATTTTAATCTAATAAACGTATGGTACCTGTTAAATGTACTTTTGTATTGCAGTATATACAATATACAAGATACAAAACAAATGTTGCGCAACATATTATTAATTGTAATATACATGCAATACAACTTTCATAGGTGAGGTGAGTTTGTGAATTTCATATTAAAAATGATCTATTGACATTTAACATGCATACACAGGAAATATTCACCACAATATAAATGTTTAGAAACATTTTATGTGTCAGTTCAGTTTGTTTGAAAATATTTAGTTGCAGATGAATTATTTATTATTGTTTGTTAAATTAAGGCATATTGGGTTAATTGGGTAAATCAAGTTGGATTTAATACTTACAACTTTATAAACTGTCAAAAAGGAGTTATATTCTAAAATGCTAAATATTTTAAATATAGAATTTAAATAATATTTTTAATATAATGTGGTAAAGAGTATTCAATATAATGTTGATGAAAATTTGTACTAATATGTGATTACTGAATAATAATTAAGTGGGCAGGTACTTAAGTTGATTAGTTGACATAATTAAAATAATTAGTTTATTAATTAAATTGAATAAAATATTCAAATTTGATAGTATTTAAATCATTTGATATAGAAATTGAGGTTATTTTGCGCAAAGGATTCAAAAAACAACAGATATATTATATTGGATTTAATATTTATGTCTCAGTTTAAATTGTTATTTATTTAAGTACTTATATTAGAAGTGAAAATTTATAAATTTGTATCCTAAATTTTTATCCTTAATTTTATGGTTCCAAAAATATCTTAAGACTTTATACTAATTTAACATGATATATTTCACAAGTTCACTATTTACGAGTATTTTGATGTACTCTAAACACTTAATGAACATGAAATAAAATCTTTAAAGTTGCACCTATTTTCTTAAGGTGCGAAATATAAATTTAAACACCAAAAAAAAAAAAAAACCAAAAATAAAAGAATTTTCATTTATTTATAATGTTTATAAAATGAAAAATTCTAGGCATGATTAATTGATGGTAATTTGTTACTTCCAATTTAAAAAAAAAAAAAAAAAAGTAATAAAATAAAATGAAATTGCATTTAATGGATAGTTTTTCGTGGGAAAAAGCTTAATTTCTTCCATTATTACAGGTATTATTTTTTATGATCTATGAATTCTCCTATATATATATTTAAGATTAATCTTTATTAAATTAGTTATTATATATTTTAAGTCTTTAAAAAAATCTTGTAATCATTGAATTTATTCCAGATGATTTGAAATACTGTTTTTTCTATTGTGAATTGTAATGAAGGTTTTAAAATTTTCTTCAATTTTAAGAAAATTAATTTGTGAATTATTTTAGATTTTGTAATAAAGTTTTATAAAATGGAAGTTTTTTATATTTTATTGAGAGATATCATAAAAGAAAACTAATTTTGATAAATTATTAAATTGAATTATATATAAGCCCATAAAAGTTGTAGACATACATATATAAAATAAAATTTCAAATCGTATAATATATAGTATATAGGTATAATATATAATATACCTACATAATTTCATTAATTTTTGTTTAACTTTGAGACACAATTAATTTTTTTAATTAAGCACAATAATATTGTAACTTTATGCTGACAATTTGTCGAATGTATAAAAATGAGTTCGAACTCAAATTACAATTTTACGAACAAAATTACGATTTGAAGCATAAATTTTATTTGAAAAGGCTAATTGTGAACTCAAGCTCAGTTTTATGCATTCAACTAAATGATTCTTTATTTTATTTTTAGTAATGAGTGGGTATCCTTAGAAACCAATAAATAGTTGCAAATAATAAACTTTAATTTAGTCCTAGACCCATAATATAATTCGCATATGTTTATTTATGCATTCAGTACTGCTCTATAGGCTATTTGACAAAAGTCCGGGAAATTATGATACGAAAAAAAAGCCAAAAGTCCCCAGGAAACTATGACTCACAATGAGTGGGCCAAAATCCTCCGGGGGTCTCCGATTTTATAAATTGAAGTATTTAAAATTCGCTTTGAAACAATTGATCATTTACAAAATTTTTTAAAAGTATTAAATATTAAATATTTTAATAGATCTCATTTTTTAGAGACTTTTGACCAAATCATCAAGATTTTTGACTAATTTTTTGAGTCATCAATTCCATGGGGACTTTTATCACTCGCCGCTCTATAACGTATCTAGATAAGATTTAAAATAGAGCTATTTGAAAAATCGATGATAACTATTTGGTAAAAGGCCTAACGGCTTTATCAATTTAATTCTTTTAGTTCTTCAACAGACATTTAAGATTGCTGTTTGATTTTTGTTTGATAATATCATTTAGTAAGCTTCTATTCAAAAATAAAGAAGGGTTTATATAAAGTTATCTGCTTGGGCTGGACTAAATTTTTTAGAATACCCTTTCTTATAGTTTTAAAATATTTCAAAAGAAACTAAAGTGAATAATTGATAAAATATTATATATATTAAATTAAATCTGCAAATTGTAATAACTTAATCACTTCTTCGTTTGCATTACTGAAGCTACAATTTTTATAAACTCTTATTTTTTGGAACTTATGTACTCTTCAGAGTTCCAAAAAAATAACGTATTAGTTCGTTGCCCCATCATAACAATAAGTTCTAATAAAATTATTTAAAAATTTTGAAATTTTATCAAAAAAATTTTAAAAAATTATATAAGAATATAATTTATTACCATCCTATATCATTTTCAATTTAACATTTTATTTTTTTATTCCCAGTTACCAATTTTTCCATCACACATTTTCATCATTCCTCAATTTTTCATTATTTTAAAAATCCAGAACTTTTTCGATCTTTGTTTTCTGTAAAATTGAGATTTGATTGAAAATTTTTGAGTCTTGTTTGTAACTATAATTTTTAATTCAATAAAAAAAAAAAAAAAAAAAACAAAATCAAAAAAATTGCACAATCAATAAAAATTCCATGACATTATAAATTAAATGTAATTATATATCATAAATAAATATAAGTCTATATATATACATAAGAATAGTTGTATACATAAGTATATAGTTCTTGTAAAGTAATTTGTACATTGGCTGGACTCAAAAATACAAAATGGAAAAAAAATGTTTGGAACAAAATAAAAAAAAACAAAATCTCAAACTAATTTTTTCTTTGTTTAAAAAGTAAACATAACTGTTGTAGCCCTAAGGCTAAATATCGAACAGATCATTATCAGTTTATTTATATATTTTGATCGTTTAACAAAAATATTATATTAGTAACAAATCAGTATTTTATATAATGTTAACAATATTACCTACATCGTGTATATTGTTTTTTTTTAATTTAAGAAATATGTGAAGGAATTTCATGAAATTTTAACAATTTTTCTGTTTTTTTTAATTTTGAAATTATTTTAACTTGTAACTAAGAAGTTAAAAGTATAACAGTGATTAGAGAGTACTAACCACTCTTTTAAGTGGCCCGAGTTCGAATCGAAGTAAAAGTGAAATAAAAAGCTTTTAATTGGTTTTTGACTGTACTGAGCTACCACTCGCCATTAGTCTAACCAATAATTAATAACTCTATATCTTTAATAAAAAAACATATTAATATACACAAACAAATTACTTAATTTAATAATAAAACTCGCAGATATAGAAATACCTTATAATCCAACATAAGATCATTGCAATATATAAAAAAATAAGACGTTTCTACATCTCTAAAAACTATCTCATATTAAATTATTTGTGGAATTTCTTAAGATCAATTCAAAGAATACGAATATTATGTATCCTCTATATGAAAATATTAATAAATAGTTCAAATAATGTCCCTAGTGGAATTCTCACTATAATTACAGTTAGCAAATCCATTAAACCCCAAAAATTTGTATCAATTTTGAAGACTTGATTCATCAAAGAGTGATATATTCATATAATTTTGGGAATTTTGATGGTGCCCGCATTGTTTTTTTACATGACGTGCTTGTTCCAGAGCATTTTCCATTACTAACAAAGTCTCAAGTCCCATTGCTCTCACTTCTTCTCGGATATTGCTCTTAAGCTGTTTGATGGTTCTTGGCTTATTGGCAAACATCTTTATCTTTTAGGTAGACTCAAAAAAAATAAATGGTCTGTTAAATCAGCCGTAGGACGAGGTGTATGAGTTGTGACTTCATATTATTATAATCATAATTCTGAAGAAATATCATTTCTGAACCTATTTCACACCACACTTGTGCATCTTAGTGGGTGTATTTGTTGTTCAATAATTATTATTGGATTTTGGGTTCCCCATGCCATATTCTGGAAAATTTCGGTATAAGTTTTGTGTCTGAATAATCAAATGTCGACTTTCAAAAATAAAATTGAACAACCTTAGTTACTTGTTCTGTCCTGAGTCTTCCATCATAAATTTCCGAAGTATTTCAAAGTTCATTCTGGAAAAAAACGAAAAACATTACGTAAGAAAAAAATGTATTCGTTAATTAAATCTAACCTTACTTATACCTAACCCTTTACATATATAAATTTTATTCTGTAAATTCTGTAAAAGTTGAATAATCCAGATTATTCAAATTTCAATTTTTATTTTAAAACAAAATGCAAACTCTTGCAACACTTTACTTGACATTAAATGGATTTTTTAGAACTTAGGCTAAAACAAAGGCATATAAAGCGAAATATAAAACATATAATTTTCAAAAACGAACAGAATACTACAATAAGGTATTTTTGGTATGAATGAAAATCAGAAATCTATAATTGAATTATTTTAGTCTTAAAATGTATATATTATTAGAAATAACATGATTAATTTTCTAATAATTAATTGATCAATACTACCTGTTTCAGCAAAAGATCAAGCGGAAGTTTTTGATCTAATTTCACAAAAAAAAACAATAAAATTTTCCGAACCTTTTACAACTAATCGAAGAGGTTAAAATATAAAAAAAAAGTTCCTACCTAATCATAAAATAACAAGAAATTATAAAAACAATCTTCAAATTCGATGATGTAGATCTTCAAATTGATCTTCACAAAATAAAAAAAAACCTAACAAAACCTGCCGACACCAAAAAATCTCAGAAATAATTCAATAATTATGTTTTAAACCCAAAAATGCTCTTATTTTTTTTTTCTTTTTTTATGTTTGGCGCTTACATACCAAAAACTTCAGATTCTTTTCCCCGATCAATTTATTCCAATAAATTAAATAACTTTTAAATATTGTGTTGAACTGAATCCAACGAAAGGAAAAACAAAATTGTAATTAAAACTCTTTCGAAGCTATATCCTAAAAATATAAAAAAAAAGTTTATTTGGGTTTTACGGTAATCTATATATATAAAAATGAAAGTTTGTTTATTTGTTTGTTTGTTTGTTTGTTTGTTTGTTTGTTTCTTTGTATGTAACGAGTTGGCTCCTAAACTGCCCAGCCGATTTTCATGAAAATTTGTATATAGGGGTTTTTGGGTACGGAAGGAAATCGTGGCCCAAAAATTTTGCTCTAACGGACCGCCAAGTTGGGGCTGTGGTGCAAGTATTTAAAATTCTTTGTTCTAAAATGAAAACGGTTTGACCGATTGACTTCAAATTTTGTATACGTGATGCTCTTTGAGAATTGAGTAGACGCTATTAACAGTTTTGGAATTTGTTAACCCATGTCGGGCCGACGGGTGGTCAAAAAAAATTTTGGGTCCAAATTTTGTCCGACTTTACGAAATTGTGCTTTGGCTTTAAAGAAAGCCCCAAAAAAAATTTTGTTGAGTTCCATTAACCCATTGCGGCCCAACAGCTTTTTATAGGTTTTTTCAATACTTTACTCTAAATTCGAAACGGTTTGACCGATTGACTTCAAATTTTGTATACGTGATGCTCTTTGAGAATTGAGTAGACATTATTAACAGTTTTGGAATTTGTTAACCCATGTCGGGCCGACGGGTGGTAAAAAAAAATTTTTGGGTCCAAATTTTGTCCGATTTTACGAAATTCTGCTTTGGCTTTAAAGAAAGCCCCAAAAAAAATATTGTTGAGTTCCATTAACCCATTGCGGCCCAACAGCTTTTTATCGGTTTTTTCAATACTTTACTCTAAATTCGAAACGGTTTGAGCAATTGATTTCAAATTTTGTATACGTGATGCTCCTTGAGAATTGAGTAGACACTATTAACAGTTTTGGAATTTATTAACCCATGTCGGGCCGACAGGTGGTCAAAAAAAAATTTGGCTTCAAATTTTGTCCGATTTTATGATAATTCTGCTTTGGCTAAAAAGAAAACCCACAAAAAAATTTTATTGACTTGCATTAACCCATTAGGGCTCAACAGCTTTTTATAGGTTTTTTCAATACCTAACTCTAAATTAAAAACGGTTTGACCGATTTTCTTCAAATTTTGTATACGTGCTCCCCTGTGAGAATTGAGTTGACACTATTAACAGATGTGGAATTTGTTAACCCATGTCGGCCCGACGGTTGGTCAAAATAATTTTGGAAGATAATATTGTCAAAATTTGCGAAGTACTGCTTTGACTAAAAAGAAAGCCTCAAAAAATTTTGTTGAGTGATTTGGAAGCAAATTACGTCCATTTTTGCGTAATACTGCTTTGCCCAAAGAAAAAGTGTAGTTCCGTTAACCCAGTGGGGCACAGTGGTTTTTAATAGATTTTTGCGTTACTTAACTCTAAATTAGAAACGATTTGACCGGTTTACCTCAAATTTTATATGTGTGAAACAACTTGAAAATAGAGTTGAGTCTGCTAACAGTCGGTCCTACGATTTTTCAAAAAAAATTTTTTGGAAGTAAATTACGTCAAAATTTGGAAAGTAGTTTGTACTGCTTTAAATTACAGAAAGTTTCAAAAATTACTAGAACAATCCTAGAAAAATGGTTTTAAAAAGATTGCTTTCATTCATTTTAAAATTTACATGTGTAAACCGAGTGTAATTTTTGTGTTAACTTTTTGCAGTAACATCAACTTCAATTAAACCTCCATTGAGAGGCGCAGCAACGCGCACCGGGTATTAGCTAGTTTATTATAAAAACCAAATAAATCCCGAAAAGTTACAAGTTAAAAGACCCAAAATTATTCAACTGAATAAATTTTTCGGATCGATATCTTAATTTATAGAGATCCTATACGTAATGTTATTTTTTAATTTGTTTTTTTTTTTATTAAATAACTGATAAGTTTTGGCAGATTTCCGAAATAAAAGGTGATTTTTAATTGTTAATTTAACCTTAATTGTCTAGATCAGATTAACGTTAAAAAAATCTAAAGATTATATTGTTGAAATTTAAAATTCATTGCAAATTCACTGTGAAAAACAAAGAAACTTTTTAATGCAAATAAATTTATTAATATTAAATTTACGCGAAAAACAAAGAAACTTTTTAATGCAAATAAATTTATTAAAATAAATTTACGCGAATATTCCAAATATTAAGGTTACTGGAGATCCTTTAATCTGACTCAACGGTAGTGCTTTTTGTCTAAATACATGATTAATAATTAACTATTCCTAAATTGACGTTTAAATGGAACCTGTACTGAATTTGCCATTGCGTTTGTGAAATTGTAAAAGAGGTGGAATAGATTTAGACTCCAGTGCATAATTCGGATCACAATCGAAAAATAATTTAATTTAGCAATGTGTGTCCACCCGCGCCCGTATGTTCACACGATAGTTAAAAAATTAAAGGAATTAGTGTTATGAGTTAATTAATAGCAAGAGCTGTCCTTGCTATTAAAATCCAGACAGTTTTCACAACTGCTTCGAGGAGCTGCCATTATACTTCTTTTTTAATTTAGGCATATTTCAATATCTAATAAAACTTAGCATTTGAAACTTTGTTTAAAATTACTTAAGTTGAATGGCCAGCGTCTGCGCAAAATGTAGTTGCCATATAAAGTTTATGTTTATGCTAGTGCGGATATCTTAGGGTTGACATAATTTACCTTATGCTCTTCCTTGGGTGAAACATATTAATAGAAAATATTGACAACTACAAGTCTTACTGGAAATATAATTTCATAATCAATGCCAATATCAATTTGTGAATTGTCCACAAGCTTTCAGAATCAACTTTTTCGTTTTAAGTTTTATGCATAATTACACTTGCTACGTTTCAAATAATACACGAATTAACATTTACTTAATATTTTTGACACTATAGGCTTTATTTTTAATTGTCACAAATGTGCTAGCCACGATCCTCTAAATTTTTGATTGGTAATGAGACATCCTTACGTCATTATCAGATGTCATTGTCATAAAACATATTATAAACTTCTTTTTAGCACATTTTCAAAAAATTTTGTAAAAATGTGCCTATATAGCTTCAATCTGTCCGTCCGTCCGTCCGTATGTTTACAAAAACTTTTACACCGTTTGAAATAGAGAAAAGAAATTTTAACCATGGGTAGTTTTTGCAAAAAAAATAATTTCGTAGAAGAATTTTTTTCTGTAGCCCCACCTGTTACGGGGCTACAGCCCCCCAAAGTTGGAAAAAGCTCTATATTTAAATTGTTATAACTAGAGTTCTGTTACATATATTTTCAATCTGAAAACGGAAAATGATAGCTGGTTTTATAAACTTTATAAATTTTTACAAGGCAAATGTTTAGGGTTGCCATACGGTACTAAAATTTACCATTATATAAAACTCAATTTTTGCAAAATTTTTAGCCCCACATATCTTCTAAACGGTTCAAGCTAGGATCTTGAAATTTTGGGAGAAGTTAGATCCTAAAAAAATAGTAGGAGTAAGTTAACAAATTTTTTTTGTCAAGCCCCCTGTTTAGGAGCTATAAGGGCCCGAAAATTGAAATTATGCTATTTTTAAGCACCTGTAACTTGAATACCTGTCCAATTTTTTTTTTATTAATATACAAAATTTAAAGGTCCAACATTATATTTTAACATATGTTAAAAGTTTTTCTTAAATTTAAAAGGGGTTCCTTAAATTGAAGAAAGTGTCTCTCAGTTTTACCCATTTTTGCTTAGATAATAAAATTCTAAGTAAAATTCCAAATTTTTGTGTAATTCACAATTTAATTCCTAGAAACTAAAAAAATAGAGAATGAGGGGGGGGGAGAAGCTGAAGTTAGATTCTTGAGAAATTTGGCAACCTTTCCCATTGAAGGACTATAACAACTTTTAAATAAAAAATTTACTGTTAGCAGTAAATTTTATAAGTCAGTAATAACTATTTCCAAGTAAATATTTCCAAAGTTAAACTCAGTATGTAATACAATATAATTTTGAAAATGTGCTTTTTAAAAACCCTTGGTTTTTTTTCATCACTTGTTTTACAAAATATAAGTTTTAAAAATATGAATTTTATTTTATATATTTTTAAGTTTCCATAACACAAATGTATTGCTCATTTAATAGTTTTGAAAGCTGTAAAAGTTTTTGAAATCAATACTAAAAATTTAATATGATTGTATTCAAAAATATTTACCATTTATGTTTACCATGATTGATTAAGGACGCGTTTATGTTGGAGCTGCTATAAGTGATAAGAGCTTCGATAAGAGCATAGCGTAGAAAACTATACATAATTTAAATAAAGGTTTTTATATTGGAGCATGGCTTTGATCATCGTTAAACAACCTAAGAATCATTACGATCCTTATAATAGTTTCATCATAATATATATCAATCGACTTTGTCGGTCTCAAAATTGCCAGTCGCGGCGCAATTGTTAGTTTTTAAATATAACACTTGACCAGTTTCGCGAATTTAGTATATATTAATTAGGTTATCCGTTTTCGACAATCACTTGTATATATTAATTGGCTAATTAGGTTTCGACAATGCCGGTCGCAGCTCATTTTTTTGTTTTTAAATATAAATAAATAATAATTTAAGCTCGAAAATCGCCGATTTTTAAGCGCTTGCATCATTTTAGTTAATATTAAATTGAATAGTTAAAAAGGTTCACAAAATAATTTTAACATCGTCTAATGCAATCACAAAACTTATACTTTCGAAAAATTTTTTTAATATTTTAATTATAAAAAACTCCCATCCTGTTCAAAATGTTAACTACAAGCTTTTAATTTTTATTATAATAAATTAAATATTAATTAAATACTTTAAAAATACATTTAATTGATAAAACATTCAAAAGATACATTTAATAAATAGAATTTCCTCCATAAAAGAAAATAAAAAACCAAACCTTTATCTTAAGATAAAATTATATTTAATAAGTAATCAACTAGATAATTGCTATACAATAAACAATTATTTCGCACAAAAGGTGTTTCAATTTAAAAAAAAAAAAAAAAAAAAAGTAAAAATAAAAAAATAATTATAGTAGCAAGAAGTTTTAAAATCTGTTTTTAAGTTGAGATAATCTCCATAAATAATCCGCAAAATATCATATAATATCTAAAGATAATTGAAAATGGTTAATTTGTTGTTGTATAATTGAATCTTATATATATATTATTAAACGATAGATAATCATAATCGATTCAATTTCTAAACTTGAAATGGTTGAAATCAAAAGGAAACAATTATAATTCCATTTTCTGATTTTTTGATTTCTTTTTTGTTTTTTCTTTAAATAATTTTTCAATTAAAGTTATTTCTTAGTTTACTAAAGTGTATATACCTTGAACATTTACCTGAATGTATATATATATATATATATACAGTATATGTATATAAAAAACAAAAGTGAAAAATCAAATACAAAAATACCTAACAAATTAAGATTAATCATTATAGATGGTAGATAAGTTTAAGAAAAATATATATATATATATATATATTATAAAAAAATTATATACATATATATAGTAATAATAGAATACACATTGTTTATATCTCTTATAATTTGAAATTGATCAGAAGGTGGTCCACACCTTTCAAAGATAATTGGAAAATTAAAAATTAAAAATAAGAAAAATTACAAAATGTTAAATAACATTTAACCATGTTTTTTTTTTTTTTTGAAAAACCCACAATTTGAAATTTGACGTTTTAATAATCAAATGTTTAGATATATTTTCTAACAAGATATTTCATTTTTTGTTTTTGATTTTACCTCATTGATTAAATATGATTTATTATGATTTAATTACTGTAAACATATTAATTTATAAATGAATTTATTAAAAAAAAAAAAAATTAAACTTATTGTACAAATGTGTATATTAAAGTTAATTAAATGTTACTTGTAATAATTTATTCGCATTTTTTATTTAAGTTTTTTTTTTGTTTAATATTTTTTAATTGTGACTTAATGATCAAATCATTATCAAATTAATGTTTCTTTACTTAAATAATTAATTATGAAATAAATTTTTTAACTAAAATGAAATTTTTAAAAAAAAACATTGTAATTATAAATTGTTTAGTATATGATTTTTTCATTAATTGAAAAGTAGAACGATTGAAATCTATAATTTTTATTTAAATGAAAGAAAAGTACTCCATTGTGTTATGTGGAAGTTTAAAATATTCAGATTTTAGATTTTGACAGCATTAATATTATGTTATGGATCTTACCAAATTGGCTCAATTATGTGGTTTTATAACATGTTATACGCATGCATACAAATAAGGTCACGGGTATATTAAAATTACTCCTCCGTCTGTAATGCGTCTATGTAGACGAGACAGATATAGTATCAAAGATTCGTATCGGATCAGTATTGAAACGTAAATCGATCGAGCTATGTGTGTTCGTCCGTCTGTTAGCACGATAACTCAAAAACTAAAGGAGCTAGAGTCTTGAAACTTACACAAAGTAATTTTTAGACAATTTGTAGCTTCCCTATTGTTTTTGGTTAAAATCGGACAAATCAAATTCAAATTTTTTTAATTATTATTAATATTTTCATAACTAATAACTAATAGAAACAAAATACAAAAAATAAACATAATGTAGTTAAATTATTAATCGCTTCACAGTGGTTAGGGCGTCGAACTTTTAATCAAAATGTCTCGGATCAAATTCAAGTCGATCTCTTATTTTAATAATATTCATTTTTTTTTAATTATTTTTATAACAAAATTCAAAAAAGTTTTTTAAAGCAATATAATTGTAGCCAAAGTAACTATTTAGAGAAATTGTTTTTTATTTTATACATCATAGTTGGTATGCACGGGTATCTAAAAGTTGACAAGGACAACTACAATCTTCCTTGTTTTGTACTGAAGCGTTTTACATTTGGAATGTTGAATCTGGAGTCTACATATTTCTTTGTATTTGGAATCACATTCCATTTTTTCTTATTTTAATTTGCTAATTTTAATTTACGCATCAGATCTATGTCAAATGTCATTCTGCCAAATATCTTTTGATATATTCCTTATTTACTACTTCGCTTGTAAATTTAATGTATGCGGAGCGATTCTAGCGTTAATTCGTGATCACTACTAAAATTTCATAATTTCCATGTAAAACCAAATTTTTCATATTTTTTGTCTTTCAAAACTTTAAACTCATTTAAAGCCTTTAGAAGCGTTTTAGAGCGATTCTAGCTTTAATTTGTGATCACTACTAAAATATCATAATTTCCATGTAAAACCAAATTTTTCACAATTTTTCAAAACTTTAAACTCATTTAAAGCCTTTAGAAGCGTTTTAGAGCGATTCTAGCTTTAATTCGTGATCACTACTAAGATTTCACAATTTTCATGACAAACCAAATATTTCTAGCTTTAATTCGTAATCACTACTAAAATTTCATAATTTCCATGAAAAACCAAATTTTTCATAATCTTGCCTTCAGAAGCGTTTTAAAGCGATTCAAGCTTTAATTCGTGATCACTACTAAAATTTCACAATTTTCATGAGAAACCAAATTTTTCAGATTTTATCAAATTTAATTTTAAATTTTTGGTTCAATTATATAATTTATCATTTGCTTTCTGTAATTTTCTTGTAGCCTCGTAAACATCGTTTGCACAAGTAGCTTCAGTAATATTTTCTTAGAAGGGTAAATCGTGAAAAATATTCTAGGTACGGGACATAATACCGTCTTCGACTCCATATAAACCCAAAGTAAATCGATGTTACATATTGATTTTTGCATCCTACTTTTTATTAATTTTAAAGATTTATTTGTATAAATGCCCGCCAGATTCAGTCTAAAAAAAAAATTTGTTAGTTTCTAATATTAGGTTATATAAATAATGCGCTAACACACAAATAAATTTAATAGAACAAAAAATTATAAAACTACAAAATTGTTAAGTTAATAATTTTTTCCTTTATCACATTCATTTTATTCAGTTCAGGAAAGTAACTTTTAACAAGTTTAAGAAATAAGAGCAAAAAAAAAATACCTATAACTACCCATATGAATCTGTAAGTTTCACATATCTAAATAGGTATACTTAATAATTTATAAAACAAAAATACATATATCTGAAAACAAGATAATCAATTCAAGATGGATGTTACTAATTAGCTTGTCAGTAACATATTCAACATGAGGGTAATAATAATAATAACTACCATTAACATGCTACTCGTACTATAACTATATTTTTTTTTAACACAATCAATATTATATGGACAACATTATTTTAACATTGTTAAAAAATAAAAGAAAACATCAAAAACATTAAAAAAAAAATATTTATATATATATTTTTTGCACCATGTAAAACACGAATTTTTAGTGTAAAATAGTAATACGACAAGATACTGTATTTAGAATAAGTTTGTTTTTAAAATAAATTAATGATTCAGTTACATAAAGTATGTTAATTAATAAAAAAAAATATTAAGATGAGTACAGTTTTATACTGTTATGATTAAAAATATCTATGTTTTTTATTAACTAGATTATAACAGTTACACTAAATGCTACCTAACATATAAATAGTAGCAAAATAATAGTACCTATAGTTATTTGATTGAAAAAAAAAGATTTTTACTCCCTATAAGTATGCAAATTTTTAATACTTTTTATTACTCTAATTCTTCTCATTGTATGGCTTATAAACCGAGGTAGTGTGGCTCTAAAGCCTAAACATTTTAAAGTCTATTACTTTTATTTTAAACCTGAATCCAAAATGGCTCTGGTAGCCGATGGTGTTATTGCCCTAAAAAAATTCTATATAATTTGTAATATTAAATATATAATTAATTATATTAGTTCTCAACGTACATTTTTGACACTCTCGATAAAAATGATAATTTTATTATAATTATTTGACTAACTATAAAACTCTCTAAGTACTATTTGAAGTGGTAACATTTACATAATATAATTATATGTAATGTAATAGTTTATGTAAAAAGCTTTTTTTTGCCATGTACACTTCCGTTTTCATTGGACTAGATTGTTCGCCAACAACTTTATATCCTCCCATATTTGCCTTGTTAGATGTTTGTGGTGACAATTCTGCTGATTTTACCACTGTGTAGAATGGCTAATTTTGCATCTTCATACATTGCTTCTATTATTCTTCTATTATTTTTCTTAGTTTTCCCAGTATTATTTTGAAAATAAGCCATCTTTTATCACAGTATTGTGTCAAAAGCCTTCCTGAAATTTATTAACAAAAGATATAATTCTGAGCGCCATTCTACAGATTGTTCTATGATCAGTCTGAAAAAGAAAATGTCTACTTTAAATTCCACAAATTTCAAAATTTACCCAATAAAAATCAAACATAACGAAACAGACGTTCAAAAACTAATTTTAGTCTAAAATAAAAGAAATAGTTACGTTATTATTAAATCTATTTTCAAATCTTTACTTGTAATTATACCTGTATACCACACCGGAAGTGGATATAACTAAAAGAACATTGTAAAACAAAAAAAAAAATACATTTTAAACATAGTACCTAAAATAAATTGGCAAACTCATTTTCTTGACATTTACCTGTCAGCTGTCAATAATTTTGATCGATTTCAATAGTAATGATGATGACTTTAAAAACAACCACAAAAAATAATGCAAAAAACAAAAACAAATTAAGAAAGAATCATATAAAGTTTTAAAGTTGTCACTAAATAACATTTAACATCACAAAAATACAAAATAAAAAATTTGACAGATACTGAAATTAGTTAGTTTAGAACGATGATTGATTCTTATTATTAATAATTGAAATGTATTTAATAAATCTTTTAAAGTTGACTTTTTATTTCAAAAATATTGAAATTGAATTAAAAAAATTTTAAAACTTGTATCAAGCTTAATTGGACATTTTATAATATTCGTATGTACAAGTACAAATGTATGTTTAGTTCTATAATATCTTGTTAAAAAAATTAAATAAAAAAATATATTACTTTGTTGGGCGCAGACAACATAACGTAGGTTTTAACTTTCTATCGATGAAATAAATCATTTTTGCACAAAAATTTAAATGTTAATAAAAATAAAAATAGATAAAATAAAACATAAAATTAATTTTATATATTTATAATTTTCATATTAAAAAATTAATTTTTGTTTTTTTTTTTCGTATTTTTATTTTTTTTTTTGTGGTGTAAATAACTGTTTGTATAACTGTTATCTTATTGATTTTAATTTGATTTATTTTATTAAATAATTGAAATTTTAAAAATTAATTTATTTACAATTTCAATGGATTTTTGATGTATAACGTATTTTGTTTTATGTAATCTGAATCATTTTGATTGTAATTATGTAAGGTATTACCGTAAAATTTATTTTTTTGTTTTTATTTTTACTAGGGATTTGGAAGCTTCGGAAGCCATCTATTGGAGCTGTGCGTGGTTCGTACATGTAGTGTGCGACTTTAACACACCGAAAACACGTTTTGAACCAAACATTAAGAGGAAACCTGTAGTACAAAAGTACAGTTTAGTTCAGAGGATACGGATGTGTATTACTTGAGATTCTAGGATTTAAAGATCAAGCTTTTAATATTTCAATTTATTTGTAAAATATCAATTTACACATCATTTAAATAATATTTACTTTTTTTTTATTTAATCAAATTAGTAAATCAAGATCAACAACCAAGATGATGTATTATCGAAATAACACCACCTACAGTTAATATTCCGTGAAACCAAAATTATGTTTCTTCTGTACATCTTACAAATGGTAAACCAATCAAATTAGATGATGAGCCATTATTGAACCATCTAGGGATACACAAAATAAAATCGATAAAGCTAGAACATCTTTCGGTAGAATTGACCTTCCCCATGTGGAAAAGTTGGCAAATATCAACCAAACAAAAGATATTAAATTATTTATAATAGATATAAATAATTATAGATTTATAAATAATATTTAATGTACGTACCAAAATAACATTAGCATATGGCTGCGAATCATGGTTGCTCATGAATTCCATTACAATTCTTCACAAATAAACATCTCAGTATAACATGCCCAATATCCTGGCCGAACAGAATAAGAAATACAAATTGTTGGGTACTAACAAACCATAATTGGTTTAATAAAACCATAATCAATGAATCTTATTATCCAGAGTGACAATAAACTTGAGTCCTCTAGGTATATCCAGGTAAGGTGTATCCTACCTAAACATGAAGAAGAACGAAGCTGAATAAATAAAGTATAGAAGCGAAATATTCTGGAATGAAATAGTAGAAAAAGCTATAAATAGAAGTCTCAATGGAGACTTCAAGTTGAAGCTTTTTTTATAGTTCTTTACCTTAAAGATTTATAAAATAGGTTTTTATATCTAGATTGATTAGTTTAATTTGCTGGCCTGATTCTCATGACTGTGCCTCTAAAGTGCGTTAGCACCGCTTAGCTGCAGGTTCCGTAACAGCAAGGCTTATGCGACAATTTGAATATTATTTTATATATATTTCGCCAGTATTCAGAAACTTTACAATTTCTGCAGGTTGCATAACTATTATAATTCTTTGATCGTTCAATTCATAGATACAAAGTTTTAGATAGATACTGATATTTACAGGTAAAATGTTTAAATTTTTTTCCCCATTCTCTTCTCCAGAGTTCCACAGTACCACCTAGTTCGGCCGCATGATCTACAATTGATCAATGCTCTGTCAACATCACAACTAGCTGTATCCGAACAAAATAACTCTAGCAGACAAATCGATATTTTACGTTCATAGGACAGCCACATTTCCAACGAAGGAAATAGATTTGTAAAACTGTAAGATCTAATATTAAATGTTTGCTTTATTAAATATCCAATTGATATGATATGATAATAAAAGATTCAACGAACTCTCATCTAAACTAATAAACCAACTATTTAAAGTAAAAATTAACTATTTTTCTATAACATAATTTCTCAATACCCCCATTTCAATTTGATTAAAATTTTTAATTTTTATTTATTTTACCAAACAACATTCAAATATAATATGTAGTATAAATATAATCTATAAAATCACCTAGTTCACCTGTTTTTATTTTTATCACACAATATAATCTAATAAAAAAAATAATAAAAAAAAAAAAAAACTTAAATAATTCATAGTTAATTCATTCATATTTATAACTGGAAACGTACACAATTAAACATAATCGAACCGATATTACGTGATATCAATGTCATTTATCTCTCCTGCGCATATCTGTTAATCATTCGCGATATCTAATAATTTTTTATTGAATTGTATTCGTTTTTGTTTTTTGTTTTTTTTTTTTTTTTTCGATCAGCTTTAAGCCTCAGTTCAATACAACTATACAAAACAAATAAACACCTCCTGATGATTGGTGTTTGTATATTCTGGAAACAAAATACAAAATAAAAACAAAAAAAAACTAACAAATGACAGGTTCCAATTTCAAAGCACAAACAAAATATAAATCAGATGAAAAAAAAAAAAAAAAAAAAAAAAATTTTCATAGAACAGATAATGGTCAATGTTTGCTCAGTGAAAATTTATGCTATAAAAATAAATTTAAATCTATGTTTGCAAAAAAAAAAATATATATATATATATATATATATTTAATATAAAAAATGTGTTGCTTTAAGATATTAGTTTATATTTATTTTTTTTGTATTTTTTTTCAGAATTTATTTGAAACTTTAATTTCATATAATATTGAATATTTATTAAAACGTTCATATATATTATCCAGCAAGTGTATCGATCGATTATCTTAAGATATTTTTTTTTTATTTTTTTTTTTTTTGAATTTTTGTTTATTGCTGTAAAAAAAAAAAAACAAATTCGGATCGAATTAAAAATGAATTTTGTTTATTTTGCGTTTGTTTTTTTTTTTTTTTGATGGAAATAAACATAATCGAGACACTTATCTGGTTAAATAGGCGCATAAAATTTTTGACCACCTACGGCTATATGCATCCTGCCAATAGTTATTAAGTAGTTCAATAAATTTTCTTTCAATAGATATCGTTTTTTATTTGTTTTTTTTTTTGTTTTTTATCTGTGTTCAGTTTTTTTTTGTAAAATTGGAAAAAAAAATTTTTGTAAAAATAAAAAAAAAATCAAATGTATGATAACTACCACGCTTAAATTTTTTTTGTGCACAATGAAGATTATAAGCGCATGACATATCTATATAGGAGATAAAATAAGGAAAATAGCTTTGGGCTAGGAAGAATATTTTTTAAGATCGTAATATATACATATATATATATATATTGAAAGTAATAAATTTTTGATGCTAATATTCGATTAATTTAATTCTTTTTTTAAAAGTGCTAGGATTTATTTCTACTATGAACTGTTATTCTTTAACAAATTTTATCTTTATTTTGAAAAATTGCATTTCACCATTATAATATATGAAAATTAAGATAAACTATTGATTTACACTGTATTATATAGTGACTGAATTAAATATATTATACCCGTGCATACATATATGACATCGGGTATATTAGATTTGCTCCTCCGTTTGTAACGCATCGATCTAGACGAGCTAGATATAGTGTCAAGGGTACGTATCGGCTCAGAATCGAAAAATTAGTCGATCTAGCTATGTGTGTCTGTCCGTCCGTCCGTCCGTCCGTCCGTCCGTGTGTCAGCACGATAACTCAAAAACTAAAAGGGCTAGAGTCTTGAAATTCACACAAAGTCATTTTTAGATAATTTCTAGGTTCCCTATTGTTTTTGGTTAAAATCGGACCAAGGCTTCGGGGAGCTGCCATACAACTTTTTTGCACCAATATGAATTTCTTCAAAACTAATTATACTACGAGGATAAAAATTACACACGGTTAGTTTTATAATGACTCCGGCATTTATATGAAGTTTCAAAATTTTAGGGCCCCATTTTGGGGGGCTGCCATACAAAGTTTTCGATTCAATAACTGCGGATCTAATGAAGCTACAAGGTTAAAATTAAAGTTGGGCAGGTAAAGTAAAAGGGCAAGTTAGTTGGCAAAGTTGGACATCACTCGGACCATCGGAATTTTAGGGTGGGCCATTTTTTTTTTTTTGTTTTTTTTTTGTTTTTTTTTTTTTTTTTTTTTTTAAGCTAAAGTTATGGGACAATGAATGAAAATTTTGTTTTTTTTTTTGTTAATGTTTTTTTTTTTTTTTTTTTTAAGCTAAAGTTATGGGACAATGAATGAAAATTTTGTATTATGTTTTGTGATTTTTTTTTTTTTTGTTAATTTTTTTTTTTTTTTTTTTTTACGTCAAAATTATGGAGTAATGAGTTAAATGTATAAGGGAAGTATATTACGGTTTATTTTATACACCATAGTGGGTATGCACGGGTATCTAAAAGTTGACAAGGGCAACTATAATCTTCCTCGTTTAAAAATAAAAACAACTAAACCATAGACTTGAAATTTGTGACACATAGATGATATCTCAGATATTTTTTCAATTATTTAACTTTAATTTTCATATGGAAATAAAATGGATTTGAAGAAATTTTGTTCAATGAATGATTATGTTTAATTGTGTATGTTTCTTGTAAAATAGATTCAGAGTTGTAAACAACTCAAATTTTGAGTTAGCTCAAATTCTGAGCTAGCTTATAGTTTGAGCTATGCACATAAGCATTTTTGGAAGGTTAAGTGGTGTCATCAGCAGAGCTATGGATAAGTCATCATTGATTGAAGAAATTTTTGAGGCAAACCCAACCAATACAATTTGTTTTAAGCGATCCGAAAGATTCACATTCCATTTATGATTTGAAAATTCAGCCTAGATCAAATTTTTCAATCTTTTTTAGAAGTGCGCCATGCGGAACGCAATTAAACACTTTTATATATTTGTGGGGTGATTAAATTTGTTTCACCATAACTTACAACGCAGAAGTTCCATATAGAAGTTTTTGACCTAAAACTATATCGGTAATCAGTTAATCACTTACTTACCTACTTGCTTACTGTATCCTAGAACACCTGGTGGAGCATAAGACGTCAACAAATTCTCTCCACCTTTCACGATCCCAAGTAATTCCTTTTAGCTGTTACCACGTTTTGTGTTGCTCTTCTGCCTCTTTCAAAACAGTACTTCTCCATGTTTTCCTTGGTCTACCTACTCGTCGTCTGCCTTATTGATTCCACTCAAAACATTGCCTTGCGATTTTTTCTTCCGGTTTTCTCAAGGAATGTCCGTTCCATCGTCATTTTTTCTCTCGTATCTCGACTTCAATCATCGTTTGGTTCGTTTTTTGCCTCAAATGTGTGTTGGGCCTTTGCGGCCAACGAACTCTTAAGATGCAGCGCAGACAACGGTTTATATACGTCTGCAACTTTTTGGTGATATTGGCGGTTACCTTCCATGCTTCCATTTTACGGATTTAACATTTATTTCAAAAATTTTTAACTTTGTACGCAGGCGATATTATTTGAATATTATATGTTTGTGAGTGTTCCAAAAGCAGCTCTAGCAAATTGCTGTATAAAATTTTCGTTTAGCAAAAGGCAAAAGTAGTCTTTCCACCTCCGTAATTGACCATCCATCGATACCAGAAGCCTTCCATCTTCGTCCAAGATAATATCTTGCTGCTTTGTTGAATGACCTGAATGAATTTTTGTTATGTTATATAAGGCTTTGCCATCACCTCTTCTTACAACTATCTCTGCTTCCGGAGCAAGTTTTCTATTTGTTTCCTTCTGGGACCAACGTGAAGGTGAGATTTGACGAGTACAGCATGTGAGTTAGATTACTGTAACATTACACGCTTGGCTTTCTTGGTACAGACGCACGTGAAGGTGAGATTTGACTTGGTGTAGTATAGGCTAGGCCAACGTACCAGGATACCCGTCAGCTAAAGAGCTACCCAAAACAGGCACTCCATAGAAAGATCCCTCCCCCCCCCCCCTTTTTATCACTAACGAGGCAATTACTCTTTAAATAAAATTGGTACTAAAAATTTGAAACACTTGGAAATTTATTCGGAATTGAAAATCAAAGTAAAATTATCACACTTGAAAGTTTTTAAGAAACAAGAAATTTTGCAAAATTCTGCATAATGGAAATATTCCCTTTTAGAAACTTTTCGTATTCTAAGATGTCTTTGTAATAAAAGAATACGAAAACAAATATCTATTACATAAAATGTCTATTGATTTTTATTTATAAATGTTCCGCTATTGAACTTATAGTTTTTTATCGTCAATCTTTAAATAGAATTTGGCATTTAAAAAAAAATTAATTAGATTTTAAAAAAAAACTACTACTTTTTTACGCCTTTATTTATAATCTATAAATATCTGTTTAAAAAATTGTAAATAAAATAGTTAAATCATGAAAATTTTTATATTTAAATTCGCAATAAACTTTCTTTAGTTAAATAAAGTATCTTTTACAATTCTTTGCATGCAAATTATTGGGTATGGTACATTTTATTAAAAGACAAATAATAAAAAAGCATTTCATCAAATCTAAGATAAGCAAACTAACTGAAGTTTCACATATGATGAATCAAAGAAATATCACCTTTTTGAAAAGAATGTAAATATTTTTGAAAAAAAGGATTACAAATACGAAAATTCGAAACTTAATAAATAGAATTTTTTCCATTATGTCCCTAAAGTTGACGATGTATTGTAGTGTTGGTTCGGATCGGGTACCTATCTCAGACCCCTCACAAGATCTAAATAGGTATTGGATAATACTAAATCGTTGGTATCGATTTACTGTTGCTTAATTAATGCTTGGCCTACTGGCTAATTTCTGGTGTGGTGTGTTAATAATAACCTTCTTCTTAACATTACTAAATGTGCTTTTATTTCTTTTACGCGTCGTTTAAATCAATTATCATGTACTTATTCTTTTAATAATCAAACTATTCTATCTGTTGCTTCAATTAAAGATTTGGGAGTATTTTTTGATAGTAAACTCTCATTTCAACCTCATTATACCTATATATTAAATAAAGCAAATTCTATGCTGGGTTTTATTAAGCGTTGGGCAAGAGAATTTGAAGACCCTTATGTTCTTAATTCTCTTTATACTTGCTTGGTAAGACCCAATTTGGAGTATGCCAGCCAGGTATGGAATCCATTTTATAGAGTCCATGTTAATAGGATTGAATCTGTCCAAAAGAAATTTCTTAGATTTGCTCTTCGTCATCTGCCCTGGGAAGATCCGTTCAATCTCCCTCCGTATGAGCATCGGCTAAATTTATTAAATCATAACACTCTTGAAAAACGTCGTGAGGTTGCTGATATAATATTTTTAACAGAATTACTCAAAGGCAACACTATTTCTAAGGAATTACTTGATAGGGTAGTTTTCTGTCCAGTTTCTAGATTAAGAACACATAACATGTTTTATCTTCAGTTTCACCGTACCAATTATGGTAAATACGAGCCTCTTAACAGAATGATGGCTTTATGCAATAAATATAAACACTGTATTAACCTTCAACTAACCAAATTAACATTAAAGAAAGATTTGTATTTGCATCGGTAAAATTTTGGGATTATCTTTAGTTTTATTATTGATTTTTGTTTATTTTTTTTTTATTATTTTTCATATTCAATTTTATTCTTAAATTTGTTTAATAATTTTGTTTTTTGTTAAACCTTTAATTATTATTATATTGAATATTGTTAATGAATTTTGTTTCATATTTTAATTGAATATTCTATTTTCCTTTTTTTTTTTCTTTGCATGATTTTTTTTATATAAATTTAGTTTTGCATTAATTAGTTTTGTAATATTTAATATCTTTTATTACACTTTGTTAGTTTTAAGTAAAAAATTTGTAACGTGTTTGAGTTAAGCATGAGTCAAATAAATAAATAAATAAATAAATAAACAGTAAAGGAAGTGTATCCGAAGTTTAAATGTTTATTTTTCTGAGTGTATTTGTAGACAATTTATCATTTTGTAATATGTTTTTTTTTTTGAAAAAGGTTATTGATTAAATGGACTTTTACAAAACGATTTTTGTAATATGTCTTGACTCCCAAATCATCAGATGTTTAAAAAAAAATATTTTTCCTACATAAAAAAGTCGTGATCAATACGGTAGTAAAAAAAAAAGTATGTTTTCACATGCAAATGAATTGAGTTACGGTTATTATGAGTGTATATAGTTTTGAACTATATGTGCTTTAAACGCACTGACAATGCAGTTTTGTATTAAAATGTTATTTATTTTTAAATTTTCTGTTTTTTTTTTTGTTATCGTTTTGTCATGAAAACCGCGTATTAGTTACACAGGTATTTCGGTTCTTTATAAATAAATAAAGATATTCAATACATTCCTTATTTTCTGTAATTTTTTTTTAATTTTTTTTTTAAATAAATTGGTACGTGGATATTTGGTGTTTTTTTTTTGGTAGATACAGTGTGAATGTGATGAAGGTGTTGTTTATGATTTTTCAATGATGATTTTTTGTTTCTTTTCATCTCTAAATACTCAGCATGATATCGATAATTTTTTTTTTTGAAAATGTGGTGATTTTTTGTAATTGTGTTTTGTTGGTCTGGTTCCTTTCTGTGTCAATTTATTATGTTAACAGCTCAATTATGGTTAATAATAAAAATAAAAACACATTTTGTTACTTATTAAGTTATATACTATGCACTTGAATGTCTATATATAAATTTTGAAATGAAATTTTTTAACCACATAATAAATATATTCTAATATTTGTAAAAATTATAACTAATTGAATTCTAAATTGTTTGCTTGATTAAAAATAGTTCCACTTTCTTTTTCCGATTTTTATTATTATTTATTATGTTATAAATTATTCAGCAAAAATCTTAAAATATTGAATATTATAATTTAATATAGGTATACAAATATAAGGAATCCTAATAACTGAAAGTCGCTCTTTTCTGAAAGTCACAATCGGAAGCGAGAAACTTAATCTGAATAAGTTTCTAAGAATTAAAAAAAATTCTTTCTATTAATTTTAGTTTTGTTGTAATATTGATTGTTTAAATTGAATAAATTCAAGAATTGAATAAAACAATATCTTTGTTCGTTACATAACAGAAGTATTGTAAACGCGCAAAAATAGTCACGCATTTTGTTTATTCGATTTTTATTATAAGA
This sequence comes from Dolichopus griseipennis, assembly GCA_963082915.1. Classification (NCBI taxonomy): domain Eukaryota; kingdom Metazoa; phylum Arthropoda; class Insecta; order Diptera; family Dolichopodidae; genus Dolichopus; species Dolichopus griseipennis. The sequence goes on from OY720442.1 coordinate 105,944,288, forward strand.
GTTCTGTTGTGTCCAGAGCTGTAAGTGTCGTAATAATTAGTTTTGATTTATTAATTTTTTTTGGGTAAAGGATCGAAAACTATGGTTGAAATTTCCTTATTAAATTATTTAAATAAAGCTTAAAATTTTATAGTCAATAAATTTAAAACAAGGTTCCTAACATGTATTTTTTTTCTATAGGTATTACTTTAGCACATCAAAACCACCACTTTTTTTGAAACAAAATTTAGAATGGAACCAGTGAACAAGTGTACAGTTTGATTTCGAGAATAGGGATAAGAAAAGATTTTTTGGGAATTTATGATATTTAAGATAATACGATTATGAGGGTGGGAAAAATTTGATAGAATGATTAGATATTAATGTTCTTGTTAATTTTTTTTAAATCGTACACATAAACATCACAAACAAGAGGGAACAAATTTGATGGAATATAGTTTCAAATGCGCGATGAGCCCAAACGAATTTTCATATGTTGTATTGCGCCACCTAGATAGTTCGACTGTGTAGGGATGAGCATTTTTTTCCTCCTTGTTTCTCTTTGAAAAACTTTTAGTGGAGGCATTTGTTTTTTAATTTCTTTAGAACAGGTGTTAGTCACCACAAGATATATAATAAGATCAGCGATCCAACTGTACATCGAAGTCTAAGTGAAGTGAGCGTTGATAATTTATAAGACGAATAGCTCTGTTTTACACTTTATTAAGATATCCTATTATCCCAAGATATCTCTATATGTTCGTCTGATAACTCAGTTTTAATTTTCTTAAACACAATATATATCTATTAAAATTGTTATTCTATAAGTAAACGAGAAAATCAAAAGTCAACTTGTACACTATACATTATTATAACAACTAGAAATATTATTATATAAAAATTATATAAGTGATCGAATTTTCACTGTTAAACACTAAAATATAATTCACATAACATATAATAAAATATTGCAATTAACAAAATGTAAATGTATATCCTTTAACTAAATTTTAAACACCCTGTGGCGAAAATATATTCATTTTACTATACTAAACCTGTCATATGTTTTGACATAAACTACAATTATGAATTGTCAATGTCAATCACATAAATTGCGATATCTTTATATATATATATATATACTGAAAATATATACCTATATAAAAGAAATCTCAAATTCCAATCTTTAAATTTATTAGGATTTCTATATACATATATGTATTATATTATCTGAATTTATTACTTCTACTGTCTCTCAAATTTTATGCTGTTAAACACAAATTCTTCAACACAAATAAGTCAATTATAATTTTGTTTTTTTTTTATTTTTTTTTTGTAATTCTATAATTTACACGGCAAAGTCCAGCATAAGAATAGCATGAAATTGTGTATATAATACAAAAGTACAGGAAAAAAAAAGAAAAACAAAAAACAAAACAAAATGAATATATAACTTGTCAATGCAATTATCATCTAACAAAATGCCTGTCATACAAATTGCATTCACACCTTATTAATCCAAACAGCACGATACCTTATATACTATAATACACTATATGTAGTACTGCATATTATTATCATACCACCCAACCAAATCATAATTTTTTTACTTCCATGTTTTTTTTTTGTCGCTTTACGCTTAAGGTAAACATGCATTGTAAGTATAGAAAAACAAAAAACCTCATAATCAGCACTGCTTTATATGTTATTTAAAGCGGTAAAAAAAAAAACTTAACTAAAACTAAATCAATTAAAAATGAAAATAATAATAAATAAAAGTATCTTAAGATACTTTATAGTGACACAAAATATATGTATACATACAACGTGCTAAAATATAACCAATTTTACTTCCATATCATATAAATGATAATTTTTATGTTATTATTATTATTGTTGTTATTGTTGTTGTTGTTGTTGTTGTTGTAAACCAGCAAATATTATTTTATTAATTGTCGTTTTTTGTTTTTTTCTCTTTTAAAGTTAGATTAACGCTATTTGCGGTATACTTTTTATAAATAAATTAAAATTATTTAAGTGATCGCAACAAATTAAGATATTCATAACTCCGCCTTATTATCTTTACACTTTTCGTTATTCTTGTTTCTCTTTCTATTTTTTTTTTCTTTTTATATTAGGTACATTTTTTTTAATTGTTTTTTTTTTTTTGCATTTTTATTTTTTTATAATAATTTTAAACCAGGTGAAATAAATATATCCACCACTTCAAGGTGTTATTTAATAATCATTGGTGTAAATGATATACATATAATAATAATGTAATTTAAATGCTTGTCAATTTTATGACGTCTCTATGAAATTTAAATAAAAAAAATAAAAAAAATGATAACGTCATGTAGTTGACTTTAGAACATATAGTGTGAAGTAACTTTGTAGATATATTTATATATGTATGTATAACATCGTCATAAGATAGAATAACAGTGTCCAGTAATATGTACATGTCTATGAATATATCTATATTTATTATAATATTGACATTATATGAAAGCACTGAACAAGATGACAGCGGTTTCCAATTGTTATAACAGTAGTCTCCCGTTGTTAGTAACTTTAAGAAACGAAATATTTCCTGATTGTAAAGATATTAATTAAAATGGTGTTATGTACGACTTTTTTATTGTTCTTATAATAATAAGAAAATGTAAATTTATTATGATTTTTATATTGATAAAATAATTTAAAATTTATTAATATAATAATGTACAGTTTTTCTGGCTTAAAATAATCTTTTCAAAAGTTTTTTAACTTTAAAATTATACTAATATTTAAAATATAATTTGAAACAATATAAAGGCCTGTTCAATATAAGATAATGAATGAATGTCAAATTAAATTTAATTTTATTATTCTGAAAAAATTTTAAGGTTATGTAAATCATTAGTTTACTGTAATTTATATGTAATTGTAAAATAATCAATTTAGAACGTTTTTATAATAAAAATTCAATCTTTATTTAACTAAATTATAATTACTAAGTAATAGGAACTAAACGCTTTATTTGAAGGATATAGATTCTTAAATTTTTTTACCAACCACTTATATGAAATATAATAAGCGGAAGGTATTGTTTTATTTCATCGGACATTCTATTACATATTATAAAGGACCATATTATAGAAAAGCTGCTGATTTTAATCTAGTTTTAAAATTTGCAAACATATTTTGCTATTGCGTGTCCATATAGTTATTACTATTGTACATGTACCTATAATGTTTTGAAGGGGCCTCGGTGGTGTAATGGATAAGCAATTGGATCCATTCATTCCCGGTTGGGAAGCTGCTGGTTTGATTCCCGTATATTACAGGTCATAAAATATTTAGGTACATGATTGAAAACAATTGGAAAATAATTTTTCTTTAAAAATCCAAAATATACAAACATATGATATATGATATAAGCAAAATAAAATAATATTACTTATAAACTTGTGAAAGTATTGAAAGTGGGATGCACAACGGGTCGAAAGGTCTAGGTCTAAGGATGATACATGACTTGCTCCACAATAAACATAATAATAATGCTTTAAAAATTGGTCCCATTAGTTTTATTTAAAATATATCTTTTGTAAAGATTCATTTCGAAAATCAGCAAATGCCTACTAGATATACAGATGAGGCAAATTTTAAAACTAATTTTAACTGTTTTGCCTATTACTATTTCAGAAGCTTTATTTACAATTGTAACCTACTATTTAGTATAAGAAAGTGTCATATTAGCTTAACTGTATTCCGAAATATTTTTACTTTTTAAAAAGAATTTTTGAAGTAAACTAAAAAAATTATTATAAAAATTTTAATTTTACTAATTTTTTAAACGCAAATCCCGTTTAAATCTACAAGCTAATAAACAACTAATGTTTTTTAAAATGTTATTCAAGCGCTAACTGTTCAATAGTTAGGCAACTAAGCCTGTCTATACCATTGGTACATTTTGGAACAGGGGGTCCAAATTATATTCGTGCTATTAGAATTGATCTTAATGAATTCCACCTACAATATAAAGAAGATTCTTTAAATTTCTACTCCCTCTTCTTAAGATACTATAAAATTAAAAAAGCATTTTCTTTACTCATACTTTAGCTTAATACTTAAGATAACATAAGTACATAATTTAATTTTTAATGACAATTTTAAACGATTATTTAAAATTTTATGTAAACTTAATTGACTTTTAAAACTCTAATAAAAAAATACACTTAATTATTTTTAAGATTATAATTAAAATCATTTTCAAAACAATTAAAAAAACATTTATTTTATAATTAATTATATTAATATTTTAAGCAGCAGTATTAAATTAACATTTATAGTGTTATTAAAATTGAAAGTATTAAAATTTATTTATATACTTATAACATATATACTGTATACATATACTTCACAGTTTTTTAATTTTATACTTTTAATTAAATAATAATTTACCTTTCAAATTTTCTATATTATTATAAAAGACATATGGTATTCCTAAACATCTTTAAAACCGTTTATAAACAAAAAAATGTAATCATATCTGTCATCTTGAATTTAGTAATATAAATCAAGTATGACAAATTTAATTATACATACATATAATATAATACTTAACTAAAATGTTTGAAAAAAATTTATTATTTTTTTTTAACTTAAAAATAATGACATTTTAATAAGTTAATCTACAGCACTTCCACTTTAACATTGTTATTTACCTACATATTACATTTGAGCTCAGAGCTCATCTTAACTTAACATTAACATCATCATTTAAATTACCATAAATAACTTTAGAGTCAAATAAATAAAAAAAAAACAAAAAATAACAACTCAATGATGGTATTTTTCAACCAAAACGAAATAATTGTCATTAAGATTTTTCAAAGCAAAACTTAAACAAGCTTTAAACTGATTGAAAAATTGCATGAAATAAATATATATGACCGTATAAGGAATTTTTATACAGGGTCTAAATGTATCTACGATTAAGATGATTGAATGGGTTAGTGGGTTACCATTTGGCTTACTAACCGAGCGGTGCGGATTCGATTACCGTACGGGTCTGGATTTTTTTAATTGCAAAAAATTATTGAAAAAAATAATTATTCTTTACAAATCTCCATGGTGACCAAATATAATTCAAATATACAAATATATAATATATTTCTTAAATTAAAATTTTAATCATGGTGTAAATGACAAGCTCAGTTGAAATACGTCTCGAAGTCGGTAAAGTAGAAAAGTTAAACTATTCACTCTCTAGTGCAGTGAAATCAAGCGCCTGAAAAATAAATACCCTGGATGTTATTTCTCTTTCAATTTAACTTTCGATATTTTTTCAAATAAAGCCACGGGTTGTTATTTCTTTTTGAATCAAATCTTCGATCTCATAGACTTAAAAACAGGGGACATATTCTCCTATTTCTGAATTTTAAATCTAACTTAAAAATCTCTTCTTATTCAGAATCTATCTTAATCTTATCTACACTTATATTATTGATCTGGAAAAAAGGGGAGCCCTAATTTCGAACACAACTTGCAAAATCTTTCTATAACTTAAATACTTTCATATGCAAAGGTAAAAGAAATAAGACTCCGGAGTGTTATGTCTTCTTAAATATAAATTCAACCCTCGAAGCGTTTTTTTTTCAAAAAGGTGAAAGTCAAGTAGGAAAACAAAAAGTAAATTATATCTACTTTAATGTACATAAATCCCCGATGCCTTATTTCTATTTACCAACTAGAAATAACACCTTGGAGGCTCAATTTTGCAGGAGGTTATTTCAAGGCGCCGTTATCCCTAAATTTCTTGCAGATTGCTGTAAAGAGATCCAAAACCACTTATAGTGGAACATTATTGATATAATGGATACTGAATAATCGTCAAACTGAAGAAATCAAGTAGCCTGAAGAAGAACAAAAAAATTGTTTTTACTTTTAATATTACTTTGTTAAACATTATTCACCCTGTTAATCATTTAATTAAAAAATTGTAAATGTTTTACATCTTCGTAATATGGAAAAAATCAGCAATGTTAAATGAAAATACTTTTAGTTTTATTATTTTCAAAATTTTTAAATTATTTTTTTTTAATTCCATATCGTCTCAAAATTCAAATTATCTAAGAAATTGATAATAATAACCAATTTTTGTTTTTAATTTTCCATTCCAAAATATTCTCTAATAAACCAGTGAACCCGATTCAAAATACCCGATATGGGATAAACTTATTTTTAATGAATATTGAAACAAAATTAAAAAAATTTACCTTATGTTGATTTTATGCTAGTTATAAATTTTTTAAAGAGATTCGTGCATCTCGTTGATCTTCTAGTGTTATTTTGAATCTTATTTAATTATTTAATCAACCCTAAAAGAAGCGCTGTTTAACAAGGTTTTTTAGCCCGGTTCATTACCAAATAAACTTACAAAGAAACCACAGGTTTCCATAAAGGCTGAAAATATGATTGCTAGATTATCAGCTGTAAGTGAATTGTAATATTAGTCAGATGGACAGATCCAGCTGAAAAAGAAAAATATATTAAAAGAGACGGACATAATCAAAACTCATTTCGAAGTTAAGGTTTTAAATCAAATTAAAAATTATTGAAAAGATAATGACAGTCAAGGAGCAGTTCATGACAGTCAAAATTAAAGAAAAGCTTTAAGTGTCAAACAACTGTTAATGACAGTCAAAATGAAAGAAAAGCTCTAAGTGTAAAACAACTATTAATGACAGTTGAAGACAATCAAAAAGCAGTTGATGACAATCAAAAAGCTGTGATGACAGTCAAAGAGATGTTAATGACAGTCAAAGAGCTGTTACTGACAGTCAAAGAACTTTTGATGACAGACAAAGAGCTGCTAATGACAGTAAAAGACCTGTTAATGACAGTCAAAAAGCTGTTGATGACAGTCAAAGAGACGTTGATGACAGTCAAACAACTGCCGAACAGTTACAAGTTTATTGTTTATAGTCATTTTAGAATATGAATAACATTTTATTAATTGTGTTAAAAAATCATAAAAAAAAAAAAATTTAATATGCGTTTCTAATGTGTCATTGAAAATCATGCTGCAAAATTTTCTGTAATTTATCTAAACATTGTGAATATTTTGTAATAATTATTTGCAAAACAAAACACCAAAAGTAAACAAAACAACAAAATAAAACATATGGAATGATCAATAGGTATAGCGTATAGACGATAAGTAGCATCGGTATCATCGTTTCTTTTATTTTTTATTTTTTGCTGAATCTTTAAGCAATTCTTGAAATTCAATAAAATTGTTGAAAAGTGAATATAATTATGTAGTCATCATCAATTTATTATATAATAATAAAAGATACGATATAATGATAACAAAAAACTTGTATGCACAATTCTTTAGATATTTGAAATTTTATTACACAATGGTGTGCAACTAATGAAGTTGAATTAAATGTTTTTTTTTATTTTTTTAAAAAAATGTCTGAACATGTCTAAGAGACAAATATAAAAATTTCAAATGTTGTCAAAAAATTATTTATAAAAATTTGTTAAATTTTTTAAATAATATGTAAATATATCTTATGAAGGAACATTTTAATAAAGTTAGTTTTTAAAGAATTTTAATACATGGTACAAATGGTTACAATGAAAAATAGGTATCAAGTAATTATCACAAGTATCAAACAAATGTTGCTCGATTTTTAAATTTAACTCAAAGTTTCGAGTTTCATATCAACAATGCTATTGTGACATAAAAATATTTGGGAAATAATTTGTATAGTATATTTTCGAGTATAATAAACTGCATGCTACATGCATTCATAAATAAATGCCTTAGAATCATAATATGTAGAATGTTCTGATCTAGAACAATCGCGAATAGAAATTTATGGAACTTAACAGGATTGCAAACAATGGCGAACCAAATAAAATAAAAAAAAATGGAGAGGGATAGGGTACACGCTGCGTAGACATCAAGGATACATAGTGAGCATTGAACTGAATCCACCAAGCTCTAGAAGACGTGGTCGAACAATAACAACTGGACTCATAAGGTTAAATATGGGAGATAGCACTAAACAGATTTGATGAAAAAGCCTAGAGATTATATACTTCTAATAACTACTCCATTTTACCTAAAAATATATTGACTTAATTCAAATTCTCACACATAATGTGAGTTTTATATAATCTATATGACATTCGTTGTTCATTGCCAAAGATTAATACCACACAATTGAATAAAATCTGCGACAAGTTTATTTAGGTTCGTTAAAGTTTATTAATCATTTTATTTAAAAGTTTAGGAAATTATAAATCAAAAATTTATAATCTATTGAAACAATAGAAATTTTGTAAGAATATAACTCATAACAATTTTAACTGAAAACTATTATTTTAGCACTTTTTTGGCATTATAAAAAAATTTTTATTTGCAAAAATTTTAAAAACTTCAAATTGTAAATAAAAACAAATTAGGGTAATAATAATCAAAACTACGGATCTTTTTTTAAAGTTCTTTTACTTGACCACACAATAAAGTTATTTATCATAATTTTGAAAAGTCTTCAAAATTTTTAATTTGATTCATAATTTTTAATCATAGCATAAATTCTGTCCAACACATTCTAATTAAAAAAAAAAAATTTGTTTTTGCTAAAAATCTCAGATCATAAAACAAAAAAATTTTTTTTTCTAAAATGAGCTTTCAACTTGCTGAACTAGAAAATTAATGACCCGAGTAAAATATAAAATAAAATCTAGCAGTTTTTTTTTTTATCTACGATTCAAATTTTCCATTTTTATACCCGTGCATACATATATGACATCGGGTATATTAGATTTGCTCCTCCGTTTGTAACGCATCGATCTAGACGAGCTAGATATAGTGTCAAGGGTACGTATCGGCTCAGAATCGAAAAATTAGTCGATCTAGCTATGTGTGTCTGTCCGTCCGTCCGTCCGTCCGTCCGTCTGTGTGTCAGCACGATAACTCAAAAACTAAAAGAGCTACAGTTTTGAAATTTTCACAAAATATTTTTCAATAAATTTCTAGGTTCCCTATTTTTTTTGGTTAAGATCGGACCAAAACTTCGGGTAGCTCTCGAACAGCTAACTTTTTTAACTCCAATATTTCATACAAAAATTTTAAATTTAGCTATGCATCTTGATTTAACATGAAATTATATGAATTTTGTTTGTTTTTGTTTTTTTGTTTATTTTTTTTTTTGTATAGATAACGATTTCGAGTTAGAATTTCATATGATTTAAATGATGCGTAGTTTATTTAAGTAAGCAAAAAAAAAGACAAAGATTTTTTTTAAGTAAATGGCTTATTGATATTGATAGATATTTATGAATATATATGATGAATCATCATGATGATTATTATATGAATATGATCATATGAAGTTGATTTGGCTTAAGTTTAATATATTCGTGAATTAAAAATTAATTATAAGAGATGGAATTGAAAAATTAGAGCAAGAGTTTTGAAATTCACACAAAACATTTTTGGGACATTTTTGAGGTTCCCTATTCTTTTTGGTTAAGACCAGATCAAGGTTTTGGGGAGTTGCCACACAACTTCTTTGCACCAATATGAATTTCTAAGAAACTGATTATACTACGAGGATGAAAATTACACACTGTTAGTTATATAATGAATCGAGCACTTATATGAAGTTTCAAAATGTTACGGCCCCATTTTCGGGGGGCTGCTATACAGCTTCTTTGCACCAATATGAATTTCTTGGAAACTGATTATACTACGAGGATGAAAATTACACACTGTTAGTTATATAATGAATCGAGCACTTATATGGAGTTTCAAAATGTTACGGCCCCGTTTTTGGGCAGCTGCCATACAAAGTTGTCAATTCGATAACTGTGAATCTAATGAAGCTACGAGGTTAAAATCAAAACTGGGCAGATAAAGTAATAGGATAAGTTAGTTGGCAAAGTTGGACATCACTCGGACCAACTATTAGGGTGAGCTATTTTTTTTTTTTTATGGGATAATAAGTTAAATTTTTTTTTAACTATTTTACTTTCTTATATTTTTTTTGTAATATTTATAATAGCATAGGGGAAATAAATAACGGTTAGTGGGTATGCACGGGAATCTAAAAGTTGACAAGGGCAACTATAATCTTCCTCGTTTTTTCGAAAAATTTAGTTTACTATTAGAGATGAACTTTTATTAAAATTGAAGTTTATTTTAACAGCACATTTTATAATGAAAAACTTTTTTTCGAAGAGGCAAGACGGAAGCTGGCTGGATTCAGCAGAGTTATTTAAATTATTTCCTAATCCTTATGAGAAAAATGGCTCAAATACATCGCATTTGACACAAAACATAAGAGTCTAGCTACTTATCATATCATATTCATATAATCCGAATTTGTAAGGTCAAGATCAAGTATTAGACCGGAAAGAGTAAGAGATATAACAAAAGATTACGTACCGAAAACTTTATTTAAACTTTTTGTAATGCAGCTTCTTTACTATTCTCACTCAACCTCTTTACGAGTCCTATTAAAAAAAAAAATTTTAACTTTTTTGAATAACTGATTCTAAATATTAAGAAACTTAAAAATGGAAAAGCAAGTGGGGAAGATACTATAATATCTGAATTGGTAAAATACGGCGGAAGGGAACTGTATAAGAAATACCACGACCTAATAAAAATTATATGGCGTACAGAAAACATTCCAGAAGCCTGGCAAAAAAGTGTTATTATCCCAATACATAAAAAGGGAAACAAAAAAGACTGCAATAATTATCGTGGAATATCTCTGCTCAATATAGCATACAAAATATTCTCTAACATACTACATAGTCGTATTGACACTATAACCGAAACAATTATTAGTGACTATCAATGTGGTTTTAGAGTAAACAGATCAACTATGGACCAATGCTTTACTCTGAGTCAGATATTTGAGAAATATAATGAATACGCAAGAGATATACACTGTCTGTTCATAGATTTCCAGAAAGCTTTTGATAGCATAGACAGAACTAAAATTAGTGGTATTCTTAATAGACTTGGCATTCCAGAAAAGTTAACAAGATTAGCATGTCTAACCCTGACAAACACATCTGCAAGAGTCAAAATTCAAGGGGTGTTCACTGAATCTTTTAGAATAGAATCGGGAGTTAAGCAGGGTGATGCTCTATCAACATTACTATTTAACCTAGTTCTTCATTATGTCGTAAAAGAGATAGATCCTCAAGGAACTATATTTATAAAATCCATACAAATATGCGCTTTCGCCGATGATATTGTAATAATTGCTAAGAATTTAAGAGAGCTAAAAGAAACATTTACACGTTTGGAAACTGATGCTAGAAAAGTGGGACTGATAATAAATGAACCCAAAACTAAATACTTCGTAAAAAGCAAATCTCATATGCCAACGCAAGATTTGAATATTAATGATTATAAGTTCGAAGGTGTTCATCAGTTTAAGTATCTGGGAGTTGTATACAGTAAAAGTGAAGACACCGCTGTGGCAATACGGGAAAAAATACAAGCTGCAAGTAGATGTTACTATACATACTCCAGACTTATGAAATCCAGGCTGTTGTCGAGAAATACAAAGCTAAAATTATACAAAACATTAATCAGACCGGTTCTAACTTATGGATGTGAAACATGGACGCTTAAAACTGCAGATTGTAGACAACTGGGAATATTTGAGCGTAAAATACTTCGAAAAATATATGGACCGGTTAGAAACGAAGATGGTACCTACAGATCAAGAAATAATTTCGAGCTTGAACAATTGACTGAACATAGAACCATAATAAGATTCATAAAAGCGCAAAGGTTAAGATGGATAGGACATGTTATAAGAATGCCGGATAACAGAACAACAAAAAGAGTGTTTCTCCACCAAATGCAGGGTACTAGAGGTAGAGGGAGACCAAAAAAAAGATGGCTAGACGCTGTTGAAGATGACATAAGGATTTTAGGAATAAGAAATTGGAAGAGAGTTGCACAAGATCGGGATGTATGGAAGAGAATTATAGCGGAAGCTCAGGTTCATCAAGGACTGTAAAGCTATAGAAGAAGAAGATTCTAAATATAATACCTTGTCATATTTTACATCCCCTAAATTTCTGGAATTTCATTTACCGTGTAAGTTGTGGAAATATGTTGGATCTTAGTAATATAGGTTTTGATATTTATATTACGTTTATATTTTTTTTAGTGCTAACTGTTCAACTGTTAAGCATAGATACATGTTTGAAAAGAGGAAACATATTATAATCTTATTATTAGAATTGATCTTAATGAATTCCACATACTACTTTTTTTTTTTTTTAAGCGTCAACTGTTTAACTTTTAGGCTACATGGTATATTTTGGAACGGGGGTCATATAATATTCGTGTTATTAGAATCGATCTTAATGAACTCCACATACAATTTAAAAATGTGATAGTACTAGGCTTTATACCATGTAGAAAGCTCCTAGATTTTCAATAGATACAATTCTATTTTTGTTTAAATTGTAATATTTTGTATTTATATGGTATTCTATATCTGTGAGTTGTATTATTCAATTCAATTATTTATTTATATTTTGCAATTTCATTATATTTTTATATTAATGTATTTTATATTAAAGATATATATTATTTAATTTTTGATTGAGTCATTAGTTTGAACCCTATGGCGAATGGTAGCTGAGACGAGTTCAAAAACTCCTTCAAGGAATATAGCCCATTTAGAAAGTTTATTTAGACTATAGGCTTCTATAATCGGTAAATTCGTTAAGCCGTTGATTACTCTAACTACACTCTAACTACTCTTATATCAATCATTCAACATTCAACAATAGACCATCTTTGATTTGAAATAGTTTTATTTCAAAATAATTACACTAGCATGTGCTAATAAAGCATCTAAAATACTTTCAAAACTTTTCCACGAGGAAAACTGATTACCTTTAGAATAAAATATTATAAAATATTTTTCATTGTAACTGTCTATCACTCTCTAACAACTTATTAATTTATATTTTTTTCATAATCAAATAAATAATTTCTCAAAAAACAAAAAAAAACAAAAAAAAAAAAAAAATGGGAAAATAAAGTAACAATAAGGTGTCATAATTTCAGCTCAAATAAGCAGAAATATTTTAATGGTCCATTGTTTTAACGCATGGTCACCATTTTTTTGTATTTTTTTGTTTTAATTATAAATTTTAATGCATATATATATGTATATATGTAATAATAGTTTTTTTGTCGCTTAACCTTAAATTTATCATTATAGAAAAGCGTAAAAAAAGCTTAAAATGTTGAAAAGTAAAACAATTCTATATACATTATAACTCATATTCCCCTTAAAAAACTTTTAATATGAAATATTCATTCCAATTCATATATGAATTTTAAGATATTTAATTATATTTTTCATTAGAAATTTGTCACAAATTTTAAAAAAGTTTCAAAATATGAACAATTCAATTCCATTTTAAAGATTTATTTAAATAATTATAAATAAATAATAAAAAAAATTTTTTATACCTTTTTTTTTTAATTTAATGTGTCCGGAAACTGAAATTCTTTTTATAGTTTATTGAAATTTAATTTTTAATGATGAAAATTAAAAATAAAACTGAAATAAACAAATAGAAAATGAATAATAAAAACTTGTAATAAAAACTTTAAAGTTTTCATTTTATTAATTAGAGAAATTCTTTTATTTTTAAATTAGAGTTTAACTTAGTCATCAGTCATCAATGTAAGCAAAAATACTGTAATCGTAATGCTCTTCAGATATTTTATGCGTAATTTTTTTTAAATATATGTCATAGTTATTATATATTACATACTCTAGTCGGATTGTAATATGTTTTTAATTTAAGAAAAAAGCACCTGAGGTCAAAATTGAAATGTCACCCGAAGTAAATGCTATTAAGTAGTAATGCCTGTACATTTATGAATTATAAAAGTGAAACAGATTAATTTGTAATAGTATAACAATACAAATTAATTTGTCATTCCTACATTGCATTTATGAAACAATATTCCATCCAAGATATCCCCTTTAGGCTTAAATTGATTTTACATATATATATATATATATATATATATATATATGATATACTATTTATTTAAGTTTGTAATTAGAACCAATTAAATACATTGAACAAAATTTCCTAAAATAATTTCTTGGTTTTCAGAACCCAGATGAATACTGAATATTTAAAATAATATCCAAAAGTTTAGACGTGTATCAAGGTATGGAGTCTTTAAGAACATTTAAATTCAAAATATTTATCTAATACTAGCTAATACCCGGTGCGCGTTGCTGCGCCTCTCAATGGAGGTTTAACTGAAGTTGATGTTACTGCAAAAAGTTAACACAAAAATTACACACGGTTTACACATGTAAATTTGAAAAATGTATGAAAGCAATCTTTTTAAAACGATTTTTCTAGGATTATTCTATTGCTTCCAAATCTTTTTTTTGTCAATCGTCGGGCCGGCATGGGTTAAACCGTTTCTAGTTTAGAGTAAAGTAACCAAAAAATTTATAAAAAGCTGTTTGGCCGCAATGGGTAAATGGAACTCAACTTTCTCTTTGTAAATTTTATTTTTTTATTTTGGCAAAGCAGTATTGTTCAAAATTTGACGCAATTTGCTGCCAAATCTTTTTTTGACAGTCGTCGGGCCGGCATGGGTTAACCAATTGCAAGTTTGTTAAAAGAGTTAATTTCATTCTCAAAACGCAACACATATACAAAATTATATTTATCATTTAGAGTAAAGTAACCAAAAAATTTATAAAAAGCTGTTGGGCCGCAATGGGTTAATGGAACTCAACAAAAATTTTTTTGGGACTTTCTTTTTAGCCAAAGCAGAATTTCGTAAAATCGGACAAAATTTGGACCCAAAATTTTTTTGGACCACCCGTCGGCCCGACATGGGTTAACAAATTCCAAAACTGTTAATAGTGTCAACTCAATTCTCAAAGAGCATCATGTATACAAAATTTAAAGTCAATCGGTCAAACCGTTTTCATTTTAGAACAAAGAAGTTTAAATACTTGCACTACAGCCCCAACTTGGCGGTCCGTTAGAGCAAAATTTTTGGGCCACGATTTCTTTCCGTACCCAAAAACCTCTATATACAAATTTTAATGAAAATCGGCTGGGCAGTTTAGGAGTCTATTCGCTACATACAAACAAACAAACAAACTTTCGCTTTTATATATATAGATTAAAAATTCTCCTGGCCAGTATAAAATTTTTTTTTTCCTTCTCTTACCTTGTTTGTGAGCATAGAGCTTCCACAGAGTCTCTCCATCTTACTCTATTGTTAGCCATCTGCTTTATTAAGCACCAATTCTTTCCGCTATATTGTATTTTATTTTCTACCCTTCTGCGCCATGTTATTCGGAACCTTCTGACACTCCGTTTTCCTTGTGGGTTCCATTCTAGACTTTGTCGGGCAGTTGTTTCCGTCTGCTTATGGTATTCTCGCCATTTTCGTCTTCTCAATTGCAACATTACAGGTTGCTTGAAACCTAGACTAGATCTTAAACATTTGTTCAGAAATACCTGGATCATATTAATATTTTTCTGATTTTTGTGGCTGCCATATAGAAGCGTTGGGGATAGGTATTCCAAAAAAACAATTTACTAGAAGAACTTTTTTCTGTAGCCCCACTCGTTAAAGCCCTTTTTTTAAAGGTGTTAGGTCTATTTTCAATCTGAAATCGGCATAAGATAGCTGGTTTTATAAAGTTTATAAATTTTTAAATGGCAATTGTTTAGGCAATTGTCAAAAATCCTGTTTAGGAGCTATAAGGGCTCGAAAATTGAAATTTTGCTATTTTTAAACACCTGTAACTTAAATACCAGTTCAAAAATTTTTTTTTAGTAATATAATAAATTGAAAGCTCTGTAAAATTTGAGAACCTTCCCCATTAAAGGGCTACTCTAGGTCTTAAAAATTAAAACTTTTATGCTTTTATAAAACAATAACTTATTCACCAGTGTATGTTTTCCAAAATTAAACGTTAACATTGAAGCTCCAACTATTTCGCACTTGTTAACAGGGATTGTATTTCAAGTATTATTTTCACTATTATTTACAATTGATAAATTGATGAAATAACTTAATTATATTATCATTTATTTATATATATATATGTTTATAAAAATAAATGATAAAATACTCAGCAACACACTATATAATTTAGAAAATGTGCTTTGTAAAAACCCTTTGTTTATTCCATCACTGGTTTAGTATATTTAATAAACTTAATAAACTTTCTTACATACAATCTTTATCAACATAATCAGCATTAATTTAAAATCGCTTATTATATCTTAAATAATGTAAAATCAACTTATTTAATAACTGTGTTTAACAACATGTTAACAGAACTATAACAATTCATTCTAGTTTTTTTCTTTTGAAATAATGTTCTTAAATAACTGTATAACCATAAAATATACTCGTATGTGTAATTACATTATTACATCAAAAAATAACATACAACTTACCATTTCTATCTGTTATAATTTAACATTGTTTTGTTATAATACAGGATTACATTTTGTTTAGTAACAATAATTTACATTCTGTAATTTTTATTCGGATTACATTAGCAACATTTATTTTTTAAATAAAATGTTGCAAGAAAGTTTTATATTCACCATAATGTCGTTACTATATACATTTCCTGTTAAGACAAAGTATGTATTTGTTGATAAAGTATGTGTAAAAGATCTTGTAAAATGTAATAGAAATATATGAATTACTTGTACTTAGATGTAATATTATTATTTATTATTATGTTTACAGATAAAATAAAAATGTTGATAAGGAAAGAATTATTATTAGAAAGAAATAAAAATTGTTTCAGAATTTATTTAATTGCGGAAAATGTTCACAATTAGACTTTTGGAGATGTTTTTTTAATAAAAATATTTAGGAATATTTTTTGAATTTTTTTTCATCTAATTCTGGCTTTTAAGCCACTTATTGTATCATTTCATAAATATGTGTGTCAGGGATCTTTATTAGTAATCGTTATTTAATTGCATTTAATTAGAAGCCAACAGGTGGCGTAGTGGTGAGGACGTCAAACCTTCAATTGAAGGGTCTCGGGTTCAAACCCAGGTAAGATCGTATCTAATAGCTTATAAATGCAATTCAATGAAATTTTGTTTACCTTTTTTTTTAGATTCACATCAACTGTTTGTGGGCTAAAGAAAGTTAACTTTTGGTATACGAAGTACCTGTGAAATCTTAAAAATTTTTTGTAGCGCCTCATTTTAAATGTGAAATTGGATTAAATCATATTTAAATATATACATAACATATATTATCAAGTATTTCTCAATTCGAACAAGTGTGTAAGGTTTTGTATCTATTTTCTCATCAATTGATTTTTTTAAACTTCTTGTCATACGATATTTTATAGAACACCAAAAGGTCCTGAAAATGAATTATTACCATTATTTTTAAAACGTAACTTTGTTGTGCAAACACTATTAAAAAAAGATATTTTTATATCAAAACTCTATTAATAACGGCTTAGTAAACACTTGTTTAAAAATATACACTTAACATATTTTATATATTTACTTATAATTATAGGTGTGTATTGGTGCAGGGTCGGAACTCCCATTTGGACTTAATTCCCTAAGGGACTTATGACTGATAGCAGTGAGACATAACTCCCTAAGGAACTTATGACGCTGGGTGTTTTGATTCAGCGTAGGGGGTCATAACTCCCTTATACAGTTCTCAGCTTAAACATTATTAGTAATATGAAAAAAAAATATTAATTTTAATTATGTAATATCAGTGACGGCTACACAGATTCGAAATCACAGTATTCTCTTTTTTTAAAATTAAGAAATAAACCGTAGTTTTACATTAACACGACATTTTGAGGGCCAACTTTGATTTTTAACAAACACTACATTTTGAAAGGCTATTTTGCAAAAAGGGTAATCCTGATTTTGTAACCAAAGTCTCGCATACATGAATTCACAAATACTCTGGAAAAAGAGCCAACTTTGATTTTTAACAAACCTAAATCTCGTACAGATAAATATGAAAATACATATTGTTGTACATCTTATATTTAACTTATATATATTCTTGTATTATCATACCTTAAATTATAAAGATCAGAAAAGACTTTCAGATTTTATTTCAAAATTTTGACTTTAATATATTACGTATGTCCCTAAAAGGACTTATGACCCTCTTGTAAAGGGACTTATGTCCTACGTAAATATTTTAAAGTGGGTCATAAGTCCCTTAGGGACTTACGTCTCACTAAGTGAGTTAAAAGTTCTTAAGGGACTTATGACCCTGGGAGTTGTGGCCCTGCACCGTGTGTATCATATACGATATTAAGGGTTAAGAGTATCCATATGAGAAGTTTGAAAATAAAATAATAAATATTAAAGACATGTCTTAAAACACTACCATGTGATCAATATATAAAACAACTCTAAAATCAAATATGCAGTTTGTTTTAAATTTAAGAAGCGCTTAAGTGCTTAAGACTTATTAAAATGTAAAAAAATGTTCTTAAACACCATCTCAATGGGCTAGTGGTAAATATGTACATTTATTTTAAAATTAAAGGATTCCCAATATCCTCTTATTTATTCAAATAAAATGTAAAACCCTATAATTTTAATCAACAGGTACAGCTTACACTGTTATATAATTGAATTTAAAAAAAAAAAATACCTCACTTAAATTAAACCCCATCTCTTTTAATATTATAATCCTGTTTTTTTTGTTTTTTTTTTTAATAAAACTCACGGGATATGAAAGAAAATCAAAACTAAAAATTAGATATCTCGTACATGGTTTTAAAAAAAAAAAAAAATGAAAAAAACCTTTAATTGTAATTTTATGATCATGAACTCTACAATTTCCAGCACATATATACAATTATTTAGCTAGAATCCTTTAAAAAGTACCTCCATTCTATTTATTCGAGTATATTCTTAAAAAAAAATTTTTTATTCTATCCAATTATTTTTACTTTTTTTTTTTTTTAAATTAAAGAACTTTAGTCGTCATGTACGTAGGTCTGAATAGAATCCCATGGAATACATGATATTCATCATAAGAAAAAAGTTTCTAGTACAAAAAGGAAATTGAAACTACAGTACCACTTAACCCTACTATTACTCTAAAAATTATTAAAAAAAAAAAAAAAAAAGTCTTTTGAAGATCTATTTTTTTGTTTTTACTTTAAAATTTACAACTTCTGAAGTTTCTCATCTCTATGGCGCATATAATATTATTATAGATTTAGATTTTTTTTTTTTATATTTTTTTATTACCTCACGGATATTAATTTTGCTGATCTCCTGTTTTTTTTTTTTTTTTTCTATAAGATCTTTTGGAAACTCTAATAAACCATCAACCACGAATTCACTATTTTTTTTTTAAATATATGGACATATGTATATACAAAACGTAGTGTATCCAAACATGTGCCATAAATTTAAGTTAAAATAATAATAAAGGAATTATTTTTATAATTTTTTTTTTTTTATATTTATACTCATTTTACATTAGTTACATACAAAAGTATATCAGTTGGTAGTACAATTGTAGGTGAATTAAATTAAATGTTTCATACGCCATCATCATATTGCACAATATTGCGCCGAATAATAAAAAGTAAGAGTGAATGTAAATTAACGGTTTTTTGAATGATCGCATTTCGTAGAAATAATAAATTTTTTTTTTATTGAGTCCTAGTTTATTCATAAAAGTATCTAAGATTTATTAGGATAAAGTATAATTAGTATTATAGTTGGAATTTTGGAGTTCATTATATTCTTAAATCTAGACATGATGATCTATTGTTATTCTGAGATATTTTTCAATTCTAATACGTGTGTAAGGTTTTGTATCTGTCCATATTTTGTAGGTTTTACTATAATGAAAGTCTGGGCACTTTCGCATTATGGTTTACCCGAATGTATAAGCTGTCCTTGAGAAATCTTTCGATGGTATATATATATATTTGTTTTTAATATATATATATAAAATTTGCTATAGTTACTATCGAATATAATTTTAATAAAATTTTTATCCCGTACAATCAAATTATTAATTTATATTCAATATTGAAAAGGCATAATATGTAAAATAGCCACCCTTCAATTTGGAATTGTACCTAGGCTCCAACTATGAAAATGATTTATCAAAATTCTCTCTTGAGGAAATCCAAAAATTATTTAATTACATGTGTGTTTTTGGTAGAAGAAAATCACCGAAAGACTTTTTAGGAACAGCTTATACATTAAGCGGTTAGGTCGTATCCGGACTTCCTGAGTATCCTGACTTTAATTAGAGTAAAACCTACTTAAAGTTCTGTAATCATTTAAACTAGTCTGTAAGAATACCAATTAATTTAGTTTTGGCCCTTTTTAATTTCAGAGAAATCTTTGATCTTAAAATATCCAATATTGATACTTGAGAGATATAAGACGTCAAACGTTTTTCTTGACGTATTCTTTCTATTTTAAATTTGAGTCAAGTGTCATATCCAAATACTTCGCACTATTTTAATGTAGGATGGCATGACTATTCTAATGAATTTATCATGACTACCATTTCTGATTGTATTTTTTATTTGTAAAATTCACATGTGCATAGATTTATTTTCATTTAATTTAATTTTCCAACTTTTGCGCCAGTTAAAAATTTGTGATTCGTTTCCTATCGCTAAAATATTGGTATCATCAGAAAACGTGGTTCGGTTTGTGATTCTTGACTCTGGTATGACTTTAAAATATATACCAAGTTTTTTTTTGGAAGAACCGATACAGTTTGTAGAAAAGACCTTATTTATAAAATGTATTTATTTATTTGCATAAACAGAAAAACCGACTTTTATCTTTAACGTCACAAATTTTTTGAACATTCAACAAAACAGACAAAGTGAAAGTAATTAGCATATTTTTCCAAAAAAATAATTTCTAAAATATACTTAAGAAAGCAAATTATCTCAATTCGTGATTATTAGAAATCATTTGAAAACAAAATTACACCTATATAACAAATCTATACTTTAGACACTTCGAGCGAATTGTAGCAGCGTGAAAAGTTAATATATAGCTGCTTTAATAGAATAACATCCTAAGGAGTTTATTTTGAAAATGTACTGAATTTTAATTTAACGCCATATTATTAGTATATATACCATATAATATGTAATTATGCATTACTATATATAATATATTGAATATATACAATTTTTTTTTTACTACCTATACAGTTTACGCCGTTAGCACTTGTACATAAACTGTAAATTGTTTATCATAGGGATTTTCTATCTTAATTTATAACGGTAATACCTTGCTTTTGTTTTGTTTATATATTTGAGGGCATTTTATATTTGTTGAGAAGATCAGTTCCAAGAAGACATTTGAAGTTTATTGCATTGTCCTTGGAAGCAAATATATTGAAATATTACAGAAAACATTTTTCTACTTTATAAACTGTTAAAAGATACTGTTATAAATTATCTTAAAAATTTAAGATGTTAAATTAAAGCAATGTTACTATTTTCTCTCAAGGTTAATATAAAGTTCTAAGATAAATGGAAGCAAATCAAAGTGACTAGTAATATATAAATCAAGCCAAAATAATTTTATACTCATATTACCATATTTTCAGCAAATTATAGATCATAATATTTTTAAAATACAATAACACTTAGTACTTTCATCAATCAATCTATCATGAAACTATATTACAAAATTTATTTGTGGTTGTTGTTGTTCTTAAACTCATAAAATGATCCGAAAAACCAGAAGTGATAAAATACTATAAAAAAAATATTCTACTTCATCCTTCTATTCTTCTTTCCTTCATTTAAAACTAAATGCAAGGTATAAAGCATCTACACAGTATCAAATTTATCCTGCATTCTTTTATTTCCTCAATATTCTTAAATTTAAGTTTTTGATTTAAAACTTCTTGCATACATCTTTCATTACTTTTAAAAATTAGGTAAATATTAAAAATAACAAGAAAAAAACAAGGGATGGAAAAATTGAAGGGTTTTTTAAAAAAGCACATTTTCAAAATTATATAGTGTTTCATACTGAGTTTAAATTTGGGAATATATATATATATATTGGTGATTAAGTCACTGTTTTATAAAGAGAAATTTGTAAATCTTTATAGGCCTTCAGTGGGAAAGGTTCCCAAATTTCTACTAAGTAAACTTATAATGATACTTGAGAGATAAAAGACGACAAACGTTTTTCTTGACGTATTCTACCCATTTGAAATTTGAGTCTAGTACCATATACTTCGCACTATTTTAATGTGGTATGGCAACATTATTTAACGAAACAGTTCATTGCATTTTTCTGTTTGTAAAATTAATAATGTGTATAGATTTATTTTCATTTAATTTTATTTTCCAACTTCTGCGCCAGTTAAAAACTGTGCCATTTGCTTTCTGAAGCTTTCTCGTGGATTCCTCTGTTTTGTAGGAAGCTAGAATACCGGTGTCATCAGAAAACGTGGCCATGTTTATGGTTCCTGTATCTGGAACTGGTAGGTCATTTGAATAAAGCAGGTGCAATATGAGACCTAAAATGTTTCGGCTCCAACCAATTTTTGACGAACTAACTTTTCCCATTCCAATTTCAAGTTTTCTTACTTATGCCGTTTAGAAGATATGTATTTCGCATAACGAAAGTTATTCAGTTATTTTTAGTGCCGGATGGCAACTCTTTACTTTTAAACGATATATTTTTGTAAAGCTGATGAAAACTGCTGTCTTGTACCGTTCGTTCAGATTGAAAATATACTTAAAATAACTCTTTTTACAACAATTTAAATTTACAGCTTTTTCAACTTTTGGAGGGCTGCAGCTCCGTAACGGGTGGGGCTACAGAAAAACATTCTTCCATAAAATACTTTGTTTTACAACACCTACCAGTAGTTTAAATTTCTATTATCTATTTCAAACTGTGTAAAAATTTTTGTAAACATACAGACGGACGGACAGACAGATAGAAACTATATATATTTTACAAAATCTTTTGAAAATGTGCTAAATACAAATTTAGGTTGGTTGAAAGTTTCATGCCAAAAGCAAATTTAAACTAAACACATGCATCTTCCCCAGTCTCATTCAACCACAAAATTTTTATATCTAGCATCTGTAAGTAAAGTAGTAATCAGGTATTTAAGTGCATACAATATACACGATCATTATTAAAATGAGAAAAGATCCATTTCAGGCTAATAAAATTTATTTTAAGGTAAATAACTGCAATTTTTTTTGCCTTCGTTTGTTTCTTTTTATCAATCTGTACTTACCTATATTTACCTTTACCTTTTACCCAATAATAAAAAGCAAAAAAAACCAAATTGTAGTAATGAATGCAACAAGCATAAGAATTGTTGCATACAAATTGGATTTTGTTGATGATGTACGAGCATAAAATTAAAATTGTTGGTGTAAAAAAAAAATGCAAAAAACAAAACGCAAATGTTGTCTCGATTTGCAAAAAAAAAAGTTTTTTTCTTTGTGAAATGTACTATTACAATATAATTGTATGGCCATCTGTTTATTATTTTAAAGGACTGATGATTTTGAACTACTATTTGTAACTGAATGCCTTCGAAAGACGTCCGCTATCAAAGACGATGTGTTATTTATGAAATTTTCAGGAACTCTTCGTACATCCTTTACGATACCTAATCATGCCATCAAGAATGATAGGATATTTATGAAGTCTTCAGGAAATTATCGTAGATTCGTTAATTATCACGCAATACCTGAAGATCTTTAAAAGACCTCGCCCGTCAGACATATTGCGTTTTTTAATTTAGTATTTGGAAATTCTTAAGGAATCTATTCATATTATACTGATGAACAGTTTAAGTTTGTGCTTAATGCTTATACTTACTCCTAACAAAATTCTGACTTATATATAGTACTTTTATGTAAGGAAGGATCTGCACTGTAACTTCAATAGCAATGAAATTTCAATTTACAGTAAAATTTATGCGATAATGACTTAGTGTATTTACAGATCTTCTCTTTTCGTTTTACCTAAAAAAAAAAACCAAAAAAAAAACTTTCGGAAAAGTTCAATTGACTGGCTTGTAATTTGTATCTTTGTATCTTTTTTCCTGCATTATTTTTCATTTAAAGTTTTTTTTTTATAGTTTTTGTTAAAAAATTACAATATTTGTTCATACGGTTGTAATATGATGTTTTACAGCCTCATTATAGATTTAACTATATAATATTTTGGATCACTTTTTTTTTCCTGTTATTGTTATTATTTTTTATGTTATGATGTTCTTTCTGTTTGAAATGAAATCGATTTTCTTTTGTTGTGGAGTACTTATCCTGGTAAACAATTTTGGACAATTGAAGTATGTGTTTCTAGCCATGTATTGAGGAACCTTTGGAGGATTAAAGGGGAAAAATAGTTGCAAAACCATTCAGTTTAAAAATTCAGGCACATATTTAAAAACACATAAGGAACCAGATGCACTACAATTATTATGTCAGAGAAATATTGAAAATTGAGAAAGTCATAGGATTACTTGACACATTTCGCACACTTAGGCGTCAAATATTTAAATTAAGTCAAGAAAACTTCGACAAAATTCGCACCCATAGGTTAGAAATACTTTAAGCCCCTCTGGTTATGTGTCTCAAGTTTGTTAAAAAAAATATCATCAAATATCGCGTACATAGTCTTTAAATATTAAATGCACATAAAGTCAAATGCGTATCCCACGGTCATGAGCTTGCCGACAGTTTTTCGGACATATATAAGAGCTCCAAGTATGTTATGGTTATGAGACACAAATTTGTCAAGAAAATTTAAACATGAGTTACAAATATTTACAGCACATATAGTCATGTGTCTCAAGTTTTCAAATTAATATTGACACATTTCACACACATTAGGTTCAATATATAAAGCTTGTCAAAAAGATTTTCACTCATTTCTCACACATCGTTTCAACATAATATGGTAGTGTGTCTTAAGTTTGTTATGAAAATGTCGTCACATATCGTACACATGTACTCCACAAATTAAAAGTTTCTCAAGAAAATATAAATTGGCGACACATTCCAGACACATAGGCTTTAAATCCTTATTATTTCAAGGAAATGACGACACATTCCGCACACATAGATGCTCAGAATTATTTTTTAATACCGTTTCATTTTTTGTTTTTTTTTTTTTAACACAGTTGGAACATATTGTGAACCTTGAGTTGTCGACGACACATTTTGTTTATCGGGTCCTTAAAATAAAGTTTAGATATACGTACTTTAAGTTATAGATTCTTTGAAAGAATATTACGAGAAATTATACCAATAATATGCTATAAGATTGATTTTAGTTTTATACATTTATTGGTTTATTGTTTTGCTTTTCAACTTTTGTTGGACAATAATCAATGTTGGTTTTTTTACCTAGTTTTGAGTAGAGTAAATTCAATATAAAAAAAAAAAAACTAGTTGGTAATAATAATAATAACATTGTTTAATGGAATTTCTTTTATATAAAAGCGCACAATGTAATTTTTTTTTTTTTATTTTTTTATTTTGTATCCAATATAATTTTCAATTCTTTTAAGATACATTTTGTTTTTATTTTATTTTAATTTTTTTATTTTTTTTTTTTTTTAAATAAATGAGAAATAATAATTTTAAGATATGAAAATTATTATTGTTTATCGTTATTATATAAATAATACTGACATTATGACAATGTTTTTATTTTCACATTTATTTTTTTTTTTTTTTTAATAATGGTTTAAAAAATGGTTAAAAAAAATTTCAAGTCTAGTGTATCTTAAAGATACAAATTAATGGTAATAATATTTACAAGAAGAAGGTAATATATTAAATATAGTGAATATAATATTGGTCCATTAATTTATGATATTCAATATTATGAGAAATAAATTTCAAGGTATTATTCATAAAATAATAATTGGAATGTACTATTTGGACATTATTATTATTATTATTATTTGTACTTTATTTATATTTTTTATTATTAATTTATTTTTATACTTTAATTTTAATATGAAATTCTTTTGTTTTGCGAAAGCAAACAATTTGTAAAAATAATAATAAAAATAAAAAAATGATCATTATGGGTGGTTATAAATCAGTAAATAACAATAAAAAAATTTTTTAAAACTGTAAAATCTAGAAATATTGAAGATTTAAACAATACAAAAAAGCGCCAAATTGTTGGAGGGAATTTCCAAAAAAAAAAAACTATGCGGATCGGGAATAAGCACAAAAGAAACAAGTATATGCAAATGTATAACCAAGTAAAGTTATTATGAAAACATCATTACAACAGGTGATGACGAAATTTTTACTTTGCTTCCTCCACTCCCTTCGAAAATTTTGACAGCTGAAATGGAATACATTGTTATGGCACTTGACTGACTAATGCACAAATTATTCAAAATTATCAAACGAACCATGTGATAATACATTAGGGCTTTATAACATGTAGAAACGTCTTAGATTATCAGTAGATACAATTCTATTTTTGTTTATATTGTAATATTTTGTATTTAAGTTATATGGTATTCTATATCTGTGAGTTATACTATTCAATTAAATTATTTGTTTATATTTTGCATTGTTTATGTTATTATTTTAATGTATTTTTTATTAAAAATATATAATTATTAATTATTGATTAAGCCATTAATTTAAACCCAATGGCGAATGGTAGCTGAGTCGAGTCCAAAACCAAAAAGGTTTTTAACTTTAACTAGGATTCGAATCCGAACCTTTTAAAAGATAAAGGTAGACAACGAGGAAAAATCCACATTAGTTCATCACCTTAAGTTATATTTTAGGTTCCATAAGGAACAAATAAAAATACGGTTGTTTGTTTAAAGAAGCATTTGCATGCACTGCCTATTTTTCAAAAATTAGCTGACTTCGAATTTTTAAAGCTATAACACTTAAGTTAGAAATTTTATACTTCCCAAATCATGTTTTATTTACAAGTAACTGCTTATACAATTTATATTTGGAAACACTGACATTATTTATAGATTGTATATATACAGGATGTCTAGTACTCAGTAGTCCATAGACCTGGAAGAGATAGAGAGGATTCAGAAGAACAAAAAAAATATTAGGAAGAAGGAGGAGGTCTACTTTTAGCGGTTTCCACGATAACATCCTTTAAAATAATTTCGTTGACTTTTTAAAGAAATAACAATATCTTCGCCCGTTTAGAATATAGAAGTTTCCTTTAGGTGTCGAAAACTTTTTATAAACTTTTTACTTAATAATCATATTTAAACTTAATATTGTATTTCATAGTTGAAGAATTGCAAGGATTTAAATCAATTTTAAAACTAAATAACAGTAATTTAATAATAATAGTATTTTTCTTCGACTGGACCACCTTTATCACCTCCAGGTCTATGGTACATTAAGAATTGGACATCCTGTAAGTACCATTATGTGATTTATCAAACACAACTAACTTCCAAAAAAAATCTACAATAAAAATTAGTATTTTCTATTTTATTAAAATTGTGAATTGCTATAAAGCAATCAAATTAAACTATTCATTCACAATCGTTTTTTAACTGAAGTATTCAAAATAATTATATATTCATTCAATTAATTGCAATAAGTGCAATTACAATCATTCAATGATTTTTTTCAAATAACATGTGAAAGTAAAAGTTTTTAAATTCTCATAATAAAAGTGATAAATGTTTAAAGGTTTACAATTTCAAATTAATTCGTTAACAACTATTTTGTCAGTAATTACTAATTACGTACAGTTTTTCAAATAAAATTCTATAACTACGATCTCTGTTTTATTATTGTAATTAATCGTACATCATATTTGAATTTTTTATTTGACACTTATAAAATTTTTTTAGTTTTGCCAAATAATAAAACTTTTCAATGATGTCAAATCAATTAATTTGAAAGTTTTATTACTTAATTTTTAAACAAATTATCAGTCCTACAATAATAGTAAAACACAATTAACTTTGTAATTATCTATTATTATTATTATCATCATTATTATCACTTTTACTACTGACGTTGAAAATTTCTTCAAAATACTGGTTACTAATAAATCAAAAATAAGCACATGAGAATAAGGTCGTGTTTTACAATACGGGAATCATTTAAATTTAATATTCAAAGCAGATGTTTACTAATCATCTTATTTTCTATAGTTGATTTGATTACTTTGTAAGATTTGATTAAAGTTTACTTAGCGAATTATACATTAGCACACATGTTTTTAATTTAAATAAGTACTTTGTTTTTGTTGACGTAGAAGTATAGATTTGAATATTAATTTGTAAAGGCTTATTATTAATCATAAGTTAAGAGTATAAAACCTTTAACTTATTTTTTCTATTTTAAGAAAACATCTGGTATTAAATACTTTGCTACTTATTAAAATGATAATTTTTTGCATTCTCATATTTCTGTCAAATTTAATATTGAATCAAATCATTAGAACATAATATCAATAGTCATAACATGCGTTCGAATGCAAACAAATACTTGCTTTGAAAATTATTTAATTCTTTTAACATCAAACTAGGGGTGTCTGGTTACCCCTAAAGAAAATTAAGAAAAAGTTTAATATTACATAATAAGTTATAGCTGTATAAAACATACCCAAATAAATAAAAGCACACTATTTTCCCGGTTTGACAAAATTTATATTTGGCAATCCTATCTATAAATTAAATACTACCACCTGTTGACGATTTGACCAAAGGCGTAGTGGTAAAGACACCGCCATTCACGTGGAAAGTCTCATATTCAAACTGCGGTCGGATCATATCTAATATAAAATATCGTAAAATTGTATAATTATATCGTAATAGTTAATATCGTAATATAAGTTAAGTGTTACAATAGCTGCAGCCGACTAATCAATGGCTTAGTGAATACAACGATTAAATAAATTGAAGTCTAGTCTAAATAGACTTGGTTAATGCCCCTTTTAACTCCTTCAAGGAGTATAGGGAATAAGAATATAAAAAACTATCAGAAGGATCCTTGACTTGATTCGTTGATCTAAAATCTGGTAATCATAATCATAATATATCAATATATAATAATCTAATATTAGTAATTTCTTTATCTGTTACTTGTAATTCGTAAATTTTTATATTGTGTAATAATAAATGTAATTCATTAACGGTGATCATTGTTAGTGTGACCTATTGACTGTAAATTAGATTTTAATATTTTATCTATAAATGGGTAAATTGATGCTGTTATATATATATAATTAGTTAATTCTGATCCGATTAGTTAATACGTTTTGCTTAATTTACAGAGAAATGTTGATTACTAATTCAATATTATATAATTAATTACTGATTACTAACTATTAACTTTATTAATTAATTTTTTTTTGACAAGACATTTAGACTATAATCTGCAAACTTTGAGTTCATTTTAACCCGGATATAGAAAATTAAAATATTAATAAAAATTAATGTCAATCTTAATTAATAAAGTTATAATAAATTTCATCTTCATCGTTAAAAAACAACTTATAATAAGATAGTACAAAAAAATGCAAAGAACTATTGTAACTAGAACTCTTTAACCTACAGAAATAAATTATGAAAACACTGAATGAATTTACAAGTTAAAGCTTGATAATGCTTTAGAAAAGTTGGCGATAATAGGAATCGGGAATGCAATCAAAGTATATTTAAGAATTAAATAAATTATTAACTAACGCTGACCTTCATATCAAATTTCTATATTGTTGCAGCGCTCTGGTCAGACTCAAAGAAAATGGATAATAGCACACAAAACTATAGAGACATAACAATGTTCTCACCTCGACGACTTCTTACAGAAATTAAAAACTAGGAAAACCTTTAAGTTAAATAGACACCGCTGTTTTAATGAGCTTAAAAGCATAAGCAACCAACTCAATCTTACATTACTGTGGTTCCCTGAAACACCATGTTACATTACATGTTTGGAACATACTTATAAACTAGCAAAAAGAAGTTCCAGTCTAAATACTATATATTTGATATATTAGATATCGCTTTTGGTCAATTAGAGAACTAAGCAACAATGAATTTTAGAGTATCGGATGCCTAACCATGCAAGAAATTCGCATCGGAATTTTTTTCTAAACTTGAGTAACCCAGGGTACAGCAAATTATTTCGTCTAGTAAATTTACAAAAATAAGTACATAAGTATCATTTGATTTACGCGTCGCAATGCAAATTACAAAAAAATTTCCGATGCGAATTTCTTGAATTGCGAAATGATTAGGCACCAGAAGAAGCTGAATTGTATAAATTGCTTTTTAGAACCAAATTGAAATAATAAACGTTTTCATAATCCAAAGTCGTTGACTATTGTCTCTTTTAGATCTTGACATTCATTATTTCTTGGTTTAGCGCCGAATATATTAATTTTACTTTAGTCTTGCGTTCAATATTTTTCTTTCCCCAAAAACTTACAGAATCACAAAACAAAACCTCAACACAGTTAACTAAAATATTTTTTACTATATTAGAAAAATGATTCATCAAATAAAGAAATATTTCACCTTAAACTCTAAAAAATCCCACCAAATTATTTTCGAATTCTATACATTTTTATCTTAAGCCTTTCACTCTTAAAAAAAAAACAAAAACGATCACTTGGTTAATGACATTTTATTTTTCACTTTTTTTAAAAAACAAAAAAGTCATAAAATGAAAAGTGAACAATAATAAAATTCCTAATTACAGTTAAAAATTTTTTTTTTGTATTTTTATTTTCCTTAAACCGCGTTTGAGTTTTTTTCTTTTTTTTTTCTTTTTTCTTCAACGCTATAAAATCAATGATAGTAACACCTTTTGGTATACAATTTTTGTCACATTGTATATAGGTATACGCGTTGTAATACATGTAAACTCACATTTTTATTGTTATCTTTATAACTGACCACACTAAAAATAAAAAAAAAATAACTTTTTTTTAAACTGATAACAGTTAAACAAAAAAAAAAGAAAAATGTAAACTAGATTTAAAATCTAATAAAAGGAGATGTGAAAAATGTGAGCGTTAGATTAGTTGATAACGACAAGCGACAAAAAAGCAACAAAAACAACATTTTAAGATAATAATGTCGCCTACATTAGATTCACATAAGATTTTTCGGTTTTAATAAGAGTTTAGAAATAATTTTTTTCTTAATTTTTAATTTCTCAGTTCAGATCCTATTGTTATGCTAAATAAAAATTATAAAAACTCACTTAATTATCTGTAAATGCATGTGTATGTATGTTTGTATGTTGGTATCTAATCTTTTAAGCACATTTTCAAAAAATTTTGTAAAAATATGCGTTTATAGTCCGTCCGTTCTATCCGTCCGTTAGTTGACAAAACTTCTATACCTTTTGGAATAAAGAAATCAAATCTTAACTACGAATAGATATCTTAACAAATTATTTTCACTTTTTTCCACCCGTTACGAAGCTACAGTCCCCCAAAGTCCAGAAAAGCCCTACATTTAAATTGTCACAACAAGAATTCTATATAGATATCTTCAATCTGAAACGGCATAAGATAGCTTTTTTTATATAAGTTTAATAAATGTAGTAAATTAATATATAGGGTTGCCATACGGTATTTTAATTTACAGTTATGTGAAACTCAATTTATGCAATATTTTCGATCTTTCATATTTTTTAAACAATTTAAGTTAGAATATTGAAATTTTAAAAGAAGGTAAACACTTAAAAATTAGTATGATTCTAAATTCAGAGAATATTGAATTAGTGACACCCACTATTTAGAATCTTTAAAGAGTCCAAAATTGAAATTATGCTAGTTTATAAACAACTGTAACTTGAATACCTTGTAATTTTTTTTTTTGGATAATATTTTAAAAATTAAAGCTCAAATATTGTCCATTGTAATGTTTTTGCCACTTCCTTTGAATATATTACAACACAAATCCTTTACAGCGCGCTTATCTTGATTTTTTTCCCTTTCACCAGATGGAGCTAAACCTGTATATATATATGAAGACGTGTGAAAGGATTTTATTTTTAAAAGGCGTTTTAAAAACAAATTCTTTGAAAAGATCTGAATCTTGATGCAAGTCATAATTTAATTCCTTCAACCTAAAAATATTGAGCGGGGTAGCATCCTTTAGAATCAGCATAAGTTGGCTCAGTAAAAACTAAATTAGAATTAAGTATTTCCTATTTTAAAATACCAATAACATAGATGTATATATATGTATTTCCAAGATAAAACGTTAACATTGAAGCTATCACATTATATTTCGACACCATGTTAACTGGCTTTCCTGTTTGCATTCGGCTTATATACGAATTTCATTATTATTCAATTTATAATAAGGCATTAATGAAATAAACAAATTATAATATTATCAATTTTTTTCTTACATAAGTACATTTTTTAATCAAAAGAAACACTGGTTTTGAAACACTATGAAACATTGTGTAATTTTGGAAATATGCTTTTTTAAAAAACCTTCATTTTTTTCATCACTTGTTTTTTGTTTTTATATAATCTGGTCAACTTTGAAATTTTTGTATTTAACACCAAAAATATTAATTGGAATGGAATTCAAACGTATGGCGTTTAAATTTTAGAAAAAAAAACAACAGCAACAACAACAACAATAGAACCTACATATGTAAATTAGAAGGGATTAATAGCGCTTGTTATCCATTTAAAATGAAATTAGTTCATTTCAAACAGCGCCATACCCTTTTACATCATATACAACTTATATTTACTTACACAATATGTATGTAATGTTGTATGTAATAAGATTTTAAATTCTTTGAAATTTTTTTTAAAACAATGAAAAAATATAAATGTAAGCGGTACGTTTATTTTTACTTTTATGGTAACGCTCTTTAAATCAGGATCAAAAAATTCAATTCAATCATTTGTTCATTAATGGAAAGGGGAGGAAAAGAGACAAGAGATTAAATATTAAAAAGAAAAAAAAAAAATAATAAAAGAACTACATAGCTAAGATATTTAAAAAGTAAAAAAAAAAAAAAAAAAAAAGTTGGCGCGATATCAGTTAATGGATTTTTTGTTATTATTATTGTTGTTGTTGTTTTTTTTGTATTGTGTTGAATATATGGTTAAACATGTTTATCGTCTTGTAATATTATTACACAGGTAAAAACAAAAGTATTGGAATTTTAATTTTTTTTTCTTTTGTACGGCCTTTAAAAGGGTAAAAAAAAACAAGTGATGAAAAAAAACCAAGGGTTTTTAAAAAAGCACATTTTCAAAATTATATTGTATTACATACTGAGTTTAACTTTGGAAATATTTACTTGGAAATAGTTACTACTGACTTATAAAATTTACTGCTAACAGTAAATTTTTTATTTAAAAGTTGTTATAGCCCTTCAATGGGGAAGGTTGCCAAATTTCTCAAGAATCTAACTTCTTCCCCCCCCCCCCCCATCCTCTAATTTTTTAGGTTCTAGGAATTAAATTGTGAATTACACAAAAATTTGGAATTTTACTTAGAATTTTATTATCTAAGCAAAAATGGGTAAAACTGAGAGACACTTTCTTCAATTTAAGGAACCCCTTTTAAATTTAAGAAAAAACCTTTAACATATGTTAAAATATAATATTGGACCTTTAAATTTTGTATATTAATAAAACAAAAATTGGACAGGTATTAAAGTTACAGGTGTTTAAAAATAGAAAAATTTCAATTTTCGAGCCCTTATAGCTCCTAAATAAGGGGCTTGACAAAAAAACTTTGTTAACCGACTCCTACTAATTTCTGAGTATCTAACTTCTCCCAAAATTTCAAGACTCTAGCTTGAACCGTTCAGAAGATATGTGTGGCCAAAAATTTTGCGAAAATTGAGTTTTGGGTAATGTTAAGTTTTTTTACCGTATGGCAACCCTAAACATTTGCCTTGTAAAAATTTATAAAGTTTATGAAACCGGCTATCATTTGCCGTTTTCAGATTGAAAATATATGTAACAGAACTCTTGTTATAAAAATTTAAATATAGGGCTTTTTCCAACTTTGGGAGGCTGTAGCCGCGTAACAGGTAGGGCTACAGAAAAAAATTCTTCTACGAAATTATTTTTTTTGCAAAAACTACCCATGGTTAAAATTTTTTTACTCTATTTCAAACGGTGTAAAAGTTTTTGTAAACATACGGACGGACGGACGGACAGAGTTAAGCTATATAGGCACATTTTTACAAAATTTTTTGAAAATGTGCTAAAAAGAACCAATGGATATATAATTGACAGTTTTATAGCCCTACAAGTTCTATACACTTTCGATATTTTGTAATATAGAATTTTTAAGAAATGTGATGAAAAGTATTTAATAGTTAATAATAATAGCTTTCAAACTAAAAAAATTAAAAAAAAAAATAATAATTGTAAAATGGTTCAATAATCATTATTATTGGAATGAGATAGAAATCTATTTCTTTATTTTAGATTTTTATTTTGTTTGATTTTTAAAGAAGTGCTTGAATACGATTGTTGAGATCAATATTAAAATCATTAAAACAATTTTTTAAGAATTTAAAAATTTCTTAATTGTCTTTATGTATAATTTTAATTTTTAAATCTGAGATTGTTCTGAAAAGTATAAAATACAGTGAATTTTGTATTAAATGATTTGCAATTTGTTTTTTAGAAATTTTCTAATCTTCTCAAATTCAATAATATGTTGCAAACACCGGAATGTGCCATATTGAATATCGATTGCATTCAATGCTTTTTACGGCAAAACGATCATAAACCGTTTTCATTATCTGAAGAATCGAGAGTTAAAAGTAATTCAATTACTTTCAGGGTAAAGAAAGATGAAGTGGTAGATTCCGAAAGGAAAAGATGACCAAAAATGTATCTCTTGACTTCA
The DNA here is from genome assembly GCA_963082915.1 of Dolichopus griseipennis. NCBI lineage: Eukaryota > Metazoa > Arthropoda > Insecta > Diptera > Dolichopodidae > Dolichopus > Dolichopus griseipennis. The sequence continues at coordinate 105,979,221 of OY720442.1, forward strand.
AAAAAAAAAGTAAAAGATTTATTTGATAATTAATCAGATAATCTTGAAATAAGAAAACAGATTAGTGTAACCCCCTTAAATATTTAAAAAGGTAAAATAAAGTCAACATAATTTAAAATTTAAAATATGAATTTGTTAGTTCTTTAGGAGTGTTTCTTCTTAAAACATAAATGCATTCTTCAAACGGTTATGGTATTACTTCATGGTTTAGACAACTTTTGATTTAAACTTTGAAAAATCTATTATTATCTTACCCAAGAGTTATTTATAATTTTTTATATTTCTTATTTTATATTACGATGTAAACTTATCTGCTATTAGGGGCTATAACATCGGCATTCGAACTCAATACCTTATATTTGAAATATTAGTCTTTTTAGCAACTATGCTATTGACTATGTCACTGATTAGGTTAATAATCGTCAAACTTAATAAAATTTTAAGAAAATGTCGTGTGAGTTATAAGTGTCAATCAAAATTTTAGTTGCGTAAAAATCTTAAATGAAATTCGTTAAGTGTATCATCTTCTGAAACGGGTTCGCTGCAACAATCTTGTTTTTTTTTACTTTTCTTTTAACTATTATAATAATTTTAATTTTCTTAATTTACATCAAATCTAAATATTTTTTTTAATCGACGAACAGTGAAAAGCATGCAAAGTCTCCGCATTGGGGCTGTACGGAATTTCTTTATATATTGTGGTATTATAACACACTAACCGACGCCATTTTTATATAAACCTTATGGTAAGGTATAAATCTTGTGGTACAAATCCACAGTTTGTTTTCGTTGATGAGAATATGAAATTATTTTAAATTAGAATTGGAAGTTTAAGGTTAATGCCATCATCGAGGGTTGAAAATTTGAAGGAGTTTATTTAGAAGATAGATTTTCCTTATGTTTTATCAACTTTGGGGAACACATTAGATAGAATATGGTTCCAGTAACTTACAGTGCATTACAATGCATGAGTTACTATGGACTGCACTAAGCTACTTGGTTATTTCAACTGTGTAGGAATGAGCATCTTTTCTCCTTTTAAATTGAAAAACTTTCAGTGGAGGCAATTATTCCTTTATTTCTGAAAAACAGTTTTTATTCCTATCCAGATATTCCTATTTACCATTTTCGCGTTGCTATGACACTCGAATCATTATTCAGAGTCTGTTTTGTTATTTTCGAGATATCCAAGAGTTGTAAAGAAGAGATCCCAGTCCAAATGTGTGCAAAAATAAAAACATTTTTATGCTACAACAAATTAAACCCGAGCAAATTAAACTATAATTGAAAACGGTATCTATGGAAACTGTTGTATATAGCTTCGACAGTTAAGAATGAAATACTGTTTGAAGAATTCGTCATAAGCTCCTAACATCTTTAATAATTACCAATTTAATTTTTTTATTTATTTATTTCTTTGTTTTTACTAATGAACAATTTTTCTATATATATAAGTTAAGACATATTAGAAGTTGTTGAATGATGGCGCCAACGCAACAGGTAAAACCTAGTTATTTTGTTTTTAATTTCTTTTTTTTTTTCAATAAAAAGCAATACATTTAAAAATGAATGGATAAAAGAATCAAAAACTAAAAACAAAATTGAAATTTTAATTGAATATCAATTTAAAAGTATTTTTTTTTATATTTAAATATGACCAGGAAGAAAATATATATATATAAGAGGTGATCTTATATCCGATATATTAAGATAATTATTTTCTATACTTCATAGATACAAATAGTATCTGCAGATTTTATTTTTTATAATACCATTTAAGAATTTCTATATAATTATATAAACTAGAAATTATATTAGCAATTCACTATTTATTTAAGTCCAAAAAATTGAAAAAAATAAAAGATTATTATAAAATAATTTTCTTTTAATTAAATTTTCTTTTATCTTAAGTACAATTTTATACATATATAAATATATATACAATTCTTTTTCCGGAATAATTTAATTTTTGAACCCCACATTATTTCTAGATTAATTAACTTAAAAAAAAATAGTTTTGATATTTCTTTTTAAAGATACTTAAGTGTATATCTGAAGTATAAAATGCTTGTACTTAAAGTTAAATATAATGTAGTTATTGGGTGTAATTAGGTGATGGTGTCTTAAATAACACGATTTTTAAATATATATATATTTATATTTCTTTAAAATACATTTTATTTTAAGTTGGGTGTATTTACAACATATTCGAATGAATTTAACAGAATAAATGAAAAAAAAAAAACCTGAATTTAAATTGTATCTGAAAGATACAGAAAAAGATTTTAAAATATTTTTTTAACTTTTTGTAGAATAGAAATTAAAGAAAAAAGGTATAATATTTCTTTTTTTTTTTTTGTTTATGGGCGCCACAGCTGTTGTAATTTGTTGCATAATTAACATTTTAAAATGTTGCTATTTAATTTTCTCTCAAGTAAAAGAAAAATTATGTGTTCTCATATTCATTTCTGATCAGAAAATAGAAAAAAAATATTTTTTCTTTTTATTATTTCCTTACATAAATCAATAAATTTTTCTTTTAGAGATAAATGAAAATGGTCAGCAACTAGAATTGCAGAATACACGATTTATACATACTGAAGAGATATTCGTTTTCTAGTTTATTACATACTTATGAATGTTATTTCAAGCGCAATCGACTTCTTCTTTATACAATGTAACCTTTAGCTTTGTGATGCTTTTTTAATGCAATTGATCATGATGACGCACTGTCCAGGAGATCGTTACAATACTACGGTCCAAGCGTACAATACCACGAAAAAAAATGTCACGTTCTAAAGAAAGATATTGTAGCGCTGTTAGTGTAATATAAATAATTAATAGTATTAAATACTGACTTCTTATTGTATAAACTTCCCGAAAAAGGAGATCTGTAAAATTGCAATAATTAGAGGGGTTCAACTCTGCTACACATCATATATATTTAACCGCAAGCATACTGAATCGGAGAATACAATCGAAATAGAACAAAATAGAAGAAATGCACAGATCACTTAAACACCCACCGACTGATCATAAAGCAATCTTTAGAATAGTTTTCTGCACTCTAACATTTGCTAATTGACTTTAAGAAGGCTTTTGACACAGTTCATCATATGGCGGTATGGAACGCATTTAAAATATATGGAACGCAACAAACATAACCAGAATTGCCCTTATTTGGAACCCTCAAAGAAGTGGAAAGCGAGGTAAACCCAACATCATCTGGCGTTGAACAGCAATAGCTTGATTAGCCAAAAATGGATAAACTTGGGAGAAATCATGTTAAATGTCTAGAACAGTCGAGAGCAATGGAGGAGGCAAGCTGATGCCCTATGCTTCCACGAGTAGTAACACAAATGAGAAAAAAATTAAGTAGCAAATATTTTCTAGAGCACCATTACTCGAATTCGAACTACTTAGAAGCTCTTTATTTTGATTTAAAAATTCTATTTTCGAAATTTTCCATAGAACCTATTTTCAAGTTTTTTCTTTCACTTTAATTAACCCTTAATCCTAAACCTAGTTTTATAATGATGTTTTTTTTTATTCTCATAACTTAACTTATACAAAGATTTACTTCAATTTCCCCCTTAAACCGGAGTTAAATCTTTATCAATTAACACATTCTAGGTGAACATTCCAAGCTTTAGGGGCATACATAGTTAATAAGAAACAGGACGATTTGCTCACTCTACCCAAAATTTATTAAATTTAATATTAAATCAACGATTATTCCATAATTAAAATAGAATAACAATATACTGGACAGACCAGCATGTGAAATGAAAAGAAAAATTTCTAGCATATTAAATTTTCTAAAATAAATCATCTTGAATTATTAATTAAAAAAAAAAATGTTAAAATTTTAATGTGGCAGAAGGGTGTTTTAAATTTAATTAGTTAAAAAATACTAAAATACGCCTTAGAACAAATATATTAAAATTAATTCAAAAAAATATGATAAATTACTATAGTTTTAAATTAATAAAATTTTAAAAGGGAAAGAAAATATAATCATAGGTTATTTTAAATAAAATTTAATGAATAAGGCAACTAATATAACTTAATTTTACAATAAACCAGTCACATTCCATTATTTCAAAATTAATACATATGAAAATTAATAATAATGCATGTTTTATATTGTAATTACACATGTAAAATATAACTATAATTAATAAATTAACACTTTCTTTTACATTAATTACAATTCAATAAAATTTTTATCTATAAATATTAAGATTTTATGACAGTTTTATGTAATAACACTTTTATAATATCGTTGCACTAATTTCTTTTTATATACAGCCATTGAAATGTACAATATAATTATACGAAAAATAGTCTTCTGACTGCAACTAAGAGTGGGAATGATAGTTTTCTTAGAATACTTTATAATTTCATCCCTGTTATGGGAAAAGTAACGGTTTATGAAAGAAAGAACCATCAGGCAAATTACTCAATTGCGAGTATTAAATTAAAAGTATGTATATTTGATCGTGATCGGATTATTGCCCACACGAAAAATGCCAACACGAAAATTGCCCACAGAAAATTGCCCACAGATAGTATTGCGCACACGATTAATGCCCACACAGAATAATGCCCACACAGAATAATGCCCACAAGGAAAAATGCCCACATAGACAAATGCCCACATAGAAAAATGCCCATACGAAAAATTATTTATAAAACAGAATTGCCGCTTTTTCCAGAATATTTAAAATAATTTTTCGTGTGGGCATTATTCCTTGTGGGCATTATTCTGTGTGGGCATTAATCGTGTGCGCAATACTATCTGTGGGCAATTTTCTGTGGGCAATTTTCTTCTGGGCAATAATCATCGAATCATATTTGATTATGATAAAATCATTCGTTCATTTCAAGCTTTCTAAATTACTTGGAGACGACGAAGTAATGATTAACAAAAGATGAAATAGAGAATAGTAACAACTAAAATGTGTCCTCATCCTTGTCATCCTCAGTCACTATAAAATTACCAGATATTTGACTTCCGCCTTACTGAGGCACAAAGACACAAAAGAATTTCAAACAACTTGAAGATCGAGTGTATTAAAACCGGACTCAACACTCTTAAAAAAAACTAAACTCAAAATTATTAATTGAAAATTAAGAGAATCTATAAATTTCATTACCCAGATTCTGTTTATTACAATACTAAACAGAATCTATTAGACTGGAAACTACCTAGAAAATTTTACTCTACTAATACTTGTTTCATTACGAAATGGAACATAGTAACGGTACTTCCCCATCTTTTATAAAATCGCGCTTCTTATCAAATACTTCAATATTTTCATGGGATATAATAAAATTAAGTTTAAGAAATAAAATTACAATATTGAAATAAGTTATAATCAATAACAATATTAGTACCCTTGAAGTTATTTGAACCTTCCCAAGAACTATTTCAGTTTTATAAACTATTCTATGATTTAAAAGAATATAACATCAAGAACTTAAAGAATATATTGTAAATATAATTTCAAATTCAAAAGATAAGTTAGATTAGTTTTTTTAAAAACCAATTATTTAAACCAAAAAAAAACAATTCGGAAATAAAACGTGGGATAAAATTTTGACCTCAAATTATATTTTATATAAAATTATTATAATCATTTAAAAATTAAACTATTATTAATAATAGAATTTTAGAAAAAAAATATCTCACGAATATCTTAAAATCTTTTGAGTTTTTAAATTTAATTTTAAATTTTATAAAAAATTATCAGTAGAAAATCATTTTTAGCACATTTTCAAAAAAATGTTTTAAATAAAGTGCCTATATATATTTTTATACTCAGTTTGACTCTCCGTCCATCCGCCTGTTTACAAACGTTCTTCACAATTTGAAATAGTGCAATGAAATTTTATTTTCAGGTAGGCATTGCAAAAAAATTAATTTCGTTATTTTAATATTCGTACAGTGCTGCCATACATGTATTTTAAATTATTGTTATTTAGTTTTTTTTTTTCTTAAGTGTTCAACTGTTAGGCTAATGCCTATCTATACCATAGGTACATGTTGGAACGGGGATCATTTTATATTCATGTTATTAGAATTGATCTTAATGGATTCTAAATACAATTTAAACATGAGATAGTACTAGGCGCTCAGAGGGTGCTTTACGTGCTCAGTTCAAATATTTCGAGCAGCTGAGCAAAATAAAATACAAACACATTTTGACGTTAATTTAAGATTAACTTTGTAAAATAAAAGTCAAAATGTTTTGTTTATTTTAAGTATTTAATTTAATTTTTTGAAAATTTAAAATGTTACTAAAATAAAAATGACAGTTTTTTTAAATCTTGTTTTTTTATTTAATCTGACATGGTATTCTATATCTGTGAGTTATATTATTCATTTAAATTATTTGTTTATATTTTGTATTTGTTTATATTGTTATATTAATGTATTTTTTATATATGTATATAAATGATTTAAGTTAGACAGTTTTTAATAATTTAGTTCCTTAATAATTGGTACAAATCAGCTCATCCGGCATTTTTGACTTGTAAGCGGGGAGAAGGAAAAAAAAAGATGTCCAACTTTTTTCAGAGTAGTGCATAATAAGTTTCAACATTATATTTTTCCAAGAACTTAAAGGTTTTTTTATTACGAAGGGCTTCCTTAATATTAAAAGAAATGTCCCTTGAATTTTTAATTCTTTTCTTAAGCAGTATACTGGTATTATATGTATATGTATGTATAAATGTATGAACATTGTTTAGTTTTTGGAATATTCCTTTTTAAAAACTCTCAGTTTTTTCAATACTGGTTTTCTGTATTAAAAAAAAGTTCACATTAATTTCGCAAAGTTTTTATCCCCCAGATAAGAAAAAACAAAAGATTTTAAAATGTTAAAAAATCTGACATTATTAGGAAATTTTTTGTTTATTTCACAGACCTTTTAAGTTCAAAAAAGTTTTGTTTTTTCTTCTGGACTTAAAACTATGTCAAGTCATTTCATTTATGATTTATTACAACTGGAATAGCCTACATTACAATGTCTGACTGTGATCAAAACAAAAAAATAAAAAACAAAAAAAAAAAACGCACTAAACATTTTATACTTTTAAAATACAAGTTTCTGTAAATTTGTAAAAAGTACTTTTAAAGTACTAAAAATAAAATATCAAAAAAAAAGAAAAAACACCTGGTAAAATGTTAAGAAAAAACTTGAGATCTTTTATATTATATATGATAAGAATTTTTCACTTTATAATATCACTTTATATCTAGTACCTAGCATATACCTAATCCTAATTTAATTTATTAAAAATAGCAGAGCAATCAAAAACAAAATTAATAATTTTGATAGACGTTTGAAAAGTTTAACATGTAACTTTTAGTTTTAAACTTAAGGACAAGATCTGCCGAATTGAACTTATAAAGTAATTAAAAAGGTTGGAAATTAATCTGAAAAGGTTCGTTTTGAATTTTTGCAAGTTGTAATATGGGACATTATTAAGGCCAGAATTACTCTAAGACGCTTCCAAAGTCTTCAAAAACTAGTTTAAACTTTTAGTCACGAATTAAGATCAGTGATCACAGCTAGAATTAGAGAGGGGAACCCATTAGATGGAAGCATGTTCCACATCTTAGCAGTCCTCACGACAAATGAGTTTCCATAACCAGTTTTAAACTATCTTGAAATTTACACAGTGAGCACTTGCTGCTCCTCTGGTGCTACGTTGGAATTGTTTAAGAGGAGGCATAATTGACTTTAGTTCAATAGAGCAAGTTTCATTACCTACAAGATATCAATAAAACAGAGAATTGAATTGACTTAAATTTAATAGTATTAAGTCAGTTTAATAGAGATTTAAATTAATAGTATTAAGTCAGTTTAATAGAGATATTAAATTGACTTAATATTATTAAATTTTCATAAATAATTGCAATTGTTGGTAATTCAGTATTTTGTGAGTATTAAATTAATTAATAGTAAAAAATTATCACAATTAGGACTATTGGTGGTATAAAGTGGTACCTCTCTAACATATTAGAAAATATAAAGAATACGCTGATGTATAATATGTCTTTTAATCCATACACAGAAAAATATGCAGATTAAAATCGAAAGGCTGGCGAAATATACAGCAGATGTCGGGCTTTAAACCTGTAAATATAGGAAAAACAAAGATAATGAGAGTGAGCACTATAAATACCACATAATACCACAATAACTGTAAACTATACACCACTAGAAAATGTACCGGGTTACAACTATCTTAAAACCTTAGAAGACGCTGAAAATAAAATCAAGAATACAGAATGGTCAGGCTCTGGAAGACATGGCGATCATCCTTAATTAACAGAGCTGCAAAACTTAAGAATTTCGATGCATGTGTCAAATTAGTTTTGTTGTATGACAGCAAAATATAATTAGTGACAGAGTCTTTGGACTATGACTTCAAGTATTCCTGCAAAAATGTTTGCGCATTATATGTAGGATATTCTTGGCCACAAAGAATTTCAAACCAAGACCGGTGAAATATGGCAAATCAGAAACCAATAAAACTAGTCATCAGGGCCTTGAAAGTATAAATTAATTAGCCACTACTAAGAAAATAAAGTGGTAATAAGTTTTATTTAAGTTTCACTAGTATACATACTTGAATTTTACAAGTTTGCTGGGTATTTCCATTTTTTGTATTGTTTTAACTTAAAAGAATACAGGGCCACGCAAGAAGTTCTTAGATCATAACTTTTTAGATTTAACTTGCTAAAAAATTTTATTTACTTTAGAAATTAGTACAAAAGTACTTACAAATTATAAAAATTACTTTCTGGATTAATTAAATAGTAACGATTACAAATTCAATCAAATATTTACACTTAGCATAAATAACAACGACTACTTGAATTGTTTTTTTGCAAAAACCTCTAAGACAATAAATTTAAAAGTACCTATGCTATACATACATATATATATATATATATATATATATAAATAAAAATATTTCAAAATTTTTAAATAAATCTGGAATTAACGAACAATTGCAACAATAAATTTTCATTAAGTAAAATATTAAAAATCAGAAAAACAAATGTAGTACTGAGTACTGAATATTGACTTTAAAACTAAACTTCAAACAAAAAAAAAATCTTGTCGTTTTTTAATGTCAAAGAATCAACCCTTGAAATTATTGAAATTCTTTCAATTAAAAAGAAAAAGAAAAATACAAAATATCAAAATTGAAGGGGAATTTTTATAAAATTTCAAATGGTAAACTTTTGTTCAAAAAAAAAAAAAAAAAAATTTGTTATGTAAACATAATTTATGGTTACCACCTTTTTTATGTCAGTAAAAAATCCTTTCGACAGTTACTTTTGTTTTATTGGAAAGGTAAATAAAAAAACAGTAACCCTTTAAAAAAATTTGTTTTTATACCCGTATGACTATATAGTCAAAGGGTATAATAAATTTGCCATTACGTTTGTGACGCAGAGAAGGAGGGGGGGTAGATATAGACTCAAGTGTATGGATCGGATCAGAATCGAAAAAAAAATCGATTTAGCTATGTATGTCCGTCCGTCCGTCCGTCCGTCCGTCTGTCCGTCTGTCCGTCTGTCCGTCTGTCCGTCTGTCCGCACGATAACTCAAAAACTAAAGGAGCTAGGATCTTGAAATTTTCGCAAATTCATTTTTTTGCAATAGCCGTCATCGCTATTTAAATCCAGCCATTTTGGTCCATGGGTTCGGGTAGCTGCCATACAACTTCCTTTTTTATATGAGTATTTCTCTGTACCTATTACAGCTACGTGTCTGAAATTTTGGCAAAAGTAGTTTGGTTTTATGGCCAAAGTTTCTGCAAAATTTGGTTGGTCTAGTGGAGTGGGTTCGAGTAGCTGCCATACAACTTCTTATTTTATATGAGTATTACTCTATACCTATTGAAGTTGGGTTTTCGAAATTTTGCCAAAAATAGTTTAGTGTAATGGCCAAAGTTACTTCAAAATTTGGTTGGTCTACTGCAGAGGGTTCGAGTAGCTGCCATACAACTCCTTCTTTTATATGAGCATTAAATTTCACCTAATAAGGCTGGTATGTTTAAAATTTTGGCAAAAGTAATTAATGTTTATAATAATAATGATATAATGTTTATGTAACGGTCATACGGGTATCCCAGAGTTGACACAGTCTACTCTACTACACTCTTCCTCGTTTTTTTTAATTTCATTAACAATTTGTTTGTTTGTTTGTTAGTTTTTTTTTTAATTCTCAAAAAATCGTCTCATATTTAAAAGTAATGAAAACTTTATTAAGGAAACAAAAAAGGTAAAGGTAGAGATCATCAGACCACAAATCATTGACTCTCTCTTGTTCAATATTTTAATAATAAAAGTATGTTAGGTACTTTAATTTTTTTTTCTCAAGTTAATTTGAATAAATAAATACTATCATTAATGGGTTTAAAACATTTCTAAGGCGGGTTTGTAATAAATTTTTATAAATGTTTGTATTCTTATGTAAAAATACAAAATTATTGAAAATGGGGAAAATTTATCAAATTTTGACCGTAAATCTAATTCAGGGTGATTGTATGTTTTTATTATTTTAAGCTATTACCTTCTAGCACAATGAGCGCAGCCAACAACGTTGGAATTCTACTTCAAAGTTAAGAATATGGAAAACAATAGAAATGCAAAAAATGTAAGTAACAACAAAGTTTCATCGCAGCAGCCTTGACGCAAAAGTAAATCTACTTTTAACTTCTACAATACTTTGACAGATAGTTTTTTATGCTTTGTCAACCATTTATATTTATTATTAGGTACTTATTAGCGCTTGAAATTGTCACTTAAATGCTTTCAACATTTTGTACAATGATCAAGCACATCAAGCACAATGATATTTTTTTTAACCTTGATGCTGCGTCATGGTTACGCTCATTGTGCCCAAGGCATTTGAGTTATTCATATTCATCTTCTGCGATAGTTTAAAATATACTAAGGAAGATTCCTTAAAAGTCTTTGATGACATATTTTAGTAAATCTAATGCGAAAAATCTGTTCTAACAAGATTCTAAACTGAAGAAGAAGTCGAAGAAATATACAACTCTCTAAAAACAACAAGCTGTATAGTTTTTCTAATCAAGCTGTAGTTTTTCTAATTTATTTATATTTTTTTTTTTTATTTCAGAATTTTGTGAATAAAACTTGTGGAATTGGAAATGGTACACAACAAAACAGCAATCAAAAATTACGAAAAGTTATGAAAAATAAAAAAATCTAAGACGTTCTACATGTTATTTAGGGTGGCCCAAAACGACCGATATGGTTTGAATGTTTAATAACTTTTTAAATTTATTTATATTTTTTATTTTTATTTCAGAGTTTTGGGAAGAAAACTTGGGGAATTGGAAATGGAACAGTACACAACAGAACAACGATTAAAAATTACGAAAAGTTATGAAAAATGTAATGGAAAGAGCACGAATGTGAGAAGCCGAAAATGGTCACCACTTGCGGGATATAATTTTTCTTCTTAAACTAAAAATATTCCCCATTAATATACTGTATAACAAAAAAATAATAAAAACAATTAACCATTAAATAAAAAAGTTATTAAATATTCAAACCATATCGGTCGTTTTGCGCCACCCTGTGTTTACGGGATTGAAACATGACTAGCTTAAATGAAACATATAAATAACAGGCTACAAATATTAGTTAATAAATCCTTCAGATGACAGATCCAAAATATAAGTATTCCGACCTTACGTTCTGATTGATAATATTAAAAATTTTTATTAAACTTGGCAGAGGAGATTAATGAATACCCCACAAAATAAGAAAATTAAAATGTAGGAGAATAGGTTCAGGAGAGTAGACGCAGAGACGCTCGTGCATGCAGAGAGAATGCAATTCAAAGAATTGTCCGAACAATATATCAATTAGATCAAGATATCAATCAAGGGGAGTAATAAAAAAAGATGTCCTGTACACCAAATTTTTAGTTGGAACAATGGATGTATGTATCCTTTAGATGGATATGCACTTTGGTAGATCACAAATTTTAGAAACAAAAGCACTACAAATTTTCAGAATTTTACTACAAATCCATTATTTAATTAATTAGAAATTAAAAAAAGAAAATTAGAAGGACAGACAGCGAAATGTATTTCAGAACTATGAAATCTACCTTTAAAAAACCCATTTACATGCAATTTAAAACAATAAAAACTAAAAAAAAGGGTTAAAACTTAATTTGTTTCAATTAAAACAAAAAAAACAAAAAAACAAATCTTACATCTAAAATCAGAACATTACTTCTGGAATTGTATTTTAAATGAAAGTAATAAAAATTATTCATATATTTTTAGAATTTAATTTATAGGGAGGGTTATTTTTTTTCAGCCTAATTTATGTCATATGACATTGATACTTTTCAAAATGACTTAATTATACAGACGGATGAAAAACACATACTTTGATATTATATGAAAGTAAGAAATTTATTTTAAATTCTATAATTATCAGCCACCAGGAGTCTGATATTTACAGTTTTAATTTGAAATCGATATTTTATAAAATTTTACAAAACAAAATTAAACTGAAACATAAGAGTTTTTTACAGTCAACTCTGAACTAGCTAGGATTCCTAATTAACTTCTAATCGAAAAATTTAACATAAGTTTAATATTTTTTTTAGTAATGTGTTAACACTGTTTTTACATTACTTTCTAATAATTATCTTAGGATTACATTTTATACATTTATATGTCATATTTGATTGACGTAAATGTCATATTAATAACCCATCCATTCATGTTATTTCTAATGTCAATCGTATTCGACAATGAGTAATAGTTATCCTTTTGTTGACCTTGGGTTATAGGTTTTCAAGAGTGGACTCATTTTGTTTAACATAAGACTATGCTCTCACTTGCTTTTCAGAATATATAAAATGGAAAAAATATTTCGAATTTTGAGTAATTTGAATTTTTGTCATAATAAAGGATTTGCTTAATAAAGCAAAGTGAAAAAGAAGGATTAATGAATGGAATGAGAGAAATTTTTATTTATGCTTTTCATAATTTTTAAAATTAATATATTTTTGCTTGGTAATTTTAAATATTAAATCAAAAATTTAATATTGTCGAAGACTTATAATATAAGTCCCTTTAAATTATTAAAGAATTACCTTTAAAAATTGTAATTAATAGTTTTGTTTTTGATAACTTGAAAATGATATCCTATATCTTTATGTTCTATGAGTATTACTAAATCCCATAGGATTCGTTTTCAAATCCCATGCAAATATTTGATTTATAACTTTTAGAATATTATTAACATATTGCAGCATTTTGATTTAAAGCTTCTTAATAGATAAAACGGTATAGGGCACGAATATTAATTGCCTAGAAATTTTCATTAATCCTGTATTTGACATATTACATAGTATTTCTTTGATTGTTATTATTATAATTTTGTTAAATTTTTCTTAGTAGTTTATTGAGAACGGTTGATGGACGCGTCTATCTCCTGAAATTTGAATATATATATGGAGAAATATATGAGAACTTTGAACTAGACAGGCAAAGGGAACATCAGTGAATTTTTCAACATTAATACAGTGTATATGTAATACAATAGAGGTATTACATGTAGCTTCAGTCGTCACCTAGAAGATTTGGACTATGCAGGCGACATAATACTTCTTTAACTAACACACAGGGTTACCGATAAATATCAATAAGACCAAGACGATGAAAATCAATACCACCAACAACCGGCAAATTATGTTGAAAATGCTACCAGTAAAATATGTAAACTAGTTTAACTGCCCTTGTAGTATATTATGACCACTGATGGAGGTGCGGATGCAGATTTCAACAACAGACTCAACAAATCCATGACAGCCTTAAGTCGATTGTACATAATATGGAGAGACATATGAATCTTCAGGAAAACAAAGCTAAGAGTATTTAATGCTTATGTAAAAACTGTGCTTATCTAACATCAGAAAGTGCAGGTATTCATTAACAAATGTTCACGCATCATATGCAAAATGTACTCGACTGCCAGAATGAGCAAAAAAAATATTTGGAGAATTACATGAGAAGAACCCACACTGAGACAACAAAGAAAGAAAAAATGGAGCTGGATAGGCCATACGCTTAGAAAAAATCACAACTACATAAGTCAAGGCAATGGAAATGGAAGCCATTGAATAGTTTTTATAAATTGGAATCTAACTATGCTTCTTGACTTTGTAGGAGGTTTCATATAAGGGTCTATGTATCGGTAAATAGTTTTCTAAAACAACAATTATTATCATTTCGTATTTTAGTAATACAGGCCTTGCTTGCAATTGTATAGCTTTAGAATTGCTTCAGTTCTAAAACAAATTATTCATCACAATTCTGATAAAATATAAAAAGAAAAATAAATTAATGACGTTAATTTTAAACATCTTTTTATTTTTATATATATAATATGAATTTATATATATATGTATGTTTTCATTTCCTTCAAAATTGGGTTAAAATAATATGACAGTAAAAAACACACATATATATAATATAAAAAGGCGCACCCGGAAATAAAGTTCATTTTTTTAAAAACTCTATTGTTAACAACAAAACTATACCTTTATCTCTTTCCATCATTATCTTATATTAAAAATCTATTTTTTCTTCAATTTTATGAATGAATATTGAGTTCCTTTAAAATAAAAAGTTGTAAATAGTAATCTACAAATACCATGTGAACAATTTTATTGTTTTTGAACGTTCTTCAGATGACAGTAGTTTGCTAAAACATTAAAAGATATGAGAAAATGTAATAAATTACTTGAAGCGGAGGAATAGGTGATTTTAAGAATTTTTTTTTTACGAGGGAATAGAAGCTTCGAAAGCCATCCATTGGAACTATGCAGTATCCCTTTATGTATTGTGCGACATTAACACACCAAAACCACAACGTTTTCACTAAATTTTAGGAAGAGACCAGTGATACAAATGTGCAGTTTGGTTACGAGGATAAAAAATTGGAAGGATTTGGGTTCACGATATTTAGAATTGTCGGATTATGTGAAATTTTCCCAATAGGATGAGATGTTAAGAAGAAAGATGTTAATGATCTTTTTAAATTTATTTATATCGTACACAATTTTCTAAATATTATCAACTTTAGGAACACATTTGATGGGGTATAGGTCCATAAACATGACGTGCGCATGACAAACAAATTCCCATTGGCCGTCTTGCCCCATCTAGATAGTTCAGCTGTGGATGTATGAGCAATAATTGACCTCCTTGTTTCACGTTGGAAAACTTTGAGTGGAAGGATTTATTGTTTTATTTATTAAGAACAAATGTTAATCTCTCCTAGATATCTATAAACAAGGTTAGTGAACCAACTGTAGAGTGAGAATTTAGGTGACATTGCGATCATTTATAAGACGAATAGATCTATTTTGTGCTTTTCTGAGATGTTCCAACGCTATTATACGGGTTCCAGCTCAAATATGTGCCTTGTACTCTAGTTTCAAAAATAGGCCTAATATACTTTAAAAGATATTAAGAAGATCAAAAGTGGAGAAGTACGTTTTGCAGCGATATAAGAAACCCAAATTAGCAGCACCTTTAGCTATACCAAAAATATGAAATAAAATTGACAGAAGCAGTTATTCTGAAAACTGTTTGATAAAGACCGCCAGTCATAGTAAAAGTTTTTGAGTGTTACGAACTTTCTGGATGGTATACTTTTAAGATAAAGATGAACTACGTTTAAAGACTTTGATCCTAAAACTATAGCCAAAATTTTTAACTGAATTTATAACACTTGAGCTGTTTAACCAAAATTATAACGAAGCGGACAAACAGATAGACAAAACAGTCTAACAAATTCTAACATTTACTAATTTTTATCAACAAAATCTCAGATTAAATGGTAAACTGAAAAGAAAACAAAAGCAATCCATAAATCCTGTTTAATAAATCTTAATTTTACAGGTAAGTTAAGATACTTATAATAGATTTTTCACATAATGTATCTTTAGGTATATAATAATAAGTATATTACGCATATTCAAACAGATAATAAAAACAATAATAGGCCTCTTGACTTAAACAATGATGCTGAATAATAACAATAATAGCAACAGCAGCAACAAAAACAACAACAAATACAGCAAATACAGTAAAAACGATCTGTACAAATCATAGAAATTGTCTTTTTTTTAAATCAAACAATGAAGGGGTCTTTTAAATTATAAACCTATCCGGACTACTTAATAGTATAGTTAATAGTAATGTTAGTTAAATATGAAATGAAAATGGTTATATCAATAGGATGTTCAAACATTTTGTATAATGCAATTCAAAAAATTTTTGTGTTTTTTATAAACATCAACTTACAAACATCCTTCTTTTTTTTCGTATTCAATTATTTTGAATTTGTGAAAGGAAGAAGCACAATAATAACAAATTGAATGGAATTGAGTAAGAGAGTACAGTAGACTGTGTGTACTCTAGGTTATGAGATCAACCTAAAGAGAACCAAAACCAACCTAATTTAACAGTATGATTTGTCGAAGACCATCTAGATCTTTTGAAAATTCCAAAATTCCAGATTGATTGTGAGAATGTGAATTTGCTTCACCTGCACGAACCAGTCATACTAGACTAAACAAATTTGACAGAAGTCGTTAATACAAAACTGGGTATCTAACTCTTTTGACAAAATTTTAGATACCCAAATTTAATTAGATTCTGAGTTATAATGAAGGTAAAAGGTTACTATTTCTTTTGTGCTAGACGAATCCAACTTAAAGCACTCAGTCCTTTTGGACTTCTGATCTTGCATAAAAGAAGTTTTGCTCTTGCCAAAAAATTGATTTTGTGCCAGCTACTCAGATTCGGTGAGCAAAACTATTTAACATCAAGCAGCGGCTTTTTGTATACAAAAAAAATTCTGAAAACTTAAGAGTTCTAGCATCTTTAGACAGATGTAGGCTGTACACGTAGTACACGTAACTACATCGACTCATTTTTCGATTCTGACTCGATCTGTACACTTGAGTCTATATCTATCATATCTCTTTTAAAGCATCATAAACCTAATAGTATTTTTAGCATACCTTCTGAATTACATTCGTACATGTATTAATCTATAGAATGAAATTCGAGAAGACTAGTTTATCTATACAGATACTTACTTATATGCACAATTCACAACACATATATTTACTTTAAGATTTTGTATTCAATTTCAAATAATCAAAATAGGTAAAAACCTATTAAATACATGCAACTATAATATAATTGTATCTTTCAGATACAGTTTATTATGTCATTCAAAAAGTAATCAGTATATAATCAACTTAAAAGTTACAATTTTATTTCTGCTGTTTATTATTAGGTAAAGGTGAAGGTTTTTTTTTAATTTTTTCATTCAACCAACAAACAATTCTATATTGTTTGTACATTTCTTGAATCATCAGATTACATTAATTTTAAATTATTTGCTATTTATGGATATATAATAATGGAACTACTTTAGTTACATTTATATAGAAAACATCTGTAACAATTATTTGTTGTTTTTTATTTGCATTGCTTTTTATAAAGAAATTAATTGTTAATTAATTGTAAAATAAAATATAAGATTGACAAGCTATTATTTTTCACTTAGTAATTTGAGAATTAATAGAGTTAACAATTTAAAATTAAGTTCAATGAAAGAGTGATTTACTTATTGCGTTCTTAAGTTTTAGGAATTAAATCCCAAAGTTCCTAGCTCGAATTGTTCACGTATTACACCTGGTAACAGCCTCACAGTACCAGGTGTAAATGAGAACAAAAAAATGGATATTACGTATGTGAGTTAAATGCATTTGCAATAAAATATAATCTACATATGAGGCTAAATGACAATAATCCTTAAATCGTAAGTCTCCCGAGGACCTAAGTAATTAAAAACTTAATCACATGTATATGAAAATTTAATGAGAATAAGTTTTAATGAGTTTCCGGGGACTTTTGATCTGGGACCGAATTTTCCTTTTCAAATTTTAAAAAATCTATATATATAAAAGCGAAAGTTTGTTTGTTTGTTTGTTTGTATGTAGCGAATAGACTCCTAAGCTGTGTCAGCAAATTGTCCTGAAATTTTGCATATAGAGGTTTTAAGAAATCCCGTGCTAAAACTTTTGCTCTAATGAACTGCCAAGTTGTAGCTGTGGTGCTAGTATTTAAACTTTTTTGTTCTAAAATGAAAACGGTGTGACCGATTCTCAGAATGGAGTTCACTCTATTAACAGGCTTTTAATTTTTTGACCCATGTTGGCCTGACGATTTGTCAAAAAATGTTTGGAAGCAAATTACGTCCAATTTTGAGAAGTGCTGTTTTGGCTGAAATAAATATAAAAAAAAAAAAAAAAAAAATAAATATTAACCAATTGCGGGCAAACAGCTTTTTATAGGTTTTTTTGTTAATTCACTCGAAATCTCAAAATTAGAAACTGTTTAACCGATTGACTTCATATTTTCTGTACGTGATGCTCCTTGAGAATGGAGTTCACCCTATAAACAGACTTGGAATTTGTTAACCCATGTCGACGATTGGTCGAAAAATGTTTGGAAGCAAATTTCGTCCAATTTTGGGAAGTACTGCTTTGGTTGAAAAGAAAGCCTTTTGTTGAATTCCGTTATCCAATTGCGTCCCTACAACTTTTTATAGGTTTTCATTTTACTCTAAACTAAGAACGGTTCATCCGTATATGTATTCCTCTTTTAAAATGGAGTTCACTTTGAGAATGAAGAATGATGGATTTCCGGCGAATAATGTCAACTGAATTAATATTTCTGCGCATATAATTATGAAAAGTTTCAAGTGAAATTTGATGAATTTGTTGAAAAATTGCCAGAATAATTCTAGAAAAATCGTTTTAAGAAAATAGCTTTAATACATTTTTAAATTAAAATTTACACCATTTGTAATTTTTATATCTTTTTTCAATCAACCCAAATTAAACCTCCATTGAGAGGCACTGCAGCGCACACCTGGTATTAGCTAGTTTAGAATAAAAATTCATTAAGACATCAGTAGATCTCATACTTATAGCGGCTCCTAAGACTTTAATATTTTCTAACTATACAAACAAACTTTATTTATAGTATATTTGTTTCAAAATAAATATTCCGTTAGTAAGTTCATTTAATATACAAAATAAAAATCACATAATCTATTCATTTTTTTGATTCAAAAAAACAAACATGTTCATTATTATTCACGAGCTTCTTAATTTACACATCTTTCAAAAAAAAACAAATTTACCCCCCAAAGTTTAACTTCAATTTCCCACCAAATTAAAACAATGCTGTTGTTTGATGATCTGAATTGCTCAAATTTCTTAACTTATGGATTAAAATAAAAATTATTTCCATATAAATTATTATAATTTTTTTAAAGGTCTCTTTTCCCCAAATTTAACAATTTATAAATTGTGGTTTTTTTTTTACACAATTATGATTTAAATTCTCGATTTCATTTAACTCCACTTTGTTACAATTTAGTAATGAAAACAAGGTCAATTTTTAAAATTAAACCCGTTATTTATCCTTAACTCACCTTTTTCCATTCACTAAATATAAATAGGTGTTCCCTTAATAGTTCGTTTGATTTTATTTAAAAAAATTTTATAATGATCCATTGATTTTAATATGTCCGTCTGTTTGTGTAGATCAAAAATTAAATTAAGTCGAAGCATAATAACTAAAATTACATAAATATGTATAAAAACTTTTGGTACTTAATCACTATACGAGATTTTTAATCAAAAAGAGTTAAGTTTTTATTTTTTAAGAAAGATTTGGGCTCTCGGGTAAATTCAGTATTTGAATATATTGTATATAGATTGTTAACGTATGTACTATTAAGTTCACAATTATAGTAATGCCCAGTTTATGAGATTTCCTAGCTGACTTCTATTAATATATATATTTATCTGATTTTCTAAAAAGTTTATTTTTCTCCTAAGGAAATATTTATAAAACTTACGACGGCTGCCACAGAACCAAATGTTATCAAGTTACCTTAAAAATATTCAAAACTGAGCCTTAATTCTAATTGGAAATCTCCTAATTTAGACAGCCTTTAATCCAATGAGTGTCGTCGAAATAATAGAACACTCACTAATTCCACCTCTCAAACAATTCAAACATAACACTAAGAGGCTTGAAGAAGCCATTGCTTTTCTGTGGAAATTTTTAAATTGTTTAAAAGCGATTGTCGTAACTCTCTTATTGTGGAAACTGCTAAGATGCAGTAATAATAATGCAATAATAATTAATAATTTCCAATTACTCAAAATTGGAAAACATATCAAAAACAAGAAAACATATCAGTTCAGATTCGTCTCCAATTACCTGTCAACTATTCGATATCATCCGAATTTTTCTAAACTCCACTACTTTCATCCAAATCAATAAAATTGCATAAAGGAATCCGTTCATAGAGTTGAAAGTTGTTAGTGTGTAAAAAGTGGGTTTGACTATGACTTTACCTCATATAACAAGTGTTGAAAGGCAGATTTATGCAAAAGTAACTATGCATTTTAATCTAGAAATCTTTAATTTATCTATGAACTAGCACATCAATAATCAGGCTATGTGGCTATGTAGTAGCATCTTCATTTCATGAAGCTTCAAAGAATTCGACAAACTAAAGTAGCACTAGAAACTATTTTCGACATAGGTGAAACTAGGCCCTTAATAATTCCTACGCTATTTCAATTCCCTACCAAGAACATCGTCACAATGTACTTAAATCCAACACTGTTATTCTAATAACCATATCAATTTTCCCCAATTTTTTTACCGATATTGTTTTAAGTTTTCCCAGACTGCACGAATTTTCCGAACCTAATTTTGATCAACAAACAAAAATCCAAAAAAAAAAAAAAAAAACTAATTAAAATAACGTTTTTTTTTTATATCTTTTAATTAAAATCAGTGAAACGCTAAGAAACGCTAAGAATTCCAAAAAAAAAAAAAACAAAAAAAAAAATACAAAATACTTTTTAAAATTACAATCATTTACAGTTATACAAAAATGTTGATCTGGTCATTAATTAAAATTTAATGGTTTATTTTATCATTTTTTTGTTTTTATTGTTTTTGTTTTTTTTAAACATCATAATACCAAAATGTATACAAAGTTTGTTAAAATTTCAATAATACCTGGATAACAGGTAAAAAAAAAAAAAACAATTGTTGAAATCATAAATATACAAATAAAACAAATAAACAAACAAACAGTTATATTATTTATTTACAAAACAAAAGCAAACAAAAAAATGATGATTTGCTGCCGCTTTTACAGTTAAGATAAGAAGGGATGGAATGAAAGAAGGGGTGGGATGGTATCCATGAATCCGACAAAAAAAACAAACCAAAAAAGATGCATTTTGTATCTTATAGGTATAAAAATTTATATCTAGTAGGTACCTGGGTATACCTGTGTATCTAAAGCTTTAATTATGTTTTATTAAAACTGACCATATCCGGTGCAAACAAATGATTTGTCTTTTTTTGCTTTTTTGGAATTTATTTATTTGTGATTGGAATGAAAAAAGTAAACACGGAAAAAGATCGTCACGGTCTGCAATTTTTATTTTTATTTTTTTTTTATTTTAGATTTTCATCACTCTTTGATTTTGAATGAATGAAATAAATAGTAGGTATATACTATATATGTATATACTATATATGTATATTTTAGGTAGTGGCAACCCTTGATAACAGTTTTGTTTCATATCAGTTAAATGGAAATTGAAAGAACCATTAAAAAAAGCATTTGGTTACGGAAAGTTAAACATATTCAAGTGACTATCAAAATGATGTGATCGAAAAAAAAACAAAACACAAGTGCATATGAATATAGGGATTCACTGAATTGAAAGTGATGTATTTAATGGAACAGTATACAAAATACTAATCAAAATATTTATACAATTTATTTGGTTTACTAAAAAAAATCTAATTGATAATCATTAGTCATATTGACACTTTTGACACTTATTTAATTCAAGTTTGAATCGTTTTGACGTTGCGATAATGTACAAATTAATACAATATCGCAACGCGTTGAATTAGGTAGGTCGAAGTTTTTTTTTTTTTGTATATTTTTTTTTTAATTTTTATTTTAAGTTTTAAAGTATAGCTTCAAATATTTCTTACTTTAGAACTTTGAGGTTTTCTAATTTTTTAAATGGCACTATTAGAAAAAGTACGTTAAAAATTTATGTAAATATTGTTTATACGAGCGTAAGATTTCCATTTGACATCTTGACAGCAAGTCATTTGATAAGAATTGTAAGAAATATAAGAAAAACCCTTCAAGTTACATATGTAAATTTAAATCAAACTTTAAGTTTTTGACGTCTTAGACCTTCAAAATGACACAAGGCGAGTGACACAAAAAAATTTTCTTAAACGACTCATTCGAGTTATCCACTTCAAAGAATTTTACGTCCATTAAAATTTCAAGTTTTTAACTTTAACCATTTGAAAGACATTACTGTCAAAAATATTAAAAAACTTGTATGGTCAAAATTTATTTTATTTATATTTTGAAGCTTATAAAAACAACAGCATTTTTGACGCTTCTAGATTGATATGGCTTATAGCATGGGTGCCCAATTAGTCGATCGCGATTGACCGGTGTATCTTTCAATGCCTTTTGGTCCATCGCTGTCTTTATATAAAAAAGAGAAAATCAATATAAACAATTATGGAACCCAAAATGGCTTCCAAATTTAGAAGCAAATAAAGAAAAAATGAATGTGAATATAATATTGTTCAAAGACTATATATTGGAAAAATTTTAATGAGTTTGAAGATTGTTTTCAAGATATAACAAAATTAAAATCCAATTCTGTTATTCATGCCATTCCCTTTCGCAAATGAGTGGATAATATTGAATGTAAAAGCAACAACTTCTGAAAATAATTTTTTTGGTATATTTGCTCCATCAAGAAAAATATGTTAAGCTATTGCTTTCCAATTGACCGCGTATTTTGGCTCTACCTATCTATGTGAATCGACATTTTCACAAACGAAAATTTCAAATTGTAAATTCCACAGCATTCTTACACATGAACATTTAAAGATGTGTCAAAACTTAGCAGTAACCAGTTACGTGCTCATGACAAAGTGTAAGAAAATGGTTTCAGAAAATAAGTCGCGGTGACGACTCGATGCAAAAAAAAGAAAAACATCACTATTGACAGATTACGTCCTAGCCTGTCTTATATAAATTCCTAAAATTATTTTTACACACCCCGCAAAATATTTTTCTAACCTCACTATATCATTTTCTAAAATAGCAAAAATTTCATTAATTACTTCGTAATTTTTCTCTTATTAACACTTAACTTTTCCCACGCTCAATTATGACAATTTTTAGCACATTTTCAAAAGATTTTGTAAAAATGTGCCTATAAAGTTTTACTCTGTCCGTCCATCTGTATATTTACAAAAACTTTTATGTCATTTGAAATAGAGATAAGAAATTTTATCTCCCGATTAATAATTTCATGGAAGAACTTTTATCTACAGCCCCACCTTAGTCGGAATGCAGCCTCCCAAAATCTGAAAAAGCCCGAAATTTACATTGTTATAACAAGGGTTCTTTCGGGTTTATTTTCAATGTGTAAATAACAATGCTTTTATAAGCAAAAGTTCTTTTAGGTTTTTTTGCAATCTGAAAACAGTAAAAGGCCACTGCTTTTAAACTTTATAAACTTTTGAAATGAAAAGTCATAGAGTTACCATACCGTACTAAAATTCACCGTTGTGCAAATAAAGTCAAGTTTTTAGCATCTCATATCTAATGGCTCGCTCAAGCTAGAAGCTTGAAATTTTGGGAGAAGTTAGATCCTCAGAAATTGATACAAACCGGTTAAGAGTATTTTTTTGTCCCATCCTCTGTTTAAAAGTTTTTAGGGGTCGAAAATTGAAATTTTGCTATTTTTAAAAATCTGTAACTTAAATACCTGTCCAATAGTTTTTTTTTAGTTATATTTAAAATTCAAAGCTCCAGCATTATATTTCAACATGTGTTAAACGTTTTTCTTAAATTTATAATTTTGAAAACGTGCTTTTTTAAAAACCCTTGCATTTTTTCATCAAATGTTTTCTTTTGTTTTTGATTAATTTATTTTTGTGTTAATTATATCACCTTTAATTCCAGGTATAAAATAAATCAATCTTTAAAAAAAAATACAAAAATAAAATTTAGCTAATAACAAAATTAAATATAACAATAATGAAAACCATTTATGGCACATTATTAATCATCGCAAGTAAATTTATTTAAAAACGCTACTTGCAAAAAATTGTTTTCTTATTTGTTTGGGTTTTTTTAAACACGCCTTAAAACTGATTTTTTTTTTTGTATATGTCATAGTTTTTTTTATAGTCCACCAATCAAAGATTTGTTTTTCTTGTTTTATTTTGAATGAACCAAAATTAACAATAACGACAGGTGGTATAAAATTAGCAATTTTAATTTGTTTTTTTTTTTTTTTTAGTTTTATACTATAATTATAATGCATTTCAATCAATTTTGTGCAGAACACTGTAACATGATACTAATCTAGTACTATTCTATGTAATATGTTGTAAATATATATATAGATACAAAATGAATACATTAAAAGTGTTGAAGTATATTTATATAAGTATATGTGTATTAACTTATGATGTATATGAGCACAGAAGAACACAGGTTAATTTACTAGGTAATTTTCAGAATAGAAATTTAAAAAAAAAGAAATACTTTAAATCATGTTAGACAATTAAGCGTCTTATTCACATGCACAAAAAAGTTAGAGTATTAAGATATTAAGTTGGAAATGAATTAAATTAAAGATGAAATTTCAGATCATACACAGGAAAAGAATAACAAATTCTTGGTAATGATCTTATTGTATTTCGTTATTATATAGAGTTAGTAAAGGTTTTTTTTTTTAAATTTCTTTTAAACTATGTTCACATTTACAAGTTTTAAAGATTTAAATAAAGGTTCAACATATTTACCCCTATTCTAAATTCCCTCTTAGACTTTCTACGACAAATTGGATACACTACGAACAAAAAGTTTTAGCAACTCTAAATTCCTTCGTACACAATTAAGTCTGCAATGGCAATTTTGACGTTTGAAAATATTTTTATAAAGCAAAGTTAACAAAAAAATTAAATTAAAATGTAAGTTTATTTGAATGAACTGATCTGATCACTAAATAATATGAAATGATTTTTGCAGTTTTACGTAACATTAAGTCGGAATTGATAATCGCCTTTTCGTAGTTTTTCTGGACTTAGCTGTATGACTGAATTTAGAATAGGGTTTAATGATTGATTCGAAATTTAACTGATCTGCTCACTGTCGGTATTTAAAAGATTATCGTAACGCTGTGATCAGACAGCTTTACTATGTTAGTTTGCACAGTTCAAGTATTATTTGATCTATGGTTTATTTTGCTCTTCTACACTCTAAATTACAATATGGAATTGTATGTTGGGGCGGTTCTTATATTAATAAATTGCTTCCGCTTTTAGTAAACCAAAAACATGCAGTTAGGTTAATTTGCAAAAAATACCGGTTAACACCAAGCTTAGAGTTATTTAAGGAGAGACGGATACTTCTATTAAGAAGTCTTTATATTTATAAAACATTAAAGGTATTTTTTTATTAGATCTGGGAATCGTAATACGAGATATTCAAGTGCCTATAATTTGAGAGGTAATTCTAGTCGACTTGTTATCATTCCTAGGTCTAATAAATCTCATTTTTGCAATTTTTATAGTGTATCAGCACCAAGAATTTATAATAAACTGCCTGAGTCTTTTAGGAATATTAATTCATTCAAAATTTCTTAAAATTACTAAAAACTGGTTACTTCAACTAAACTATAATGAAGTTGAAAATTTGATGAAGGTAATTTCTTAATTATTTTAATTTTGTAAACACTGTATGTACACGTAAGAATGAATCATGGTTTTTTCTCTACTATTTAAATCTAGTATTATATCGACATTTTGTATAATTATAATTTTTAATTTTTGACTTTTCTTTTATAAAAATTTTGGGGTGAATATTAGTATTTTTAACCGTTTAGTTTTAAAAGTCCACCCCAAAAAATGAAGAAACTTAATGTTTCATATTTAAACAAAAATTTTTGGGGGTGGTTATTTCTTTCGTTAATATTGTACCGAACTAATGAGTATACAAGGCATGTTAGCACAGACAAATTCTAATTTTTAATTTGCAACAAGTTAGTTCAACTACTCAAAGGAAATTTCAGAAAATCATTTGTGACATAATAAAGTTGAAATAAAATCGAAAATTCGTTAAATGTTTCAAATTATTATTATTAGATAAAACTTTATTTTGTTTTTTATTTTATTTTCAAATACAACTGGATAAGTAATCAATTAACTTATTTTTTTTGAATATTTTTCTAAAAATGATATTTTTAAATTTAGTGTATCTTTTTTTTCTGAAAAATCATGGTCAGCGTATACCTGATATTTATGTATAACTTATACTATAGATTAATATTTATTAATATCTAACTTAAATCATAGAGTGTACAGAGCATTCTAACCATATGATATATTGTATATTTTGAGTGCAGTTTACTGAAAAAGTTCTTATAATACTCGTACCTATTGTGATAAAATTTTATTTAAAATTTTTCATATTAACTATTACAAAAATTTATCTTTTTACTTTTTTTAAATTGATTATATATATATGTATATATTATATATATACATATAAAATTTCAAGAACCTTATTAAAGAGTTAAAATATATATCAAATCTATTTGTCTTGGTGAAATCTGTAATCATCATGCATCTAATACATCATAAACAATACTTGCTGCGATGCGTGCAGAACTCTGCACATCTAATTCCAGCATAAGAGTTTATTAATTTTTTGTTTTATTTTGTTTTTGCGATATCTACATTATTGTAAATGAATTTTTCAAATTGTTACCAATGGTTTGTTTAATTATTACCATAAAAAGCTATGAAAATTTTACTTAAAGATTTAAATGCATAAGTTTGATTTTGATTTGGTACTTTAAGCAGAACTGTAAAATTTCAAGTGCCATAATTACTGCAGTACAGCATTTGTTATTGATACTAACTGATAATTCTAAGCCGGATAGAAAAAGAAAATTGGAAGAATTTATATTCTTGAACTTTTTTATCGTAAAAAGTAAAACTTTCGAGCTTGAAGACTATAAGCACTCATGGCACTATAAGATTTTGAGTACGTGTTAAAAGTTCAACAATATATTGTCAAATTTTACCAATAGCGGTGCGACAGTTGTATCTAAAAGTGAAAATATAATAAATTTTTCAAAATTTATAATTAAATATGTTTTATTAAGAAAATAAAAATATGTTAGAAGCCCTGGGTAGGTATAAAAATCCTTAATTTATAATCCACTAGTTTTTACCTTATTTCAAAATTTATTTCCAAAGAAAAAACTTTATTATACCTAATATTCATTTCGTAAAAATTATTTGATAAAAGTTTTCTTTAATAGTGAAAAACGAGGAAAAGTGTAGTAGAGTAGACTGTGTCAACTCTGGGATACCCGTATGACCGTTACATATACATTATATTATCCGGTTAATTACTTTTGGCTTTATTAAGTGTAGTGGAATACTCATATAAAAGAAGGAGTTGTATGGCAGGTACTAGAACCCTCTGCAGTAGACCAACCAAATTTTGCAGAAACTTTGGCCATTGCACTAAACAATTTTTAGCTAAATTTCAGACACCCTGCTTTATTAGGTGGAGAGTAATACCCATATAAAAAAAGAAGTTGTATAGTAACTACCCGAACCCATGAACCAAATGGCTGAATTTAAATAGTGATGACGGCTATTGCAAAAAAACGAGTTTGCGAAAATTTCAAGATCCTAGCTCCTTTAGTTTTTGAGTTATCGTGCGGACGGACGGACGGACGGACATACATAGCTAAATCGATTGATTTTTCGATTTTGATCCGATCCATACCCTTGAGTCTATACCTGCGTCACAAACGTAAAGGCAAATTTATTATACCCTTTGACTATATAGTCAGTCATACGGGTATAATTAATATACGTAAATGAAAATTTGAAAACCAATAGATCCAAAGATTTATTTAATTCAATAACATCAATTACAAGGAACAAGTTACTAGGTAAAAATAATTTAGCAAAGTCAAAAATCATTTTATTTTATTTTTAGTTTATATTATAAAATAACTCCTTTTATTAAAAGTTTTATAAAGACTACAGTGCTAAAACTAACAGAACTGAAATAATGTAAAACTAATGAAATCATTTTATCTTGAAAAGAAATACAATGTAACAGATTTTAAAGACAAAAAATGTCTATTTTCTGTTAAATTCAGTTTTTATTTTTGTTTCATATTCATATACACATATTTTATGTAAATATGAATTTATTTAAAAAATATTGCAAGGAAAATGTTAAAATGTTTTCTTCCAGTTATCAAAGTTTCAAACCTAATACAAAAACAAAATTTTGAATAATTTTTATTGGTTAGACGTCGTCTAGCGGTCATAATTTACAACAATCGTAATATTTGTTTTTATATTAAATGCCATTATGTATCGTTAACAATATTATTTTTGAAATATAATATTCAAATAATAAATATTAATTTTAAAATATTTTAATACGAATAAAACAACTGTTCAATTAGAAAACAAAAAAAAAAAATTCTGTAAAATTACTTCCAGTTCCAGTTATATTCAAACTATCTCCAATGCATTTTATTTAAATTGCAATCAGAGATTACATTTTATTATTTGATCTATTTGAATAAAGTCTTAAGTCTTTTTAAAATATCTGGGAATGAATATATCTTAAGCCCATAATACTAGAACTTAATAAGATATGCTGACGCGCATCTTTTGTGACGTAGCAAGTGACAATTAAAGACATTTACATTAGTTTTAGCATGTATACAGAATATATGATTTTATATTGCTTTGCTTATCTGTAAAAATTTAAATCTGTACTTACTGAACCATTCAAAAATTTAACCAAAGATTTTCGATTAACGAAAAAAAAAGAAAAAAATTTGTTTTGCAGGCATTGTATGAAATTTTAGAGGAGTGCAGATTTTTATTTGAAAAAGTATTCGACAATCGACAGTTCTTAGAAGGTTAGCTTTCTTTAAGAAACAAAATGAATTTAAAAAAAAAAATTATTTACTTAAAAGATCAAAATAAAAAGTTAAGGCAAAAATTAAAAAAAGAAAAGCAGGATTTATCTTTATGTAGCATTATTAATAGGCAGTTTCACTTGCGTATCAAAGCCAAACAATTTTAAAAAATGAATTACCCGGCTTTTTCCCTTAAATAATTCTAAATTAAATAATAAAATAATAAAACATATTTTCAATAAGATAAACAAAAATTTTTAATTACCTATATTTTTTTAGTAGGTAGTTAAAAACCTAAATATGATTTCTTTATGGTAAAACTCATTTTAATAATTAATTTACCACAAATCACGGCACGGGTAACAGAGTATAGTTTTCATTTTTTTTATTTGTATTAATTTGTCGTTCTCTTTATTATTTTGACAGTTCCTTAATTTAAGTTCTGACAGTAATTCTTCATTTTATATAAGCATATAGAAGTCATATAATCGTTTTTATATAAGTCAATTTTAGTCGTTAAAAATATTAGTTATTAATAATTTTTAAATAACGAATAATTTTAACATTTTAGAAACTTATTTTCTCAAAATATTTTATCAAAACTTCAATTTTTAATTGTTTGAAACAAAATAAACAGTGACATAAAAATTATTTCCAATGTTTAAAGGAGGATCAGAAAAAATTTTTAATTTGTATTAATGTGTTGACAACGTACTAACCATAGAATTACTAGTACTAGAATGGCAATAGAGAAAATATTTTCAGACAAATTTCAAAATTTGGTACGTGTACCGTTTGTATGTATTTCCTAGTTTCTCCGCGATTCATTTCATTTTGAAAGTGAAATATAAAAGAAACTTTTAAGTACGATTTAAGTATGATTTCAAAGTTAAAAGTAAATGAAAACAAATTAGAAAATATTATATTCAAAAAATTTGTGTGTTGTTGTGTTTTTTGAAGTTCTTTAAAAAAAATTAAATTAAATAAAGGGTTATTAAGATGGGAAGAAAGTGTTGCTTAAAAATTTTTTTTTATTTTTTGAGGTTTTACAATTTTCAACCGATTTTTTTTAAATTATTTTAAAGTTATTTTCCTTTTGGTTTTTGGTTTCCATTTTTCATTATTATTAAGTGACCGTTCTGTAAATTTACCAAAACATTATCTATTTTTGAATAGAATCAATTTGAAAATCATATTGTAATGCTAAAATTTTTAAATAATAAGTAAAATTTTGATTGAATAAAAAAAGGGTAAAGAAAAAACCTTTTAATTCTTTATTCGGAAACGTTAAGTTATTTGAAACAGAAATCAAAACCCTCCTTACGGTTAACATAAATGTAGATTTTATATTTGCAAAAGGTTCGTTCATATTTAAAAATGGCTAAAAATGTTTATATATTCACAAGACATTAAATACTTTTTGTTTTGTTGAAAAAATTATGATTTGTTTTTGATTTACTTATTTTTATTTTCACGATGAATAAATATACCTTAAGATAAATCAAAATAGATATGTAAGTTAATTAAAATTAAACTAAAAATATACTTGTTGGAGATTCCATTATTTTTAAAAATAATTGACTGCAATTTCTTCTAATATTATTCAAATTTTTTTCTTGATGTTTTGTTTAATTATATATAAAAGTAAATTAAATCAAATAGTAAATATCTTTATTCGAAATAACTTACAATATACAAACTGCCCAATCCAAATGTATTTCTATGTAAAAATGTAAACAAAAAAACTAATGAGAAACTGCCTAATAAACATTCTCATTTACTCAAATATAAGCAATGACAGTTCAAGTAGCCGTACCATTTGTATACGCATACGAAATTGCATATGTATTTTTTTGTCTGAATACCTCAGGATAGGAAATCACATTAGAAGAAAAGAGTCGGGAACATTCTTTTGCCATTCTAGAACTAGTAATTCTATGGTACTAACATAACTTTACAGTAACCATTATTTGAATCTTAAATGCAACAGAACAGATTACAGATAGACAAATATATTAAAAGAACTCAACACATTAATAAAAATAAGAATAACAATTCTTTCAATTTTGGTTATTTTCAAATTGAGTTTGAACATTTAACATCAACGTAATTGTAAGATTTTTCTTTTATTAATTTGAGAAAATTCTTTTTTTTAGGAAACAAATACCAAACTGAGGAATATCACCCTAATTAAGGTAGGTTTAAAGTAAAACTATCACACCAATTCTTGAAGGTGTAGCACACGATGAGTATCAAAAAAGTGATGATTGGCTATTCTTCAAGGTTTAAAAGTCATATTGACGCCATGTTGTCAATTAGACGTGATGTCCCTTAGAAAAATCATCACGTTTGGTTATTCTTGATACCAAATTGCTATGCTTCGTAGCATACAAAGTGATAGCAATTTGGAATAATTTCTAAATTTGCCTACAAAGAGATTTCACGTCTAGTTTTTTCTTTAAAATTTGAAATGATAATCAGGCTTGCCATATTGGGCTACATTTCACAGATTAGGCTACTTTTTTCGAAAATCTGTGATACGATTTATAAAGTCTCTGATTAGCTTTATTTTGGGCTACAAAATCACAGTTATACTGTGATTTTGGGATCTTCAAAAAATTCCAAATTTACTTCTAAAAGTTTAAATTAAAAAATGTACTCGATTTACTACAATGAAAAAATAAAACTATCTAGTTTCTTTTCCACGTAAAATTCTAAGACTTTCCTAAATTAAATGTCAATAAATTTATATGTCACGTAATTTTCAAACTTCAATTTTCTGTATCGTTGTTTATCGACTTTCCTGGTTTATTTGTAGTTTTTTCCACGTTTTACGATTTAAAAGTGATGTTTAAATTCTAATATTATTAGAATTGAAATGATTTAATATTATTAGAATTTACAGTTTAAAATAAAATAAATAGATAATTAAAAATTTAAAGATTCCCTACATCATTATTGCAAAATAGGTAAATGGGAAAAATACCAAAAGAAATATAAAATCAGTTGGTGAAAAAATATTCCGGAGTTTAAAGGTTGGTTTAAAATCAGATACAAAAAAATTTTATATGTCTAAATATGTATAGCTACATACATATACAAAACGAAGTTGTAATTTAAAATTGAAAGATCATAAATGTACAATAAAATGAGTTTGACAGGATGGTTAACGCATAGCAGCAAAGGAGAATATTTAAATAAAATTCTTTAAATGAAAGATTGTTTGTAATTAAAACCTTTTTAAATTTGAGCTACTTTGGGCTACTTTTTTTTAGATTTTTGGGCTCCCTCTCCAGTTTCAGATCTGGTAATCCTGATGATAATAAACAAAAATGAAAAAACTACAAATTAAAGATCATATAAATTTATTGTGTTACGTTTGATTGAATATTATTTACTTATTTTTTTAACTCTAACGATAAATTGAAGTAAATATCACTTACATCACAAATGTGTAAGGATGATGGACTCCTGAAATCTAAAAAGAAAGTTTTATTTCAAAAAAAAAAAACAATTAATAAATAAAAAACAAAGTATAATGTAAGATGAACAATAATTTTTATTTTGACTTTTAAATAAGATTTTTTTTTTTTTATTTTGCTTTTTTTTTTTTTTTGTAATTATTTACTATAGATTTTTGTTTGTTTTTTTTTTTTTTTTGTTTAAATACAATTTTTATGTTTTTGTTTTTTTATTTTAAAGTTTATAGTTGTTTTTCTGTTTTGTATATTTTTTTAAATTTTCATTAAAGTTTTTTTTTTCAATTTTATTTTTAATAAATTAGTTTTTTGTTATTTTGTTTTTTTTTTTTGGGTTTTTTTAAATTTTCAACAAGAAAAATATTTTTGTTTTTAATTATTAAAGTTTTTTTTTTAAATTTTAAATTTATTTTTTTTTGTGAAGTTTTTTTAATGCTTTTTTTCTAATAATAATTATAATAATAATAATCATAATAATAATAATAATTAGTTAATTAAATATAATATAGTGATTTTTATTTAAAATTTTTTAATAAAGAATCTATCTAAAAAAAAGGGGGATTTTATATTCTTTGCTTTTTAGGTTTTTTTTTTTTTTTTTTCAAAAAATTGAATTTTTTTTTTTAATGTTTTTTTTTTTTTAGCAATTGAAAACAGCGTGGTTTGTTTTTTTTTATATAATGTTTTTTTTCTTAAAGAATTTATCACTTTGACTAATCAAAATTGAGTTTTTGACAATTTTGTAATTTAATTTGATTTTTTTTTTTCTTTTGTTAAACAATTTAATTTTAAATTTTTTAATTTTATTAGAATATTATTTTGCATATATATATATATATAAATGATTTTTTTTTTAAATAAAATAGTAAAATAAAAAAAAAATAGAAAAACAAAAACCATATTTTCTTCTGAAAATTGAAATTATCGTTGATACAACAATAATTTGGATTTTTTTGCGGTTATAAATTTCTTTTTTAGTTTTTTTTTTTTTGCATAATTGTTTTATTTTTGAAATTAATATGATTTCTATTATTATATTCACTTTTTACAATATTTTAAACTATTTTTACGTGCATACATAAGTCTATAATCATTGTTTTTAATACTAAAAATAAGAGTACCATCATTATTTTTTCGGTTTTTTTTACGTCATTTCTTTTTCAGTTTTGTTTTTGTTCTATATATGTGTATTGTATATAATATAATGTAATATATAAGTGGTTCTGTAAACCAATTAAAAAAAAAAAAAGAAAATTAAAATTATAAATTTAGGGTTTTTATTATTTTATTTTAAATTTTTCTTGCCAATGTAATCAATTTTGATTGGAAAAATGATTGTAAATATTTGTTTTGTTTTTTTTTTTATATATATATATATATATTATTTAATATATTTACAAATTTTTTAAGATATATTTTTTATTAATTATTTAAGAATAAAAAAAAAACAGTTTAAATATAGTTTAAAAAAATAAGCTAAGGCTTGTACTCAAAATTTTTTAAATTTTCTGAATAAAATTACGAATTCAAGCGTAACTTTTGTTTAAAAAGACGATTTGTGTGTTCGTAATTAATTTCATACATTCAAAAACGTAAATAAAGTTTAAATACTTTATAATTTACTTGAAGGAATTTTAATTTTATTTAAATTTTAATATTAATAATTTTTTTTTTTAAATTTAATAGATTTAAAAACTAAGATTAAAAGAGTAGTCATTGAAATTTTATTATAGCCTATCTACAATGAACGCTCTCGTTTCTAATATCTTCATCTGTCAAATAAAGTATATAAACGTGTCTACAATAGACGCAACCTTGACGCAGCCATTACGCAGCAATTGAAAAATATGTTTAACTTTTAACTTTTTCGTTTTCTCTACGTATTTAAATGTCAAATAAATTAACTTTCAAAAATATTTTTTGTTAAAAAATAAAAAAATATATTATCAAAATAAAAAATTAATAAAATTATTAATTTTTTTTTGTATCTAGGGTTAAATTATATCAAACAATTATACAAAATAGCTACACAATAAACTTTAAACTATTGAATAATTTTTAACCCATTTACGTTCTTTGGGTCGGAAACGACCCAGTACGATAAGTGCTCAGTGGGTCGAAAACGACCCATTACAAAATTCGTTCTCAAAAATTTGAATTTTGAAAAATTATAAATTTTTATGAATTCGTAGCAAGCTTTGAACTATTTAAATTTCATATTTTGCAGAAAAAAATGACGTTTTGTATTTATTATATGCGTGAAGTTAATTAAAAGTGGTAAATAATTTTTCAGTTAAAATTTTAGGAAATTGTTATGGCAAAAGATAAAATTGTAAGTAATACTATTTAACATTTTAAGTGAGAAAGTTGTTTTTACATAAGAAATTATCTGCAAATATATAACAGACGATGAATTTTAAAAAAAGGAAATGTTTTGTACATTTTTTTTCTTGTTAAAATGATCTGGGTCGTTTTTGACCCATTGAGCACTTAAGAATATAAAAAATTTTTATTTCAGAAAAGAAGGTTTATCGCTCGCAGAAATTTTGGAGGTATTAGAAGACGATGAAAGTAATAATATTGTCGACAAAGTGTACATGCTGCCACCGGATGAAACTGGCCAAGATACAGATGCTGAATCAGCCGATGAAAATGAGTTCAACTTGAATCGTTTAAGCTGCAATCAACTTAGAGCTGAAGCAGAATTGGAATTTTCAAAAAATGTTGCATTTGAATGCAATGATAGTGAAGATGATGAGGATTATGTTCCATTAGCGAATTTGAAACGAACATTAAAACCGTTCCAATGGCAGGCATATGACATGTGACATATTTGGAGTTGCTGAATTATACGAAAGAGTTTTGTTACCGCCACTTACATTGGGCGCAGAATCAAATCCGTTGGAATTTTTGAACCTTTTCATCACAAAGGAAATAATTGAAGAACTTGTTTCGTACACAAATACATATTCCAGTCAAAAGAACTTTGATTTATCAATGACTGCTGATGAGTTTTATGCGTTTTTGGGTATTTTATACATTACTGGATATAACACCTGTCCAAGAAAAAGAATGTACTGGGAGCAAGAAGTTGATTGCCAAAATCCTTTAATTGCAAGTACGATGAGAAGAAAACGCTTCGAAGACATTTTTTCTAATCTTCATGCTTGCGATAATCAAAATTTAAATTCAAATGATAAGTTTTGTAAGTTAAGACCCTTGGTCTCGAAACTTAATGAACAGTTTTTAAAATACGCTCCTTTAGAAAGTTCTATTTCCATTGATGAATCCATGATCAGATATTTTGGAAGACATCCATGTAAACAGTTTATCAAATCAAAACCTGTTCGTTTTGTCTATAAAGCATGGTGTATGGCCCTAAAAAGTGGATTTTGTCTTGGATTTGATTTATATCAAGGAAAAAGTATAACATTACACAGACACTTTTGTTAAAGATTATGGTCTGGGTGGCTCAGTAGTCATGAAATTCTTTTCAATACTTAAGAAAAGCTTTCAAGATACTTCATTTAATTTTTTCTTTGACAATTTTTTTACTAGTGCGAAACTGATTTCGCAACTAACATTTCAGAATGCTGGGGCCACAGGTACTGTTCGGGAAAACCGTACAGGTAAATGTGAACTGATGCCGACAAAAGAAATGCAAAAAATGGAAAGAGGATCATACGATAGCAGTGTTGATAAAAATAAAAATATAATTGGTATTAAATGGAAAGACAATAATATTGTCACACTTTTGTCAAATCAATTTGGAGTAATACCTTTAAAAAAAGCCTCCCGATTCTACGCGAAAGAAAAAAGAAGAATTGAAATACCTCAACCAAATGTTGTAAATAAATACAACAATTTCATGGGTGGGGTAGATTTGATGGATCAGTGCGTCAGTAGTTATCAGATTGCAATACGAGGAAAGAAATGGTACATGCCCATTTTCCTTTGGATGTTTGACGTGGCCCTAAATAATGCTTGGATTTTGAGTAAAAATTTTGGTGCTAAGTATGATAAGTTAGCATTTCAAAGAAGCGTAGCAACATCGCTGTGTAAATTATATGGGAAGGATCGGAAAAAAAGTGGAAGATCTACTAAAAATTCATCAAAATTTTTGAAAGAAACAGGACAACACTTAATCATCGTTGATCAGCCAAGAAGAAGATGCGCACATTGCAAAAATAAAACTATTAGTGCATGTAGTACATGTAATGTTCCTGTGCATGATAAATGCTTTTTTGTTTTTCATCAGAATTAGACAATAATAATATTATATTTGTATTTTTGTATTTTATTTATTTTATTTTTAGTTACTAGAAAAATGAAGAAATGTTTTTATTTTGAATTTTATGTTTTTTAAAAGAATTATTTATTTTGTTTGCTATTTTTAATAAATTTGTTGCTCTTGTGATAAAAAACAATAAAAAATGAAAAACAATAAAATAAAAAATAGTTTAAAATAAAATTTCTTTATTAAAATATTATTACATGAATGTGCTCAGTGGGTCGTTTTCGACCCCGTGCTAAATTCCAATGAAACGTATATTTCCCAGTTTATCCGTCAAAGACAAACTAATTTTTCCAAAAACAAACCTTATTTAACGAAATTTGGCAAAAATATTAAAAAAAATAATTACGAACGCTCGAGACTTTAAAATTTTTTTTATTAAGAACGTAAATGGGTTAAACTAAATAAAGTCAAAAAAATGTGTCATGTACATTTCATTGTGCACACTCCTTCTACGTAATGAGAGCAAACGAGAGCGTCATTGTAGATAGACTATTACTATTTGAATTACTTTAAGAAAACTACAGAAATTTCAATCGGGTAAACGAAGAAGGCATATATTTTCGGATTCATGAACTTCTCTCAAACTATTAGTTTTGTATAATTGTTAGTGAGGATACTTTGGTTAGGATCTGCATCCGATTGTAATGGAATTTTTTTATAACAATACCTAGGACTTCACAAATATTTCATAAAAGATCAAATTTACCGGGAATACAATTTAAAGATCAAATAGATTTTTTGAAAATGTTCATAACATTTTGAAGTATTTTACTTAAATCGTCGTTTTAATTTAATTAAGAACTTTTTTTTAGTCATATTGTAATACAATAAATACGTAGAAAAGTAAGTATACATAGAATGGATACGTAGATTTTAATTCCGGAAGAAATGAGAAAATTTTTAAAATCAGGATTTTATAAGGATCAATATAAATATTAAATTGAATTAAAATATTGATATATATATATATATATATATAAATACAAATTTCAATTTTGTTGTTGTTGTTGTTGTTTAGACGGGGGGGAAAGCAAGTCTCCCTTACACCTAGACCTTGCGGCCCGTTGTGCACCCCTCATTAAATACTTTCTATTTATTTATAACTACTATATTATTTATTTTGTTTATATTATATATTTGTATATTTATATTATATTTGGTCACCATGGGGATTCGTAAAGAAAAATTATTTTTCAATATTTTTTTTTTTAAATTAAATATTGTATGACCTGACCGGGAATCGAACCCGGACCCCCTCGGTTAATAAGACAAATGCTTACCCACTGCACCACCGAGGCCCCAATTTCAATTTTAATTAGAAAAAAAATTAAAATTGTTTTCTTTATATATGAAAGAATTTTGTTTTTTCAAACTACTACAAAATTTAGAACACACATAATATATTAAAAAAATTTTTAAAGCTTTTTTTTCTTTTGTTTTTGTTTTTTTTTTTAATATTAATTATTTTTAAATATTTTTTTTCATTGAATTTTCTATATTACATATAATAATATGTGTATAATTTAATTCAAAAAGAGCAAAAATTACAAATTTTGAAAAAAAATAAAAAAAAAAATATTTTTAAAAAAATTTTTAAAATAAGTTTTGTTTCCACATTTATAGAATATAAAAAAAAAACAAATTTTCTATTATAACACTGAAATTAAATTTAAACACAATTCTCTTCAATTTATATTTGATATGAATCAATTTTTGTTTATTATAATTTGTAAATTGATTTTAAATAATCCTTATAATAATTTACTTTTACAGAGAGCAAATTTTACCGCCTAAAAGTAGGCAATCAGAAGTAATAGATGATTTAAATTTAGTACTTGAAAATCTAAAAACAAATCTTTTATAAGATCAACTCTGACATATGGTATTCCAATTTGGTGTAATGTAAGCAGCAACCTTATGGAAAAGTTTCGTAAATTTGAAAGAAAGTGTATAAGAGTATGTCACATAAGTCACATAAGTCCGAATCTGATTATAAACATTTCTATTATAATAAATACTTGTACAAAAAACCAAATTTAAACACAATCGATAGTTTTTGATAAAACTAATTCGAAATCATTATGATAAATCACTAACCACTCCAGAAAATAGTTTAATATCAGAGTAATTTCTGTTCAATTATTTAGATGTGAGTATAACAATTTCATATTATCTTATAAATTTGTTAAATTAAAATATTTAGGATAGGTAATAAGTTGTAAAGGTAGGTAATTATACAAGAAGAATTAAGAAATTATATTTTATTTTATTACCAACTTATTGACATTAAAAAAACATGATAATATTATTTTATATTATAAATACACTCAAATATAAAGGAAAGAATATTATATTCAAAAAATCCAGCATAAAAACTATAAATTAGTTTAAATGTCAGTATCTAATTAAAATAAAAGGTGCTATTTTCTTAGCTTTGTCTAAAATAAAATATTATAAATAATATAAATTATAAATAAATTCAAAATATGAATGATTTTTTAAATGTCCAATAGACTATGTTGAGTACTATTTGTATTTAACTTTGTTTTAAGGTATTTGTAATACCTTATGATAACTTATGAATCTAGTTCATATGTGTTTTAAATGCAAAAACTTATGCATGTTAATTATATCAAATAATTAAGTAAAAGAATTGTGTTTTAAATTTTTATTAAAATTTTTATTTTAAATTTTTATTTTTTTTTTTATATTATTTTAAAAATTTTTTAAATATTATTTTTTGTTAACTAAAAAGCGTTTTTATAATTTTTTTTTATTTATATATATATTTTTTAATATATAATAAAATGTAATTTTTATAATAAATTTTTTTTCTGTTAAAATTTCATTTTTTTTTTTAATTATCTAAAGATATTTTTTTATTATTAAATTAAATATTACAAAAAAAGTAGATAAGTAGATTTATTGGTGTTTTACCTTTTCATATATTTATAATTTTTTTTGTATGATTTTTTTTTGCTTATATGCGTCAAATAAAAAAAAAAAGATTTATTTTTTAATTACTAATTTAATTTTTATTTATATACATTAATATATATTTAATTATATATAAGTTCATACATATATTTAAATAGGTATAATTTTTTATTTTATATTTTACAATTAAAATATATAATTAATAATGCCAAATGGCTTAGGTACATATGTTTTATTTTTATTAATTATCTGTTTTTTTTTTTTAATTTCTTCATTATTTTTTCTTTTAAAATTTTTTTTTTTTTGAATTTTCATTTTTTCAAAAAATTGTTGGAAAAACTAAAAAGAAAGAATAAAATTATATTTAAATAAATGATCGCTATGTTTTAGTTTAATTTTTAAGGTAAATCTGTTATAGTAATTAAGTATATTATTTTTACTAATTGGAAAATTACGTAATTCGGCTTTTTTTATTTTATTATACTAAAGGAAGATATTAGTGAATTTTATTAAAATAGAATATAAATTTTAGATTAAATAAATTTTCTATCTAATTATAAACTGTAAACAATTAAAACTTTCAATTTAATGTTATATAAAATTAGTTTTTAAATGAAAATACCCATATCAGACTTTGGTTTCCATTTTAATTCGATTTTTCCAAAAAAAATATTTTAATAAAATTAAATTTTTCCATTTTGATGTATACATTTAAAAAGTCTGATTATAGGTTTTACTATAATCAAAAATTACAAAAATTTCAAAATAGCGAAATCTCTGTAAACAAAAAAAAAAAAACATTAAAATCCAGTTTTATTATAAAATTCTTAGACTTTTTATTTAAATTAAATATTTGAATAAAATTTTAAAAATATTTTTCTTTTGCGGTTGTTTTGGAAAAAGCTTAAAGAAGTTAACTTTAACAAATAGGCTATGGAGTACATTGATGTATTTAGTACTCCTATTTTGATATTTGATTGAATGCATAAAGTTGTGCTTGAGCTCAAATCAGAATTTTACAAACAAAAACTATAATCTTAAACTTAGCTTTTATTTGAAAATATAAAATTTTGAGCTCAATCTCAGTTTAATCCATTCGATCGATTATATTGGAAATAAGTTTTGTTTTTTTATAATTAATTGATTATTTAATTTTTTTAATGAATTTATTTAAATAATTTACTTTGTTCAATTGTACTTTTACTAATTTTCTTGTACACTTATAACTTTTTCAATTGTAATACGATGTTAATTGTATATCGCAAGTAAATTTATAATTTTTTTTTGTTTTTTAATATTTACAAAATATTTTATATAAAATATTTAAATTACAATGTTTTTAATTTTATTATTTCATTTTCTTTGTCTTCTTCTTTATTTCATTTGATTTTTTTTTTTTTTTAATTAATTAACAAATTAATGTTTTGATTTAATATTTTTAAATTTAGATTTTAATTTATTAGATTCTGATTTTTCAGCTGAATTGTAATTTTGTTTTTATATACATAATATAGTTGGAGTAGTAATTAATAATATTTTTTTTTAGGGATATCAATTAATATATGTATATGTATATATTGTATATATGTATAATTTTGTAAAAATTAAGAATAAATATGATCTATAGAAAATATTTTAAAATCTTTTCTTAAATTTATTTTCATTTTTCTTTTCAGTATCTTAAGTTTTTATTTTAACTTTATTTTAAATTTTTTTACTTAAAATATTTATATAAATATTTATCGAGTTTATTTTTTTTTATTTTAAAGTTAAGATAAAACTTGTTTTCAGACTATAGGAGTGATTTGATTTTTAAAGTTAAATATTTTATATAATAAATTTGATTTTCTAAAGAGTTTATTTTTTTTTTTTTTGTTTTGTTTATTATATTTCTGTTTTTTTTTTTTAATAATTAATTTTAATTTAACAATTTAATATGAAAATAATTTTTAAAAAAATATAAATAATATTTTTAAAAATTATATAATTTGATTTTTAAACTAGTTGAAAAAAACAAACAGATTAAAAAAATGTTAAAGAATAGTATATATAGGTTTTTGTATGGGTATATATCCTATATATTAAGGATTAGTATATAATACAATA
This sequence comes from Dolichopus griseipennis, assembly GCA_963082915.1. Lineage (NCBI taxonomy): Eukaryota > Metazoa > Arthropoda > Insecta > Diptera > Dolichopodidae > Dolichopus > Dolichopus griseipennis. Next base: position 106,021,286 of record OY720442.1, read on the forward strand.
TATATTAAATATTAATAATTAATTTTATATACGGAAGAATAAATAGAGTTTTTTGTGATTTTTTATTAGTTTTTCTTTTTTACATATTTGGTGTACGTATAGCTTTGTTTCATTTAGAATGTAATTTTAAGAGAAATATATATTAATTATTATTTTAAACATTTAAGAAATAATAAATTTTTAATTATATTTTAATAAAAAAAGAAAGTAGAATATAAGAAAATTTAACAATTTAAATTTAACTAGATTGTCAACTAAAGATAAACATAATTTATTAATATGTAATTAATAAAAAAAGTTTAAAGATTAGCTTTTCTTTAACTCTTCGAAGTCAATGTAATTGAAGACTCAACCTAAATGTCGACGTGCGGCCTACATTAGCTGTCAAAATAATTTTAAGGTGTTATTAAAGGAAAAGTAGCTTTATAAATAGCATTATTGGTAAATAGTTGTATTATAGTATTAAAAGTATACTTTACTTATATTGTGATATTATGTTTTACAATTAATAACAGAGAGTCGATTGTATTTAATATGTGTCATAATTTTTTGAAAATTATCATAAGACGAGCCAAGTGATCATTAAATAGTTGACGTTTCTAAATAATTTTTAATTACATTGACTTCTAAATAATTTCATTTTTAATTTATAAAATATTAACAAATTTTAAATATTTACAATAAATTTAATTTTGAAATACAAAAAGAACCTTGGAAAGGTTTTTCAAATTAATAAAATTAATATTTAAAAATATTTTATTAAATGAAGATTTAAATGTTTACATAATTTATAAATATTTGAAGAAATAAATTTTATAAATGAAAATATATTGTTAAATTTTTTAAATTTTAGGAAATTTTTTTTTAAATATTTTAATTTTTGCTATATTTAATAAAATTCTAATAAAAAGAAGAGTTAAATTTTCTTTTTTTTTATTAAAAGTTGTTTTTTTATTTTCTCTATGTATTTAAATTTATATATAATTATTATGTTTTTTTAAAAATTCGATTTGTTTTCACTTAGTGCATGTACAAAGCTAATGAATTTCATCTGGTTTTGACATTCTTTCTAAAAAGTATTTTTTTTTTAATTTAATTTTTTTTTTTAATATTTTAGGTTTTGTTTTTATAAACTATGGACGTTTCTAGAATATTTTCTATATATATAAATTTTTTTATTACATCATAATATTTAATTTAAGTTAAAAATGTTACAAATAAAATAAATAATTAAAAAAAAAACTTTTAAACAATATTCAATGTAAATGCAACCTTTGATTTGAAAATGATTTTATAGTTTTATTTAAAATTTTTTTTATTTATATTAATTAAATTTTAATTTTATATAATTTTTAATAATTATTTTGCAATTGATTTTTTTTTTAGTATTTTAACTTTTAAAAAACTTCTAGTTTAAAAAAAATATATTTATTATATTTTTATATTATGTATATTGTTTTTTTTTATATAATATTAACTATATATATATTTGTATAAATATTAATTAATTAATTTTCAGAACTAATGACAAAAAGATTTTTTTTTTAATTAAATATATGCGCGCGCAAAGTTAAGACCATTTCAATTTTTTTAATGTTTTTTTTTTTTTTAATTAATAATAATTAACTTGCTTTAAAGCTTTATTCTTATGTTTAGATATATTTGTTTTTAGATATTATATATTTTGAAACTTGTTGCTAGAATGTTCAAAGAGTGAAGAATTATAGTTTATTTGATTAATGCATTACTATAATCGATGAAAAAAGATTCAAGAGTTTTAAAAAAATTATCACAAGTTTCAATTAAATTTAATGGATTTAGATTTTTAAACACCATCAGATCCAGAAAAAAACTTACGCCAATATTTTTAAAACGATTTTGAATTTTATAAAATGGAAGATGATGCATATAACTTTATGGTTGTAAGAAATTTCAGATATTCTATAAATCTTCATCTGCATTAGAGCAAATCAGCATTGTTTGAATGCCAAAAAAAAATAAAAAAAATAAAAAGAATTAATGTATTTTATTTTAAATTTATTAAGGAGTGTGTATTTTTATTTATATATATGTATATACATATATTCATTTTGTATTTTAATTTAATTTTATTTATATAGCTTAAAAATTACTTGAGGAATCTAAAGTTAATACAAAAACATGAATTTATTTCTTTTCATAAGATTTTTGGATTTGTTTTAATTTAATTAAATTTGTTTTTTTTTAATATTTACAATTTTTTTTTTTTTAAATTTAATTTGATTTATATATATTTTTATAATATTTCACTCTTCATTTTGAAAATCTTAAATATCTATAGATAAAATAATTTTATGATTATATTGTTTTCTGTTGTTGTCTTTTTAATTTTCAATTTTAAAACTAATTTTAATTCATTGCAAAAAATTTTTAGTTTTTAGCTAGTTTAGGACTTTTTAAAAACAAGCCAGGACGTGTATATGATTCCTATGATATTTAATTTATTTTTTTTTTTTGTTTTATTAAAGGGCAAATTGGTTTTCCATTTTATTAAAATATTTATATTATTTTTTAATTATATTAATTTTACAATCAGTAATTATACTGTTTTTTTATATATAATGGAAATATCTAATAATAAGAAATATTTAAAATATTTTAAAAATTTTATTTTATTTAATTATTTTAAAAATAAAAAAATTCAATTTAAATTTTTCAAAATTTTTTTAGGCATTATATTTATCATTATTTATTTAAAAATTAAAATAAATTAAAAAAAAAAAGAAACTTTTAATATTCGTATTTAATATTAAATATGAGTTGTCATAAAGCAATTTTAAACTAACATGTTTGTTTTAATTTGTACGTTAGTAATATGAAATTTTATTTTTTTCAATAATACGAAATAAGTTTTTAATTATGTGTAAGATAGTTTTAAATTTTTTTTTTTTTTTGTTTTAAAATTTGCACGTAAAAGGTTTTAAACCTTCAATTTATATATAAGAACGCATAAGAAGTTTTAAATTAAGGATTGAAACTAATAAAATTTTTAAAAATTTTGTTTTGTTATTTTTTTTGTTTTGGTTGTATAAATTTATATTAGAAGAGAAATTTTTTTTTTAATTTGCCTGATCTCATAAAACCTGATAAAGAAATGACAGATTGGAAGAAACAGGCTTTAATTGTTGATTTTTTCAATAGATTTAAACATAAAATCGCTTTTTACGAATTGTTGTTCATTAAATATCAAATATAAAATTAAAATTATTTAAATTTTATACTTTTACACAAATTTATTATACGAAAGTGGAAAATCTAAACTATTTTTAAAAGAATTTCTCTTTAAATTAAATAATATCTAAAAATTTAGTTTACAAATTACTTTAATTGCGAAAGATTTACTTAAACGAAAATTTAGATTAAAATTAAAAAAAAAACACCAATATTCACAGCTCTTTTAAATATTTTATAAATTTTATTTGTTTCATTCCTTAGTAGTTTAAGCATAGAACAACCTGAAATTTAAAAATTATTCTATATTCTCGTATAGGTATACATAAATACTATATTTAAGTAGATATATAGAAAATTGGTTTTTATTTATGATTTTTTTTTTTAAATAGAATTTTCTTATGTGCATTTATAATTAACACAGAAATTTCTCGAAAATCGAAACCAAAAACTTATATAAAATTTTTGTTTTAAAAAAGTTTTTTTTTATTTTTTCTCTAAATATGATTTTTTAAATTTTTTAATAAAAATTGTTTTTAATTAATTTCAATTTTTTTTATAATAACTAGTGATATGTACAGCTTTAACAACACGAAAGTTATATTAGCACTGTGATTTTTATTTAAATGTTTCGGATAGAAAAAATCAAGATATAAATAATATATTAAATTATTTTATTATATATTTAAAATATTAAATAAAATTAATAATGGTTTATATATTATATAATTAGAAACAATAAATAAAACAAAGAAAAATAAAATAAATATTAAATTTATTATAAATGGTTTTTTTTTTAACAAATTATTCTCTTTTTTATTTTTTAAATTTTTAAGTTCTTAAGAATTAATAACTTTATGTTGAGTTTTAATATTTTTAAAGTACATAAAATTCAAAACAAATATAATTAAAACAATTAAACATAATTTGAAAAAAAAAGAATAAATTTATTAGTTAATAAAAATAAAAAGTAATTGTATTTAATTTAATATATTTAAAATAAAAAGTTTATTTTAATAATAACAGTTATTGTAATAGTTTTAATAACAAGTGTAATAAAATCACTTAAATAAAAAGGCAATTATGTTTTGAAATTTTTAAATTTATTTATTTACAAAATAAAATTTTAAATAAATATATTAGCCTCTAAAATTAAAAATTTGAAGATAATTATTTTTATAATAAAAATCTAGTTAGAACAAAATGAAATACTGGTTCGAATTTATACATTTTTAAATCAACTAAAACGGTATTTTTAAATGGATACTCTGAGTGTAACACACAATTATTTTAAAAATTAACATGAAACAATTGATAAGCTCCCAATGAACTGATTGAAAAGAAAAAAGTGTAACCATGTGTTAGGTACCGAAACCAAAATGATTTAGATCTATATTTTCTTTTCGGAATAAAGTTGTTAAATGATAACTATTTTTAAATATTATTAACTTGCCTTTGTAGATACAAATAGAAAACCACAAAATAATATATAATTATTATAAAACTATAATTTAATGTCATATGAATCAAGTATTTAAGAATATAACTAATAAATTTTTAATTTATTTTCACAGTATTTTTTATATCAATATTAAGATACTTAACATTTGTTTTAATTCGGTATTAATTATTAAATTTATATTAAATATATTAAATAAATTTTTAAATTGCAGTTTCAAATATATTAAAAAAAAATCTGTTTTTTTAATTCAAGTCTGGTGATCAACTGAAATATAATTGTAAAAGATATAAATTTTTAGTTAAATGTAAGTAAGTTTTGTAACAATCCAAAATTAATTGGGGAAAAACATTTTAAAATTACATAATATAAATATATTAGGAACTGGGTACCACTTGTACTGATTGTTTTTATTTGTTTAACAATATAATGAAAATAAATTTAATGTTTGCATGTTTTTAACGAAATTATACTAAGTTTTTAAATACTGTGAATAAAATATAAAATGTCATAATTTATCTATGTGCTAATTGAGCTTTTAATGACAATTTGATTTATAATTTTAATTAAGGGTTTGATCACTGGGCTTGCTGGATAGATACTTCGTTGGAACAACAAACTGTTCTAAAGCTCCTTCAATGAATTTTTCACGTTTTAGATGGACATAACTTATACGAACATACCGTAGAACTATTGAGATGTCGCAAAACATCAAAAGAAATTTGTTGGTCAATAGTCATGCTTTTGTAGTGTATGGAATTTTATGTAATCACCTGTATTCCCCAAAGTTGATAATTCGTATATATGTAACTTTATCTAGCTTCAGTATATTTTAAGAAGAAAATGTATTTCTTTTTACTGAATACTTTCAGTACATCCTAATCATAAAAACAATTATTTTGAAAGTAATCTTAATGAAAAACAAATTAGCAAATGACGATATTCTACATTTCGATATTAGCACACAGATTAAATGTTATTTTTAATTAAAAATAAAATAAAAAAAAAACCTATTTTTGGTTAATGATTGCTATTATGAATATTTTTATTTCATTTATGAAATAAAAAATAAATATTTTGTTCAAAGAAATTTTATTAAATTTTAAGTGTTTTAAAAAGCTGTAGTTTTTTTAAAATTCATATATATATAATTAATTTTTATAATGAAAATTATTCTTTTAATTTTAAGCTATTAAAAATGGACGGAAATTTAAATATGAACACCAATTATTATGTAGTTGAATTTTTTTTTAAAACAAAGTACTAAAGTAAAATACAGTTAAATGAATGATAAAATCTTTGGGATATTGGAACTTTAAAGGACTTTTAGTTAATATAATGTATAGCAACAAGATCAAAACGAATATACTCAATGAAAATTTAAATGATTGTTTCAATCACGGCTAAAATTTATTACAAAGGTAATAATAATAAAAAAAAGTATCTAAATTTATAAATAGAAAACAAATATCCCTCTATATAACATTAAGTATATGGGAAGAATTCAGATTTACTTGACGTTTAAAAACTATACTTGCCTTAAAAAAATATTAATATATGCTTGAAAGTTATATTTTTTGGGTAAAGAAATTTTGCCCTAGTTAAATTTCTGTAATAAATTTAATTTAAGGGCTTGACACAACCATTAGGTTGTTTACTGTATTTAAAAAATATAAAATGCTAGAAAAAATACATTTTATACATAAAAATATTAAATTTAATATAAATAATGAAAATTGAATATTTATAATAACAAAATTAACATATTTTACGTAGAAAAATAAATTAAAATAAAAAAAATAAATTAAATTTTTTTTTTACTTGAGTAAAAATACAATTTTATTTTATTTAATATTATTAAAAAGATTGAAAACATTAAACCAAACAATTATTTAACACTTAAAACTAAATAAAAAGAAAATTTAAAATAAAAAAAAAATTGTTTTTTTCTCATTAAATTGTATTTGAAATAAAAAAATTTTTAATGAAAATTATAGCCATTAATATTGTCCACATATTTTTTTTTATTTTGTATAAAATGTGTGAAGAAATTTATCTTTGTTAAATAGTGTTTAACTTTCTTTTTTTTTTTTCTGCTAATTAAATCTTTTTATTTATATCAATTTAAATTGTTTTTAATTAATTTAAGCAAAGCTTTTATTTTTGTCTAATCTTAAAAGTTATTTCAATAAATAAAAAAAAAAAAATTATTTAATTATTCCTAAATATATAACTTTAAAAAAATTTTTTATACAATGATTTTATTTTTTATATTTAATTAATTTAAATGAATTATTTTTTTTTTTTTTTTTAATTTCTTAATATTATTTTAAATTTCACTCTTTATTTTTAAATTGATTTGATTTAAAAGTTTCATATTTTACTTTTATTATGTATTTTTTTTAATTTTATTTTTTTTTTAATAATTTTAATTAAAATTTTTTTAAATATTTTAAATAATAATTAATAACATTTTGATTCAAGTTCTTTATGTGTTTTGGAAAAATGAAATTTAAAATTAAAAAAAAAAATTAAATTTTCATTGTCTAGAATTGTATTTTATTTTTTACAATATTTTTAAGAGATTTCAGCTAATATTTGAACTATTAAGTTTTTATTTTTTTTTTTTTAATTTATATTTTATATTATAGGCAAAATTTTTCTTTCTTTGAAAGGAAAATATATATATAAATATATATTTATTTAATATATTTTAAAAATTTTTTTTTTTTTTATTGTGTTATAAATTTTAAATTTAATTATGTATTTTTGTTCGTTTTTAATAATTGTTTTTAAGTGTGTTTAATCAATTCTATATAATTTATATGTATATGGGTTTCTAAATAATTGTTAGTTTTTTTGTTTTTTATTTTAATTTTGGGGGAAAAATTTTTTACTTAAATTTAATTTTTATAATTTTAACTATCTAGATTATAAAGAAGAAGATGTTACTAAGAATAAGTTTTAATTAGTATAATAATAAGTATATAGGATTGTTTTAAAATAATTTTATATAGAAACTCCAATGATTGTTTTTTTCTTATGTATTGGAGATTGTAATTTTATAAACTTTGTTTTAAATATTTTTGAATAAAATACTTTTGGATGAAATTTAAATGTTGGTTGCTATTTATAATAATTTAAAATATATATATATGTTTTTTTTTGTAATCAATGCAGCAGCTCTCTTGATGTTTTATTTTATCTTAATAATGTATATATACATACTTATATTTTCATATAAATATTATGTATTGTATTGTATTTTTGCCTTAAAGAGAATTCTTTGATATTTCAAAAGTACATAATTTAAGAAGTTAAGTGCATAATTATAGATGAATATATATTAAGTTGAAATTGATTTTTAATTGTTGTTTTGTTTTTCTTCTTATTTTATTTGTTTTTAAATTTTTTATTTGCCAATTTTTTAATTGTTTTAACTCTTAGAATCGTTTCTCACTAAAATCAAAAGAAAAAAATAAATATTATTTTATAAATATTGATAAAATTGTATGCAGTTAATATTTAATTATTTTAATATATTTTGTAATTAAATATCAGCGAAAACTAAAATTTAAAATAAAAAAAAAACCTTTAATTATACCAAAGTCTTAAAATTGCACTACATTCAACTTTTTGAACGGACTCAATCAAAATTAAAATAATTCAAATCTAATAAAGGAAAATCAAACCAATACAAAAAAAAATTGAATTTTATTATTAAAAGATTAGAATTCGAATTTCTCATAAGTTTTCATTTTATTGAAAATTTAAATCTTTAAAAAGATTTAAAAAATGTATTAAGTGGTTTCACCAATTTTATAAAATTGTAATAAAAATGCAATTATTTTACGTTGATTGAGCTTCTAAAGTTATAATATAATTAAAACTTAACTTACTTTACTTCTGGAGTGATTACCATTTCGTGTTGTCCTTGAAACTGCAAGTTTAGGAGGTATTCCGCCCTGCGTTGGTGCACCAGCCTCTCTTTTTCGGCTCGTTCTCTCTGCAGTCTATAAAAATTATTGTTACAAAAATTATATAAAATATATATTTTATTTAGTATAATAATAATTATAATAATATTATAATTGTACATAATATAAAGTATTGTAACAAATTATTTTATTTAATACATTAATATTTAAAAAAAATAGGTTTGGCAACAATTAAAATTAAATTAAAACAATTATAAAATACATAATAATCTTAAGTAAATTAAAATTAATAAAGTAAAAATTAATATATAAAGCTTAAATGAAACAAAATGTCAGACATACATGTAAAATAATTAACACAAAAGAAATTATAAATTAAATAAAATATGTAGTTAATTATTTTCTTGAATATAAGGATCTTACCAGAACTGTTACACTATCATCCCAAATGCTACGTGTTTTATTTTTTATATTAGTTTATTAGATTTGTTTTAAATTTCGTTAGATTAGTTTTAAGTTTAAGTTTTAGTTTTAGATATTTTATTTAAATATATTCATTTTGTTATTATTTAATATTAATGGTAAGCATTAAGAGAAATAAATTTGATAATTTGTTAGTAAATTTGTTTTTTTTTTTTTTTTGTAATTATTTGTACATTTTGGTTTTCTTAATTTTTTAATAAGTATATAATATGTATAACTAAAATGTGTGTTTTTTTTTTAAAATAACTTAAATTTTATTACTAATGTCTTTTCATTTTCAACTAAAGTGTGTTAATTTTAATTTGAAAAACTTAAAATTTATTTCAAGTATTAAATGTTTTCAATTAAACTCAAAAACTTACTTCATTTTTGATTGCCTCATAAACTGCTGAATTTTACGTGCAGCTTTATTTTGAGTTCTTTGAGAGTATGTTCGTCTACAATTAAAAGGAATTTTAAAAAGAATTAAAAAAAAAACAAATACAATTTTTATAAATAATAATTACTTTAATGGACCAGATGGACTAGCTTCTTTTGATGTCATTCCAGCATTACCAACATTTTTTATTTGATTTTGTTGCTGTTGTTGTTGATCATTCTGATAACTTTTGTAATATTTTTGTAAACATTGTGAATCTTGACCACTATCATTTGATGAAACTGTATGATTTTGTGATTTTTTAAATCTTTTATTTTCACAATATGATCTATAACCATTTTGGATTATTAATGCTGCATGAGTTCTTTGCTTATTATATAATGCAAATTGTTTATAACGACGATAATAATTTTGTATAACAATTGCTGCTGATCTTTCTTTATCTTGTTCTTCAAGCTTTTTACGACCCTTATAAGAACGATATGCTTTTTGTATACATTTAGCCGCTTCATAAAGTTCACGTTGTTCTCGATCTAAAAAAAAATATAATATAAGTTGAAGTATATATTTAAAACTTTAATTAAATTTGTTTTTTTTTTCGGTACTTACCTGTTAGAGTTAAATTAGAAAAATCAGCTTCAAACGGTCTTAATGATGTATTTGATGCATGCAAAAATTCTGTTAATTCTTTTGTTGATGGCGGTGGACTTGGTGAACTCATTGTTGGCTCTTGTAATATTGAATAACTTGCTGGTGATTGTAATGGTCCAGAACTGGCTGGACTTAAACTAGAACATGGTGTACTAACATCATGATATCTATAATTATTATCACTGAATTCAAAATTAAATTCATGATCAAATTGTGAGCTAGGAAGTGAATCTAATAACGGTTCCATAAATGAATCATTTAAATCATTTGTATTTAATGATTCTGACATTGGACTATTTAATGACATTATATCTTCCGATTCATTCTAAATTTCGAAAACAATTAATTAATTAAAAAAAAAAAATATTTTATTTCATTAGATATAAGAGTTTTAAAAAAAATGTAAATATAGATTATATACCTTTATTCTTTCAGGCATTGCTGCAATTATATGCTCTGCTAATGTTAATACTTTGGCATCAGATTCCCCTGTAATTATTAAAATTGAAATTAAATTTAAAAATTTAAAATAAAATAAAAAATTTTATTAACATTTTTATTTTTTAAATACATCCTAGCTAATACATTATAAAATTGTAGCAAATACACATTTAAAATGCCCGTGCAAATTTTAACTTTAATAACAAATTATTTTATTTAATTTATTATATAAAACGTTTAATTATGGCAATCATGCAACTTTTTTGTATATATATATAATATAAAACAAAGCTTTAATCTCAAAAATTAAAAATATTTTAGTACTGAATTAAAAAAAAAAAAAAAACAATACAAATGCAATAAGCCAAAATGAAAATTAAAGCAGTACTTTTAATCTTAAAGATACAATTATTTTATGAATTTATCATAAAAATAAAGAGCATGATTTTCAATTCTTTTATTAAAAATAAAATTCAATATTACTCAATTTAATTTTACCCTTATTTTACCTAATTAATTTTTTTTAACACCTATATAATTTTTTAGTAAAATTTCAATTTTAAGAAAATCATTTTTTAGTATTGAGTAATTAAAATAAAGTTAGGTTAGGTTCTTATTGTTTATTTGTTCGATGGCGATGTTTTTTTTTAAATTTTAATTTCAAAATTTTTGTTGTATGTATTCCTTAATTTATTCTTCGCTACAAAATGTTTAGTTTAAATTTTATGCAATTTTGATCACAAAACATAGTTTTTTATTAGGAAAATTATAACTTTTAACAAACACATAAACAAAATAAAAAAAAACAACAACAAAAAACATCACATTGAAAGTACAGAAAAAAATGATATTTAATTAAAAAAATTATACAATTGAATATAAAGATGAAAAAGTTCCTAAGTGGGCTCCCGGAGGACGGCACAAAAACTTTTCTTAAATGACTCATATTCTTCGAAGGTTCTAACTCCTGTCGAAAGTTCAAGTTTTCTTTCCCATACCCATTAAACCTTACCCATGAAAGATTAAAAGGATCAAAAATATTATTATAAAAATTGAGTTTGGGATAACTGTATGTGTAAGCCCCCGTATGACATAATTATATACATATTTATTTAACTTACTATCTATACAATGCTTACACTTATAATGAAAGCGGTTGTTGTTTAGTGTTTCAAGATTGAAGGTATTCTTTATAGACCTTGTTAAAAAACCTTTAAAAATTTTAATTTAAGATTATTTTGATTTTGCATGAAATATATAATTGGCTTATTGGGTCACAAAATTGCTATTGGGTTCAAATGAATGGCTTATTCATTAATTAATAATTACATATCTTTAATAAAAAATTCATTAATTAAATAAATAATAAAATATAAACAAATTCAAAATACAAACAAATAATTTAATTGAATAATAAAACTCACAGATATAGAATACCATATATAGAATTTAATTGTATTTATTGAATGTTATAAGGGTTAGTACTATTTTATGTTTGATAGTAGAATATGCTTAATAACACAAATATAACATGACGCCCTTTTCCAACATGTGCCTACGCTAAAGACAGGCTTATTAGCGTAACTGTTGAACAATTAGCGCATAAAAAATTAGCAAATCTCTTGATTTTTTACCGCTTTGCCACACTTGTTTTTGGTTTTTGTTTAAATTAGTTTCTCTATTAATTTTTTGATTCAGTTAATTTAGCTTCCAAGAGTTTATAGTAATCTAAATCTTAAGATGATGGCTCAATCAACACTTTAATTTGTTGACTTTGTTTACCTCAAAAAATTAATTCAAAGTAGCAAAAGAAAGGGAGTCAATGTAGCGACTAAATAAAACTTTGTGTAGTTACTGTATAATTTGTCAACGTATAATTAATTTATGTTAAAATTTTATAAACATAAGTTTAGAAAATTAGAAATATTAATGCACACGCTGTAATTTAACATTGTACAGTGAAGAATTAAAAGAAATTTCACTAAAAATAAATTTACATAGAATAAAATGAACTGTAAAGACTGTCAAAGTTAACAAATCAAAGTATTGATGAAATGAGATTGTTTCAATTCGTTACTTTTATTTGTTTGATTACTTTGAATATTTTACGATTTCTATAAGTACTTGATATATTATAAATGATTTCAGGAGTTAAAGACTCACAAAAAGTCATAGTAATTTTTTAATTTTAATTTAAATTAAAACAAAATATGAGCAACATGAAATAAAATTAAAATACATAATATGTAGCACACAATTATACATAAATTAAGAATAAAACATAAAAGTAACATGTATTTAAAATAAAAAATTAACATTAAATGTCACAAATAAAACTTTTTCACACTGTTTTTTTTTTTTTTATTATATAAAAGTTAGTTGAAATATAATTCACTTTAATGAAGAATTTTTACAATAAATTAATTAGTAAATAATAATTAATTAATTTAAAAAAAACATTTAAAAATAAATTAAATAAATGAAAAAATAAAAAAAAACAAACAAACAAACAGAAATTAAAACAACAAACAATAAATCTGAACTAACCTACGCAAACACCACCATTTTCATTCATTAAATTTTGTTCTGCAATATCTTCATCATCAGAAGATGTACATCCAGGTTGTTTATCTTGTGGACTGGATTCAGCAGCTGATACTTCGCCTACAAATTGAAGTCAGCGATATTTCATTTTCTTTTTGATTATTTTTTTGTTATTTTATAATTTAAATTTTTTTAAATTTTTAAGTTTTTATTGTGAATTTAATTAATTACAAATTTTGTTTTTAAGGGATTTTGAGAATTTTTTTATTATTTTTTATTTGAATATAAAAAATTTATTTCTTTAATTAATGAATTTTAATATTAGTTGTTTTGTTTTTCACCTATTAAATTATATTAGTAGCTGTTTTTGTATAAATATATATTATATATATACTATATATATATATAATATATTAGTTTCTTTTGTTTCTTTTGATTAATATGTATAAAGTTGTTAGTTATAGATTAAGATTAAATGTTCGGTTTTTTAAGAATGATTAAAAAATAGTTTTTTTTTTAAATTCAAATAAAAATAAATTAAAAAAATAAAATTAAAAACTAGAATTAAAACAAAAAATTTTAAATCTAAAAGCGCAAAATGTTAAAATACCGATTAGGTAAAATTGAAAAAAAAAAAAAACAAAAAATAAAATATAAAAAGTTTAAAACTAAGAAATTGTGCAAAAAGATTTATAAAAAGTTTTTTTATTTTTTAACACGATGAATTTATTTAATACAAGTTATATTTTAATATCTTAATTTTTATTAAATAAATAATTATTTATAATGTTATAATATTTAAAATTATATACAATTGTTCTTCTGTAAAATATGAAGATGAGTATTCCTTAAAAGAAATAAAGCGGCAGCGGTGCCTCAAGGCAGTATTTTAAGATCTGAGCTTTATTAACTACACATTAGAGATCTGACATTAATAGAAAATTTAACTGTGGCAACATTCGCTGATTATACAGCCATATTAGTAGTATGATCAGATATCGACGGCTTCAAAAGAAAGTTACAAAGTGCATGTGAAAAATTATTGAGTGAACTAACAAGTGGAAAATCAAAATTAATCAAACTACGTAAATTTCACTAATAAAAAAAAATTTAAAAAAATTTTTCTACATTTAAATAATGTAGACGTAGCAATCGTATTCTCAGCCGAATATCTAGGAATAACACTAGATATCAAACTAAGGTGGTATAAACATATTAAAAAGAAAATATTAGAACTAGATAAATAATAGAGAAAATTACTGGCTCCAATAGGTTGTTAATCCATGTTGTCAATTTATAATGAAGTGTTAGTTTACAATCGAATCATAAAACCTATATGGTAGTAAGGAATTCAACTTTGGAGTTGCGGCAAACAAAGGCATGTAAGCAAAACATAAGTCCTTCAAAATAAAGTCTAATGTACAGTGGTATAAATATACGAAATGATAATTGAGATATAGATTTAAATAGCCCTAAAGTTATAGATGAAATAAAATTATGCTAAAAAACATTAAGCACGTCTGTTGGAGTAACGAACCCCTACAATTGCTAAGAATATGATACTTATCATCATCCTTCGTCATCGTCAGCCAATGTATATCATCACATTTTTAGAAAAAAAAATAAAAAATTACCTATTATCACTTATAGATTAAAAATGTAACTATTTTGGGATCCGACCCTGAAGTTAAAGTTGATTGATTACAATTATATTCAGAATCAACTCTTAAATTCCATATAGAACTAATTATTAATTGGGAAAAAAAAATGTTTTGATAAATTTATTATTCTATATATAATTTTAAATATTTTATTTTATAATTACTCGTAATTCAGATATTCTACAAATATTTTATATTAAATTAAACGTGTTAAAAATTCAATATAATTTTGTTTATATTTTTTTGGAAAATGCAGTAATTCATTTTGTAATTATATGTAATAGAATTTAGTTTTAAAATTTGTTAAATTAAATTAAATAGTTATATATATTTAAAGAAAAACCATATTTGGATAAAACTAAGATATTGTGATAGTATCTATAATATTATAAATTTAAATAATAACCTTAATTTTTTTTGTAAAAATTAAAACATACGATCAATGTTTTTATGTAAATTTATTACTAAATTATTCGAAAAAACGAGTAATTAGTAATTAAACTATTTAGAGACTTCATTGCTATCGTGGGTCTCCACTTGTTTAATATATCAAAAGAGTGTACTAGTAAGTTATCCCAACTGAATGATTACTGAAAAATTAATTCTGGAATCCCCTTAGTGATAAAATATTCGTGAGTTATATTGTAATTAATGTAATGTAAGATAATTATGGTTAACTTTAAAACAATCCCCTGTAGTGACTCCAAAATTTGCCAACTTATTAAATAAAGAGAATTTTCGCTCTGTCAAATTTTTTAAATTTTAATCAAGATAAGTTTAAATCATTGATCGTATGTATATTGTAAAATTACTAAAACTAAATAAAAATGTTTGAAAAATTTTGTTTCAAATTGTAAGCGTTTAATAAAATTTTTTTAGTTAGTTTAAAAAACAAAATAATAAAATATTTCACTAAATATTAAAAAAATTGAGTGAAAATATTAAAAAAAAAAAAAAACATTTGGAAAAAAATTATTAATTAATAATAAACAAAACTATTTTAAAAGTAGAAAATCAAAATAAATTTTCACTTAATAAAGCTTTAAAATTATTTAATTTTTTTGTTTTTAATATTATCAACTTTGTAAACTTTAATTTAAAAAATTAGATAAAATTAATATTAGATTTTAATTAAAAATAAAATCCTTACATAAAGCAAAATCCATTTTACGCATAGGTGATAAAAGTGAACCAGCACTTGAACTGTTTCCAATACCATTATCTAAGCTAAATGTTGAATCCATGGATAAATTGAAATTGTCATTTGTATCAAGACTAAAGTTAAAAGTTTTATATAAAATAATATAATATTTTGTTGTTTTTTTTTTTTTTTTTATATTTAAAATAATTTTTTTATTTGAAAATATAAAAATCTTATTTTTAAAAATAGTTGTTTTTATAATTAACTTACCTTTGAAAACGATTTTGTTCTTTAAAAAGTTTTCCAGAACGTGAATATGTTCTTATATCCATATTAATACCACTATCAACTGAAGATCTTTTTGATATTCTTGCACTGGGTGGACTCTGACTACTAACAAATAATCAAAAAATAAAATAAAATTAAAATATGTTATCTACTATACGAATTAGAAAACAAAAATAAAAAATTTACCTTGCAACAGCTCCTGGTCTTAAAAATACACCATCATGACTACGATTACTACCAACAGATGATATATTTGAATTTGGTGATGAACATTGTGATAATGATGTTTGTAAATCATTATTTAAATTTAAATTTTTACCATTACTACTTCCATTACTACCATTACTATTTGAATCAATTAAATTCAAATTACTTGTATCATTATTATTTAGGATTTTTTTATCTGAATCTGTATTAAAATCTTTATTACAACTATCTGTTGAATTTGAATTTTGACCATTACTAGCATTACTACCATTACTATTATTAGAACTATTTTCATCAATTGGACTAGAATTGGAAGATGATTTATCATAAGTACTTGTTTGATTATTTTTTAAATTAATATTATTATTGTTATTTTCATTATTATTTTTATTATTATTGCTATTATTACGTTCTGATTGAACTTCTGATTTAATTAATTTTTCATTATTATTATCATTATTTTTATTATTATTAAAATTATTATTATTATTTTTATTATTATTACTATTGCTATTATTATTATTATTATTACTGTTACATTTATTATCTTTATTATTGCTATTATTAGAATTTGTTGTTGTTATATTTGGTGTTTCGGTAACTGATGATAATGTTGCTGAAGACGATGATGTTGTTAATGAGGAAGATGATTGTGATATTGAATTTGTTGTTGATAAAATTGTTGACGTAGATGTAAAATTATTTAAAGCTATTGAAGATGATTGATTTTTAGTTAATTGGCCATTTAATCGATTATTTTCTAAACGTTTTAATTCATCGCATAATTGTTGAAAGCTGATTTTAAACACATCCCAGAAAAATAAAAATCATTTAAATTAAATAGGAAATAAGTATTTTAATTTTTGAATTTACCTATTTGATTTTGCAATTTCAAGTGGTGTTTGTTGGAAGTTAGTTTTTATATTTAAAGAATTATGATTCCATTTATATAATATTAAAGCTGTCTCAAAATGTCCACGTGCACATGCCCATGCCTAATTTGGTTTTTGTTTTGTTTGAAAATATTATTATTATTATTATTTTAGTACAAGTTTGGTGTTAGTATTTAAATTTAAGTAAATTTTTATAACATACCAGTGGCGTATATCCTTGAACATCACGACTTAAAGCATCAATTTCAGTATCCAATACAAGATTAGGATTTTCTGAACGCCATGATAGCATAGCACATACTAATTTTGAATAACCCAAAGCTGAGGCTAAATGTAATAATGTCATACCTGTGAAAAAAAATTTTTATTAAATATTTATTTTTATGCCAATATTTTGAAAATAGTTTTACCTTTATAGTTAATAGACCAGTTACCAGATGCAAGTGAAAGCCATGGTTTATTGGTTAAATGTTGACAATAGGTAACTAATCTATCTTCGAAATTATCTTGAGCGATTACAACACCTTCTTCCGGCTAATTATATAAAAAGAAATTATTATTGAAGGTTTCAAATTTTTTAACACAAAAATTCTTACCACATCTTTAGGTTCACTTTTAATTTGCATTTTCTGATCAATTGATAATAATCGATCGAGTAATGTAAATTTGTATAAACTTTCGTTAGCTGCACTGTCATAGGCCGTTTCAACAATAGGAGGTGCTTTATATTCAAAATTAACAGAATTAGATATGACATAACCGTCACAAGCTACTTGAAGGGAAACCATCCCTACTTCATGAGCTTTAATTGCAACAAAAAATAACATGATTATGTTTATTGTTTTATCAATATGATTAATATTTGCACGTTGGATCAATTAAATTAAAAATTAATAATTTACCTGGACAAAAACATCTTAAAACTCCTTCTTGAACAATATGTGTTTTCACTGGAAAGGAATCAAATAAAACTGTATATTGTGATGTTGAATTCCAAGGTCCAGTTACTAATACTTTAACACCACCTTCTGGATATGCCCATTCAGGACTATAATCAGTTATATTAAATCCAATTGTATTATGATTATTTCCTAATGGTAATAAATCATTTTCTGTTGAATTATGTCCCGAAATTGAATTCAATTTTAAACTATCATTAATATGATCAAAATTTGAATCATTACTATTATTATGATTATTATTATGATTCATAATATTGCTACCATCTAACATTAATGTTGAATCATTATCAAAACCATTTTTACCATCAAATTCTAAATCATCAACAAACATATCAAATGCATCTAAATTAATATAAACATCATCTGGTATATGAACACCAGATGAATCTGTAACATTACCATTACCAATTAATGTATCAACACAACCATTTGGATCACCAAGAATACTGTTATTATTTACAAGATTACCGTTATGACCATTTATTAAATTATTATTTCCATTTGTATATGAATTTGTTTCACCAACAATTTCACCAACATCACAGACATTATCAATAAAATCCATAGGATTTATATCATTTGAATCGATAACGGTATCACTAACATTTGGAACAACACCACCAACCATATTACCACCATTTCCACGATTATTTTGATTATGATGGTGTTGTGAATGATGATGATGCTGCTGCTGATGATGATGATGAGCGGATGGCATATTGGCAATAAGAGTTTTTTGTATATCCTCTTGTGATAAATCAAGAGTTTCATTGAAAAATGGTAAAGAATCATTTAATTCTTTAACTAAAGAATTCTCTTGATGTTTAATATTACTATTATTATGATCAGTAACTGCTGATGATGTTACTGATGTTGTAGATGTTGTATTATTATCACATGGAAAATGAAGATCATCAAAATCAGGTAACGTATGTTGTTGAGATGAATGCTGACGCTTAATTGTTGATAATGTATCCATCATTTCAGTTTTAGGAACAAGATTTGCTGACATTGTCATATTTCGATGTTGATTTGATTGATGATGTACTTGCTGTGACTGTTGTTGTTGTTGACATAAATAAGAATTTTGTTGATTTCCATTCAATATTAATAAACTATTTCCAGGTGCAGAAATCTGTGTTAAAAGAAATTTTGGCGTTAAAATAATTAAGTAATATACTTTTTAATAGATTTAAAAATCTTAAATCAATGTTTAGATGTGGGAGTAGACATTTCTTAAAAAATGAATTCTGATTAATTAAGTAATTTTGTCTCGATAAATTGCAAAACTGAGTTTACTGTTTTATGAACGATCCCAGCGTTATCTCAACGTTCACTCTACCCAACCATCGGCGAACCGCTTGGTCACTGACCTTGTTGTATATATATTTATTGGGTTCAAAAATTTGTTTTAAAGGTATAAAACAATTAATGACTCCTCTCAAAGTTTTCCAACTTAAAATAAAGAGTGCGACAAATGCTCACCTCTACATAGATGAATTAGTAACGTAAGATACCGACCCACGGCTTATTGAAACTCGTTTGTTATGTGTCCGTCGTTATTATTGAATCAGTTTCCAGGTAATTTTTTCCTGAACTTGGTAATTCATAAATAAAAAATTCAAGAAGATTATAACATTCGTCTTCATAATATCTCTAAATATTTTACCCTTTTTTCGACTTAAATATGGATCTCATGGATTCAATAATTATAAATCTCAGTTTCCTTTACTAATTCCGATTTTTAAAAATCAAACAGTATATAATAGAAGGAGGTCTTAAGTGGTTTAAGTCCCAAGAACATTGAACAGCGATTCTTGAGGGTTTTCTATGTTTGTCATTTACTGTCGTAATAATAATTGTAGGATTCTTAATAAGTGTTGAATTTGAAAAACACTACGAATAGATACAAAAAGAATATGAAGATTTGAAAACTTAAGTCAATGAGGATTTAATGAAATCACTAGATAACTATACATATTTAGTTTCTAATAATAACTAATTATACTTTCGCAGTTTTTCCAACAATGAGTTAGTAAATATCGCTTCTAAGAATTATTTCTAATTTTTTTAGAACTGTATTTGGAAATCCAAAATAATTTTTCTACAAAGAAACAAATTTCCCAAAAATCCAACTAAATAATTTTTATATTTAAATTTGTCACAAATTGAAATGAATTTCTTTTCAATATTATTTTCAACCAATAACAATTAACAATAAAATAATAATTTTATAATTGCCTTAATAAATATATAAATTTATATTTTAATTTAAAATAATTTATTATTTTAGAAACCACAATTTATTTTCTACGTCAAATATTATTTTCTAATATTTCAATAAATTTAAAAGCCATAATTCCCTCATCTACTTAAAATGACTAACAATTAAAAATCATTTTTCATCCCCAAATGACTACTTTTGTGTTTTATATGAAAAATGAAATTTTTCCAAATCAATTTTATTTCTCAGACTTTGTTTGATTTTTAATTTGTATATATATATATATATGTATTTTAAAAATTACCCTTTTTTTTATAAATTTATCTAATAAATGTATAATTTGAACTTTCATCAAATAATTAAACAATTATTACACAAATTTGAATAGAATATACAAAAAAATATTTCCATATCATATGATTAAATTATAAATAATTATAAGTCCGGATATTAAATTGTTTTTAGCACATTTTTTGAAGTTTTTAGCACAGTTTCGAAATGTTCGTTTGTCCACTCGCCCGAGTGTTTATAAGGCCTCAACAACTGTCTCAAAATAAAAAAATTAATTTTTAATTATGCAATAAAATGAATTTCACTTAACAATTTTTTTATGTAGTCTTACCCATTACGAAGCTACAACTCCCCCAAAGTTCGAAAAACCCCAATTTTTAAACAGTTATAATTATATCTTTCTATAAGGTTTATTTTCAATTTGGGAACGCCAAACGATAGTTGCTTTCAAAAGCATTATAAAAATATGAAAAATTAATGTGACATTTTCATTTACAGTTATACCAATCTTAAATTTTTAACTGTAATTTAATTCACCATTATGCCAAACTTAATTTTTTAAAAATTTTTTCCTTTTATATATTTGAAACGGTTTAAGTTGGAAACTTGAAATTTTTAGAGTTCTTGGATTTTAATATTAAGATGGAACTAAGTATTAGCCGTTTCAGAATATTTTTGGGCTGCTGCTAGGTTCGTTATGTTATTTTAAAGCAACTGTAACTTGAATATCTCTGTAGAAATTTTTATTCAAATTACTTAAGTCCTAGCAACTTCAGAGAAGATTAAAAGAATTTGACAGAACAGAACTACAATGCTAAGTATATGTTCAGAAGTTTCAAAACCGCAATATTATATTAACATATGCTTAAATGCCCTTAAGGAAGTTGACCGTACAAAGTATAACTTAAAAGGCACAGTGAATGTTAAAGTGGCCAAATTTTCCAGAGTCTGAAGACATTGTAAGTTTGACTGAGCAAGATGTTATACATAATTATAACCATCATCAAGAACTACCATATCAATTATAACAATAGTTTCTGAAAAAATTAAGAAAGTGTCTCTTGGCTTAATACTATACTTTGGTTATAAGATACGACAAAATTAAAAAAAAAGTTAATTAATATGACATAACCTTTACTCAAAATAAAAAATATGAAAATATTGTCAAATTTTGGGAATGTGCTTTCTTAAAAGCTCTTGATTTTTCAATTACTTGTTTTAATTTATTTACTTATTTATTTATAACAGAGTATCTAACAATTTTCTAATAATAATAACTAAATAATGCAAAAATCAAATAATCATATTTAATTTTGATAAAATTTTCTAATTTCCTTGTAACAAAATTTAAATTTTATGATTTTTGAGTTGAAAATTAAAAACATAAAATTTTAACCTCATAAAATCATAAATCACAATATATATGTACATAAATGTCTATTAGAATTGCATATTACAAGCATATACATATGTATACATTAAACATACATTTATGTTTTTCATAAACATAGATAATATTTTTTTATTATGTGTTTATTGAGTTACTAAATTGAGATATTATGCAATTTTATATGTTTATTATTTGCATATTATTATACCATAAAATCATAAAGATTACAGTTCCTTTACATTTTATAAGATACAGTTTGTTTTTTGCTTTATAAAGTAAAAATGATTACAATTTTAAAATGCATATGGTTTAAATTAAAAAAATTTCTTAAGTTTAATAGCCAACATATGCACAAATTACAAAGTTTGGGGCAAGAGGCCGGAGTTGGTTCCATAGATCGTATATTTTCTTTAATGCATAACTCACGAGTCTAATAAGTTGTAAATTTGAAACTTTGGCAAAAGGAGTTAACTAAATTATATAATGTTATGTTAGAAATTATTATATTAGTTCGGGTATTACACAGTTGACACAGTTTACTCTTGTCCTTTCCTCGGTACTCACTCATTGATTGTACTAATTGATTATGCTAATTGCAGTTTAAGATATTTAAAATGCAACTTTATAGCAATTATATAATAATAAGAATCTACAGAAATATTATGCAATGTAGTAGATTTACTTAATCAAGAACTTTTGTTTTTAATAAACTCGATTGACTGAAATGTTAAACTAACTTAAGTTGTAATAAATACTATAACTGGTAATTAATGTGGCAGAACACTGTACTTAATATTTAAATTATTCAAAACAAAAAAACAACAAAAACACTCACCTGGGACAAATTTAAAACAAGTGGAGGTGCTGAACTGTTGTTAGTACCATTACCACTATTAACAGTATTATTACTGTTACGATGACCAAGGGAACCGTTACTAATTAGATTTGATGATGACACCCTTTGATTGACACCATTACTATCAATTATTGTTTGATGTTGTTGTTGTTGTTGTTGTTGATTAGAATGCATATTATGATGTTGCATTTGTGGTGTTAAATTATTACCATTACTACTATTATTATGTTGTGACTGCTGTTGTTGTTGTTGATGTGTATTAACACCATGTTGGGAATGATGATTATTCTGTGAATGATGTGAATTTGAGTGATGATGGTGTACAACAGTCGATGCTGATGATATTGAAGAAGTGGATGATGAGGCAGAAGATGAAGCAGAAGAAGAAGTAGAAGAAGCCGAAGAAGATCCAGATGATACTGATGATAAGGAAGAGGAAGATGTTGATGTTGAAGACGTTGTATGATGATTATTTGTTAGATTATTAGTATCACTTGAATTTTGTAATGTTTGTTGTTGTTGTTGTTGTTGATTATTGGAATGGGTATTTGTTGAATTATTTGAAGAATTTTTATTATTATTATTACTATTAGTATGATTACTAACAATACTGTGATCAGTATTTGATGATGATGTTGTTGATATATTTTGTGAATATATTGATGTGCCTGTTCCAGTTGTTGTTGTTGTTATTGTTCCAGTTGCACTTGAATGATTATTATTAGTATTATTGGAATTTATGATTATTTGACTAATTTGATTATTATTTGTAATATTGTGACGATTTATTTGATTGCCTTGATTAGACGCATTGGTAAATTGTTGTTGTTGCTGTTGTGATTGTTGATGATGATGATTTTGTTGTTGTTGTTGTTGTTGATGATGATTTGAAGCTGTTCTACCAATTATACCAATGCTTGGAGTTTGTGATGAAGTGTTATTATTATTAACTGATAATAATTGATGTGAACTGTGATGTCGTGTTAATACATGTTGTTGTTGTTGCTGCTGTTGTTGTTGTTGTTGTTGGTGTTGATGATGTTGAGTTAATGATTGAGAATGAAGATTTGGAATTACTTGAAATTGCATTGATGTTTGATTATCAATTGAAGATTTTTGTGTTAAATCTGTTGCTGAATCACGATTCCTTTGATCAACCCAACGTGAATAGAACTAAGTACACACACACACAATATAAATGAAATATTAATTTAACGAATCTTAATTAATATAATTTAATATTTTACCCTTGGTCCAACTAAAACATTTGGTGTTGTACTTGTTACTTGATTACTACCATCTGATCTTTTATCTGTTAATGATTTACCCATACGTCTCATTGGATGTGTACATGATTTACCATCGGCACATGTTGAATCTGGACAACCGCATTCTAATTGTTTAACTAAAGCAGCTTGCCTTGCCAAACGTTGTTTTTCCATTAATTGACTGACAATAGCTTCAACTGTTTCAGCCGTCTTACAAAAAATGAATTTTTAAATTTAATATTAAGAAAAACTACATGATCAGATTGTATACTCACTCTTACCGATATTTCAATATCATTTCCACCATCTGGATCATCTTCACTAAAAACTATTTTTTTTATAAAATAAAAAAAAAAACAAATTAAATTTTAAATTAAAAAATAAAATTAAATAAAACTAAAATTATAAATATAAAAAAAAAAAAAAAAACAAACAAAATCACTTACACATTGGCTTTAATTGACTGACTAACTCTTCTTTTGTCCATTCTTTTTTGTCACCCCATAATGAAAGACTTGGTGTTATTATAGCCATTTTATTATCATCTGGATATGGAACGTTCAAATAATGTACAAGAACAATATCCGGATTCTAAATTGAATAAAAAAAAAAATAACAAAAAAATAAAAATATTTTATATAAATAATCATCCAGACATTTTTCAAATCCATTTTAATTGGACTTTTCTTATTCAATTGTTTTTATTTTATTGTGAAATACAAAAAAAAAAAAAAAGAGCAACAGTCCAAGTATAATTTTCATTTGTTATTTAAAATAATAAAAAAGGACAACAAATAAAAGAAAAAGATAGAGAACATAGATAATGAAAAATAAAAATTAATTTTCATGTAAAGTTTAACATTAAGGAAATTAAAACTAAAAATGTTGTCCCGTTTAAAAAAAAAAAAAATATTAGAATTTTCATACAGACATGGCCAAATTTTTGTTCTGAAATGTCTATAAGATTAATTTCTTATTAAATTATTTTATTTAATTTTTGAAATATTGACTGTCGAGAAGTTTAATATTAGGATAAATTAACCCTTGAATAATAAAAAATAATAAATCAACTGCAATCAAATCAATTTCAATCACTTTTGTAATGAAAGGGTTAATTATTAGAAATGGCAAAAGTTTCACAGAATGTGTCAATTTCATATTTATTTAACCTTTTTCTAACATTATTTATTAAATGATTTAAATCTAATTTTTTTTTCGAAGTTTGTTTGGTTTGAGGTTAGGATTCAAATTAAAAACTATTTTGAAGGACCATTCGTTCTGTTGTTATAAAAGTTGGAAACTTTTAAATAAGAGAATTTCTGGACGAGTTTAACGAACTATGAAAGAAGCTTTCAAGATTACTAAAAATGTTAAAGATAATACCAGGCGAAATTTAAAATAAAATTGAAACAATTTATAAGTGGTTTTGTAAGGACCTATGTTCTCCAAATAATGCTTAATAACAGTTAATTCAATTTAATACTGTCTTTCCGCTGTCATGTCAGATTTCTTTCATTTTAGCAAAAATATGTTTGAAAATGAATGAACATATTTTTGAAGTCCTGATTATCTGGTTGATGTCATTAAGGTTCTTAGTTTTACTTTTTAATTTTAATTTTTAATATTTTTAATCAAAATCTCTGGGCTTTGTACCCCACAACATATCTAAAAAAGAAATTATTCTACATTATGAAATGAAGTTGTTGTTTTTGTTTGATATGAGGGGAGAGCTGGGGCATGCACCAGCCTAAGATTTGGGCAATAAACAAAAAGCTTTAACTTGTATAATGTAATCAGGAAGCCAAACTTCATCAAAAAATTAGCTTAATCTTATCCTAGCAAATTTGACAATAACATCCGTCCTTGCAAAAAAAAGTAAGGTCATTTATTTCCTTTACAATAATTTGATGACGTCTTCAACTAAAGAATTTACTGTTATACCATATAACATAATATCATTTTTTTTTTTTATAGTTCTGTTGTCAAATCTAATTTTCACAAAAAAAAAAACAACAAAAAAAAAATAAAAGAAAAAAAAATAGATAAAAATAAACAAGAAAACACTTACCTGTAATAGCCAGTAACACCTGCGATGAAATGTTGGTAAAATAGCTGAATGTACATAACATCCGTAAATGCACTGTAGAAATTTTTTTTTCCAAAAGAATTTCCAAAAAACACAAAATGAAAAATATAATGTAGCAGCAATTGTAGCAGCAACAGCAACATATATAAGAAAAGTAAAAGATAAAACAAAAGACAAAAAAAATTAGAAATTATTATTATAAAAAAAAAATTCAATGAAAATTTTTCTAAAAACTTATTGAAAAAAATTTATATATATGTATAATATCTAAAAGAATCGGAATTTCACGGTGGTTATAAAAGAATGTTACTAACAATTCTTGACTCTTATTTAACTTCAATATTGTTCTATATGTTTGTAAAAAGTGAAAGTGGAGAGGGGGTGACACTTATAACTTTTCATATATGTTGTAAGTATTTAACTGTATAAAGCGAAAGTTAAATTAAAACTCATAAATGTTTTGATTCCATTTCATATATACATATCTTTTAAGAATAAAAATAAAACAAAAAGGAGATAACAAAAGGTTTTACAGGATAACAATGATACAGTTGAATGACTGTATGAAAACTTACAATTTGGAAAAAAAAAAGATAAAAAGCAACAAGGCATAGCTAGTCAACAAAATATTCTATATTTTGTAGTTAATCTTAAGAGATATATAAAAGTTGAATCTGAATGAAAAAAGTAATATCTGAATGTATATATACAATAAATATAAGAGATATGAAATTTCGAGGAATTTTATTAAGTCAGATTTATGAGCTTTAAATGTGGTGTTTTGTTAACCTGCTTGTAACTTCTAAATATTTTTTTATAGACTTGTTTTTCCCACATGTCCGATTAAACATTGTGATTTAACCCCTCTATACTTTCTATTTTGTTATATAGAATATTTCATATTTAGGCATTCATAATTCATATTTTTTTTTTTTGTATATTCAATTTAGTTATAAAATATAAAAAAGAACATCAGAAAATATCTGATTCATCAAAATGAAAATAAGTAAAATATGGTACAAATCTAATAAAAAGAATTTGTAAAAACTAAAGAAAATTTTAAATGAAGTATAATTCAATATATGTAATTTAATTTAAAAAAATTTTTTTTATTTTATGATTTTTGTGGTTAATGAAAATTTGGTTTGAATTTTTTTTAATAATAAAATTGAAAAAATAAAACAAAATTATTAATATTAAATATTTGAATGATAGTAGCGTAGTGGTTAGAGTGGCGGCTTTTCAATCGAAAAGTCTTATGGGTTCAAATCCTGGTCAGGCCAAATCTAATTTCTATAAGTTTTGTTTTTGAAGCTTACAACACTTTAATTCATAATTAATCTTAAAATAATTTTTTTTCTCAAAATGTTCACAAATTTTTAATTCAAAAATCAACACAATAATAAAGGTCAAAATTTTAGATTTTTATTTGGAAAATCAATACAAACGTCAAACCGACATTTTAATTTTTCGAAAAAATAAGTTGCCAGCGCTGTGCTCAAAATTTTTAATTGTCTACGAGTAAATTTGTAATTGCTCGAAACTTTTTGCTCGTAAAAACCTAATAAGATTAATTATTATTTATAAAGATTTAGAAAGATGATGGAGGTCTACCGAACTTGCAAATACACTAATATTAAAGATCATCCATCAGTAGAATGGAACGAAATCTACAGTTAAACGCAATAAAATTTGGGCCACGCTTAGGAAGCAGAAATTTTCTACAAAAATCATAAAAATGATTTGAGCACTAAACGGCAATGCAAAAACAGTTGCATTTCTAAATGGTGAGCTTAGGTATCCAATCACAACAACAGTGGAATTCAGACAAATATCCACTTTATAACCACTGCTATTCAACAGTACAAGATTAGTGTATGAGACAAATAGCAACCAAAGAATCACTTGTCAACTGTTACAGAACAACTGTCAAATGCCAACTGCCAAGAATATGCTGATGAAATGGTACTAAAAAGCCACTCACCGAAAAAAATTCTGTAGAATCTGAAAGAATAAATCTTCAAACAAACACAAATAAGTCCAAGTGCATGAAAATCAACAGCACAAAACACTAATTTTCATGCATAATACCCAAATTTTTTCAAAGATAAAATTTATAAAAAGTTTGGTTTACATAGAAATTATGAAATTTTAGTAGTGATCACGAATTAAAGCTAGAATCGCTCTAAAACGCTTCTAAAGGCCTTAAGGACGAATTTAAAGTTTTTAAAAACAAAAATTATAAAAAATTTGGTTTTAAATGGAAATTATGAGATTTTAGTAGTGATCACGAATTAAAGCTAGAATCGCTCTAAATTTCGGGACACATTCTAACAACAAATTATGGCAAAAATAGAGATATAGAACATAGAATATCAAAAACCAGGAGTACGTTTCCAACCCTGCGGATGACATGAAAGTTAACACTCATAACACGCGAAACCAAAACTATCCATGAGGCGTATGTCATATTGGTGTTTCTCTACAGAAGCATTTCTCGCTACTATCTAGAATGTACAGAAACTACAAGTCTTTGTAAATAAATCTTTCAGAATATGATGTCGCATCTTCTGGCCAAAGCGAATATTTAACGGACAGGTTTTGGTAATGACGGATATGGGTCTTAA
The DNA here is from genome assembly GCA_963082915.1 of Dolichopus griseipennis. NCBI lineage: Eukaryota > Metazoa > Arthropoda > Insecta > Diptera > Dolichopodidae > Dolichopus > Dolichopus griseipennis. Next base: position 106,050,285 of record OY720442.1, read on the forward strand.
TAAAACAAAAGAAGTGAAAATGGATTGATCACATTTTTTAAAGTTCAAATTTCAGATTTGAATTCTTTGCAATCTTCGGTTATTTCAAAATTAAAATTTTTAATTTTCTTGTTTACGTTGAATTTTAGTGAAAAACACACACATTATTATAAAATCATAAAAAGTATTTTTTTTTAAAAGAAGAATGCATCTACATAAATACCTGGAACTCATCTATTTGAGTACTACTCCAAGTGTATCATTTAATAAACGTTAAAAAAAAATAGTTAAAATGTCGTAAAATTTTCCACAATAAAAAATCACACACAATTTTTGTATTCTTTTTTTTTGTGAAAAACTCATTTGAATATAACAGAGATTGTTATGGAGATTGGAGAATAAGAAAAAAACAGGACATAAATGTGAATATGGGGTATATGAACAAATAGATTACACTCAGTTTTAAATTGTTTTTTTTTTAAAGAAAGTGGTTAAACAAATTTTATGTCCAAAGAATTAAAACCTAAAATTGTTTTTTTTTTTCACTCATAAAAATTCCTGTTTTTTTGCAAAGAAATATTCGTCCCATTTTTCTTTTTTGTACTCATCAGGGAAAATGTGATAGTCGTAAAAACGGTACATTTTTTTCTTGATTTTCTCATCATTTTTTTGAATTTTTTTTTTTTTTTGAGAGAAGTTTTTTTATTCATTATTATTCGGAAAATTCGAAGGAAAATGGAAAAAATATTTTGTATTTTTTTCGAAAATTAAATATATAAAAAATACCAATGTAAATATTAAGGTATAATTGTATATATTAGTAAAAGGATATATAACACCTTTGAGAAATAATTTTTTAATATATAAGTTTTACGATTTTTTAATGGATGGTTCAAAATATTTTTCAAAAATTATTTCCGAAATTTTTCTTTTAAAAATTCTTGATTAGGCAGTAAAAAAATTTTCATAAAAAATGTTAAATAATAAATAAAAAAATATAAATAAAAAGAAAAATTGAAGAAAATAAATTGAATAATTTAGAAATTGAATGAAATAAAAAAATTTAGAAAAATTCGAAATTAAAAAATTTTTCAAATCTCAATTGATTAATATATTTTTATTTTAGTGGTCGAATTTATAACGATCACAAAATTTTATAAAAGAATTGAAAAAAAATTAAATGTGCAAAAATAAAATTATTCATCTTTTATTACTTAATCACATTTTGATTAAATTAAATTTTTTATTTTGATTTTATTTGTGAATCCCTAATGGTGTCTAAAAATAATTGGACTTATTTTATCTAATCAAGAATCAATTATTTGAAAACTAATTTAAAGGAAATAATATATATATTATGCGTTTAGTGATATTAGATGTATAATAAGAGTTACCAACAAGTTGTCCACTGTTTAAGGAGTCCAGTTTTAGAGGAGTCCTAAATTAGTTTTAAAGGATTTCAATAGTAGTTTTAGAATAGTCCTATAATGGTTTTAAAAAAGTCCTATAGTAAATTTAAAGGAGTCTTATAATATATTTATAGGAGTCCTATAGTAGTTTTTGAAGAGTCCCATAGTAGTTTAAGAGGGTTCCAATAGTAGTTTTAGAGGAGCCCTATAGTAATTTTAGGGAAGTTCTGTAATGCTTTAGAGGAGTTCAATACTAATTTTGGAGAAGTCCAATAGAAGTTTTAGATGAACCCTGTAATAGTTTAATAGTTTTAGAGGAGTCCAATTGTAGTTTTTAAGGGTTCCAATAGAAGTGTAAGAAGAGTCCTAAAGTAGATTTATAGGAGTCTTGCAGTAGATTAAAAGGAGTCCTATACTAGTTTTCCAGAATTCCAATAGTAGTTTTAGAGAACACCTGTAGTAGATTTAGAAGAGTTCTAATAGTAGTTTTAAAGCAGTCCAATAGTAGTTTTAGAGGAGTCCCATAGTACTAATACTTCCTAATTAAAGACAATTGAAATTGAACTATTGGATTCTTCTAAGGGTTTAGAAGGCACGCGAATACATTCAAATTTACTGGAAAAAACTGGATTAATTAGATCTTTAGACTGGAAGAACTTAGTCTTAATAAAACATAATATTTTGAAAAAAAAAAAATTGAGTCTCAGTAAACCTGAACTTATTCATTATTTTGATTACGATCTTATGATTTTAACTTTTGTTTTATTTCATTATCCTTTTCAAAATTCATGTATTAACCATTGATTAACCGTATACAAGCTGAATAGTCTAAATATACTGCTGGGTAGTCCAGTGGAGATTGATTTTTTTTTTGTACAGTTCATTTCCAATTCTCTTTTCAAAATCTCTTTCCCTCATCCTTATCCATAAAACCTTAATCACCTTAGTTTTTAAGAATTTAATTTGTTATAGTATGAAGTTGGAACTATTCAGTAAAAATCATAAGAGAACCTTGAATTTCGTTTCTTCATCTATATCCACAGTTCAACCCAAACAGTTCTTCTGTAAATATTTCCAGTTTAGTTTTAAAAGATTTGGTAAATTTAAAGTTTTGAGTTATAAATGGTTAGTTAAAGTCATAAGAAATTTCTCCATAAACCCAGTGCCGCTGTTTTAGCTTTTTTTAATTTTTACAATATTGAATTAAAGCTGTATACCAAGTTAATTGAAAATACCAAAACATGAAAATAATCATCAATTCTTAAATTCAATTTTTTTATTTAACTACTGTAATTTGTTTTCCCAAAGTTTTGGAGGTTTCTATGAAAAAGTATGAGATGAGAAAAACTATCACATAGAATTGATAGAAAAATGAGAATCGTCTGTTTTCATTGGCAATAACTTAAAACTGTTATTCTTTTGGCTTACTATAATTTAACTCTCAATTTTTTTTTTTTAATTTCTTTTAATTTTTTATTTTTGACTTTTCACTTTTTGTTTTGTATAAAAGTATGGCATGGCATGCCATAGGATTTTTTACAATCAGAATGAGAATCAAAAGAATTGTTTTTTTTTTATTCTATCAATTTTTTGTCTGAGCAATTATTTACATGGGGGAGGTTTACATTCATTCATTCAATCTTGTTATACAATAACTCTTCGAATATGTTTTTTGTTTTTCTTTTTTTGAAAAAAAATTTGTAAGTTGAAAAATTGTTGTAGAAATAAATGAAACTATGTAATATATATAGATTTTTATAGATTTTTTTTTAACGGATTTTATTATTTCAGAATAATAAAATCGAATCCCTCATGATATGATTTATTTCAATCTTTTACTTATTTTTAAGAATATTTTTTTTTTTAATGATTGTTGTTTTAAGGATTGTTACATTAAAAAAAATTGTGGAATTCTTTTGTTTCTCTTGTATTAATTATAATATCTGACAGAGGTTATTCCTAATTTACGGGGGAAAAAGTTTGTTTGGTTAGGGTAAGTGACTGGTCCGGTTCTCATGTAGTAGTATATTAATATAGTTTTGCTGTCACTTCCGTGACCACAACACTTATAGGTTATTTCAGATTAGTTTTAGATCTAGTCTAATATAAGCCTTTTAACATTCAGACATGTTACTATTTCTCTCGGTTGCTTATCTGCTAAATTGTTTGGATGGTTGAAATCATAGCTTTTAAGTATTATTCTTAGAAATAACTGGCGTTGGACATTTGAAGCTCTGTCCGCCGAAGGAGCGGCATGATAAAAATCAGTATGGAATACCAATATTGAGAATTTTATTTTAAAACAAAGGCTTATAATATAAAATTGTGGAATACGGGAATTAAAATTGTTAAACATAGAACTAATTTAATATAATATTCTAGTGAACAATCTATGTTCTAGTTCAAAGTTGGTTAAAGGATTCTTCAGGTGATGGGGATATACCCTTTATTTTACTTAATTATGTAAAGATAATTCCCCTGATTTAACTTTCAGAAATAACATAACAGTAGCCTAATTTTTATTAAGGGTTTTCTTACTATACGAAGTTCAACGCTTTGATTGATGGTCTTCAAGGTCTTCAAAAATATTTTCTGTGAATCCTCTATATCATCGTCAGTGCAGACTTATTAGAATATTTCCAAAACTGAAGTTTATTGTTACCAGTAAATTTATCTAACAATTTGCCGTTAGTTTTACTTTTTAATGTAAAGCAATTGTTTAAAGTTCTAATCATATAAATCTTATACGTCAAAGCCCACTCAAAAAACAAGCCTGGGATTGACGAACTTCAGAAAAACTTCAGAACTTTTATTACTTTTATTATTCAGAATTTTTTTCTCCTTTTTTTACAACAAAATTTCCTAGACTCACTCTGTACATGTTTTATAATTTAAGTTTTCTTTTAATTTAACACTGTTAACACAATCTTTTTTACAAAAACATCGAAGCACATTGAAAACACTTTAGGATATGCATGCACGAATTATTTATGGAATTCTTCAATTTTTTTTCCAATATTTACAGTTTTTTTTCCTCAAAGCTGTCGACTTTTTTTTTTCTTCAATTTTCTTTTAATAAAAAAAGTTTTTTTTTTTGTTGCACAAATAAAATTTTTTTTTTTTTCAATCGCGAGTAGAATTAATTATGGAGAAAATTGGCAAAGATTGCCTTCTTTCAATTAAAGAAAATTAAGAAATCAAATTGATATAAGAGTCAATTAGAAAATGAAGAAAATGAAAATTTTTCAAAATATAATTAAAAAAAAAACTTTGGGTATTAAATAACTAATTTAAATAAAATTTTCAAAAAACTACATACCTCAGTTCCTTGAACTTTTAATTTCATGTGATCTTCTCTAGTTGTTTTACCATCTTTACGTTTTTTCCAACAATAACCATCACGTCGATATCGAACTTTCTTTCTCGAATACAATAACAATGAACCGCTTTTTGGCCTGTAATAAGAAAATTAATTAATAAAAATTCAATTATTATAATATTGAAAAAATTATTTTTAAGTAATAAATTATATTAATTATGCAAGAAAGTGTTACAAATTGAATATTGAATGCTCAGAATAATAAATATTTTTGTGATTTATATGTTTTCTGTTAATATTTTTATGGAATTGAATCAAGAATAGGGTATTGAGGTCACTTGTTATTTTCTATATCAAAATATTTGTCACTTCCCCACGCAAGGAAACTTATGTAAGAACCCGATGTCACATGGTTTCCTGCTGTTGTTTTTAGCATTTGATTAATTTAAGCTAATACTATGCGTCTACAGGTATTATTAGGACACCCGCGTATTCTACCTCCATTCCAAGACCATCGAACTTATGTTGTTGCGAGTTTTCTTAGCGATATGCCATATTTAGATCCATTTGTTCTTTCTTTGTTGCCACAGCAAGGTTTCTTCTTCTTTAATTTTACATGTATTATATAAGCACAGTTTTTACACAAGCATTAAAGATAATTTTTTTTCCTGGTTTTCGGTATTATGCGTTGGTTGCTGGTGCTATGCTTTGTTTTTATAAATGCTTGGATCGACTGCGTCTTTTCGTGCCAGTCTTTTAAATTTTTCTAGTTTGGCCTGCATATCGGTGATACTGTCTGCTAGAAGTATTATCGCGTCTGCATACTCTAAACACCGGCGAAGTTCCAAATAACATCTCTTTTCTCTTTACAGACTGTGGACATTATATTTGTTTGACACCCGTATTATTCAAGAAGAATTCATTGATATTTGCGTTATGAAGAACTAATGATAGTTCAGAGTTTTCGTACAGTTCAATTATTATCCGGAATATTTTATACGGCACGTCTTTATCATTTAGTGCTCTCCATATGGCAACTCTTTTTAGAGTCTCGTAAACTTTCTTAAAGTCATCAAATGGGGACCACCATCAAATCGATTGCTCATAACAGATGTCATAATATTATACAGTTATTTAAAACTGGGGCAAATAAGTAATACAGTTATTTAAAACTTGTGATAGATAAAAATAACTTAAAAATGCTTAAATCTTAAGTTTTTTTCAATAAATTAAATTTGTAAAATTACCTTCTACTTTTTTAAATTTTTATAAGTTTTATTTTTATTTTGTAGGTCTAAATAAATACTATTTGGTTTAATTCTGTTAATATTTATTATTTATATTAAAATTAACAACAAGTCAGGAATTCCAGGAAGCAGAAAAAAAAAATTAAGGATAAAACCACCCAACAAAATAATCATAATTATTATACGTCTCCTTTTTTTAATCTCTTCAGTTCAATCATTTAAATTATGTTTACTGTGCCCACAAAAAAAACAAATAAAATAAATAAAAAAAGTAATTTAAATTAACACTGAATGTTAAGTGTAAAGGATGAACAGTAAATTAACATGTACGTAAGTATTACAGTGGTATACATAATAATAGGGCAATTAGTACTACTTTTACCAATTTGACAGCCGTATTAAAATTATTTCTATGTTTTCAACACATTAATCTATTTATGATACATATGAACTCCAGGGTATGCATCGGATCAGCATCAAAAAGGTTTAACAAATCGGTTTATACATAGTTAAGACCTCTATATGTCAGAAAGATAGCTCGAAAACTAACAGGGTGACAACTTTAAAATTTAAAGTGTTTCTTTTTCAGATATTATAGATTTCCTGTCAATCTTCTCCTATGTTAAAATCGAACTACAACTTCGTAAAGCCACTTTACGAATTTTTAAAACCTATTTGCACATATTTAAACAAACAAGACAATAATAGGTAAAAATTAAACAGGGCAAGTTATATAATCGGATGCAATTTATTAAAGTTTCAAAATGTTTAAGCTTCGTAATAATCGAGATGCCATACAACATTTGGAGTCGTGAATTTATTTCTGCAAAACCAATAACACTTCGAAGTTGATATTACAAATAACCAAATAAATTAATCACATAAGTGCAATTCCCAATATTGAGTTTATTCGGACCAAAGATTAGTGTAGTTGCCATAAAGATTTCTGGGTTCAGACTACGCGTATCGTGCAAATTAAATACGGAATGTATTAGGTCAAGCAATTTTAGAGAAGTTGAAAAATATTCAATCCAAATAATTTCAATAAAGTGATGTATATATATATTTCATTATAAAGGGGTATCCGAGAGTTGACATAATTTTAAAATAAGTGATACATTACAAATTTTATATGTTTTAAAATCTTTTTCTTTCATTCAATTGTTGACCTCGAGTATTCTTGACATTTTAAAGATTGACTCCTTTAAGAAGTCTTATTTAAAATCGAATAAGAAAAACAAAAACGCATATAGCCAAGCTACTAGTTCCATCTTTATACCTGTGCATACATATATGACATCAGGTATATTAAAATTGCTCCTCCGTTATTATATAATTTTACAACTATTATAAAGTTAAATTCCGAATTTTTGAAAAATTTCCATAAATTTCGTTTTTACTTTCGGAAAATTTATTTTAAGGAACAAATTTCAAATATCCATAACTCCTATCTAATTAACTAATTCAATGTCTACACAATTATGTATACCAGTGTAGTTAAAATGTTTAAGTAAACATTCATTTATTTTGGAAATAAGCTAATTAGAGGGATCAGTGTAGTTAACCTTCATACCAATAATTCTTTTCTTATTTGTAAATAGTCTCATTTACAAAATATATATACATATAAGTATGTATGCATTTGTATGTTAAGTTTATTTGTGTGAAAAGGATTTACGTAACAAATATATCTAGTATTATCTCATATAAAGAACTATCCTGTAAACTGTTCAACAAAAGTATCTCTTTAATGGAAAAAAAAAACTGAAGTAAAGCTCACATACATTATGTATTGTATCTATAAATTGCTAGGGTGTAGATCAGATGAACCGAAATTATATAAAAAAAAATGTTTATTTTTTTTTACAAATTACTTTGGACAGAATATTTATATGAGTTTCATATTTGGACATGAACCTGAAAGAGACCTCAGAAATCTACCCATATTATAATTACCATATAATTAGCTTATAGCGGTTAAATAGTTAATGACCTGAAATCTGTGTATGGGTTATTTTTTTAAACAAATTGTAATGTTTATATTTATTTATATTTTTTTTTCATTACATATTTTGATTATTTTGTTTTTAGGGGGTGATTAACTCTATTGGAATGTCTTTTTCATTTAAGTCGATTTCAGTGTTAATATTAAAAAAGTGAAAGAAATGTTCATTAGTTTTAAGTAAAAAGTGAGTAGTTAGCGCTGCAGTTAATTACAAAAAAACTCCAGCGCTCGATAAAATTTCACATTTAAGCTTTTTATTACCCGTATGACTATAAGTCAAAAGGGTATACTAAATTTTATACTACGTTCGTGCGGTAAAGAAGGAGGGGGGTAGATATAGACTCAAAGAAGGTATGTCTGTCCGTCTGTCCACCCGTCTGTTTCTCCGCACTATACAACCTTTTTAAATTTAAAGATAAGAGTTATTGAAATGTCTTTGGAGGATACAGAAATTCCACAAATAGTTCAAAACTAGATTAAATTAACAGCATTTAATTTAAAAAATATACGAAGTTTCACCTAGAATCAAATGTCGTTTAACTTATTCCTAATCGTTAAGTAAAACTATGCATTGGTAAATGCTAAACCAATGCAATTTAGTATAGTATGGTACATTCTCCTGAACCCGATCAATCTTTTAGTTTTTCTGACAAATTTACTAATTTTAAAGATATTTTCTCAGTTGCTTCAGTTTTTGTGTTTTTTAATTCGCCTTATTTAAGTTTTTTTTTGTAATTTGATGGCTTCTTTAATTCATAAACTAAATGAGTGTCTTAAGCAATTTAGTTCGTTCTTTTTTGTACCTAAAAATATAAGTCGAATTTTTTCGATAAAGTTCCGACACTTGAAAAATTGTATGAATTCTGAATTGCATAATTTTAGAAACTTAATTGCTTTATTTTTCGCCACATTATTTGATTTATAAGCTTCGTGGATGTTTTGTGTCAACTCCGTTTTAAAAACTTCAATTTAAAATTGAAAAAACATTTCATTTTAATTATATTTTAATAGAAATTTAATATCTTCATAAATTTTAGTTAATTTTCAGCTAGAATACAATTACGAGTAATGGTTCGTGTATTAGCTAACTGCTAGCAAAATTCTTACAATTCCATATTTTGGATATATTTGGATAAAAACCCTTATTTTCTTAAAGTTGTTTAGGTCAAATTTAATTTTGATAAGAAGGTTTAAGTTAAAAAAGCACAAAACAATACAGTATTCCTAGATATATTTTTGTTAAGTGTTTAAGTGTTGTTCAACTGTTATAGAAACTAATAAACCTCTTTATAACATAATTACATGTTAGAACAAGTGGAAGCTACTAGACATATTATATTCTTACTATTAGAAATGATCTTAATGAATTCCATTTACATTTAATACGTGATTAAATACTAGACGTTGTAAATTTAGAAACGTCTTAGATATTGTAATTGTTTTACAATTGATTATAAGGTATGTATTTATATATCTGTGAGTTATATTATTAAATTAAATTATTTGTTTATATTTTGTATTTGCTTATATTTTTATATGTATGTACTCAAATTAAAGTGTTTTATATTACAGATATAGGATTATTAGATAAGTCGACTTGAAAGCCTGATATTTTTTTACTAGCCTCTCGAATAAAATTTCAGAACTCTTACCACTGTTGCACTCAGCCGTAATTTGTTAAAATCTCCCACTGATTGTAAAATATTAATTTGTTTTAGAATGCGAGTTTTTAAACTATTGTATACAAAATGCATAATATATAAATAAGGATTGACCCTATAATATTAAATTCATATTACATCATTATTATTACACTGTATTTTTACCCAATTTTTATTTAAAAAAAAAAAAACACAAAAATGACCTCATTTTCATTTATTTTTAATTCTTCTCTTACTACTGGTTATTTTGGTTAATTATTTTTATTTTAACCACTATTTTTAAAACATTTAATATCCATTCATAAATTTATTTAAAAATGAAAATATTTTAAATTAAATATAATACACATATACAACATTACAAGTCTCTTATATTAAAAAACAAAAAAAGTTTAAAAAAATAATAAGGGTAGAAATTAAACTTAAATTTTACTGAATTAAAATAATATATAGAATAAAAATAAAAAAAAAACAAATTATATTTAAATATTTAAATGGTAATGAAAATCAATTTTTAAAAAAATAAAATAATAAAAAATGCAACGAGTTATTTCGCGACCTGATGCATTTTTATTTATATAATATATATTTTTTATTTATTTATTTATTTATTTATTTTAAATGTATGTAATTAATTTTTTTTTTTTTTTTTTGTATTTATTTTTATATTTGGATTTTTATTACATTTTACGCAAATAAAATATGAACTAAAATTAAAATAATATTATATGATGATGAATTAAAGAAGAATTCATTGAATCACATTGAATGTGTGTATATAATATTATATAATATGAATTAAATCATTGAATGAGTAAATGAATGAAAGTAAATTAATTTATATTAATTGAATTTATAAATAAGATTATATTTATAATTAATTTAATATAAAATGCAATATATATATATGGACACTTATATTTTTAATTTATTATCTTATATAAATTTTAATACAATATTTAATTATACATATATAGGAAATTGTCACTTGATGATTTTGTATTTTTTTTTTAATTAATTTCATTTAAAATATTTAATTTTTAAGTTGTTTATTATAAAGGTATTTTTGGTTTTTATTTAAATAAAATGATATTGGAATTTATTTTTAAATATTTTGAAATTATTAATTCAACTCATAACAAGAATGAAATATAATAGATTTTTAAGTTAAAGTAGTCTTCGGAAGTGAAATTTTTTTCTTAAAGATGGAATTAAACACCCTTATAAGTTTACAAACTTTATTAAAATAAGCTTAAAAACCATATAGATATATCCAAATTCTACTAAATTCTATAGAAACTTTATTAAAATAAACTTAAAAACCATATAGTGATATCCAAATTCTACTAAAATCGCTATTAGAAAATAAATTGAGTATAGTATCCTTTGGGTAACATTGATCGACTAACAAGAGATTAACCAATATCGATTCGGTTTACTGATGCCTATACAAAATAATTAAACATTTATTTCGACGATTGGGTTTTAATATATATATTAATAATTAATCTTTCTTTTTTTTAAATATGACATCCAATTTTCCCCATCTCCACAATTCAACAATCCCAAATATCCTCAACATAAAACCCGAAATCCTTCCATATTCCCATTTTCGTAATCAAACTGTACATTTGTATGACCGCTCTCACCCTAAATTGGTTCTAAAAGGGTCATTGCTTTGGTGTGTTAATGTCACACAGTTGCAATGGGTGGCGTTCGAGCTTTTCACTGTCCCTCGTAAAAAATAAAAAAAAAAATTTAATAAAATCTACATGCGATGTTTAGTATTGACCAAAAATTGATTTAATTATTTTTGAATATTTTTTATAATTTTGATATGTTATCAACATGACTTTTACAGTGTGATGCGCAATCTTAGTGTTAAAAGCATTTAAAGTTAAAAGTATTAATAATGAGAAACATGGAAATTCAAATCAGATGGAATCAGAACTGTGGAGTTGGAAATCAAATGACTCCGAAAGCAACTTTTCTCATCTCTTAAACCGACTGCGACTCCCACTCTTTAATAAAGCAAGTAATGAGTAATGCATAACGTCAGCCTTATAAAACCTTATATACTTATACTAAATAGCATAACACAAACAGTAAATCTAAGAACCATAAAGAATCTTTATTACCTTTCTATAGAAAATAGTATACAATTTAAATAATTTAAATTGGAATTAAAATTTAATTATGTAAATATATTAAATAACAATATAAAATATAAAAAAAAAAAAAAAATATTTAATTAATTATTATACAAATATCATTAATTCATCCTTCAAATCTTCAACACAATACTAAACCGAAGTAAAAATAAAACAAATTATTACAAAATAATAAACTGTTAACTGTTAAAACATTAATACATATAATTTTTAAATTTAATTTTTTTAGGAATATAAAGCTTCAGCCCCTTAAAATTCTAATTTTTGATTAAGTAAGTTTAATATTTAGAATTTATGTACCTACGGAAGTTGTGGCAAAGATTAATGATTGAAATTTTGCCAGTCCTCAAAATTTGTTTATATAAATTAGAGCGATTTAATTAAACATAAAGAAATTAATTTTCTTCGGAGTCGGATTGTTCTTATATTTCGACTCCGAAGTATATCTAACAATAATGTAGACGATTCCGACTCCATAGTCTTAAATGAAATAAATTTATTATCCTTAAAAAGACTGATTCAAAGTCGTATTAGTAACTATTATATTATGTGGAAATTAAATTTTTATAGGAATATCTATACTCGTTATAATTACCAAAGAAGGGAATTTTAGAAATTTTTAAGGAAATTTAGAATCCTGCTCTGCTTATGGCTAATTGTATACTGCAAATTCTCAAGCAACTAATTCTGCGGATTTAAAAATTTAGAATTTATTAGGACCCAAACAGAAACAAACCTGGGAAGAAATTAGTTTATAAGGAAGTTCTTTTGTAACACTTTTATATTCATCAAGGAGGCTTTTAAAATAACATAGAGGACGAGGAGTAGGGTTACTCTTCTCTAGAAATCTCTTTAAAACGCGCCGATTTTCTAATGCTAGGTGGTATAGTAAAAGACAACAAAATGAAAAATTAATGTATTTAAAAAAAATTAAACTCAGCGACCCTACAATGACTCTTTGTGCAATTGCACGGGGTTTTCCTTTGGTATACATAAATTTCTATGCAACAAAATAAGTTCAAATTCCTTTAATTTTAAATAGAGTTTTCCTCCTTTAATAAAAATATTGCTAAGATTAAAATTGCATTTATTTATTCCGAAGTATTATTTCTTTAAGATAAATCAACACTCAAAATAAATATTAAATAACAGAAATCATTTAAAAAAGTTTAACATAGAATACTAACCTTGTTCTCACTTCCTTTGATTGCCATTCGGAATGTTTATCAAAGCTAATTAAAATGGCTGCGATTTCCTGTAAAATAAAAAAAAAAAATTTTTAAAAGTTAATTAATTAAATTTTGTCTAGAAATTATTATAATTTTAAATATAAACATTCGCTTTAATAAATAATATATATTATATAAAAGATATTTATATATATTTTTATATTTTACAATTTCTTTGAACTTTATCAAAAAAAAAAATTTTTGAATTACATCCAAAAAAAAAATTTCCTTAAAAGTTCAGTTATTTTACTTCCAATATTAAATTGTACTATATACATATATACTTATACAAATAATATCCTATTTTGGAATAGGAGCCAAAAAAGGACCTTTTATATTACATAAAAAAAAAAAAACAAGAAAAACAAAAGAATAAATTCTTTAAGAAAAAGAAAACTCAAAACAGAGTAACTTTGGAGAAAAACAAACATTTTCTTTTTCAAAATCTCCACCTACTTTTCATTTTAATATATATATGTATATATATATACATAATAATGTATAGAGAAAGTAAAAAACCACCGCCCACTTTATGTTATAAAATTTTATATATCCGGATTTTATTTCCTTTACTTTTCAAAAAAAATAAAAATTTTATTTCTATATATATAAAGTATATATACATGAAAAAAAATTGTTAGTATTCATACGAGTATAGTTAAATTTGACCAATGAATAAGACGAAAGGATCCGTTTTTTAAATAAAATTTAATACATATATATATATATACATTTATTGTATATTTTACTGGAAGTTTAGAATTTTCAATACTTCCTACTTCAAATTTTAAATAAAATTTTTGATAAAAAACTTTTATGGTGCGTATAAAAATTTTTTGAACATATGAATTACATATATATGAATATACAATTCATATACATATATATTCATTTTTTAAATTTAAAAATATAGTACATGAAATTGAAAAATAATCTGAATTAAATGTACTACTAATACTTTAAGAAAAATTCAATTGAATACTACTGGACTCATCAGTTGGCAAACTCTTGATTTAACTTTTATTAATTCTTTTAACTTATAAGAAATTTTACGAAAATCTCCTGTGAGTTACAAGAATCAATTAAAAATTTTTTCATTGCGTAATAACTAAATTAGAAAAAAACAACACAGTTTTAAAAATACATATGAATTTGTTTACCATAAAGGGGTACATACACGGCGTAACATGTTACGCGAATATTTGAGTTTTACCACACACGTAAGAATGTTTGGCTGAATTAAAGTTTTTATCTATGAGTCAAAATGGATAGTAATGCATCCGAACCAACTATTTTATCGATTATTTTAAATAAAAAAAAAAATAAAATAATCTTAAACTCTGAACTAATGATTGGTATTTAAAAAGATACAAATTATCTTATCAATGTTTGTTAGATGAAGTAAGGTTATTGTCACCATTGGATTTTAAGAACTTTCACAGAATTGACTTTGAAATATTTGAGTATGGATTTTGAGAACATTCACAGAATGGACTATTATTAATTTTTTTTTATTCTATAAAATTAAAAACAAAATAAAAATAAAAAACCATTTTTAGTATTATAAATCTATTACTTAACATTTGTTTCTGGACATGTTTCACCCTCAAAGTTTATTTTATGACTAAAATTTTATATTAATAATTCAAATATTACGCAAACGGCCGAAATTAAAAATCTTTTGAATGAATGTTGCGCGTAACATGTTACGTCGTGTACTTGCCTCTTAATAATTTTTTATAAATCGAACTAATTTGTATTTTTTAGTATTTTAAACTAATTCATTATTTGAACAAATTTATTTTTGAAAAATATTCACCTTCAAAAAATGACACAAATCAGATTCGATTCTTAAATAAAATTAATATTTAGACCATTGTAATACCCTTAACATATACAACTTAATTTAATTGAAAGAGAACCTCACCTTTCCTTTTAAACAAGAATAGAATAAATTCAAGTAAAATTAAACTTAGATTTTATATAATCTATTATTTAAAAGAGACATATAAACTTTCTTGAACCTTGAATGATGACAAAAAAAGTGTTAAATCACTATTAATTGTACATTCAAATAGTGCTTGAATTCTTCTCAATAAAAGTCTGAAACCTTTTGATGAAAAAAAATACATCAAATTGACATGTAATATCTGTTTATCTGTTAAACTTTTATATAAATACAAGTATTAAACCCAAATTTGTACCATATTAGTAATAAATAAAGGGTTTTCAGGATAATTGGAAATGTTTAGGAATCAGTTGTTTCACTTGATTATCGAATATTTGGTTGGGTTGGTGAAACACGCTCTTGACCACAGGTATTGTTCGGTTTTAAAAATTCTTTTCGATTTCTAATTCCTATACAAAATTTAAATTATATTCTCTACATGTTTTTGAAAATATAATAAAATGTAGAGAATTTAGAATGTTATTTAGAGTTTAAGATTTGAGTTTAAGAAGCTACTTTAAGATTTTATAAAATGTGCTTTAAATTTTGCATCCTTATGCCCCAATTTGAGTCCAGTTGTTAGAGTAAAGATTTTATGTGAATTCATTCTTAATCCAGTTTATAATAACCATTTGTAAATGATCGGAATGAGATGCCAAAGTTATCTGCAGCTCATCGCAAATTTTAAATCCGCTTGTAAACTGAGCGATACACTTTTCCTAACAGGTTGTTAGGGAAAGTGTCTAAATGGACTGAAGTATGAGAAGAAACAAAATTTTTTGCGAATTTAAGTTTAAAGAAACCAACATTTAAACGGACTTAAAGATTTCTACACTTCATTGTTGCCAGGCTGGTTGGACATTGAGTATAGAAATTTTTTACAACCTTGGTAAATGCAATAAAACTAATTAGTAAATATATTTGATATAAGAGTTTAAAATATTTTTATAAAATTTAAAAAATCTCAAATCTTGTGCCATAAATCATTTACATTATGTCATATTCCTAAATTTAAAATTTTATTTTAAACATTTTTATTTTATATAAAAACCACATTTTTTAAATAAAAAATTAAAGTTTAAAAAAAAAAATGTAAAAAAAACAACAAAAGTGGAAAATCTGAATAAGAATTAGTTGTTTTTTTTAAATTTTACATACTTCTTGGCTGTGTGAGAATTAAGTTGTGACAAACTATTTCTAAAATTTAAAGACAAGAATCTGAAAAAGAATCTGAAGAAATAAATTTTTGCATATTCATGCAAATATTTTCATTATTTTTTTTTTTTTTTTGTACGAAAACATTGCATTTTTCTATTTTTTTTTTTTTTCTCATCTTTTGTTTAATTTTTATATAAATACAACTATTCTTCAGATTTAAGATTATTTTTAAAAAATATACATGAATAAGTTCTTGAACACATATGACAGAAAATTTTTTACAATTTTTTTTCATCCTCTTTTTCGTTCCAAGAAAACAGGATGTGTGCCAGCCTTAAAAATATTGTGTTGAACAAAAACCAAAATGATTGTCATAACTTTTTAAATTTTACTATTTTGGTTAGCTTATTAATACATACAATGACTTTTTGTACTTGAATTTTGTATTTTCTAAATTTTATGTTTTTTTTTTGGAGGTTATGAACTCTTTTTTAACAGAGATCAAAATATTATTCAAAATTCAAGAAAACCAAAGATAAATAATTTGCATAATAATTGTTATTTGAGATTAAAAATACAAAAAAATATATTAATATCTTATTAAGTAGTTAAGTTATTTGATATTTATTTAATTGTTTTTGTAATCTTTTTTAAAGACTTTAATTTTTAATAATAAATTGAATGAAACCTCCTAAAAATATGCAAAATTTTCAGAATAAATAATTGATTTTATGTATTGATTCAAAGCGACAAGGAGTGCAATTTTTAATCGTCGAGTATACTTTCCAACAATTAAAGGGAAAGAGAAAAACTACAGATCGAGAAACAACAAAAATGGAATGGCTCTAACAGCTTTCTAAAAACACACTGGCCATTAGCAAAAGCCCCAACATATAATATAGGTTAACGTAGTTTGGAAACACAATTTTATAGGTTACGTTTAGGACACACGCTAAAAAATTTTCAAAAATACTAACAATTTGCCACCATTGTGGAAACACGTTGTCCATCAAACATGCTTTTTATGAATGCCAATTAACTAACACTATATTACTTAATAATAATCGAAGTTCAAATGGAATCTTAGTTCCTGTAGTAGAAAGTGAGGTTAATATACAGAATTAATAATTTTAATCGTCTATCTTTCGTTTCTTTTCGTTTCTTTCTCTTTTTCTAATTAAAATTTTTTCTTTCTCCTTCTGTCTTTTCATTTAAAAATAGAATTTCAACTGTTATGTAACTGTAAAGTTAAATTCAATTTCTAGTATTTAAAATCTATAAAAAATTTTAATTCATACTATAATATGAATTACATTGCTGTAAAAATAAATGTAATTGTAAATAAAAATTGTAAATAAAAACATGATATGTAAATATGAAATGTAATTAAAAATAGTAATATATAATAGGCATAAGTTATTCCCATAATGGCCTTTGTAGCCGAGCGAAATAGTAATATTGCTCTAGTACCTTTTTTGTAATATTCGAATTTAAATAAATAAATAATAATTGAGAAAAAAAACAAATTCTTAAAAATAATATTCAAAATTGAATGAATTGCAAGATTAAAAAAAAATTGTTAAATAATTAAATTAAATAGAATATAGATTAGTTAAGAAATCTAGTAAGTAGTCTCAAGATTGTAACTTAGAAACGATAATAAGTTTAAGTAAGTACATTGATTGATTAAGATACCTATCAAAATAGTTTTGGCCCTTTCAACTGAAGGTTTTACTAATATATTAATTATATCAGCAGAATAACTAATAAAAATATTCGAAATTCAGGAAATACTGAAAAAAATTTTGCCCAAAATGGAAGAAATATATAAACATCAAAAATGAATACGAAAAACTTAACGAACAATTTGATATGGATTATAACTGTAATAGATTTAAGATATCATAAGATGAGTTGTGAAATTTAATAAAGATTTCTTAAGATACTGCATAAAACTTAAACTAAATTAAGTCAAATTTAAATAGTCTTAATCAATCCTATGATATTACAACCAAATAAAAGAGATTTAAAAAACGTAAATGCAACAATTTTAAATGCAAAAACAAACATTTAAATTCGTCATTTATAATTTATAATACGCCTTCCCTTATATGTATTTACATAGTGCTTAACATAAAAATTTAAAAATATTAGTTTGTGAATACTTTAAACTTTGTTCAGATTATTTAAGATTCGTACTTATCAAAGCGCACACAATAAAACTTGACGAAAAATTCAGATAACGAAAATTTACTTCCGTCTATTATAGTTGTCACAATGACACTTCGAAAAGTCGTGCAAATTCTAATAAGCTGTCGTTTTGAGATATCTAAATACCATTATAAGATCTACTTATAGTCTAAAGTAAATTGTATTCAGAATATAACTGTAAAATATTATGCTGAATATTCACGTTGAACTTGGTTTTGTACTCGCAACTACTTCAGTTCTCAAAAAACGGAATATACTTAATAAAAATAAATAAAATGACATTTAAGTTGTACAACTTCCTCATACTCGATGTTTTTATTTAAGGGAGGAAAAAACCTTCAAAAGGCATCTGAAATACTAAACCCCCGGTAGTGTGAGATTTCTACTCACCGAAACAATCTCCCCCCCGTAGCCAAAATAATGAAATTACCCTAGTTGCTTGCGCAATATTGTGGCATAAAAATAGCGACAAGAGATAAATGTCATTTAAGGGTTGAATGGGAAACCCAAAACGTATAAGTTGACTCCTTTCTTGAAGTTTTCTAAATCATATGTATTTGGAAACACAATGGATTTTTAGCATACTATTTTTAGTTTTTTCTGAAGTATTACTTAAAGACGTTAAGTCAATGATATACGAATTGATAATACGAACAGTTTCTTTTTGTATCTTATCCAAATATTGAAAAAAGGTCGAACAAATATGTGAGATTTATACGCAAGTTTCGGCCGAATGTAGTTTTTGTAAAATTAAAGTATTTCCTATTCCTTCTTGAGAATCCCAGGCATTTCTGCGAATTTTTTTTGACCGAAAATATGCAGTCGCTCCACATAAGTTTTTGCGTTCCAGATAAGTTTTTTACTTTCATGCCAAAGATTTTTAAGGATTCGGAATTTTGAATACCCACGATACAACTTAAAATATAAACTAAAAACTTTCCAAATTTCAAAATATAGTTTTAAAATTTGCCAAGACGCGATACAATTTCTCAAGTTCGCGGAAATGTTGTACAACCAATTCTGACGTGTATGAGGTATTATTAAAATCCAAAAATAAATTGGGTGGAATAAATTTGAATATTATAAAAATTAATATTCGATACTCTCATTTTATACTAATTATTGAATGTATTATATATATGTATTAAAAAATTTATAATTTTAATATTTACAGAAACCCTACCTGTCAGAATTAATTTTGTAAAAAGTGGGACACTTTTGTTTTTATTTCATTTCAAATCCAAAAATTTATGAAATTGAACTTGAAAATAAATATTTTATAATTTTGTTCTTTTAAATATATAAAAATTCAACAGGCCTTAAAAAATTTTAATATTTTTTATATATATATATATTACATATTTGTATAAATTTTATTCCAATTTTTTTCCACCAATTTTATTTTTTTAAAATATCAGGAACTTCAATTACATTTTGGTGGTAATAATTATGTCCTAAAAATTTTTATTATTTTATTTTCAATCCAGAAATACTTATAAACCACAAAATATTATTTTATACCCTTGAATTGTGTCGATATTTCAAAATAAAAAAAATAATAAAAATAAAAAAAAATATATGAAATAAAAAAAGGACGAAAAAAGGAGGATATAATATAAAAAAAAAAACACACATACCAATATTAAATTGAATATTTGATTCGATATAATCGTAAAAAAATTTACATGTTTCAATGTGTTTTTTTTTTCTCTTTATATATATATATATATACCATGTCATGAATATGTTCACAATTACATATACATGTCAATAGATTTGTCATGTTCAGAAAAAAAAAAAAAAAAAAAAGAAAACAGGGTACAACACCACCTGACGACATATTTTTATATAAAAATATTGTTAAATTTAGATGATTTAAATTTTAAAAGGAAGTACAGTTATTAAAGTACTCAACTCACTATATGTGACATATGCAGATTCAAGAGTTCTGCAAAATCATTGATCAAAAAATTATCAAAGGACTTTACAATGCACTTCCGAAACTTCAAAATGGATTTATTTGATTCTAGCTCTTTTGTTAGGAATGATTCTGTTTAGGAATTAATTTAAGGACCCTAAAGATATAATTTAGGAATAAATGTTAGGAACTTCTATAAAAATTCCAAATCGTTCTACTATTAAAATGAAACATTTTTGGGGGGAGAGTCTAAATTTTCCCGTACCCCATTTTATATATCTAGCACATTTTGTATATGTGAAATATCTAGCAAATTTTGTAAAATATTAGTTAACCATTTGATTAGGTACATTTTGGAGGTCTACGGAATTATATGATTCCGTCCGAAAATTGGTACGATCTAATAAGAAAGTATCAGTCAGATCTTTAAGTAATAGAACATTTTTGGATATTGATGTTCTGAATAGAAATCTTTTTTAAGACCTTAAAAATTAATTCAGGAACCATCAATCATACATCGAAGTTTTTTTTCGAACTTTTGAATATCGGAACATTTTTTAAGAGATTCTTGCTTGTTTCTTTTGCAGAAACTTTGAAAACAGAGGTTCTCCTGGTTAGAAATTTTTACGAGGAGGATATTGATGTTTTAAATCATTCTTCTGATGTAGGATCCTTTTTAAAGGTCTTAAAAATTAATTCAGGAACAATTGATCATATTTCAAAGTTTTTTTTCGAACCTTTGGAATTTCGAACATTTTTAGAGATTCTGGTTTGTTCTTTTAATAAAAACTTTTTGAAAGGATGTTCTCCTGGTTAGAAAATTTTGATGAGGAGAATATTCATGTTCTGTATCATTCTTCTGGCGAAGGATTCTTTTTTAAGGTCTTAAAATTTAATTTAGAAACCATCGATCATATTTCAAAATGTATTTTCGAACTTTAGAATATAGGAATTTTTTTTAAGAGATAGTTTTTTTTAGTAGAAACCATTTGAAAGGATGTACTCCTGGTTAGAAATTTTTATGAGCATAAAAGTTCGGGAAATTTAGTATAAAAAATAATTTTCTTTAAATATGTTAATGGAGATCCTTAGGAATTTTATGCACCCCTATTCTGTATTTGACTAGAAAAAATTAGAATATTAAAATAAATTTGCAATAATTTAAAATAAAGCCTACAATTTCAATTGATGTTAAAAATATCGCCACCACAATATAAATATATATATATATATATATTTTTTTTAAATTCGCGTAGTTCTTAAAGGATTGAAAAAAGGATTTTCGTTACTTTTACTTTTTTCAATATATATATATATATATATATATATATACAAATATTTATTTGTACTATTCTTTTATGAATATATTACCGTATAAAAAGAATTTATTTTTGGTAGTTTTACAATTTTGCAAAAGTTTTCAATTGGAAAATAATATATTCCTTCTGTTTAAAATGCGATTTTTATTTAATAATTTATTCAAAGTATTTGTATGGGTATCAATATTTCGATATTTCTTCAGTTTTTTTCTTAAATTTAGTTTTCATGTTGTTTGTCATTTATTGTTATTGGTAAATAATTTGTTTTACAATTTTTTTCCAATGTTTTTTTAGGAATACAATTCGTTTAAAAGTTTCTGACGACTTATGTGTTTATTTTTTTATATTTTATAAAAGTTGTTTAAATATTTGTTGGTGGTGTTATTTTAAAATATGTTATTTAAATATATTATTAAATTTGTTAGTACACAAAATTTGAGGCAATTAATAATGGAACTGTGTAAAATAATTTTAGTATTTAGAATTTGTTAAAACGTATTTTGTCTTAGTATAGTCGGAATTCGATATTTAAAATAGTACTATACTTTCGAAAAACCCCTGCTTCGTGGAATTACTCAAAAAACCCCTGTGGAAAAACCCCTGATTTAAGTGAATAAAAATATATGATTGAAAATTTATAGAACTAATGATCAAGGAACAAAATCCCACCTTTTTACAAGATCTCGAACACGCATGTAGCGAACGAGCGATTTTCAGAAAAAATTTGACGGCAAGAATGAATAAGGGTGCGTTATATTGGAGCTGCGATAAGTGATAGATTGTCGATAAGAGCATAGCGTAGAAATTTGTATATTGTTTATCATTGATCATGCGATGCTATTATCACTTATCGCAGCTCCAATATAAACACATCCTAACGGGATTTTAAAAAGTTGTATTTCGTATAAGAATCCTATTTCATTTACTTTTGTAAAGATTTTAAAAAACTTCAAAGCTGGATTTTGAAAAGTAGGATTTTGAAACCGCAATTTAATATCAGAACACTAAACTTTGAAATAAATTTTAATAAAAATCTAGAAGTATTTTTATTTAATAGCTTATTAAAGTTAAATGATGGGGTACAATATAAGTCTTAGCAATAAGCAAAGTAAATATCACCACAGCTCAATCAGCTAATGTTCCAAGGTTGAACTTAGGAATCTAGCATATTGAATCATAAGTTAATTCTAGAACACTCTTAAGAACAAATACAATCAATATGATTTTCATATGAATTTTGCAAAAAATTTGAAAAACTCCTTTTTTGGAATTCATCGAAATCTTGTTCACATCAAATTATTGTACTTTCTTATTCGATACCACATTGAAAAAGACCATGTTGCTTCTAAAAATAATGTGCTTTCATCTCAATTTTTGAAAAATGTCCTTGATCAATGAATTTTCAATTTTAAAATTTTAATAATATTATTCAATTTAAAGCCTTATATACAATTAGTATTTATAAATTCAAAAAAAATAGAAAAAGAAATATAATGCTAAATATATTTTTTTAAAAATTTAATTAATAAATTATAAAAAAGTTGATGATCCGATTCAATAAAAATTAAATTAAAATTTAAAAAAAAATAATTTAAATAAAAAATCTTCAATAAAAAAAAAAAAACATTAATTTTAAAATAGTTTTTATTTTATTCTTTAATATTAATTTAAAGAAAAATATCTACAAATGGGGCTTAAAATTCTAGTCCTAGATATTCCCAGAAGCATAAATAAAAAATTTCTATATATATATAGGTATAATATATATATTAGTTTTTTTTAATAATATAATTTAATTTTACAAGAATCTAAAATTCTTTTTTATATAAAAATATTTTTTATTTAATCCTTTTTCTTCCTTTTTTGATAAATCGTATACATTTATATAAAAATAAATACGTATATGATGTGTTTTGGGATTAACTTCCGAAAAGATTCCATGCACGATTTCTTTAGAAAATTTAAGAAAGCCAGCTGTTATGACAGCTGTATATGGCAACACTATTAACTCATTTGATAAATTTCTTTCAGGATTTGAATGAAACCATTTTTGTCAAGATTTGAATTAGAATTAGACTGAATTACAAATTAAACAATTTAGACAATAAATACACTTTTAAAGGGGCTTTAAACAAATTTTAGTGTAAAATTTTTTATTTTTAAATAAAATCCCATTACTTGTGTTACGAAAACGTTTATAGCATTATGGAATTATTTAACGTACGATTTACGAAATAATTAAAGAAAAGGAACTAAAAAAAGGTTTATTTTTATTATAAATGGTCATAACACCTAAACTAAACTTAATATCAAATCTCTAACAAATGAACAATATTTTCTATCAGAAACTAAAGAAATTGACCTTTAAGGCATAATTATTAATGATTTTTGAATTACCCTGTTCAATTTTAATTAACCCTTTGAAATCCTTTGTGATTTTTTGAACCTTCTATATTATATGCCATAAAATCTTTACATTCTCATTTAGGTTTTAAGCAACTTTAATATAACTGTGTTTAACCATTGTATTTTCAAAGTTCTGTTTAAAAATGGTAAAGTCTCATTATTTTATATGGAAGAGGGCAGAGGGGCGCCCCTAGCTCAATTTGGCCCATCAGCGAAGCCGTTCTATATTTTGGCAAAAAAAGCATTTACAACAAATTTTGTGAAAATGAGTTGAGATTTTGATGAATCATTAGAAAAAAGCCGTTCTATATTTTGGGAAAAAAAGCATTTACAACAAATTTTGTGAAAATGAGTTGAGATTTTGATGAATCATTCACTAAACTCCAGGAAGCTCTAGACCCTATGATACTAGAATCAATTTATGATAGCTACTCTTCATGGGTGGTGGTACCCAATTTGAACTTATCTCGACAGTGGGAACTTAAAATTTCTCGAAAAATCTAGAGCTTTTGAATAGGAGCTTTCCGATCTCTTGGTCCGATTTTACCAATCTACGAATCTAACTTTACTTTAAGCCTTCATACTAAATTTCTTTAAAATCGGTTAAAATTAAAGCAGATTATCGTATTACAGACACACTTAACAACTTCGAATTTTCCAGTTTCTAACTTTCGTCAATGGAATAACTTTTGTTAGGACGGAACGAATTCACTTTTTCTTTTTCACCGAGGAACTTTAACCTTCCCTATATATATATATATATACTAAAGTAAAATTAAAATTAATTAAATAAGTACCTAAGAATATAATTTGAGATATTTAAAATAACAAAACCGACAAGGCACTACTTCCGACATACACCCTTTCTACCAAAACTATACACAAATAAAAAAATTACTAAATAAGTACAAATAAATATTTATTTTTTTTTCTAAAATCTGAAGTATCTGAAAGGTTAATATACAATATTTCCATGTTTTTTTTTTTATTTTTATACAAATGTGCAAAAGAAAAGTCATATTTTTTTTTTTATATACTATTTCTTTCCTCTTCTATTATTCAATACATACAATTTCGTGTGATTTTATATCACATTTAATATTATATTTAAATATATACATAACCATTTACATATTCATATACATATATGTATAATATATTTAAAGGTTAAATAGAATTTAGTGTTTTAAAAAAGAACTCTTAGATACAACCACGAAACAGGACAAATGGGAACCTCCAAAAAAAAAACAAAATATCAAATCAAAATAAAATTTCTAAAAGTAATATAAAAGATATCCTTTCAATATTTTAAAATATAAATTTTTAGGTATATAAAATAATAAAAAACAAATACAACAAATAAATAAAGTAAATGAAATCACATTTAACTTGTATACAAAAAAAAAAAAAAAAAAAAAACAAAAAAAAATGAATAAAATAAATACACTGTACTAAAAATACACTTTTTATAGAATATTCTTTTATATTTTGGCATATCAAAATGCCTATAAAACTTCATTCATAAATAAATAAGGACACGACAATGTTGTTCTATTTTTTTTTTTATATTTCATGCAATATTTTTGTTGTTGTTGCTCTTCTTCAATGCTTCCTTGATTTTGGCTTACAAAATATTCAAGTTAAAAAAAAAAAAAAATTAAATAAAATAGGCAACAAAATCACTGTTCGAATTTTAAATGAAGAGTAATAATATCATCGAAAAAGGAACAAACCAGGGGGAAAAAAACGGAATGGAGGGGGAAGAAGAATTGTAAAAACGAAACCAGATGAACACGTTCATACAATATAATATAATATATAAACTACATATTTTATTTTACATTTTGAATATTTTATAAATATTTTAGTAGGTTTTCTCGCTTCTCATCATAATTTTTTTTTTTTTTTACACTCATATATCCTTCCACATTTCTTCACGACCTTTCAGACATCAGAGAATATCAGATACAAAATATTATAAGGATCAAAAAAAAAATTTAAAAGGACAACAAACAAAAAATTACAAATAAACAAAATGAAACAATTTTATAAAAATTAAAGGGTTATAAAAAAGCACATTTCCAATATTATACAATATTGCATACAAAGTTCACTCCTTTAAGGACTATAATGTAGTCATCTCTATATAGACTAGGTTTCAGTTTCTTTAATCGTTATATTCATAAAGCCGTTGATTACTTGGCTGTAGCGGTTGTATAAAATTAATACACAAATGTTAATTTTGTGCGCAATCTATTATCCTATATAAGAGTTATTTATATATTTATATTAAGTCTTATCTTATATTACGATATTAACTATTATTACGATATAATTATACAATTTTACAATATTTTTTATTAGATATAATCTGACCGGGGAACCCGAGACTCTCCAGATGAAAGACGGCGTCGTTACCACTTAGCTATTCATCTTTATTATATATAACTCCCAAAAACAACTTTGGTATTTAAGATAGGAATTTAAGTTAAAAGTTTTTAAAAGTAGCGAATTTTCAGTATTTGATCTGTTACAGCTCCTAAACGGTGGGTTTCACAAAAAAAATTTTATTTAAATCATACTTCTTTCCAAGAGTCTAACTCATCCCAAAATTTCAAATTTCTATCTTAAACCGTTTAAAAAGATGTATAAGATTTCAAAAAATATAGTTTTTCAAAACGGTTAATTAAAATACAGTATGGCAACACTATTTTTCGTTTTTACT
The DNA here is from genome assembly GCA_963082915.1 of Dolichopus griseipennis. Taxonomy (NCBI): domain Eukaryota; kingdom Metazoa; phylum Arthropoda; class Insecta; order Diptera; family Dolichopodidae; genus Dolichopus; species Dolichopus griseipennis. Next base: position 106,076,990 of record OY720442.1, read on the forward strand.
TTAACTAAAGACTTTTCAAATGAAGATTTTGTATTTTAACCGAATATATGTTTTTTTTTTTTTTGTAAACTTCAAAAGTCACTTGAAATACTGAACCCCCAGTATTTTTGGATTTCTAGTCACTTAAACATACTCCTCCCGTAGCCAAATAATAGGTTAAGCATCCTGGCTGCTTCCTCAGTATAATGGCCGAAAAGTATCGACAAGTAAAAAAGGTCCTTAGTTAAAATAAAAATGCTATATATCTATTTATATATGTTTAAAATTAATAAAAGCACCTGTAGTTTGCCGTACCCAGATTGAAGGTGTACCCTATAGAACTTGATTATAACTTGATTATTATTGTATTTCGAATTGTGTAGAACTTTTCTAAACACCCGGACAGACCGACTAATGGACAGATAAGACAAAAAAGGCACAAAATTCTTTAAAATATTAAATAGAAGTGAATAAAATATATGAGCCAAACTCTTCTATTACAAAAACAAAAATTTTCTTAAAAGATGAAAAAAACAAAATAAAAACAAAAAAAAAGGACATAGGCACGAATAAGAATAACAACAACATTTGATTTTTCTCTAATTTTAGAATAAGAAATTCATAGTGTAAGAAAAATTTCCAAGTATACACACTTCGCTTTTCTCTAAATATATTTTCATTTTGATTTTTTTCCTTAATTTTTTTTGTTTCGTCCTTGTTTCGTTTTTTCTCGTTACTTTTCGTTTTATTTTAAATGGGCACAGCGAATGCAAAATAGAATAATATACACAGAAGAAAAATGCAAAGTTGATAAATTTCATTTTGTTTTTTTATTTATTTATTGCAATCAAAAAAAGGGTTTTTTTTACATAATAAAAAAAAGGACATAAACCAAAAAAAAAAAAACCTTTGGTTATATTTGTACTAAAGGATATATTAGGTACATTTAAAAAGCATCCTTTGTAAATGAAAGAAATATACAATGAAACATATGGAAAAAAATTCAAAAAAAATAATAAAAACATACAAAAAAAAGGATATTAAAGGACGATGAAAAATATGTAAGAATTTTGTAAGTGGATATAAAATAATGAAATAACATAAAATTTTATGACTTATTATGTAATGGGTTTCATTAAAAAAAAAGCAGAAAAAACAATGATTGAGGTTAGATTGTAATAAAGTCATGAATTTTAAAGTGTATAATAATATGAAGTGTTTTTATCAAATTCAAATTTTGAAATTTTTATTTTATTATTTTGATATATGTATATAATATTTTTCATTTTTTGAATAATATTTATATAGGTTAATTTTAATCCCAATAGATTCCAAAAGATTACAGGGATACATTTCGATTGAAAGTGGAATTTGTAACCCTTTATTTCAATTTTTTGAATTTTTACTCAAATTGCTTTTGAAGGTGTTTTGCTCTCTTTTGTTATGAATTTTTATTAGATTTTTCTTAAGAAATCTTGACCAAATTTTGCAATATGGTCGAATATGGCATGATTTTTTATACTCGTATAATTGTAGGTCAAAAGGATATACTAAATTTGACATTACGTTTGTAAAGCAAAACAGGAAGGAGGATAGATATAGACTCAAAGGTATGGATCGTAAATTGGAAGGTATCGAGGTATGGATCGATTAACCAAAGTCTAATAAGTTATCTTACAAATTTTGCAAAAGTAGTTATCATTACATCATCCAATTTCTATATTACGGTCATATTGATATCCCAAACTAGACACGGTCTACTCTACTACACTGTTCCTCGTTTTAAAATTGTAAGTTAAGCATAAGGTATATGTTGTAGCATTGAAAGAAAAAAGGGTTTCTTTTAATATATTGAATTAAATCAAATAAAACGTTTTGTTTAGGTTTTTTGATTCAATAGATATTATTGAAATAAAGAATAATCCTTGGTCTAGAGATATATTGAAGAAGATTTTTATATTCCCATGATTATATTATATATATATATATGATAGATTATTGGGGCATGTAAAATAAAATATTTAAATTAAATTTATGAAATGTATTAAATCAATGTATCCCACATTTTTTGATTATACAATAATACAAATCGTGAACCTCAGTTCAATTAACAAATGAGAATAACAGTTTTCTTTTGGTCAAAGTTTTTTGAAGAAAGAATTCTATTAAGAAAAGGACGTTATTCGAATTTTTTATTTAAATAAGTTATATTAATTTTATTTAAATATTAGAATATAATTACAGTTAAATACATATATAAAAGTGTTTCTTAAAAGTATTTTTCTTTAGATAGAGTCACTTTTGTTCTATACTTAAAAAACTTAGATTTAAATATTTTGAAAATTATAATGTGTATAATAAAGTCGAACTTTATCAAAATAATATTGAATAGTTGTGATGAAAATAATGAACCTAATGTTTTATAATCTTTAGAATTGTAAGTTAATAGTCCTATCGTAAAAGTAAACTCAAATGAGCCCCGAAAATAAAATAAATATTGAAACTGTTCTTCTATACATAAAATAAATCGCATTCTCTTAAAAGGTGTTCCATCTTCAAGGTTTTTTTAATTCTATCGTAAAGCCCCTTCTTAGAGGAGGGGATGTTGAATTATTTTTCTTGAATTCCCTGATCTATGTATGGTTTTGCGGTTAGTTCTGGTAACATTACTAGTCATAATATTAAGTATAATATGATTATTTAGGATGCGATTTAAATTGGTAAGAATCTCAAAGGATTTACGAAAATACTGGAACCAACCAATTATCTAACAATATTTCTAAAATTTTTTATTTTATATTTATTTTCTAAATCATTTCCTCAGCTTCAAAAAATAAACTTATAGGCTGCTGGAAATAGTCCCGTAAAAAAAAAGTCAAAAAAAAAAAATGAAATAACACCTTACAAAATTAGGGATTCTAACATTAGCATCCCAATTAAAAATTAAATAGCGGCAGCTCAAATTAAAATTCCTTTATTTAAAGGATTCTTACATATACACGAGCAATAAAATGGGAAGGTAAAAGAGAAGAAGTTTACTTTAGTGAGATATGAAATAACCTGATTCACTTTACTAGAATTTATTTCTAGAAAAGTGAATCAGGTTATTTCTTCAGTAGTTTCACTTTTCTAGAATTTAAGAATTTTTGTAACTTGTCAAAAATAGTCTGTATTTGATTTTTGATTTGCGTTATTATTTTTTAGAAAAGGAAGAGAAAGAGTTGATTCGATATAAAGTACAAAAGTAAAAAAATGTAAACAAGAAGTAATAAGCAAGAAATTATAAAATTAATGAAAGGAAATCAATTAAACTGGAAATTAAGTTGTTTCATTTCAACATATATATATATATATAAATTAGGGTAGATTTTAGAGCTCGTTCCAAAATCAGGATATTGTCCTTTTATGGAATGACTAAACCTCTTTAACCCCCAAAAGTTAGAAAACTATTTCGTATTAAATAGAGTTATTTAATTTTTTGGAATTATTTCTTCCTAATTATTTAGCGGAGCCGAATTAATAATATTCAACTCCTGATTTTAAAAAATTCCTAATTTGCTTTTTTTTTTTTTTTTTTCAAATGTAAATAACCCTAAACATTGTTCTAATTTGAACGCACATTGCAAAAGTATATTTTTTTAAGGAATACAAATATTATTTGAACGTGATATAATTTAAAAATGCATCTTCTTAAAAGATCACGTAAATTTCTTTATTTTAAAATTAAAAAATTTTTTTTACTTTCTAATTTTAATTAAAAAAAAAAAAAAAAAAAAAAAAAAAATTTAAATATATAAAAATTTATACATACCATAAAACCGGTGTAAATATTTTTTTTAAAACAATATAAGAACCAACTGAAATTCCAATTAACCAAATTCATTTTCAACTTTAAACCAATTTTTTACATTGTGGTGAAAATAAGGAAATTCGTCCTTATTTTCAATGGTTTTCAAAAAAATTGTTTGGTGGAAAAAATTAAAAAATTTAAAAATAATAACAACCACAAATAATGTATTTAAAAAAAAAATGTTTTAAGTACATATCGTATTTTTATAAGCTGGTAACAATAAAGTGTCACACTAACAATTTTTTTTTTTTTTTTGGTGTAAAAACAAAAGTACCAAAAAAAACCAAAAGTACCAAAAAAAAAAAAAAATAATGAAATTGAAAAAAAAAAAACAAAGTTGCACGGTTCAGTTTACAACCTCGTGTAAATCTAAAAAAAAAAAACTTTTTGTCAGTAAAACTGTTAATGAACTGCGGCGAAAAAGTTTGTCTTGATCCTGATCAAATTGACCAACACAATAAAAGAAATATAAAAAAAAAAAAATAAAAATAAATATAATATAAATAAAATAAAATTATAAACAATTTTTATTTAATTTTGTGGTTTTCGATTCCTCCTTTAAAAAAACAAAAACACAAAATATAAGAGAGCAAAATAAAAGCATAACATGTAACATTTAACATTTTAAATATCAAATAGGAGGAATTCAACATCTGAAATAAAACGTTTTTAGGTTTATGTAAAAATTTTCCACAAATTTTAATTTTTGCAATTTTTTTTCCACTTATTTGGTCGTAGACTAACTAGACAACCTACGTTCTTCAGGTATATTAGAGAAGTTCTTGACTTTCTAAGATGTCTAACAAAGTCAAATGATCTAGCCATAACAGTTTTTAGTACATTTTCAAAAAATTATGAAAAAAATGTGTCTGTATAGTTGAACTCTGTTCGCCAGTTTGTCCGTTCGCTAGTGTGTTTCGAAAACTTTTAGACTGTTTGAAATAAAAATGTTAGGTTAATTCCGTTAAATATTTATAAACTGTTTAAATAAAATTTTTTTTTCAAACTTTTAAAAATTAAAATTAAGAACTCTAAACAGCTGTGTTAGAGTTGTTTATTCAGCTTCGTAACGTAACGTATACACTTGTATTAGATCCTTAATTATAAAATGACATGAAAGAATATTAGAGAATCGGTAATCTATAAGGCTTCTTCTCTGGAGAACAGTTAGGATTAGAATTAACATAATACTAAGATTTTTATTTTTTTTTGTGGTAACTCTTTTATTGCCACCTGGATTGATGTTACTATTTTTCTAGTGAAGCACCCTGTTTATTAATTTAAACAGGAACTCTTATTAGAACAACTTTTAGTAACATTTAACATTTTTTTCTCTTAATCGTTGAATTTTCATTTGTAGAAAGTATAACTGTTTATCTAACTTATTCTCCATTACGATACAGTATAAGTTATATGATATCTCTAAGTTATATCAGTTACTAGCTAAGTAGAGCTTATTACTTAATTTATGGAAACTAAATGATTTTGTAAATCTTTAGATGATTTGAAGCATTTTATTAAAAGCGAATCTCTACTTTATTGAAAGTTTATCAGCTATAGTTATACAGCATAATTTTCGAAATCAAAAGTTATGATTATCATTACTATAATAATCGGTTTCAAAATATAATCCAAAATACTTCAAGATTCATTTTCGATTATTTTTAATTGTTTTAATTATTTTTAATTATTTAGATTATTTTTAGATTATTTCAAAATAATTTGGGTAAAAAATAAGTATTAATTTAATATATTATTATATATACATAATTTAATTTCAATAATAATTTGATAATTTTAGATAACAATTTTTTAGTTACAGATTTAATTTGAAAATAATCAAAAAGTAATCTCGAATTAATCTATAGATTACTTTTAAGATTTTTAAGTAATTTAAAATATTATAACAATCTAATAATTAATTATAGATTATTTACTTATCTATAATTAATGATTACTAATAATTGAGATTATTATGGTAATGATATTCAAAACTTTTGATTATGATTATTTAGTAATCGTAATTTTCAAGTACTGTATTACAAAGTAATCATTATTTTATATACTTTTAATTGAACTTGCCTGTGTCTATGGCTTTATTTTTCATTCTGTCAGTTAGTGATACATTTATATTAGAAATCTGACCATAAATTTATAAGAATTGTATGGTTCAGTGGTTAGCAAAGTGGCTTAGAGTGTAAGTAGATCTGAGTTCGATCCTCCATCAAAGACAAAAATTTTTTTTACAAGTCAGATGCTTGAATGTAAAACAAAAAAATTCTCTCCTTTTTCTAAATCCTTGGTTGCGCATTTTTATCTTACAGTATATTTGAATGCATTTTTTAAATTGCCTTGATCTGTGGTTTTTTAAAGTTTCGTAACTCTTTTAAAAGGTTTTAAATGTAAATTTAGTTTTATTAAAATATAAGAATACAAAAAAAAAACTCTTTAAAAAAATTTTCTTATAGTTTTATTTGTTAAAAAAAAAAAACAAAAAAAAAAAAAAAAAAAAATAACAAATTATTTTTTTTGTAAGCAATACAATTTGTATTCAAATTTGTAACTAGGATTTTTTTTTTTTTTATTATTATTATTTGAACTAAACTTCCGAAAGTCCTTTAAAAAGTTAAACAAGTCCTTCGTTCGTTTTATAGACAAAAAAAAAAAAAAAACAAGTAATAATAAAAAATTATATTATGTATATATACAAATACTAAACAATCTTTTTTTATTTCTATTTAAAGAACAAATTTTTAGTTTTATGTCATACTTAAAAAAAAAAACAACTAAAAACTAATAAAAAAAATTCACAATTCATTTTATTTTATCATGACAGTTCACTTAAATATCTTGACTTTAAAGTTTTCTTTAATTCGAAAAACAAAGAAAACTAAAACATATTTTAATAAAATAAAATGAAAATCTAGTGTTAAATTATATTAAGGATAAAAATTGGATTATTATTTTTTCTAAAATAATTTTCACTTAAGAAAAGGTTTTATTAAAGTTTCAAGGCAAAAGTATTAATTTCAACAAGAGCAAAAGTTTTTAATTGAAAATTTATTGGAATTGTCAACTATTTTCCAATTATAAAAATGGGAAAAAAATATCCTAAAAATTTTAAAAACTAATTAAAAAATTTTTATGAGTAGTATAAGACAAGTTAAATGAAAATTTACCTCTGTTTATAATCTAACACTAAAATCTTTTAAGAATAATATCATCTGCAGTGCTGGAAATAAGAATAATCTCACTTGATTTTTTTTTGGAATATTTTAACTGTTACTTTACTTATTTGAAAACTTGAATCTGGTTTGAAAATGTATTAATAGATTATTTAATATTTTATTAAATTTTAATAAAAAATATTAACCGTTATTTTATAATTAGCGTAGGAGAAAGAGAGAGAGAGTATTTTATTGTAAATTTTTTTAAAACAAGTTCAAGAATTTCCTTTTTTTATACTTTAGAAAAGAATTTCTTGCAGTAATTTGTTATTTGATACTAAAGTATATAATATTCTTATTCAATATAAAATAATACCCTGCGGTCTAATTATTAATTTGCTAATAATAAAAATAACTACCGGAGAATTATTTGCAGGCCCTTTATTTACAGTTTCTAATTTTACACACTATAATTATACAAATTTGTATACATTAGCCGTAAATGGTTTTTCTCTTTTTTCAGCTCATGAATTTCCTTACTTTCATAGATTCATAGAATCTATAAGTGTTAGTGATCTTTTTAATAAATATTTAGGTGGTGTAAATAATAATTGAGTGCGAGTGTTTGATAAATTAAAAAAATATCGATAATTTTATCAATACAATCAGGGACTGCTTTCATTTATCAAAATTTTAAGGGTGAATAAAGTTATGAATAAAAAGGCGGATTTGTGAGTAAACACTCAATAATAGTTGCGGAACCTTATTATCACACTCAATATTTGAAATTGAAGTGATTAAGTTACAATCATAATAAAATTAAAGTTATAAATAAATAAAAGTAAATAAAAAAAAGAAAAAATGCAGGATTAACAATTTTTAATGAAATTGTTGAAAAAATTGTGATTAAATAAAGAAAATTAATTTTAAAAAAAGAAAATTTTGTTGAACTTTTACAATTTTGATGGATATATAAAGCCAAACAACGGCTTGAACAAAAAACTGATGATCTAACTGAAATGAAATCCTGGGCCCATCAAAACATATCCTTTAAGAAACTTTCCATCATCATGACTTTCTTCATAATCATTTTGCAGAAATAGATTAGTTCTCAAAATTAAATTATCATATTTAAACCTTATAAAATTGCTTAAAATCATTTGTATCACCAAAATTTTACATTTTCAAAACTCTAGTTATGAAAATTAGATTGAATGACAGAGGCAACTTTGGGTAAAATTTTTATTTACTAAATGGAGTATCCACTCTTACCGATTCACTCCACTCAACAAAATTCACTCTGAGTGTTTTCTCAACTTTTACTCAAATAACCCATTTAATCTTTTGCAACTTCTTAGTTGGGCCTTCATTTTGATATCTAATTGATAATCTTCGTGAATTCTTCAATTAGAATTTGAGTATAAATAATATAAAATCATTTTGAATATGAAATATTTTAATCATATTAATTAAAAAAGACAAGACAAGAAAAGATGGTTTTGTAAGATTGCTACAATCTTAAAGGATTTATTAGAGATTGCTAAATGATTATAAGATTATGAAGATTCTATTTTATCTTTAAGATAATAAGATTGGTAAATGCATATGATTTAAATGATAATAAATACCTACTTTGGTTTGCAATTGAACTTTTTGACAGAAAATTCAAAATATTTGTTTTTTTTTTTTTATATTTAATTAGAAAAAACAATAAATAAAAAAAAAGATGAATTATTAAAAATAAATATATGATCCGACCTGAATTTGAACCGAAACGTTTTAATTGAAAATCCAACGTCTTAACCACTACACCATGAAGCGATTAATAATTTGACTACATTTTGTTTGTTTTTCTATTAAGTTTCTATTAAGTTATTAGTTTTGAAGATATTCATATCAGTTGAAAAGTGTGTACGATTTTAATCAAACAGGGAACAATAGGGAACCTACAAATTGTCTAAAAATTACTTTTTGTAAGTTTCGAAACTCTAGCTCCCTTAGCTTTTGAGTTATCGTACAAACAGACGGACACATAGCTAGATCTATTTACTTTTCGATGCTGATACGATACGTACCTTTAACACTATATTTAGCTCATCTAGATCGACACGTTTCAAAGGGAGGAGTAATTTTAATGTGCCCTTATTTTTATGCACGGGTATAAAGATTCCTTTTACTCAAATTCCAATAATTTACTCCATATTTTTCTCCAATCCATACACATGTTTTATTTATATATATACACTTACACGGCTATTCACCTATATAAACTACATAAATTATCACTTATTATTATTTTACATTTACAACTCTCTTAAAATTTTTTTTTTATAAAAATAACTTGATAATTTTAAAATACATTATTATTTAACACTTAATATATAATTTTCAAAAACTTAATTAATTTTAAATGTTTAACAAGTTCATTTTTTTTTTTTATTATATCTTTTCATCTTTTTTTTTTGCATTTTAACAAGATTCTTATTAATTTATTTTGTTTTTTTGTGTTTCTCTAACTTATTTTTTTTACCAAGTTGTTGCTTTCTAACTTTTGATTATGCAGCAGATTGCATGCATAATATTCACATAAATTTTATTTCTAGTACGAGTATTAAAAAAAAAAGCGAAATAATTTTTAGATCTAAAAAACATGGGACAACAAACAAAAAAAAAAAAAATGTGGGAAGACAAAAAAATAGAAAAAAAAACTAACTAGCTTTACAATCTAAAATGAATTTTTAAGAACACATTCACACATACATTTAAAAATAAACTTCATATATTAGATACAAAATGTATAAAAAAAAAAATAAAAACAAAATATATTCAGGATTAACAATACAATATAGTCAACTATAGTTTGTCCTTTAGCACCTCTTAAGCCAATTTCTCTTTTCTTCCTCATTTTTTTGTAAGTTTTGTAAGTTTTGTAAAAGGACTCAACTTTCATCCGTGTGAAGTTCATAAAAAACTGACTCAGCTCTTTGTTTTTTTTTATTTTGTATAGAATCTTTTACAAGGAGGAAAAAAAGTATAAAACAAAAGAAAAATTTTAAAATTCTGAATCCTTTTAAAAAATTGTAAATATATGGACAATACAATATATGAACTGAATATTTGAAAAAAGTTAAAATATGAGCAAAAATGTAAGAGAAAGAAAACCAAGAAATATTGCAAAACATAGAAAATTACAAAAAAACTTGATTTTTGTTAAAAAGGACATACCATATAATAACAACAATTTGTTGGATATGTTAGTTATTTAAAGTTTTATTTTTTTTATTTGTTCAAATTTAATATGAATTATGTTTTATTATGTATATATATATATCTATATATATATATATACATATATACATATGAAAAACAGGAGTAAGAACAATATTTAACTTAACAAGCATTATAAGATAACAGAACAATATTCAAAGAAAAACAGATCATATCCTATGGTTTCACAGATTTATGTTGTACATTGGCTGACATTCAAAAAATTGTCAATTTGTCGTAAATCATTTTATTCATTTAACATGTGTCCATTGTTTTTTTTTACATTTAGTATGAACTTACACATGTTATACATACTAAAAATATGATATCCTTTCATTGAATATGTATTATGTCTAATTTTATTATTATTATTTTATTATTATTTATTAATATATTTGTCTAGAATGAGGTGTAACAAGCTCATTCCATTAAATGTGTTTTGTTGGATGTGTTCAATTATTAAAAAATAAAATATTAATGCTTTGTTGAATGTGTTTTATTTTAGAAAATAAAATATCCAAAATTATCACAAGCACGCCAAAAAATAAATTATTTATTTTTAATAAAAAAAAAATAAAAAACAAACATTTTATGAACATAAATTTATTTATTAGATTATGAATTATCTAATTTCAGTTTTAATTAAGCAATTTTAAAGTTTCCCTCATCCCTGAAATAAAGCCAAATGAAATGCTCCATAGAAATCAAACAAAAAATATCTTTTTTTAACTAGGTAAAATTTTTTTTTTAATTAGGTATAATAGAAAAAACAAAATATAAAATTTATAATTTGAATTTAATAATGCAAAACTCATTTCAAAACATTTATTTAATACTACTTTATGTCCATAAAATGCAATGTTCAATAGGTACATTAGGGATTTGAACTAACGACCCCAACATTTTTTCAAATTCAAAGCATACAAAAGGTAGACTACATAACTTATTCATCTTCAAATTTTTAAGAAACAACAAGAAATTATATGAGTCATTTTACTTTGTGTACCTACTAATAAAATCGAAGCATAATAAAAGATATTTTAATAATTCCGGACCAGAGGACAGGAGCAACTGTAGTAACAGATTTTTACAATTTTATAAATACGTATAAATTTAGGCTAAGACGGGCGGTTTAAGTACTTACTAGACCAATATTGTATTTAATGGATTAAAATAAAACATCAATGTTTTTAAATTGAGTTTAGTTTTAATTAAAATATTTTAAAAATTTATAATATGCATGTAGAAAAGGTAGGCCAGTTTACCAGAAGTGATAGAACGTACTGAACCGGTACGTTAAAGTTACTGTTTTTGAATTGGTCCACTATAAGAAGGATGACTACTTTGGAATAAAATATTAGTATTCTACATGTATATAAAAAATATCGATAAAATCCTAAAACAAAAAATAATAGTAAATTCTAAGGAAATTACTTGGGGCGTTTGTGGACCTATCTTGATATTAGCAGTAAATTGGTAAAATCACACTTTTTTTTTAAAAAAAGTCCGAAAAATCTTAAGGTCGTTGCATTAATTGGCGCAGTAAATCTGCTTAACCCTACTTTATTAACTGTTAATTTTTTGTAGATTTTTAGCAACACTATTCGTCGCACTTAATGATTAACTTTTAAAAGGAAAAAAAAGTGCGACAAAGCAGTGAAAATTTAGTATACTTTCGGAAAGTGTATACATATTGACAATCACGATCTAATTCTAGTGCAAACGCTTCGAAAACGCTCTTAGCATTAAATCTTCAACCAAAATTCATAAGGACCGGCAAAAAAAATCTCAAAATCCCGAAGTACAAAATCAACAAAGTCAAAAGTTCCAAAACGAAAGTCCTTAAATCCGTCTAACAATATTTAATTATATACCTAATTTATTGCAGGATTCCAAGTTAGGAGATGTTTTATAGTTTATTAAAACATCAGAGTTTTTGAGAATTTTAGTTCTGAAGATTTTGGCTTTGGTAATATTGCCATGGGTAGTTTCTTACTCAAAATTTTGTCTTTAGGGTTTTATCTTAGCAATTTAGTATTCAACTCAACTTCATAACATGGTAAATTTGAGTATAGTTTTGACTACTCTAGAACATGTAAATACCATTAGAAGACAATATTAAATAAGCCACATCTATTTTGAATCCAAATCTTCTTAATTAAATATCCTATAATCTTAAAAGGATTACAAATCAAAATTTCCATAAATTTTGATTTAATTCTGTTTTTGTTTTTTATTAAATTAAAATTAAATCACAATTTTTATTTCCATAAATCATAACTTCTTTTACATTATATTTGATTTATCAATATTAAAAAATTAAAGTGAAAAATTACAAAATAGCATGAGATCACGAATCCAAAAAAGTATTTTTATTAGCTTTCCTTTTTTATTTATTTATTATTATATTTAATATAAAAAGTCAAAATCGTGTCAATTTTAAATCTAACACTATTCTGTTATATTTGTGAAATGAAATTCTTCACCTTCACCTAAACATTGAAACCTCTCGGAAACTTTGCAACCCCGATTCAATATTTTTTTTTTGTCAGAGATTATCCAAAATTCAGGAAGAGTTTTTTATAAATTAAATCTTTTAAGAACTTTCAAAATAAACTTTCTTTTATTTTTATTTTTCTTTTGATTTTTTTGATATTCTTATTTCAGTCATTTGTACCTTTTATTAATATTATTTTTTTTCTACAATTTTTTTAAGGACATTTTCCCCCTCTTTTAACAACAGTTTCCTTGTTTTTTTTTTCTATTTTGTTCCTTATTTTTCCTTTTTTTTATCACTTATATCAACACGTTAAAATATTATGGTTTTGATAGTATTATCCTTTTTATTCTATTTAACTGTTTTTTATTACATAATTTTATCCTTTAAGTTTAGGAATGATGATGATTATATGATAATCATGATAATGATTGAAAATGATTATTATAATGATAAGAAAATTTATGAAAATATTTTCATGGACATTTTTTTTTTCCAAAAACTTTGTTTATTTTTCATACCAAAGGATGTATATATAAGATTGTATGCAGGGTGCTTTGTAATTTAAAAGGGCTGCTTTATAAGGGAAGGTAATTTTGTAGTATATAAGAGTTGTTTCGGCCACGTCTTTAATAGAATGAGCATTTTATAAAATCCGTGGAAGAGGGTAGAATCAACTCTGGTGTGCCAATAAGAAACGTTATACAAAGCTAATTAAGTACAACTTAAGTACTTCATCAGAGCAACCTAATCTTATAGAATATTTTGAATACAGGGTCAAAACTCCTAGGGTCACAAGACCCTGCACCAATATTTTGTCATAAAACTTGATGATTTTTACAGAAAATTTCCATAGTCCAGAATAACTATGAAAACATGAATTCTGCTGTTACAGTTATATTTACTTTTCGTTTTTGATCCGGTTGAAACACTGGAATCTCTTCTCTTTTACAATGTCACAATGGAACTTGAGAATACAAATTGAAAGGCAAAAGTATTAAAAACAAATAGATATTTGTTTAAAAGAATATTTTTTAGGTTTCCATGGTTTCTTTTGCGTTTTACAGAACAGGAAGTTTAACAACTTAGTTACTTACCTATTTATGAAAACTATTTAAGTAGCGCATTTATTTAGAAAACACCTTGTATTTATTTACATTTATGTTTTTATACTTATGTTGTATATGTAAATTATATGATAAAGTTGATGGATAAACTAGATTTAGTAACATATTCTTATCAACATTTTTTAACTTTTAGATTTAAAAATCACTTTTTCCCGGTCTTGGTTTTTTAGTGAAGAAAATTTTTTTATATTTTTTTAAAAGGATCCTTACCTCATTTGTATTCCAACGATGACGTTGCGTGGGAAAATGGTCAGCACGTGGTAAGCTTTCTAAATTATCTGGAAGTTTAATAGGTTCACCATCTGTAACAAGTTTTAAAAACAAAATAAAAAAATTGTTATATTTTGTGAAAAAATTTAATATAATAAAATAATAAAAGTGACAATATAAAAGTGTTATAATTATATTAAGAAATTTTTAATGTAATTCACTTTCAGTGGGAGTGTTATTTTTAAGAATTTTTTGAATAATTAATTTTAACTTTAAATGCAATTTAAGCAATTTAAATATATTATTATTGCAATTTAAGCAATAAAAAAACTTAATAAATTGTCGGAATTGCCTGTCTATCATTTTTGCACACCCCAATAATCATGCAAACCGACCCAGTATGTTTCTCTGATATTAAATGATATTGGCCATAAATAATTAGGTAAAATTGCCATTTGTTTTTCCAGCATATTTTTTAAAAAAATAATTAATTCAAAATTAAAATGCCATTACATTGTATTTAAAAAGTTCAACTGACAATAATAAAAATAATTTAATTATTTTAAATTGACTTCTCCGTCGGCTGCATATTCGGTAGCTATGTTTGGAAGCCCCGCTAAATATTTTGTAACTACAAACTGATAATATTGTAACTCAACTGTAGTTGTTTTCTATTACGCATATGATTTCGGATTATATTATAATTTTAATATGTCAAACCATAAATGTTTTCCAAAGCTTCCGTATATCTAGCCATGATTTTTTTTTACCCTATAACTGCTCTTTTTTATATAAACCGTTACCCGATTAATTTCGTAACTGACCTTTTACCTCTGAACTGACATTTCATTAACCCCTTACACGATTTCATAAATCTTGAAACAAAAATAACGTAATATTTTTTATTCTTAGTAGTATTTAAGTTGGAGTCATAATTCAAAATTGAATTATATAATTGTTTTGAAATACGAAACCTCAATTCAAAAAAGTTATTCATAGTTTCTTTTGACTATTTCAAGAAAGCCCCTATTTTAATTATCTTAATTTAACATTCTCATGCCCATATATTTGATATTAAAAGAAATAAAGCTTCAAAAACAATCCTTTATTAATATTAAAAAAATAAATTAACATAATAATACAAACAAATTATTTAATTTAATAATATAACTCACAGTTACAGGAATAGCTTTTAACTCAAATACAAAATTATTATCATATAAATTATTCGGCTTATTCGGTCACAAAATTTTCGGTTGCGGCTCATTTATTATTTTATAAACACAATGGTAATTAGATTGCGAAAAACGCTCAAATTTTGAGCGCATTGCGAGACTATTATATGTTATAAAACTTTCATTAAAATAACGGGGCTTTAATAATTTTTCAAAGAAATTCGTATAAACTTATAAAATTCTAAACATTTTACTTCCTTAAGTATCTGTCTGTCCAAAATATAATATCCTATTTTAAGCTCTATTAATCTTATTTGAAATGCACATCCAATTATCAAGCACACCTTAAAATAACATCTTTAACAATTAACATTTAATACAAAAATAAAAAACTCATAATTTAAATTAATATATTATTTTAAATTGAGTGTAAAATTTAATTGCACACCTCCGGGAAAATTAGACTAATAACAATGAATCTGTCTAGTTAAAGTGAAAAACTGTATGAAAACCTTATATGAAAAACGATTCGCCAGAAGTTAAAAACAAAATAAAAAAACTTACAACAGAGACAAAAGAATTATTATGTTGTTTAAGTTCTAAATTTTTTTTTAAAAAAACTTATTTAGATATAAATAAAAATTTCACTATAAGATAAAACAAATAAATCAAAGATGTATATAAAATAGTCTTCTAGCCAAAAAAGATACACACGACGTTTGTTTTTTTTTTCTAAAAAAAATTATTTAAAGTTTTTTTTTGTGTTTCACTCCGTTACCACATAATAAAAAATGTTTTATCTTGATGTTAAATAATTTTTCAAAAACTATAACAGAACAATTCTACAATTCTAAATAAAATGTTATAAGAAGTTTATAAATTATATTATTCGTTTATAACCTCCTCTAAAAGAGTTTGACAAGTAAAAAACTGAAATGAATTTATAACGTTTTCGTGAATTACACCGTTATAAGAGACTTTGACAAGTAAAAAACTGAAATAAATTCAAGACGTTTAAGAATGACAGTTTCTATGACAGTTGAGGAGGATTTATAAGTTTTTTTTTTTTCAAATAAATTGAAATAAATTGAATGTTATGTAAGAACATGTTTTTCATAGAGACAATAGGAGATTGGGCCATTAAGTATCTTATAAAACCCAATGTTTAATTTTTTTTAACTTATTTTAATTTAAAATTTATCTTATAAATGATTATTTACTATGAGAGTTCTTCAATATCGTAAAATATTAAGAGCTATTTTAAAATTTTGTTTGATAATTCTAAAAAAAAAAGTGGGTAGATAAATTCATGAATTATATATATAAAGTACGTGCATTCAGAAGTAACTATACAGTTGTAATGAGCCATGATTCGCAGTAGTACATAGTGAGATGACTTATTGCCCATTAATTGATGACTGATCATTTTTAAAACACCAAATTCGTTTATCGCTTCGGTATATGACGTATTCCTTAATATATTTTAGCAAAATTAAAATGATCTTTCATTAAGGTGCTAATCGGAGTTTCGGTGGGTTAGTGGGCAAGCTTTTTGCTTACCAACTGAGGGGGTGAGGGTTCGATTTTAATTGAAAAAAAAATATTGAAAAATCATTTTTCTTTACAAATCTTCATGGTGACCAAATATAATTTAAAATATACAAATATATAATATAAACAAAATTAATAATATTATTTAATAATTGAAAAAAAAAATATTGAAAGTGGATGCACAACGGGGCGTAAGGCCTATGTGTTAGGATGGCAGATGCTATCCCCCACATCTAAACAACAATAACAACAACAAGGAACTGATCACTATATTGAAATATAAAAAAATGTTGCACTACAATCGGAAAGTACTCACATTAATCAATGAAAATATAATACAGGGTTAGCTACGAAATCTAAACTCTTAAGATCTATAAAACCCAGTAAAATTTATAATCAATTAAAATTATTCCCACAACCACCAATGATTTGACTGATGATTTGTATCTATAATTGTAAAACCTATCTATCTTTTTTTAATATTATAAGTACAGAGTGCTTCGCCAGTAACCTGCCATAGAACTAGCAATTATTTTGGGGTTCTAAACAAACAAAAATTTTTTTGAAGATCCGATACTCATCCATTTTGGGATCTTTTAAAATTTTCTTATAGTTATGATGTCTTTAAATTTCGAACGAAAGAAGATGATAGAATAGGAGCGTTCCATAACTCGGTTTACTTAATTAGAAAATCTCGATTTTAATTGAAAAATTTTAATTTTTTTTTTTTAAATCTCGTTTTTAAGCATTTTAGAGATCCATTCAATTTAGAATTATCAGCCTCATTCAGAATATAAAGAAATTTTTTGAACAAAATTTTCTGAATCGAGATTTTGTGAAAACAGATTTCACTTAACTGAAATTTCGACCCGATAAAAATTATTTCCGTCAATGAGATTTCGATACGTTCCCTTCCACATGATCTATAGAAGCATATGATAAACTAATAGGTAAATACATTATCTTTGCCTTATTGAAATTTTATTTTATCCTATAGTTCTTATAATCAACGGAACAAGAAATAATTTTTAAAATTTCTTTTGTAAAATATTATTTTTTTCCAGATACTTATCGCTTAGACGCGCTTCCTTGTATTCATTCTTTCAATTTTTTCATAATTTTTACATTGTTTTCATTTACTTGAAAAACTTATTTAGAAATTTAAAAAATACTTCTAATAATATTAAATGAACTTAAATTTTCAACGAATGTCCTTTTTATTTAATAATTAACAATTTTTAAGTCCAATTTATTATACGTAAAAGTTGAAAAATCTTGGGTTGAGTGTAAAGCCACTTTAAAACCCTTTCCTCATTAATTTTGTATTCATTAGTTTATTACACCTTCAAAGTGTTCTGCTTTCATTTAAATGAAAAGAATTCCTAAAAGTTTTAAAGTAGTTGTAAACTCCTTTTTAACACCTTTTAAAGGATCATATTTATTACTCTAATTTATTTTGTTTTTGTTTTTTTTTTTGCCGAGTGGTAATAACTGGTCAAAGGAGTCAAAAAATTGTTGGAAAGTTTATTTTGATAAAAAGGAAGTTTAAAATTAAAGTTAAATAATGACTCTAAAGTTATTGCTTTTAAGGTTAAAAAGTTAAAAAAAAAAGGAATTGGGGAACTTTATAATCGTCCGGTCCGAATTGTATCTAAAAATTGGGTAGGAAATATCATGGAAATGAAATAGTTTTGTTTGTGGAAAATTGTTGAAAGAATTTTTTAGGATTTGGATCTAAATTCTAAAATTAATTAAGAGGAGGATTAATTATTCATTGGAAATTGGAAATAAGCTAACCTCAGGGGTATGCCTAAAAAATTGTTAAGTAAATTAAGAACTAATTATTCCTAAATGACTATTTCTAAATTTTCCTTTATTCATAATACGTGCCAAGTTGGATTGGCTTTTATAACTCATCATTTGTTCTTTCTCTTATTAAGTCCCACGGCTTAGAACTTTGACGTGGAAAAGTCCTTAATATTATTATATATACGCCAAAAGGGACTTTTTTAGATTAAAAGTTACAAACCTTTATGGTTTTGAAATTGAGGTTCAAGTTGTTCAAGAATCATCGCAGGGATTTCAGCAGGACTAGTGAACTTTCTGACATTCAGATTCTCAGGGACTTTTATACCTTGATGGTATGTGTTCTAAAGAAAACCCTATGAAGTTTTTTAGTTCTAGTTCGATCAACAAGAGGTAGTATAAGTGCAGTTTGTACTGCAATAGGCAGCGTAGAATTTGCAAATAAAATTTTTAGAATGATGGTTCTCAATAAGCAACGGAAAGCATCATAATCAATGAGTTACTGAATTTACAGCTCAATTTTAATAACTTTTAACCTTAATAAGTTTCCACCTGACAATGTCCTTTTCTTAAGTTCTAATTTAAAAAAAAAATAACTATCCATTTATCAAAATTAAACTTAACCTTCTCTGTATAGGATAGATGCTGTTAGTTAGTTATCATTCAACAATAATTTAAGACACGGTATTCCTCAGCGATTTTATAAAGATCCTTTACCTATTAAGCTTGTCGGTCTCATAGCCATTCTATTTTTAATATAAAAGACTATAAGCGTAAAAGAAACTTACATAAAATCTATAAATTTATGAAATGTAAAGTATCTTTGCCCGATTCTAATATTATCTTATTTTAATAATAAGTTCAACAAAAAAGGAAATGTTGTTATTTGCAATTTAAAAAAATGTTTTTCAGAAAATCTGATAAATTGAATAATATTTCAAATACTTCCAAAAGTTCACTAATTCTTTGCCAAAAACTAATTCCAATTTCAGTTCTGTTTTTTTTAACTTTTTAAAAATTATTATTACGATTGTACTTAATTATCAAAGACTGAACTTGTAATCTAAACTATAGTTTTTTTCTTTTATTTGCAAAACATTAATTTAAAGATTCTTGAAAAATTTCGACAGAAAATTTGGGAATACATTTAAAAAATTTATTTTAAAA
This sequence comes from Dolichopus griseipennis, assembly GCA_963082915.1. Classification (NCBI taxonomy): domain Eukaryota; kingdom Metazoa; phylum Arthropoda; class Insecta; order Diptera; family Dolichopodidae; genus Dolichopus; species Dolichopus griseipennis. The sequence goes on from OY720442.1 coordinate 106,096,786, forward strand.
TAAATCTGTTATATTCTGTTATTAAAGCAGAAGTTGTAAAAATTAAACTTTTCACACAACTAATAATTTAACTCACAATTGGAGTGGGACTCAAATTTTGAGTGAAACAATGTTAACTCAAATTTTCAGTTGAGTTTAATTTGAACAGGTTTTAAATTTTGAGTTGAGTTGTAGTTGAGCACCTCAAATATTGACGTCTCAAATACATTAAAGTTGAGATGAGCCCATCAAAGAGATGGAGCGGTCTGACTCCTAGATATGTCAGCAAATTGTGACAAAAAGTATTTAGTAGGGTTTACTTTGTATAAAATTTTCGTCTTTTAAAAGGCATTTAATTGGTATCAAAGTTAATTTTCTAAAACTAAATAATCTTTCAATAGCAGGCACTGTTGTAGGGTCATAACTCCCAGGTTCATGAGTTCTTTAGAGACTTATTCCTCAATTAGTGGGACATCTAAATCATCCTAAAGGGACCTTTGACTCACTTTAAAATATTTACGTGGAACATAGGTCCTTTGACAAGTGGGTCATAAGTTCTTTTTGGAAATTATGACTCATTAAGTGAGTTTTAACTTTCTTTACTCATTTTTGAGTCATAACATTATATGACTACAATTGTGTCATTTACCGTATGCATATACTAATACATTTAAGTTGAAATTTATTTTGAAATAACTTCCTAAAAGCTTATTGAGACTAATTGCTATGAGTCTTAAGTCCTTTAGCGACTTATTTCCCACAAAATGTGTCATAAGTCTATAAGGCAATTATTATCCTGCACCGCAGCCACTATTAGGTAAAGCTCTGTTGTACTCTATGAAGAGATTTTATGTTATAAAGCTACAGCGTTTAGTATTTCTTTTTAACACATCTAAATGCTTTTATTTGTGGAGCAAATATATTCGTGAAAAATTTTAGGATCTTTCATGTACTCACTCTTTTAATCTATAACCATATTTCCTTTAAAAGAAATTTCTAGCTCACCAAGATCCCCTTATAATATAAAAACTGCTAAATGAGATTCTTCTAACCCGAAAAGCTATCAGTCGGGAGCTATTTAAAACCATGGGGCTCTACGGCTCTACTATTTAAATAAAGGAATATTTGAAATTCAGTAAGAGACAAAACTTATAAAAAATTTGATTTTACTGGAAATTATGAAATGAAATTTTAGTAGTGATCACAAATTAAAGCTAGAATTGCTTTAAAACGCTTCTAAAGGCTTCAAAAACGAGTTTCAAATCAAAACTTTCAAATCATAGATTTAAAAAATCCCTTGATCTTGCAATTGATTTTAAAGTTTTAGATTTAAAAAAATTTAATTTCAAGTTTAAATACAAGTTTAAATATTCAAATAAAATAGAACTTTTCAATTAACTCTCTCAAATTAAGTAAGAATTAATGAAATCCATATTATTGGATTTTTTAAAAATCTCTGCACTCCGCAAAAATTTAGTAAAAATCATTTCAAAGTCCATTTAAAATGCAATTCTTCACTCAAAATTATTTAGGTTGAAATAAAAATGAAACAGTTTGCATATTACTGCAGCTGCAATATATTTTTACTCATTTTATAATAAACATGTACCCCAATTTTGTTTTTTTTTTTCCTAAATTGATTACCCCTTTTTTTTTTTAAAGCAACCCATATTTGCATTCTAAAACTTATTTTATGAACGTTTTTTTAAGTGAAATATCGTTTAAAAAACATTTAAAAACGTTTAATCTAAATAAAAAACTAATGAGAATTAAAAAAAAAAATGCTTAAAAAAATCTTTTTATTTTTCTAATTTTTGAAATCCAAATTGTACTAATAAAAAACAAAACGCTGGTACTCGGGTAGGGTATAGATAGTCATCATAAAACTTAAAACAAATAAAGGCAATTTCTTAATTTTCATTTAAAAAAAAAAAAAAAATTTGGGACTAAAAGAGCTAAAATAAACTTAAAACATATAAAAAAATTAATTTCACAGTTGAACGAGATATTTGCAATTAAAAAAACAAAACGCACACTCTGTACACATTAAAACTAGAACAAGTTAATGAAATCGCGTAAAATTTCGCGAAAAAAAAATAATTGTATAAATATGTAGACAATTTTTTTAAAAAACTCTCTGAAGATTTTTTTTTTTTTTCAATGAACCTGTATAATTTTTTAACTGACAAGTGTTTGAGCATATTAGGACACTTTTGTACAATATCATGACTCAAAATTATAAAACAAGTAAAAGAAGAACCCAAGTTTTTTTAAAAAAGCACAATTTTAAAATTAAACAAATTTTCATAATAAATAAGTTTTAGATAGAGTGCGGGTTGAGTCTTAAGTTTCGTTTTAGTAAATTCTGTTTTCAGAAAATCTCGTTTTAGAAAGTTTGGTTTTTTCTAGTCTAGTTTTCAAAAATGTCGTTTTAGATATTTTACAAAATCTCTTTCGTTATTTTCTGGGAAAAGGCTCATAATTCTAATTTTGTATCCAGCTCCAAATCCTTAAAAATGATATTTTTCAATAAAAATGAGATTTTTCAATAAAAATGAGATTTTTCAATAAAAATGAGATTTTATAAGAAAACGAGATTTTCTACAAACTGGATTGTCTAAAAATGACATTTAAAAAAGAATATGTACTAAACCACACAATGGTAAATAATTTTAAGATACTATCTTCGATTTTATGGAAACCATGTTTTGAAGAAGAGGAAGAAAAACTGGTAACACATGTAAAAATATAATGATAATGCTCTATTTTTTGCATACTACTTTAGGCAATCAAGTTTCAGGGGTTTAGAAATTGGATATTTGAAATTTTCAATCCCTTACAGCTAGTAAACGGAGGTAAACAGCTAGTAAACCCATACTATTATGAGTCATTTCTTAATAGACTCAAACTTATTTTTAAAGATCTAAGTTCTCTCGAAAATTCAAGATCCTAACTCAAACCGTTTGGAAAATATAATAGATTAAGAATTTTGCAAAAATTCAGTTTCGATTTACGGTTAATTAAAGTACCATATGGCAACCCTGTACATTTCTGTTACATATATTGATAAAGCTTATAAAAGCAGCTTTTCTTACGCTGTTCCAGATTTAAAATAAACCTTATAGAACTCTTGTTATAACAACTTAAATATAGGGCTTTTTCGGACCTTGAGAAGCTGTAGTTTCATAATTGGCGAGGCTATAGAAAAAAATACTTTAATAAATATAAAAAAATTTCTATACTTTTTAAAATTAACTGTTTTGTATTCTTTATATCAAAAGGTGTAAAAGTTTTGTAAACACGCGGATAGACAGACAGAGTACGAACGCAGTGAATATAGCCACATTTTTTTAAAATATTTTTGAAAATATGTTTAAAAACGGATCAAACAATATTTTTTTATCAAATCAAATAAATGTTTAGGAACAGAAGAAAATAATTGTGTTTTAAATCGTGTCGTTTATTTTTCCACTATAAGTTGTAAATGAAATTTTGAATTTTTTTCAAGAAAATAAGAAAAATCGCGAAAAAAATCGCGTTTATTCATTTTTTTGTATAAGATAAAACTATAACTTAGACAACTATAACTGAATAATAAAAAAAAAAAATGAAATAAAAAAAACAAAATCCTTTCTCGCAATAAAAACAAAACTTTTGTCATTTTCAACTATATTCAGTTTTTATATGTTTTAAAGTATTTAACTCTTCGTAACCGCTTTCTCCAATGACACTCTATTAATAAATTATTCAACAGATTTTCATCTAACCGCTATTCCGTTTCACAATTCATTTTTTTTCATTCTGTTGTTTTAACCCCTTAACCCCTTCCGCACTTCTCTCTATCTTTTTTTATATTCCTATCATCAATTGAAGATACTAGATACACTCAAATCTGATATCTATCTTTCAGGTTTGTTACAATTTCATGATATTTAAATTCATAGAAACTCTAAAGTACACTTCTGGATATCCTAGAATTTGAATAACAAAAAAAAAAAAAAAATCCCATTAAATAACTATATATAAACGATATAGTGGAGATATTAAACGCGAAAAATATAAAACGGTATATTTAAAACGTTAAGAGCTCTATAAAAACAAAAAAAACGAATTGAAATAAAATCAAATATAAAAGGGATAACGAATAAAATCGCGAAAAATATATTTTTAAAACGAACAAAAAAAAAAATAATAAAAATAAAAACATGAATAAATCGTAGAATGAAATATTAAAGAGTAAAAAAAAAAACCAAAAGTAACAAAAGATAAAACAAAAGATTAAAAGATATGACATAAACGTGACGATGTCACGGGAGATTTTTCAACTATCATGAGACAAAAATTATAGAACTTGATACATTTTGTTGGTTTATATTATAATAATGTTTCCAGATTTTTTTTTTTGTTTTGGTATTTTTGTTTTATATTTTGTTTTTTTTTTTTTTTTGTAAAATTTTGTTGTCATTTTTTTGTTGTCAACATTTTGTGTCATTTTTTAAGTGTCATTACTTTGCAACCACATTTTGAGAAATATTGTTTTTAGTTTTTATTTTATTAAAAAGAGAAAGTTTTCAAAATTTATTTTATATCATAATCCATTGATTTTAAAAAACTTCTCAAAAATTTTATATTTTATTGAAAAATAACTTTCATTCTAAATATTTAAAATTATGATTTCATGTTTTTTTTTTTTGAAACAAATGTTGACAATGATTGTTGTATTTGTAGATAGAGATTAATTGAAAGGATCTGTCAGTATTAAATTAGAAAACAGTATTAATCTATAAATTGATTTTTAAATAAAGGATTTTAATAAAATGATTTTATTTTTAACAAAATGTTTGACAGAGTAAACGTAATTAAGTTTTTGTTGTAAGTTTCTAATTACATAATTAGTTTCTTTTTTTTTTTTTTTGTGAGAAAATGCCACAATAGATTTTCTATGAATCTTAAGGAATATTTTTCTAATAATGTGCAATAAACTGAAGAACAATATTTCAAAAATAAAATATATAAACGTTTAACGAATTAAAACATATTAAAGAAATCAAAATAAATTAATTTTAGTTAAAAATATTTACAACCTATCCAAATCGATCAAAAATTCAAATAGCTTACAAATAATATCAGTAATACTGATTCAGTATATCAGGGATTTGGCAATCGGCAATAGTACAAAATGAATGAATTTGGATAGGAAATGGATAATATTGCATATTAGAAATATAGCTGACATTTCACAATTATTAAAAGGAGTAATGCATTCGAAAATAAATTTTAAAAAATCTGAATTTTTATTTTTTACACAAATCACAATTTATTTATAGTAACTAAAAAGGAATTTATTTATAGTAATTTAAAAAAAAAAACTCTCCGAATGGGATTTGAACCTACGACCCTTTCTTTTTAATAAGTGTTTAAAATAAAAACTTAATACTCTAATTATTTTTAATATTCTACTAGTTCTTTAACAAAGTTATAATTATACAAAAACACAATATATAAATATAAAGCAGCTAAATAAAAAATTTAATTCCATCGACAATCCTAAGCCTTCTCCACTTTACAGCAAACCAAACTAAATTTTCAAACAATACAAAAGTTATTATACTTAGTTTTAATTTAATTTTGATATGTTTAAAACAATGTTGTAAATTCTATTATTCTAGTCATGACATGACTCATTTCTACAACACTAATTAAAATTATTTTCTAATTTACTTTGAAATGATTTATTTGGGCCGAAACCTAGCTGTACTGCAATACTAGGCCAACCCGTGACAGAGGTGGAGCAAGCCCCTAGCACTCCGTCTAATTCCAAAAATCAGTTTAACATTTGTGACTTCTTTGAAGTCTATCAGATGTTAAGCTGATAAGAACAGATACTACACTTTGATCTTAGCCATAAGGCCGAGAAGCGATAACATTTCAATGATTTGATACACTATATATATTCAAAATTATGAACATGTTCTGTGAATTAAGAAATCGAAATGAAAAATGTTTAAATTAAAAAAAATCAAAACAAATTTTATTTGTTTTTTTTTTTAAAACGATTTTTAACAGGGTATTAAATGAATTTTTTGTACCCAATGTTATTAAAAATTATTTAATGTTTTTCTACCTGAATTGAATACAATAAATTTAAAAAATTTAAAAGGGAAGAGAAATATACTTACCTTCTTTTGTAGAATAGACATGAGACATTTTACAAAATAAGGTAAAATATAAATAAAATAAAATTATATACCTATTGTAACTTAAAATTTTTAAGCGAAACTCGCAAGATATTTTAATTTGATCTTAAGAGAATATTAAAAGGAATAAAAATTTAAAGTAAATCTTTTAAAATGTATTTATATGGTTATATTTTTTAAATAAATCTTTGATTCAAAATTCAAAACAAAAAATTATTTATAATAATTTATTTAATTTAAAAAAAAATCTCTCTGAACAGGATTTGAACCCACGACCCATTATTTTTAACTAGGGCTTAAAATTTGGTATTATTTTTATATTTTTTACAAAGCTATTTTTAATTATATAAAAATATAAAATTTAAATTTTGCTACCCTTAATTTTTCAAGAATCAGTTTAACATTTGTGACTTCTTTGAAAAATATTTTTTATATGAAACTGTAATACTATATAAAATCTAATTCAATCGGTAATCCTAAACCAACAATGTTTTCAACGATTCAAAAGTTGTTTGAATTTTAACTTTGATATCTTTTAGACAATTTTGTAAGTTCGATCGATGGTTGGGTCGTGATTCATTGCTACAACACTAATTAGTCATTGGTCAGGTTCAGTAGCATCTAGCGCTGTACTTCATTGCAGCGGTGTAGCATCTAAAGCTACATTGTTGTACTAAACCATACGCTGCAAAATCAAATGATATTTGATTTGGGGTGACTTTTGGTATATTTTTATGTTATTTAAATTACATTAATTTTATGGACACAATTTTAAAAAATGGAGAATTTGGCTTTCAAAATATTTCTATAATTATATTTCTACCCTTATTAACCAAATTCGCATTATTTTTTAATTCATTCAATTTATATTTATAATTTCAAAGAAATGCTTTTTTCCCAAAATTTCTCAGAAATTCTTGTAAAAAAACACTTTTTACATTCAAATTTAAACCAACTAAAAATCCGCTACGCAATTTAGCACAAACTTTTTTTTGCTACAAAATTAATGAAGTTATACTCTGATGCTACTCAACGCAACTTCGTGTCCAATTGTGAAACATACGTTGTGTTTTATGTCAAATGGATCACAAAATCAAATATATTTTGTTAAATTTTTTAAGTTATTTTGAAATAGTTTATTTGGGCCGAAACCTAGCTGTACTGCAATACTAGGCCAACCCGTGACAGAGGTGGAGCAAGCCCCTAGCACTCCGTCTAGTTACAAAAATCAGTTTAACATTTGTGACTTCTTTGAAGTCTATCAGATGTTAAGCTGATAAGAACAGATACTACACTTTGATCTTAGCCATAAGGCCGAGAAGCGATAACATTTCATTAATTTGATGTACTATATATACTAAAAATTATAAAAATCTTCTGTGAGTTAAGAAATCAAAATGAAAAATGTTTAAGTTCAAAACAATGAAAACAAGTTTTATTTATTTGTTTTTTTAATATGAATTTTTTTTCAGGTATAAAATAAATTTCTTTGTACCCTATGTTATTAAAAATTATTTGTAATGTTTTTCTACCTGAAACAAATTTTAATTGAAGAAATTTAAAAGAAAAGAGAGAAATAGTCACCCTCTTTTGTAATAAGTATGCTTTATTAAATTATATTAAGAACAACATTAGGAATTAAAATTTCAAAATTGTAAGTAAATGTTATGAAGATTTGCATAATAGAAACGGGAATCAAAATAAGGCTTAACATAATTGTTTAATAAATAATGCATTATTTTGACAGAAAGAGAAAATTTGAAACATATATGGTACAATTTAAAAACTAAATTTAAAATTAAAAGTCTTTGATTTAAAACTAATTAATATAAAAATTATTTGTCACAATTTAAAAAAAATCTGTCTGAACGGGATTTGAACTCACGACCGTTTTTTTTCTAATATTATTTTATTTTATTATAAACGCTTGCATGGTATTAATTTTAACTATTTGGGGATGGGGTATTGAATTTCCTTATCTATCATCTATCTGTTAATTATTATTATATTTTACTTTTTTTAAAAATCTATACTAATTAATTCAAGAATATTAAAACATTAAAATTATAAACAATTTCGCAATGAAAAGTAGTAAAACCTTCATCATTTTGGATTTTTTTGTAAAGTTTTAACGTAACTTACATAATACAGTTAACTACCACTCATTTTATTTTAATAAAAGTTGGTATTTGTTTAATTTACTTTGAAAAAGTTAATTTGGGCCGAAACCTAGCTGTACTGCAATACTAGGCCAACCCGTGACAGAGGTGGAGCAAGCCCCTAGCACTCCGTCAAATTCCAAAAATCAGTTTAACATTTGTGACTTCTTTGAAGTCTATCAGATGTTAAGCTGATAAGAACAGATACTACACTTTGATCTTAGCCATAAGGCCGAGAAGCGATAACATTTCAATATTTTAATACTATATTTATATGAAATATTATAAAAATGTTCTGTGAGTTATATGATTTATATAAAAAAATTTTTAGAAAATAAAACGAATATTTTTTATATTTTGCTTTGTTTACATTTTTTATATGAATAAAATAAAATTTATATTTTATCTTATACCAGATTTTAGGTACCTGTTATATTTTTAAACAAATTGTAAATTTGTAAAATATAATGGAACAACTATAATTAACATATAATCAATAGTGCATCTTACAATGACTGTATGAATAGAGTATTATGTTATTATCATTTTTTCATAAATTCATTAATTTTTTAATTTTGAATATAAAATAATAATTAAAAAATAAAATAAATAAAAAAAAATCACCCCAGCTGGGATTCGAACCGAAGACCCCTACTGATAAAAATTATTTAATTTGTAAACGATTCCAATATTGTAATAATAATAAAGTAAAAAAAATTTTAACCACGGGTAACTATTGCAAAAAAAATTATTTCGTAGAAGAACTTTTTCTGTAGCTCTGTACAGCGTCCCATAGTTGGAAAAAACTCTACATTTAAATTGTTATAAAGAGTTCTGTTCGATTTTATTTCAATCTGAAAACGGAAAAGATAGCTGTTTTTTTAAACTTTATAAGTTTTTAAAAGATAAATGTTTAGGGTTGCAATACGGAACTAAAATTTACCATTAGGTATGCAAAACTCAATTTTTGCAAAAATTTTTACCACACAAATCTTCTAAACGGTTCAAGCTAAAGTCTTAAAATTTTGGGAGACGTTAGATCCTCAAAAATGAATGGAAGTCGGTTACCACAATTTTTTTGTCAAGCCCAAATATACAAAATGTACAGCTGCAGCATTATATTTCAACAAACGTTTTTCTTAAATTTAAAAGGGATTCTTTAAATTGAAGAAATTGTCTCTTAGTTTTAACCAATTTTGCTTAGAAAATAAAATTCTAGGTAAAATTCAAAATTTTGGTGTAGTTCACAATGGATTTCCTAGAACCCAAAAAATGGAAGGATGGGGACAGGAGGAGGAGGGGCAGATCCTCGATAACCATCATAAGTTTGGTTAGTAAAAATTTGGGAACCTTCCCGGTGAAGGCTTTTTATAAATCAGTAACTTATTCACGAGTGTATATTTTTCCAAAATTATATTTCGCACTTGTTTACAGGTTTTCTTGAGTATATTGGGATTATATTCTAAGTAATGATTTCACTATTACTCATAATTAATAAATTGATGAAATAACTAAATTATAATATTATCATTTATTTTTATAAAAATAAATGATAAAGTACTCAGTAAGAAATCCTTGATCAAATCAATATAATTTTTAAAATGTACTTTTAAAAACCCTTGGTTTTTTTTCATCACTTGCTTTGTGATATAGTGTATTAAACACTATACTGTAATCTAATCTGTAATTACAAATATCTTTTTAACAAATTTCAAGGTCTTATGTTTGGTGAGTTATTATATTATTATATAGTACAATATAAATACTATTATATAGCTTGTAGATTATAATAAGAGTTGTATTTAATCAAGCCAAATTACTTAATCCTTTAAATTATACAATAATCTAAATTACTAAAAATAACTAAAAGCAATCCCAACTTATTCAATAAAATCTTGTATTTTATCATAATTTTTTTAAAGATTTTCCTAAAATCAATTGGGAATTTACTTATTATTTATACAAATCTATGGATAATACTATAGTTCAATTATACAAAGAAATGTCCTTTATCATTAAATATCCTTTCATCTTAGAATCAATATATCAAAAAAATACTTCTCTCAATATTAAGTAATATAATATCTGAATAAGTACTACAAATAAATATAATTCATGATTATATGAACATATATACATATTACATAATATATTAATTACATATCTCAAGTGAAAATTATTTTATAATAATATCTATATAATAAGGATATTATTAAAATCAGTAGTGTGAGATATACATATACATTTTTTGATAAGTTAAATGTTTTTTAGAGCATGAATTCAAATTTTTTTTTTTGATTTTCATGCATAATTAACCTTGAATAGAATAAGAATTTTCTTTTGCAATTAAATAAAATAAAAAGAAAATTTTCAATTCCAATGAGAGAAAAATCTGAATATAAAATCACAAAAATTTTCCAAAAAAAAAAAAAAAATGTGACAGAATACAAGTGGTCAAATATAAATTTTACAGATACTTGAATGAAAACAAAACAAAAAGGGTATCTGTAAAGTTTAATAGGAAAAAGGGAAACTTTATTTTAATTGACTTAATTAATGTAAATATTTTATTTTTATACTCGTAAGTTGTAGGTTCCCAAAAAACAGAGGGGAAAGAGACAGATAGAAAGAGATAAAAATATTACTTTTCTTATTTGTATAATGATTTTATGAAAAGAAAATCCTTTAGGAATAATTGTATAATGTCGAGACAGTTAAACAAAGTATATGTACAATAATTTTTTGTAATATATATATATATGTATATTAAGATACTTACAAAGTAAGTTTAAAGTTGTAGTAAATTAAGTCAATGTTAATTCTTGTATAATATAATAAAATAAAAAGAAAAGATACTCTATAGAGAAAAAAAAAAGTCTTTGAAGTTTTCAATTTATTTAACATTTACTCCAAATATATTTAAAAATTATTTAAAGATCCGTTAAAAATGTTTATTTTAACGAAAACTTTGAATTATTTTGAAGATAATTACTCTGAGACAATTAAATATTTGGGTGTTCATTTATTAGCTGAAATTTGATATAATCTGAAGACACGTTATAGAGCCAACGTTTTATCCGAATCTTAACAAATAACTCTAAATTACAGAGGAAAGTCAAAAATATTCATTTTTCTTTTCTGGAGGCTTTAAAATTTGATCTTTTACAGTTTTTCTGATATAACTGAATTTTAAAAACATTTAAAAAATTTTATTATTTCAATTAAAAATAAGCCTCCATATTTTTTACTACCATAAAAACTCTTAAACCATTATAAAACCTTTCTAAATTCACCATATGGCGAAATGGACACAGAAAAATTTAATTCTAAAGTCTTAAAAGAACATTTGTTAAATATTAGGTTAAAATTTTGATTTGAAACCTGAAATTCTGATAAGATGAATAAATAAATAACTAAATTTTATTTTAATATAATCAGATATTATCCACTTATAATAAAGATTTTTTACAAAAAACTCAAAACAAAAATTGGTAAAAATGGGCATTTTTTCATAAAAACACATAAAATAAAAATAAAAATGACGACTTAAAAAAAAAATTGAAGAAAATCTTTCTCTTCAAATACTTTGATTATTTAAAAAAAAAAAACCATTAAACAGTTTTCTGACACAGCCTTAAAAAGTTTTGACAGCTCTCGTTCTAACCCCAAAAAAAAACACAGATTTATTTTTGACAGTTCATAATTTTCTCTAAGTTAAAACGAAATGCCATATGAAATTAATCATGTCTCAAATAAATCATATATAAAAATATCATAAATATTTTATGTCAAAAATTGACAAGTGAATTGAAATGTCAAAATTTCGGAAACTAAATAATTTTGTACTGAAAAAAACTTTCCACTTAGGTGTAGTGACATCTGTGTAAATCGGTTGAAAAACTATGTAAGTGCAATGTCAAATTTATTGCGAACTTCTTAATTTGACTTTAATTGGGTAAAAGAAACTTAATAATTCTATCTTTTCCGATTACAAAAATTGTTGAATAATATTATTTCAAAAATTTTTAACCTCAAATAATCTGTAAATCATTATAAAGAAATGAATTTTTACATGTTCATTTGATTTTACATTTAATTTTATTGAATTTTTAAAGTTGTAAAAACTTTTAAAATTCTTATCACAATATAAAAAAAAGTTACCATTCAACACATAACCTCAAACCCTTTACATTAAATACGGATTCAATTAATAAATTTTAAATTCATAAAAAAAAAAACTTTTTTGTGTAAAAAAAACACTTTTTTCGTAAACCATTTGTGTTCATAGTGTAGTACTAAACATATTATTTAAAGTTGTAAATTTTTATTAACTTCCAACATAAATATGATTTAAGTTCCACTTGTTCTCCACATATTACATTTTATATTGAGTTTTTTCCACTTAATACACATGTTAATTCAACATATTATAGAAAAAGATTAAATCTGACAGTTTAATATTGTAAATTATTTTCATCCTTACAGTTACAACCAATGCAAGACCTATAAAATTTGTTTAATTTTCAGAGATTCGAAAAAAAATGTAAAAAACGTTTAATATTTTTTTTATTTTTAAATAATTTCGTGCCATAATATTGGCACTCTATTGAATGTAGTGTGACATTTGTTCTTTGAAGTGCGCAATTTGACTTTTCATCCTTCAAAAGTTTGATAAGTGTGCATGAAATACGTTAAATATACTTAACAATGCTTCAATTTAGAATTCTTAACAATTTTTATTAATAATTCTTAGTTTATAGATCTTGGGTTGAATGTGTTGCAACTGCGATCATGATTAAACAGTCCGGCACAACTTAAGATTATTTTTGACACGGCGTTTCGGGGACATCTAAATGGGCAAAGTTGTTAAGTTAGTTCTGACGGAAACATTCTGAAAAATTCGTTTCTATAATAAAACAAGCGAAGTCATATTTCCTACAAAGATAAAGAAATTAGTTCCCAGATCTAGTTTCATTTATAGCTCTCTGATGCTTTATCTTAAACCCAAATCATGAGAAAGATTCTCATCTTTTGCTGCTAATCAGGTAGTTAGTTTAAATAATTTTTAGATCTGTTTTTCTACAGTCTTACGTCCTCGTAAAATCTGACAGCGAGCGAATTTTCGGAAAAAATTTCCAAATAAATTGGTTTTCTTAAATTGATCATTTGGAAAAGCGACCATAGAATAATCCATTGATTAGATGATATTCGTGCACAATACTCTAGAATCAGAGTCACATGGGATTAAAACTATAGACCCTTTAAAAAAAAATTTAAACAGATTAAATTACTTTTTCATTTTAAAAAAATTATTGAAACTTTTATATTTTCAAATAGTTTAAAAATAATTTTACTGATATTTAACAATTCTTTTTAACTATACAACACATTAAAATGGCAAAGAACTGTACATTAAAAAAACTTCAAATAATTTTGAGTGTAAAATCCGAAATAAAGTGTATACTTAAGTACTACTTATTTTCCTTTTTTTAATTTTTTATCCTTTTTTTTTTAAGCGTTTTTTACTACCTACTAATTTCTACTTTTAAACTTATACAAAGACAAATTTTTCGACCCATATAATTAACACTATTAAAAAAAAATAGCCGTTTATAACTCACCCTCATATAATTTAAGAGCTTAAAAAATTAAAGGGAAAAGAGAGACACAGAAAAAACGATAAAAAACGGTTTTTTTTTTTTTGGTACATTTTTAAGTTGAAGCTTCTTAGAGCTATTAATTCTAGAAAAAGAGGAGAGAAAGTGAAGGGAGCTTTAGAAAAAGAGATATATAGCTAAAAAATTCCAACCAATTAAAAAACAAAGGATAAGAGGAAACATTTTCATATTTATTAGGTGGAAAAACTTTAAATACAAATTATTAGTATAAAAGTAACCATTGTTTTTTTTTTTTAAGTTGCTCTTTAGTAATCAACCTGATTATTAATTGGATCTTGGTTAATTATTTTAATTTGTTATATCATTTTGGAGAAATTGTTGGGACAAATTTAGTAGCTTTAATTATATTTTGCTAGTATCTATAGAATTCTATTATTTGTATTAATTTATTATTTTTTTTTATTTCTTTAGTTATATAGTAGAAATGTTTATTAAAATTATATTAAAATTTTAATTTGTTGGTATTGTTGTTGTTGTTTTGATAAGGGGTGGCATATGTTGCTGACATATGTTGGCTACTCTAAAACTCCTCAATAAATAGGTTCCAAGTATTTGAGAATAAATACCTTCGAACAATTCAAAATATAAGATGGTCCAAGAGAATTTCAAATGAGGTATTACTGAGAATATAGGGGCAGGAAGCTATTATCTGCCAAATAAAGAGAAGAAATGGAGATGGGTTGGTCATACACTTCGGAAAGAGCCAGAAAACATCGTACGCCAGGCACTAGACTGGAATCCACATGGAAAAAGAAGTGTGGGTAGACCTAGGATAACTTGGAGAAGGTCACTCGCTAAGGAAATTGAGAATGGCGGCAGAACATGAGCAAGAGGGAAACCACTAGCTTCCTCAAGGAGTAAAACGGGAGAAATAAAATATGTTGCCTTAAGGTCAAGACATGGCGACTCGTTGAACATTGCTTTGCCAAAACTCTTTATTTATTGTGTTTGTGTTATATATATTTTTTATAAATAAATTATCTTTAATCCAGCGGCGCTGCTCTAGGGGCATTAGAAAGTACCATTTTACAGAAAACCAAGAAGGTACCTTTTGCAGTTAAAAAATACCAAAATCCAAAAAACAAAACAGGGTTGTACTAAAAGAAAAAGATTTAAAATTTAATGTTACGCGGAACTTTTTTGTATGCACCAGTTTTTAGATTTAATAAAAAAAAAGAAACAAAATTTGGAACGTTCCATAAGGTGGATTTACTGATTCTTTAGTTCCATTGTGGCATTGCTGATTTGGACACCAAAAGAATTTTTCCAATAATTTTTTTTTTCAAATTACCTACGGGAATCGAACTCGCACTCCCTCAGTTAAAAACTAAACAGTTACATATTACAGCATTGATACGCCTAAAGTTTTATTTATGCAATATTAAACGGAATTAAATTAGACACTCAACTCGAAATTAATTGATACTCAAAAATTTGAAATAATTTGGCTAAATTAATTGTTCGAACAACAATAAAAATCAATTGTTTATACAAAGGGTTATGATTTTAGAAAGTCTATTTTGAATTAAAAGTATATTTTGATTCAAACGTGTTGCAAGATAAATACTTTCCCCCTCCTAGGTGCTTTAAGTTAATGGTCTTAATTATCTCTGTTCTTCTCCTTCGATCTTTTAAGGAAACACCCATTAAACATTACTGAGCACTCCTGTAAAGCAATTTGATTTAACACAACTTAACTCAAAAAAGAAGTACTAATTACATATTCCATAATTTCTCAAGGTCTCAAAAAAAAAAACCCTCAATTAAAACTTTCTCGCAATATACAAATTCAATTTGTTCTTGTTGTAACATTATTAAAAAATCTAAATTTTTCCCCACAACTTTTAATTTAAATTTTATTTTACATTTTTTTTTTTTATTACCCTTAAAACTTATTACAAACAAATTAATTAACATTACAAAATTATCATAAGTTTATTAACTTCAATTCTTTCACTTAACAATTTTATCAAAAAAAAGTTTTGAAGATAAGTCTGAAGAATCTGGGAAATTTCAAGTATTTTGTATTTTTTTTTTTTTTTTCAAATTCCTAAAGACATTTGCATCTCAACACAACCCTCCTTTTATGAAACAACTTTTTATATATGTAATAATTTTTTATCACTTTATTCAAAAATATACTTCTTCTTGTCTTACATACTTATACATGTATATGCTTATAAGTTATAACATTTGAAATATATTATCCTTTTATATCCTTGCAATATTATTTTTTTTTAATTCAACCTCGAAACCAAAAATGTTTGTAGGTATGTATGTATGTAGTATGTACTCATAAACTTCCTAACAAAATATATATATATGTAATAATTTAACATTCAATATGCTATTAATATTCTAAGGAAGAGCATTTCATTCATTCTATTATTCTCTGTCTCTGTCTAATATTTTCAACTAAAAATCTGAATAAAAAAGTCAAAGTTATTGCCATAAAATATAAAATATTGATAAAAAACAAAAACAACAACAATAACAAAAACAAGGATGTGATGATTCAAATCGTTTTCAACTTTTATTTACATACACTTCACCCAAAGTGACATTTATTAGATGCATATGTACACATGTTAAAAAAAGTCTCCCCTTCTTTTTGTGTTGTTGTTGTTTTTTTTTATGGTTTTGTTAATTTAAAACTTTTTACTTTTGTGACTAAATTTGGATAAAGTTTGGTTTTAGTATTTGTCCGTCATTCCTTTTTTTCAAAAATTAAATTTAAAAATCTATACTTCATGATTTTTGAATTTTGGGAAAGAGGACTAGTTTAACCATATCGATAGGAGCGAGCGGATACATGCTTTAAAACAAACCGCGTTTTGCAAAATATCGTTTTATCAAAACGTCGTTTTTTACAATATCGTTTTTTTTTTCAAGTACTGGACAAATAAAAGATTACAATTTTTCGGAATCGCATACATAATATTCGTATATTTTTTACTCTACAGATTCTAAATAGGACGTTTTTTAGAGTTCGAATCAAATTTCCAATTAATATGTTTTAAAAAAAAAAAAAAAAACTGAAAATATATTATGAAAAATTTTAAATTAAAAAAAAAAAAATTCCAAAGTACGATATTTTATAAAATTATATTTTTGAGATATGAGCATTCGTACCTAACCCCTATTTGATACCAACGAAGATTTTATATTTTACCAATTCAATTATAAGAAAACCTAGAAAAATTCATAAAATTTTTGGATAAATTTCGAATAGGGTAAAAATTAGTGAAGGATTTGTGGATTTGTGCAATAGCTACGGAAATTTGGAGAGTTATGAATTGCTTGAGGTTGGGGGAATAAAATTAAGAGAGCTATATGAATCAGTGTGAAAAAAAATTTGGGAGATCTATATGAAATATTTGAGAGTACATGCTTCCTAAACCAAATGTTATAATTTAGGATTTTGAAATGAGTTAAAAATTTTTAACGGGGTTGTGAGCTTTCAAGATGACATCATCACACAACCGTACCATATATCTCAAAGTTTCCGAATATCATGCCCTACAATATTGTAAGATGTTGGTTCCAGTTTATTATCTTACAGGAAAAATATAACATTTTAAATAAAATACCATAAAATTTTAAGAAAAATTTTGTAATGCCTTTTTCGACCACTAGATGGCGCCATCGCCACTAGTAATTTATATATTCGGAAACTTTGAGATATATAGTATCGTTGTGTGATGACGTCATCTTGATAGCTCACAACCCCTCTCCGGAAGTATATCTGGATTTTGTGTTTTGGGATTGTCTAATTTGAGATTATTTACCCAACCCATTATAATTATGGCAATTAATAACTAGCTTTTCCGAAAGAATAATTTAAAAAATTTAATTTTTAATGCATTAGCAACTTTCAAAGTAGACTAATCCAAATTTTCAACTATATTATATTTTACTTAAGCTTATTTAGAATGTCCTTTATATGACGGAAAGTTTTTATTAAAACAAATCAGGAGACCGAAACAGAGAATTGAACCACTATTTATGTAAAGAGCTTAATGTTTTACTGAGAGACCAAGTTTCTTTCTTTATAGAACAAAGTACGCTATTTCTACATGGAAATCAAAGTGAATCGTCTTTCACTTATCTAAAGCCACATTACATATACAGTTACTGAAAAATTTGACAGCTTCTGATAAACAATCTTAGAACCAACTATATAAAATAGGATCCTATTACAACCCCCAATTTTTACAACGGTAAACATTTTAAAATTTTTTGCAATCCTTAATATTTACACAATGCATACACGTACTGATCTCATACACATTCAACAAAAACATTTGTTAAAAATAAAATTCAAGGATATTTATATGAAAAAAAACAAAAATGAAAAAAAAAGGTAAAAGGATACTTCTATTCATGAAAAGGAAGCAAAGTTTACTTAAAAAGCTATAAATTTGTTACAACTGATGGCAATTTCTGGTTTATATGCCAATATTATAATATTTGATTGATAAATATTTGGGAGTATGAGGGTGGGAGGGTATAAGTAAGAAAAGGGTGGAAAATATATAAAAAAAAATCAAATAAGTAAATAAAAATGCATATGTACTTTTGTTTTCTCCCCCTCGTTGAATTTTGTGGGTAAATGTTATAAAAAAAACAAATTTATTTTAAAAAAATTTTATTCGTTTGTTAAAAGGATCAAATATAATATATTAATTTAATATTTATAAAGGAATGTTTTTTTTTTTTTGAAAATTGTATGTATTGTAGTATTTATATGTATAAAATAATGTTAAAAAAAATTTTAAAACGGATTAATTTTTAAAATTAGCTGGTATTCTATCATTTTTTTTTTTTAAATAATATTTATAAGTTTTTTATTTTTTGATTTTATTGAGAAAAAAAATTCAATTGATAAAATGTATAAATTTGCTTGAATTAATCATTAAAGATATATTCAAAGGATTTTTATTTTTAAAAAATTTAATATTTAATATTTAATTTTAAAATGAATTATGATAATTTATATTAATTTTTTATTATAAAATATTAATATAATAAAAGAAAATAATTTTTGGCAAAAAAGCACTTGAAGTGTATAATTTTGGTACAGTGTCATAACTCCCACAGTCATAAATCCATTTAGTGCGACATAAGTCCTTAAGGAACTTTTGACTCAATTTAAAATATTTACGTGGGACATAACTTCCTTGACAAGTCCTTCCTTGACATTAAGTGAGTTGTAAGTCTGTAGTTACTAATTTTAAATTAAAACATCATATAACTAAAATTGTGTATACGCTGAATTACACAACTCATACTAATACAATAAGCAGGTATATGTACTTATGTACATTTAAGTAAAAATTTATTTTGAAATAATTTCTGGCTTTTCCGATCTTTATTTAAAAAGTAAACGAAAAAAGCGAGACTTTGGTTACAAACTTAGGATTGCCCTTTTTAGCACATTTTCAAAAAATTTTGTAAAAATGTGCCTATATAGCTTCACTCTGTCCGTCCGTCCGTCCGTATGTTTACAAAAACTTTTACACCGTTTGAAATAGAGAAAAGAAATTTTAACCATGGGTAGTTTTTGCAAAAAAAATAATTTCGTAGAAGAATTTTTTTCTGTAGCCCCACCTGTTACGGGGCTACAGCCCCCCAAAGTTGGAAAAAGCCCTATATTTAAATTGTAATAACAAGAGTTCTGTTACATATATTTTCAATCTGAAAACGGCAAATGATAGCTGGTTTCATAAACTTTATAAATTTTTACAACGCAAATGTTTAGGGTTGCCATACGGTACTAAAATTTAACATTACGCAAAACTCGATTTTCGCAAAATTTTTGGTCACACATATCTTCTGAACGGTTCAAGCTAGGGTCTTGAAATTTTGGGAGGAGTTAGATACTTAGAAATTAGTAGGAGCCGGTTAACAAAGTTTTTTTGTCAAGCCCCCTGTTTAGGAGCTATAAGGGCCCGAAAATTGAAATTATGCTATTTTTAAGCACCTGTAACTTGAATACCTGTCCAATTTTTTTTTTATTAATATACAAAATTTAAAGGTCCAATATTATATTTTAACATATGTTAAAGGTTTTTCTTAAATTTAAAAGGGGTTCCTTAAATTGAAGAAAGTGTCTCTTAGTTTTACCCATTTTTGCTTAGATAATAAAATTCTAAGTAAAATTCCAAATTTTTGTGTAATTCACAATTTAATTCCTAGAACTTAAAAAACTAGAGGATGAGGGGGGGGGGGGGAAGTTGAAGTTAGAGACTTGAGAAATTTGGAAACCTTCCCCATTGAAGGGCCATAACAACTTTTAAATAAAAAATTTACTGTTAGCAGTAAATTTTATAAGTCAGTAGTAACTATTTTCAAGTAAATATTTCCAAAGTTAAACTCAGTATGTAATACAATATAATTTTGAAAATGTGCTTTTTTAAAAACCCTTGGTTTTTTTTCATCACTTGTTTTAGAATGTAGTTTATATTAAAATTATAGTTTTTTTTTTTTAATTTTGGAAAGAAGGAATTCCTCGATTTTGAATACTACTCTAAAATGTTTGCTAATTATTTTTGATATTATAGCTCAAGAAAGTCTGTATTTATTTGTACCAGTCACTAACGTTATATAATTAAAGTTAATATTTGTTTTAATATTATTAGTAAGCCCTTAGCTTCTATTTAAAAGAGTTATGGCCTATCTTTTTGAGTCAAAACTATCAGTTTCATAAGTCCTCTAGGAAATTGTAGCTCATTGCTAGGAGTTTTAAATTCCTTAGGGACTTATGTATTACTAAATGAGTTATAGGTCCATAGGAGAATTATGACCCTGCTCCAAAATTTTTCGATTCTCTCGTATATATTTCTGCATCAAAAAATTCTACAAAGTTTAAAAAAAATTTTAAATATGATTTGAATATAGAAAAATTTTATTAAATAAAATAGTTAATGTTCGAACAACTCTTTTTAATTAGCTCAACCGTTTTAAGTGAAAAGAAGGCCTACTTCAAAATTGCATATATATGCAATGTAAATGCTGAAAGACTACTTGCGTACGTACTACAATGGTATAAACTTCCGTGAATTATATTTCATATAATTGAAATGATGTCATCACATAACGGTACTTTATATCCCCAAATTTCCAAATATATATGTTATTAGTACCGATGCCGCCATTTAAAGGCCGAAAAAGGTATTACAAAACTCTTTAATATTTTCTACTATTTTTTAATTAAACCGTTATATATTTTCCGTTCAGACAATAAAACTGGACCTATTTTCTACAATATTTCAGAGTATAATATTCTTTCATTTATCAGTACTTTTTTTGTTAGGCTTATAAACCTGTCTACATACCATACGAACATATTAGAACATATGATCTTCTACATAGGTCATATTATATTCTTGCTATTAGAATTAATCTTAATGAATTCCGCATACAATTTAAACATGAAACATAAAAACTTTAAATGTCAAACCAGAAATCTAACCTTATTCAACATATACTTTGAGGTCCCAACAACACTGACAATACTTTATGATGATATTAAAGAAATCGATTGCACACTCTCTCGTTTTTTTAAATGGTTGATTACTTTAAAAATTCATTCATATTAAGATTTTCAACAAGTACAATTCTATTTTGTATTTGAGTTATATAAGATATTCTATATATCTGTGAGTTGTATGATTAAGAGAGATATATAATTATTAATTATTGGTTAAACCATTAATTTGCTTCCAATGGCGAATTGTAACTGAGTCGAGTCGAAAACCAGAGAAGTTTTTTTCCATTTACACTGGGATTCGAACACGCGCCTTTCGCATGAAAGTTCGGCACACTAACCACCCACCCAGCCGGTTAAACTGGGAATTTTTGGGAAAAAAAAGTCATGCCAAATTTTCCATGTATTAAATCGTTAGAAAAGTTACGTCAAACAATTTTCAACATGTATATATGTTGGAAAAAAGTGCTGTCGGAGGACACAAATTCGTGTTAAGTTGAATAGAGTTAAATAATTTGTTTAGAGGAAGTTTATATCAAATATATACATATTTGCGAATTAAAATTAAGTTAATTATTCAAAAGCTTGAATTAATCTTAACATTCCGTAAGTTTCAAAAATTAGGATATCTTTCAAAATAAAAAAAACTTCGTTTTATCAAAAAAAAGTTTTTTAAAATACAAACATATCCCCAACATATATTTACAGTAAATTTAATTTTGAATTCGTATCAATTATTTCTATTTAAATCCTTCCGTTTGGTTTAATCCTTAATGAGAAAGTCTTCCTTAAAAATTCACCTTATTTTGTACATTACAATATTCTGGAAACAAAATTATTTTTTACAAAACACTTAAGAAAAAAAAAAATAGAAAAAAAAAACAATAAAAAAAATGTATTTAAGGAAGGATATCCTTATAACTATAATAAATTAAAAAGGACTTTATTTTTTCTATTTATTCCTGTTTTATTTTTTTTTTTATTTTTTCATCCTTCACTTGTTTGTTTTTTTAATTTTATTTTCTATATTTTTTGAATTTATTTATCCTGTTTATAGGTAGGAAAAATTCAAAATTTTTTTTTCTCTTTTTTTTTTCATAAGTTTTTCTTGTGAAAATTTTCATAGTGATTTACGTAATTATAATGTTTCAAAATAATGGCATGTATTTTTTTTCTATTTTTTTACAAAATAAAAAAAAAATAAAAGAAAATTGAAAATAAAATTAAAAACTATTAAAAAATAATTTTTTATTTAGAAAAAACTAAAAATCCAAAATAAAAAAATAATAAAAAAAAATGGTGCCTAATGAATTAAAACAAAAATGAAAAAAAAAAAATAAAATAATAAAAAACCAGTTGAAAAATAGAAGTAACATAAAATTATTTATTGAATGAGAAAAAAATTATAGTTAAATTGCATGAAAAAATATAATTTTGGGGGAAAAAAACTATTTTTGCATTTTTTAAAATTTATTAGTTTTTTTTTTTTTTTTTTTTTTTTTTTTAGAAAAATAGAATATTTTTTAAATTATGACCATCTATTCGTCTGTCCGTCAATTTTACCGAAATATGAATGAATTTTTAAGGTAATCAATAATTTAAAAAATAACGAGGGATTATTTAGATTTCAAAAGTAAAACGGTTTATTAGACATATTTGCAATATATTTCTTCGTTATCTTTCAAAAGGGCATATCCTTAAAGTTCCAAAGTTATTAAGAAACTCAAAGGATATGTTAAATAAGATTAGATTTCTGGTTTGACATTTAAAGTTTTAAACCCAGTTTTGGCTAACTTTTTTTAAGAACTACCTTGAGTGCTAAAATAATTCGTTAAGCTAACTTTCTATAAGCTTTTGATGGGCTCACGTTTGTTTCGAGAGCTTCAGATTCGATTTGTGATTTCTAACTAAGGCTGCACACTTGTGTATTGGAGAAGTCATATATATATATGTAGAAAATTATATATTGTTTATATAGTTGATCAAAGCGGTGCTCCAATATAAATGGACCCGAATTCAGCTGGCTACCTTTTGCCATAGGACTCAAATAATTTAAAAACCATGATTGATATATCTGTATAAATTAAAAAACCCTTACATATAAACCTTTTATACTGAAAAAAGTATTGCATCACCATTCTGATTCCTGAATTCTTAAGTTATTCTACATTCTATTCTAGATGTGATAGGGCTTACACTATTATCTTAAGTAGTAATTGAATTTTGAATTAATAAGATCAATGCTATTATTAAAAATAATAATATTTTCGGTATTTTCCTATGATGTATAGGCAAACGTGGAGCCTAACAGTTGAACAATCAGCAACTATAGTAGAATTTCGTAGGATTAGGTGCAATCCCCTACCACTAAGTTGTTCGGCCTTTCCTTATCAGGTGGGGCAGGTAAATATTTTATATTATGATATCAATTACTATGATGTATAAATTATTAAATTAAATTATATATTTTTTTATTAGATATGATCTGACCTGGAGAATCTTTGATTTAAAAGACCGACGCCTTAACCCCTACGCCACCGGTCGGATACTAGTAGAATAAACTCAACAAAAATACTAAAATCGAGAGAATTTATTAATAAACTTCTTTATTTTAGAAACACCACTATAAGTTTTACAAATATGGACATTAAAAACAACTTTAATTTTTAAATATTTATTTTTTTTTAATAGTAAATTAAAACTTCCACTTTTGTCAGTTTCCTTTTTGTATTTATTTAAAAAAAATTATAATAAGTTCTATTTATATAAAATTGTTTTTTTATTAATATTTTTTAAGTTGAATAACTAAGATTTTTAACCGGTAAGAAGCCTAAAATTACCACTTTAATTAAAGTTTTCTTTCAAAATAACTATTATTATCCAGTTTTCTTATTGTTTTAAGTTTTTTTTTAAAGTTTTCTCATAAAATATCACTGGAAAAAAAATCCATTAACATGAGATTTAAACATTAAAAAAAGTTTCAATTTAAAGAAAGAAAGTTTATATTTAAAAAGACTACTAAAAAAAGTTTCTGATATGTTTATAATAAAAAATGGATTATTAAAAAAAAAAATAAACAAATTTAAAATCAAACCATTTCCGTATTGTTTACCACTTCCGTTACTGTCCTGTTAAATTAACGGTACAACATTAATGGTTTTTTTTTCATAAGTAGATAGCGCAGATTGAATTTAATTCCACTATTTGGATCAGCCTTTTCCATAAAGATCATATCTTATATAACAAATACAATTTTCTATTTACAGAAACTTTCACTGGAACAGGGCAGAAAGAGGAAAGGAAATTATCTGAGAGAGATATATACTCGGGTATAACTCGACTGCACCAACGTACAGCCCATCTAACAATAACGCCACCCTTTAATTATAAGAGAATACCCATTTATTTAATCCAAATCAAGTAAAGAGAGATACAAAAGCTCATCTGTAATCATCAAATATATTAGAATAATTTATTTAACTTGTGATAATTTTCAATCTTACAACATCTCATGATCATTACAAATCACCATATGTAATTTTTTCTAACAAATTTGCGGAATTCTAAATTATTGTGTAATGATCATAGCAAATAGTTTTCTAAAAACAAAATTTCTACAAGTACTTAATTTTTAATACTTGTAAAGTTTTACAATTTTTTCTTTAAATAAAAATATACAAGCAACTACTAATATTTTGAACTTGTAAATAAAAACTTTTAATATTATACAAGCATTTATTCGCATTTTTAACTTATAAAAACATCTGTCTTGCAAGTACAGGCTTTTATAATATTCCACAATTGTAAAAACACTTGTAAATGAAAAACCCTTCTTATTATTCCGCAATTGTAGAAACACTTGTAAAAAAATTTTCAAAGTTTGTAAATTAGAATTGTAATTATACCCGAGCATACATATATGAATCGGGTACATTAAAATTTCTCCTCCGTTTGGAACGCATCGATTTAGGCGAGCTTGATATGGTGTCAAGGGTACGTATCGAATCAGCATCGAAAAGTGAATCGATCAGCTATGTGTGTCCATCCATCAGAAAGATAACTCAAAAACTAAAGGAGCTAGAGTTCCGAAACTTTCACAAAGTAATTTTTGGAAAATTTGTAGGCCCTATTGTTTTTAGTTAAAATCGGAAAGGATTCAGGTATGAATATTTTCAAAATTAATAACTAAATAAGTAGAAACTAAATAGAAGAACAAAAAAAATGTAGTTAAATTATTAATCGATTCATAGTGTAGTGGTTAAGACATGCGATTTGTAGTCGAACCGTCTCGGTTCGAATACAGGCTGGGGCAACATTTTTTTTTTTTTTTATCTAATTTCTTTTTAATAAAATATATGTTTTTATTTTATGTAAGCGGAATTTTATTATACCGGCAACTATAATAATTTTCACAAAAAAATTTGAGATCAACAATTTCCAAAAAAGGACGTCGACCTTTTAATTGAAAAGTGTCGGTTCGAATCTCGTTCAGAGCATATTTTTTTTTTTAAATTCATATTTTTTTTTCTTAATTTGTTTTGTAATTAAATACAAAAAAAAAACAGATATTTTAAATTTGCTGTCAAACAGTTCAATAGCAATATATGAAATTCTTATTTATTTAATACAAAATAATGGGTACGCACGGGTATTTAAAAGATGACAAGGGCAACTATAATCTTCCTCGTTTTAAATAATTTGTGATGTAAAGAACCTTTCATAATATTCCACAATTGTAAAAACACTTGTAAAAAATTTTAAAATTTTCTACTAGTCTAAAATGTAAAATAGAATTTTTTAAAAGTTTTCTTTCTTAATTAAATAATGTATTGTAATTTTATGTTATCCAATTAAAATTGTAAAATTTACAAGTTAACATTATTAGGCATAGAAAAGAGTTACTTCTTAATTATGAAACAAAATATTTTTACAATTGTTTTTACAAATAAATTTCACTTGTAATTATAAATTTTAAACTTGTAAAAACGATGAAAAGGGCCTCTTGCAAAATATTTAACTAAAAAACTATTATTAAAAAATTAAAAGATCGTTCATATACTTAAGAAAAAGAGTTTTTAAAATTTTTAAGTATTATTTATAAACTATTAAAAATAAAATATAATAAAAAATCATCTAATATATTAGTATATAATGATGAAAGTGTATAAACCAATTAATTAATTTAAAAACTACTAAAGTTGAACAACAAATGTACCCAAATTTAACCGTTTAGAATATTAAATATCAAACCGAATAGAAACAGTATTAATATTAATTAAATGAAAATATTATGTAAATTCTATCTTAAGTTCTATATTAACTCCCCTTTAAACTGTGCATTCTCGTCCATATTAAAAGTATAACATCACATTTTCTTTTATCCTTAAATAAACTATACACTAATTACCGGAAACTAATGTACATCCACTATCAAAACTAAACAATATATATTTTATTCAATAACCTTCATTCAAATGATAAAAGAACCTTTCAATTAAACTTTTATTTCAAATTAATTCTCAACTTTTATAAAATTGAACTGATTTAGTTATAAAAGATCCCATTTAACATTCCTAAAATAAATTTAAAAACTTCTCTATATACATAATATGTATATTAAAATTTTATTCTATATTCATTCTATATTCATTCAATTAATTATACTAATATGCATTCTATCAATTGAATTAATTACTAATAGAAAATCTTTACCACTTATTCATCTTCATTAGGGGGACTTTTAAATATGTTTAAAATCAAAAAAACTAAAAAAAAAAACTCAAAACAAATTATTCAATAAAACAAGTGAAATTAATACAAATTATCATCAATAAAATTAAATTGTTTGGAATTATATACACATATATAAATTTGCCACTAGAAATAAAATCCATATTAAAAAAAAAATAAAAAAAAAAATATCAAACACTAATTTTTACCACCAAACCACTGAATCTGCATAAACCAAAAATATTTCAACAATATAAATACAAAACGCAAATATACAAACATACGTTGGATGTTAAATGAATACAATTTTATATATATATATATATATACATCCACCCTAATATAGTTTTTTGTAGTTAAATAAACTGTTCAAAATAAAAACCACAAAATTTTTTCAAATCCTTAAAGCGATTTTTATATAATAACACACATATACAGCTTTAATTGATATCCCTTTTCACTAAAATACAATTAATATCAACTCACATATACCCACAAACAAAGTTATCAAATTTTCTAAACCTCATGTTTAGTTTTTTTTTTTATTTTTTTGCACTTTTTTTTTTTGTTATTTTAACTTCGACAACTTTTCTAAAAATTTATGCACACACAATTACAAGGACTCCTGTGTTGTGCAAAAAAAAAAAAAGTATTTACCTCAATAACCAAAAAACCCAAAAAAAAGGATATTCTAGTGTTACATTCAAAAGAACTGATATCATATTGAATCTTATATTTTTGAATTCACCTATAAGTGTTACAATTATATTCTGGATAAAGGATTACTGTATGTCCAGTTTCCTACAAATTACGAAATTTTAAAATATTTTGAAGTTCATTCCAAAAAATTTACATGGAATTAAATTTTTTTCTGAATTTAGATTTTTATTTTAATGTGATTTATTTTTTTTTATTGATATGTTATATTGGTATCAGATTGAATTTTGATGAATTTTCTAAATAGAAAGGATCATACAGTTTTTTTTTCCAATACTTACATCTATTATAATCATCAATTACTCAAATTCTGAGTATTGAATTCAGAATAGAATTTCAGTAGTAACAAATTATTCTAGTTGGGAAACTGGATTTTTTTGTGGCGTGGTTCATTTATGGTTTTTATTTTTATATCTATGTAAAAGTATTTGTTGTATAGGAATAGTTGGAATATAAATTGAGATATCCAGTTTTTATAACTTATCTATATAATGATGTATAATTTCTCATTTCATTAATAAAAAAATAATATATTAAAAGATTGATTTGAAGGATACTCTGGGAGTTATTGAGTATAATCGTAATATTTTAAATATACTCAATGTATTCATATTGGTTTTCATTGTATTGGACTTTTATTGGGTTTGTTAGTGCTTTGTCTAATATTTTCAAATTAAAGTGTTGGTATCAAATTGCACTACTATGATATGCAACAAATTTTTGTTCATTTAAAATCTAACATTGTATTAAGCATTTTTCAAAAGAAAGGTACGTTAATTAATACCTGAAGGCTCCTAAGAGATAAGTTTCAAGATGATTGAAATGCTAACCTCTAGTAACCTGTTAAGCAAAATAATAAAAATAAATTACTATACCATATTTAAGCAAATTTAAAATCATTGTGCTAATAACTAAAGGGTCCAATAACTTATAGCCGAAGGTCCTTTTTTAAACCAAATATTATATTAGTGAATGAAAATATACCAAGTTTTTGTCTCTCGTCTAAGGTTCCTGTACTATTAGTAGACATTTAATGACTTGATGAGGCAGAAAGGGTTTTGTACTTAATACTTTTAATAAATGCGTATATCTTTAATTTTTTTCAATTTTAATATACAATCTACAGATATAATTTAAATATTGTTGGTTTAAATAGCAAAGTAAATCTGAACATTAGTCCATCATACAAACATGCTTTCAATACAACCGGGGTTAAAGAAGGGTGTTTTGTCATAATGATGTTTTATCAAAATCTTGTTTTTTTTAATTCAATTTTTCAAAATTATATTCTTGAAATTCCTATATTTTAAAATCCCGTTTTTCAAAATACGATTTTTCAAAATACTGTTTTTCAACATACTGTTTTTCAAAATTCAATTTTTTAAAATTTTGGTTTTTCTTTTCAATGGTTTAATATGAAATGAATAATATTAAGAAATAGTTTAATTTGAATATAAAATTGTTTATTTTGAATATAAAAAGGAAGTAGATGCTGAGTAGATTTAAAAGGATTGTAAAAAAATGGTTCCGATATCGAAAACTTGTTTTTAAAATCCTCGTTTTTGAAAAACTTTTTTATGTTTATGAAAAAAGGTTAAGAGGGGTTTTACAGTTGTACACAAAATAAGAAATCCAATAATTGGTTAAGAGGAGGTTGGGCTGTGACAGCCCAAATCGACTTTTGTATTAGATCCATAAGCGATATTATACACATCCAGGGGTAGAAACCAGGGAAACAAAATGATATTGAAGCAAAATTCAATTGATCTTTAAAAATTTGTTTTTTCCGGAGCTTAATATTATGAATAGACATAAACGATCGATTTAAATTTTATGACTTCTTACAAAATTTATTCCAAATACATTCTACCTGTTTTGTGTGTTTAATTTTCTTAAATTAAAGCATCTTACATTGTCCTTCATTAGATTATTTGTTTATAATTTAAAAAAATGGAAAATTTTCCAAATATATTCTTACTAAAATTTATTGATAAAAATTAAAAGAATTTTTCCATCTCTCCAGAATTCAAAATATTTTTTGTTACATACATATATCAGATGCATTTCTTTTGGGAAAATCAAAAAAATTGATTTAATGTTGCAAGGACATTCATTGTTTTTACATTGAAACTCATACTATTACTTATATTTGCATATACTCTATCTATTTTTCAAATTCTATCTAATATATTGTAAACTCTATTTAAAATATGGTATATAGATACTAGATAGATTATTGTTTATGAAATATAAATTTCTCTGAGGTTTTTCTGATTTTATATAAAAACAATAAAAAACAAAAAAAAAAAACAAAACAAAATAAGAATAAAAAAATTCTTTTAGAATTTAGTATATTACATCCCAATAGCAATTCATCAACAAGGACACATTGAATAAAATATAAAATAATAGTGAGAGATGAACGATTTGTCGTCACACTATATATTTTAAAATAAAAAAAAAAAAAAAAACAATTCCAGTTTCATGGGGATTCAACTCAATTGTTGTACATCAGAATAATGAAAAATGGAAAACAGAAGATATAGAAAAACAGAAGATATAAATTTTATCTAATAAATAAACCATCAAATAAATGAAATACAAATTATTCATTCTGAATAAAAAACAATAATGTATATGAGGTGATATTTATATAAGTTTTATTTAATACAAAATAATATGATATGACATTCTATAATATTTAAATAGCTTAAACTGTGGTAAAATTTCATTTAGAGTAATAATTAGCTTAAAAGAGAGAACCTTAGAGTCTCGAAATTCATTTAATGGGAGTCTAAAGTCAGAACCAAATAGTGGCATAATCAATCGAATTTGTTTCCGTAAAACAAAAAAATTTTAAAATCTCCCAATATGAATCTCCCTAATGCTAGGTCGCGTAATTCTAGCGTTATTCGTGATCACAACTAACATTTCATAATTGTCATGTAAATCCAAGTTTTTTTTTAAAATTTTTAAAATTTTTATCTTTGAAAACTTTAAACCCATTTTTAAAGCACTTAGAAGCTAGTTAGAGCAATTCTAGCGTAAATTTAGAAAATCCTCAAAGTAGAATGCTTATCATCCAGATTAGATTTCAAACTAAAATCCTGAAGAAACAATTATTAAAATATTTTCAGTTCTTTTTGGCTTCAACTCTTGGATTCTAGCTTTAGATAAATTTGATTAATATATTTAAGTTACAGGTCACTCTACATGGGAGTTCCTCAGCTTACGTATAGAACAAAATACATATTACTAATTTATCTAGTACCAAAAAACTAACCTGGTTGGATGCATGGAGCCCAAAAACTAGCACTTGTTTATACAAGTTTTACTTTATATTAATAAAATGTGAAGTCATTTGAATAGTACGACTATTAACGAGCTTATATAAAATAATTTGGAGAACGCTTATTGTTGATCTCAAACGAATTAATGTTGATCTCTTACAAAAGCTACCTTAAATTTTTTTTAATTATGTGAATAATAAAAATATTTTGAAAGGCAATTTAATTTAATTGAATTTTGATTACATTGTACATTATTGTTTAATTCGAATGTAACTTTTATTTTAAATTACAATTTTATTATTAGAAAATAAATTTAAAATGTTTCCTCAAATGAATTTTTCAAAAAAAAAAATTACATCACTTATTAAAAGTTAAGAATAACTGATGTGATTGATATGGAAGTGATTTTATATATACTTATATATAATTTTTCCATATTTAAATTAAATTAAATCAATAGTAGCTATGTAAATTGTTTCTTCATCAGTTTTTAATAGTTCACAATTATTCGGATTTAGTTTTTAACTTATAAACTTTGATACTGTGTTTGTAACCACCAAAAAGAAGCAAGATAGATATAAGGAAATGCATACATAACCCTGGTCAATGTCACCTTCTGAGTCGATTGTCCGTTCGTTGATCGTTCGGCTTCTATCGTTAAACACAATAATTTACAAAATTATGATACTATCTGGATGAAATTTATACTGTAAGTTACTATTAATAATAGTTAGTAATATGAAGGCGGGCCTTGCAAATAACCTCTAAATCTGTTAGTTGGTTCGGATTATGAAAACTTCCGTTAGCGTCAAAGGCAAACGATAATATCTATGAAACGAATGTTCCTAATATTCGTAATAAACAGCTCACAAAAACAAAAAAACATGTTTTCGAAAATGATAAACGATAAACATAAATAATTGAAATTTGATACAAGGGTGTTATTAATTTAACTGATAAATTGATTTGGAATAAATTGGGGTGTTGGTTCTGAGACCACATAAACATCTCCTAAGATTAGATCTTAGGAAGCATATCTTTGAAATTAATGAAGATATAAATTTATTTTTAACTATTTCCATCATGTTCCTTAATTTTTAGATTAATCCTAGCGATGGTTTTGGGTGTCTATCACATGCCCCCTAAAATCTAACATCATAACATATCTTCGAAATTAATTAAGAATAGAAACTTCAAATTTGGTACAAGAGTATTTGGTCCTGTTTCCTTTACTTTGATTTGAGAGGAAATAAAATAGTGGTTTGGATAGGCAACGAAGAAGGCGATAAACAAGATATCTGCTGACATACACTTATTGTATTTATATAACGAAAGTAGATTCATGCGAATTTAATGGTTTATAGTTTGGAGTCTATAATTCCAAACTTTGACAATTTAAAAAGTTCAAAATAAAATTTATTACTTGGAACACAATGCATGTTAATCATCTAAACTTGAGGATCTCATAGAATCAGCACTGCACATATATCTTAACTATTTGAATATAAATAGTAAATCGGGGATCCGATCGTAAGCGTAGTGCTTAGGATTTCGGCCTTTTAATCTAAGGGTCTAGGGTTAAAATTCTGGTCGGATTATATCTAATAAAAATATAGTATACATTATTGTAGTTTAATAAGAAGTCCAAATACCAAATAGGCAAAGAACTATTATAATATCAGGCAATATTTGCTATTGTCTGGTACTACAATTAAAAAAGTAGTAAATTTTTAGATTAAAACCCTTTCAACCATTTTTACCATTAAATATGGTAGGGATGTATACAATAGAACAAATAAAATTCCATATCAATAACTGACTAAATCATGTTTGATAAAGTGTGGTTAGTTTTTTACACAATTTTTAAATAAATCGCCCATTCATCAGTCGGATATAACGATGTGTAACTCATATGAACATGTAAAAACCCAAATTTGATTATTTTCTATTTTATTATTACTGTTTTTTGACTCTTCCCTTACTAATAAAATAAATCATATATCAACAAACATGTATGATATGTTTTAGATAGACATAAGTATGATAAGGATGTTTGATGATACATTTGTTTGGTGTAGTTATGTATTTGGTTATTTATCTCTAAAGTATCAAATAGTTTTTTTTTACCTTAAAAAAATATATTTGGCGACTTTTAACCATTAATATTAATTTTAATTGATGGTCATCAATAAAATAGTGGTGGTAAATATACATATATATATATATATATATTTTTTTTTCTATTCCCCTAACATTTATTTTTTAATGTACAGAACGTAGTTTTTTTGAGTATTTTTAGGCTTTTTTAAAATGTTTTTGGATCAATTTACAATATTTAAATTTTTTTTATTTTAATTTTATATATTATATATATATAAATGTATATATTTATATGTATATATATAGCAAAATACATGAAATAGATTACAAAGAGCCTAAAAATTTATTACTTATAAGTGTAGATAAGAATTCAAATAAATAATATTTTTTTTTAATATTGAAATTTAGTTTGAAAAAGGTGGAACTGGTGGATTTAATTTTGGAGATTTAGTTTACAGTAGAATATAATCTAAAATCAAGATATCTCTAGAGTTGGAATTTGAAAATCTTTGAAAGCTCACTATTGATTTAAACTGACCAATGTGTTATTAGACGGTGGCCCTTTAAGTGGAAGGTATCGGATTCAAACCCCGATCAAATTCGATTTAATAATAAAATATCGTAAAATTGTATTATTATACCGTAATAGTTTATATCGTTATATGAAAAATGCTTATATAAAAAAAATATATATATATAATTCTTGTGTAAGATAATAGATGGCGCACAAATATATGTGTATTCAAACCATAATCTTATACGTAGCTATGGTATATCCGAGTATTAAACGACTTAGTGAATTTAATGATTAAAGAAACAGAAGCCTAGTCTAAATGACTTGAAAGGAGTGGAAAAGGAATAAAACTGAATAGACTACTCCCTACTTAATACTGGCAGTTTATTTACGGGAGAGTAATAGCAATCAAATTTTCCTACCATTTTTCACAATTAGGCAAGAAATATTTTGTATTCCTAAACGATTTAATCGAAAGAGTCTAAAAATCATATTACCACACTAGGATATACTTAAATCTAAAGACTAGAAATATTACGCGATTAAAACAAAAAAACTAAAACAAAAGTATTTATTAGTTCAAAACATGAATTAGAACATTTTGAAATAGTAATTTAGAAGTTCAATGATAGCGAGCTGTTGAACACTATAGTTTAATTGTTCTTAAAAAGCCTATTATAATTTTTTTTTGAACGGAGAAACGAGGAGACAGATCTGATTTATTTATTTGATAATTAGCATTTTAATTAAACATTTTCTTGTAAATGTCACACATTGCGATTGTGTACACAGTGCGGTTTTATCTTTGTGTAGTGAGCGACTTTCACGCACCAACACCACGACTTTTTTTGAACCAAAATTGAGGGTGGGATCTGTAATACAAATGAACAGTTTGGGAAAGCTTTGGTCTAAACTTAAAATGATATGCGAGGAAAATGGAACTACAACTAGAACCACACAAAAGGAAACTTTTCGTTAAAAAAATCCAATTTCAATACAAAAGTGATTAAATTTATAACCTATATACAACTCATACAACATGTCAAACTAAAATTAAAACTACATACAAAAAAAAAAAAAAAAAAAAAAATAGTGACATCAAAACAATGAATTTTTATATTAAAAATAAAAATAAGGACATATAAACAAATTATTATAATCCTTCCAATAAAATAATAATAAAAACACCAAAAACACTATAGGGAACCCATAAGAGACAATAACTTACACATAGAAATAAAAAAGATTTTTGAATTCAGATAGTGTAAATGACTTTCAATAAACAATACATCGAAATAACGATAATGTCATGTTTTGTTTTTTTTTTATATATTTTTTAGATGACCTTTTTTTTTAGAAAACCATGGGGTTTATTTTTTGCTTAGGTCTTCTTGAATACTGTTGCATTGAATTCAGTGTAATAATTTTTATACTAAATTTTTTTAGTGTCAAGAAAATCATTTTTTTGTGGTTTTTCTGATTCAAAAAAAATAAAATAAATTTTTATTATTACAGACTAAAAAAAAAAAAAAAAAAAAAAAAATCAGACCTCACCCTAATAACGAAAATTCATAACAAAAACAAAACATCGAGCATACCGTACCTATTGTTCTTTCTATGTAATCCGATTTTATTTTTTTCTACACCAATTTTGGAATTTGTTTTTGTTTTTTTTAGGGCGCTTTGAGATTATAAAAAATAATTTACATAAATTTTGGCACTTCGCGGTTAACCCTTTTTTTTTTTTTTTGGTGAATTTTTTCTTTTGTTTTAAAATTTGATGATTCTCATAATTTTAAGGTGGTTTTTTCATGCTTTTAAAAATTTTTGCAAAATAACGGCAGTTCCTCTTTTAAAACTGACGGTCTGCCATTACAGATAGAAAAGTAAATTCTTAGTAAAATGATTCACATATGAATTTAGATTAATCTGCCTTAATAAGATTAATTATATTTTGTCACCAAAAACTGGAGGGTAATGTTTTTATGACTAACTTAACTAATTTAAAAATATGGGATTCATTAGTAGTGCATTTTAGTACGACTTCGAAAGAATTTAGTTTTGTGTAGTTTTGTAATTAGAGATTAACCGTCATTTTTATATATGAACAATTAGAAGGTGTTCCGAAATTTTTTCTATTAGTTAATTTAATTAAGAATATATTTTACGGAATCACTAGAAGCGTCTACAATACAAAATACTTGAATAAATGCAATAAAAATATTTTTTCGGTTCTTTCAGGTTCGATGTATTCGGCTGAAGAGAAATTTAGTCAAAACCACGGCTTGTGCCTATTAGGCGATCCTGTCGAACAAGTAACACATACACTGTATAACAAGACCCTATCAAATAAAAGCATTTACCTTTCGTTGAACTATTTGACGAATTTTCAAATTCTTCAATTTTTAGATAATGACACTTGCTCTATTGGTGGATTATAAGGTCAACAATTCAAACGTAACAACAGTGGAGCAGCAAGTGCACTCCAAGGAGGTTGAAAACTTGTTATGGAAATTGACTCGTTTTAAGGACTGCTAAGATATGGAATATGTTCCTCTGTTAATAACGCTCCATATTATTCCATATTTTTCCAAAAATTCAAAATGAATTTTTTCAAACTCATTTCCAATCTACTATCAAATTCACATTTAATATCCTTTTAACCTACTCTTTCCAACCAAACTTACATAATTATTTATAAAAAATCCGTTCCTAGCATTTAGTTAGCGGATAAAAAAAACTTAACACAATGCCTAATATGCCTCTTTGAATTATCCTTGACGAAGTCCAAAATTTACTACAAAATACAACTGTGGTCACAATTACAATTTTTAAATTTTCTTTCCTTTATTCAAAGTTTGGTGTTTTTTTTAAGCCAATTTATGACTGACAGATCACATATCACTAAAATATAAATGTTTTTTTTTTGTATCTCCCAAATATTGGTGATAAATTTTATTAATGACAAATCACTTCTGCTTTTCTTTTTTTTTGTTGGTGGATTTTTATTATTCTTATTGTTGTCATTTAAAATCGTGTACATATATATTTTACATAAAAAGTAATTGTAGTAGTCTTCAAAAAAATAAGAATCCTTCTATCAAAAAATACTCAATAAGTACTGTGAATAAAGGATTTTTAGTTTAATAAATCTTTTATGACATGTTATGACATACAGTATGATAAAGTGACTTAATTTAATTGGAAATTTTACATTGTTATTAAACAGAAATGAATTGAATCTACGAAAAAAAAAACTTGTTATTTTAATAAGTTTTAATAGAATTTGGTGACTTAATCAATTGATTAAGTTTGTAGACATCAAATAAGATAATAATTAAAAAAAAAAAATTTAATTAAAAATAATGACAAGATAAAATTACAAAAAAAATTGTATTTTAGAAAAAAGATTTATATCAGGTATTAGAAGAAATTGAATTTTTAAGTTAGAATAATCCAACAAGTGGGAAAAATAGTTTTAATAACGACTTAGTTATAATAATTGTTGATTCGGGTACGATGGTTAGGTTTTAAAATAGAATTGAACATAAAAACCGGTTTTAGAAGAAGCTTTCTCATAGACTTAAATTTATACACAAACTTACTCTCTTACTAAAACACAAACTCTTTAAACTCTAGTACATGACT
This sequence comes from Dolichopus griseipennis, assembly GCA_963082915.1. NCBI lineage: Eukaryota > Metazoa > Arthropoda > Insecta > Diptera > Dolichopodidae > Dolichopus > Dolichopus griseipennis. Next base: position 106,134,287 of record OY720442.1, read on the forward strand.
TTAATCTCTTATACTAGTACAAAAATTTCTTTAGTAACATATCAGAACTAGTCACAGCGGACTGATCATTACTTTTTGTCTATCGTATTATTCGTATTATATCGTATGCACTTTCAAGCCTCCGTGTAATTAACCTATTTCCGAATATATAAACTACTTCAACATTTATGTATCTTTCTGACGTGATTAATATTTTCTAAAATAATTTTTATTTCATCTATATAACTTTCAGGATATTTTGATGCCTGTGTAAATCATAATTTAATACATACTAGGGAACATTAACTATGTTGTGTAAAACCTGTTGTATTTTTAAAGACTTGTATTTTGCTTACACAAATTTATTTGTTGCAACCCTATGGTTGAATTTCATACATCCGTATAGGTTTTATGACTTGATTGTAAACTAACACTTTATTATAAATTGACAACTTAGACTTATCCAGGAGTCAGTAATTTTCTCTAAATATATTATCTAGTTCTAATTTATTCTTCTTAATGTGTTTTTTTCGCCTACTCTCATTCCTAGATGCTTAACTGAGCGGACGATTTGTATGTCTATAGTATTTAAATTTATTTTTGATGAATTAACTATTTTTCAAAATTGATGTTATTGATGAATAGATATATTTCGATACCTATTACTTAGTGTAAATGTTGTAGGCTTCGCCTTTTAAATTTTTAATGGGAAAATTACAAAAATATGATCTCCGATAACTTATGATATTTCTTAAAATTCTTAACGTTTCAAAATTTAAAGTTTGATATGAAGCAATACTTCTCATGTTAACTGTACATTAAATACAAAAATATTGAGAAGTATGTTGTATCATACAAATGACATTTGACATATTAAAAACATTGACATTTTGTTTGGTAGCACTTCGGTATTATTCGTTGCAAAAAATGTTACCATACGGCTCAAAATTTAATTGCTTTATTGCGAATCTCACAATTTTTTATAGAAGCAAATGAGCTCATGAATTTTTGCAAAATAAAATTCTTAAATTTTCACAAAAAATTTCTTATAATATTTCTAAGTTGTTATTTCTGCAAAATATCTAATTAATTTTAGCTTAGCTGCATATATCTAATAAATTTTAGCTTATGATCTTTAATTACAACCAAATATTTATTTTTGCTAAAATAAAATTAATTGAGATTTTTAACAAATAAATCATGGTAGTTTTATTAGAACTAAGTTCTTTACTTTCATTATAAATTAACTGAATATAGTTATTAAATACAAACATGCTTTTTTGCACCTTGTTAAAAAAAAACTCCTATGCTTATTTCATATTTAAAAAAAAAACAGATCTGTTTACAAAAATTTTTATTACAATATTATTATAATTTAAAAATTAAACAAATATTAAATAACATATTTTATAATAGCATATGATACTTGAAAAATTTGTATACAAGCGTTTATTAAAATTGTAAATAAGAAAATAAAATTAGTTTCTTTTTCTAATAGTCTATAACCATCCATAACATTAGAAAAAAATGTTACTTGTATATTTGTATTTTCAATTTAATGTGTAACTAAATGCTTATTATATACTTTTAATTGAACTTGCCTGTATCTATGGCTTTATTTTTCATTCAGCTTAAAATGTTGAAAATTTTCATTAACCAAAAATTGATGGTAGATCTTTTGCATTTAAAAGTGTTTTAATATAAAAGTAAATTGCTGGATTAATTTTAACAAAAAGAAGAACTGTCTTTCATTTCAGCAATTTACTTTCAATTTTTTATTTTCTGCATTTTAGGGGACTAGTACTACTTTAATAAAACTATATATTGAAAAAACGATTTTTTTTATTTTATTTTATTTTATTTTTAAATATTAATATTTTTTTTAAACATTTTAAAAATAGTTTGTTATTATCTTACTTAAATATTGCAAAATGTCATAAATAGTAAGTTATTTAAGTAAATCATATCTTCGCAATAAAAATAAAATGGCAATAAAATAAATAAAAAAAAAACATATTTAAGATCAAAAAATAAGATAAAGATCATCGTATGATATTGACATTATGCGCTTCAAATAGAATAATGTCAATTGGCTTTATATTAAATTGACATTATGCTCGTTAACATTATGAGACGCCGCGTCATTTATGTTCTCCTAACCACTGGTGTTTATGGATTTAAAAAATTTTTGTTTATTGTAACTTGCGTTTATTTAATTCAGATCGAGTAGGAGTCAAATTCAAGTACCTGTAACGTTAGTATTCGGATTGACTTTTTACATTAAATATTTGTTAATATTTCGGATGCCCTGAATACGAATTTTAAAGATATAAATGTGACTTTACATTTACCTGTTCTAGCTAAGGATTGAACTCTGAATCGATTGACTTGACGTTCATTAGCCAAAAAAATAACAGAGCTATAGGACTTTGAAATTTTGTTTATTTTGTTAAAAAATGGCTTAACTACTTAACCTTCGCCAGGAGGACATACAATTTTTTTTTTAATAAACCTATCTAAATCTCTAATTGCCCTGCAATGTTTGATTGATTTTGAAAATTTGAATGAGATGATGCTGAAACACTCTGTTAGTTAAGCATTATGGAGAAAGATATAAAAAAGAGCAATTCGAATCATTTATAGTCATAAAGTAACTACAGATTCCACGTTTTTAATTAACTGCCAATATTTGAAAAAATCCCAGACTTGCAATAGATTGTAAAATTTGATGTTGTAGAAAACCAAAATATGTTAAGTAAAAATTTTTAATTATACGAAAAACTGATCTTTAATTATTTATTCCATATTTTCAAGATCAAGATCAAGATTACAATAAATTAATATATAAAAGATTATTTAGTTATTAAAGCATTTTAAATGTTATTTGTTTTTTAAGTAATAGAATTTAAAAAAAAAAATATGTTTCTTAAAACAGCATAATTATATGATAAAACAATTGGATTGACTTAAAAATGTTTTTTAATTTAAATTGTAGCTTGTTTTATAATTAATATATTTAATCATATACTTTTTTTTTAAAATGATTAATTAGTATAAGAAATATTTTTAAAAAACAAATTTGTTTTTCTAAGCTAACTACGTCAGCAAATCACTTTAAAAACAAATACCAGTTTTAAAAAGTTTATAATTAGGTATTTAATTTTATTTTTAAGATATTTACTGGTAATAAAAAGTTTAATTAAAAAAATTTAAATGTATAAAAATGTATAGTTTATATACATATACAATTATTTTAGAATACTTTCTTATTTTAAGTAATTAGTTTTAAAAATTGGTTATACCATCTAATATTGACATATTACCATACATTATAAATCAATCAATCATTTATTTAAATGACTCTTTTTTGTATGTACTGATGTACATCATGTGACTGATTGAAATTTATTGACAGACATTATGGCTCAACCATAATAGAATTTTAATTACTTTCAGCTACGAAAGTCATATATTTGAATAAATATGCGCATAATTGTATTTCTTAAAATTTCTTTCGTTAAATTTTCGTTAAGTTAAGGGAGCTATGATAAACAGCAATTTCAGTTGCACTGCATGTATTCAAAAATTTCATTAAATTTATTTTGACATTTGACAGTTTCGATTTTTAAATAATCAAACTCTATTATGGGAACATTTTATTTTTGACAGAACTAAGCTTAAAAAGACAGAAGTAAGCTTTTCGTTACATTTTTAAGTTTGGTGTAGATCTTTTAAATTCATTATAATTAAGCCGTTATTTGATATTTAAAATCAATTAGGGTGCATAATAATATGTATAAACGGTTTTGATACGGTTAATAATATTAACGGATTTTTTTTTAATTTATTTCTGAAAAACAAAACGCTAAGTTCTAAATATTCAATCGACTTTAAGCTTTCTTCGAATCGATTTGAACCCAAGAGAAAATGTTTCTCAAATTTCGTCAATTATTTTAACATCATAAGAATTTTTTTTGATTTATGCATGCGTTGCAATATGTCTAATCGTTGATCTTACTGATTATCGAAACTGATCGGTTTGATTCTTTTTTATTTACTTAACTCGTTTGGGCACAAGACCTCAATTAAATTGTTTTAATATATTTGTTGTCCTGCATAAACGATTTAAACAAATTTGTTTAAAGACTAAATTTTATTTTAATTGATTTTTCAAAGTAATCAAAGACAATTAGACGATAACATTTGCATACCTTGTTGTATATTATATTTTTGGCTTTTGCTTTTTTACTCATTTTTAGCACATTTTCAAAATATTTTGTAAAAATGTGCATATATAGCTTGACTCTGTCCGTCCGTCTGTATGTTTTCAAAAACTTTTACACCGTTTTAAATAGAGTAATATTTTAACCACAGGTGGATATTGCAAAAAAAATTATTTTATAAAAGAAAATTTTCCTGTAGCCGCACCCGTTACGGAGCTACAGCCCCCCATAGTTGGAAAAAGTCCTATATTCAAATTGTTATAACAAGAGTTCTGTTACGTGTATTTTAAATCTGAAAATGGCAAAAGATAGCAGATTTTATAAACCTTATAAATTTTTAAAAAGCAAATGTTTAGGATTGCCATACGGTACTAAAATTTACTATTATGCAAAACTCAATTTTGCAAAATTTTTGGCCCCACATATCTTCTAAACGGTTCAAGCTAGGGTCTTGAAATTTTGTCAAAAGTTAGATCCCTAGAAATTAGGAGGAATCGGTTAACAAATTGTTTTTTCACGCCCCCTGTTTAGGAGCTATAAGGGCTCCAAAATTGAATTTTGCAATTTTTTGAATACTTGTAACTAGAATACCTGTTCAAATTTGTATATAAAATTAGGAATTGGATGGGTATATGCTTCTTTTTAGTTTTTAGTTTTTTTTTTTTAATTAAAATTTTATGAACAAATTTTTTAAAGATTAAATTTGTCTTAAGTAAGTTCTTAAAGTAATCAAAGACAATGAAACCAATTTGAAAACAATTTTCCTCATTTTTTAAATTATTTTGAAAATTTGTATCATATTTGTATTTAGAATAATTATTTTTAATATTCATTTTTATATTTTCGTATAGTATCCACGAACCGGACCCATAGTTTTATTTTAAGATTTTAAAAAAATTTATGATTACTATTTTTGTATTTGTTTGTTGTATTTGTTATTACTATCAACTTTTCATGGTTAAACACCTCTTATCCGTTTGCATAATATTATATTTGCTATTTGATATATTTTTTTTATTTCAACAATTTATTAAATAAATTTTTTTTAAAACCCTTATATAGATTTTTTTTTTTGTACATGTCTTTGATATTATTTCCACCTTATTTCCGGTATTTTTTCATAACTGAAATTATTCCATTTTTTTTATTTTTAATTTTTCCATTTAAATTTCTTTATATTTTCTTCAAATTACTTATAATTTTATTTTTCAAAAATTATTTATAGTGGAAAAATAAAAAAATATTAAAATATTTTTTATATAAGTATTCAAAAAAAATAATTTTATTTTTTATTTTGTTTTAATGTAAAAAATGACTTTAACTGACGTTTTAACTGGGATATATTTGCATTTTAACTTTCATTTTATTTTTTTCATAAGTTCTAAATTATTGTTTTGATTTCGAATTCAAATTTTATTTTATTTTTTTTGTACTTGATTTTATTAATTTTTTTTTTTTTATTTTTAAATTTTTTTCATGAATTCTTCTTTATTTTTTTTCTATAATATTTCTTTTATTTTTAATAGATTTCAATTGCATGTGTTTAAAAAAAATATTATAGGGAAAATTACAGTTAAGTTTTTTTTTACCGTTTATATAATAACGGTATATTTAAATATTATGAAATAATTTTGATGTTTTGCTTAAGAAATCTTTACGTATAGAGCAATTTTGTCAAGATCTTTACCAAATATAATTCAGAAAGTATCAATTGTAATTAAGAAAGTATCAATTGTAATTCAGAAAGTGTCATTTGTAATTCAGAAAGTGTCAATCGTAATCCAGAAAGTGTCAATCGTAATTCAGAAAGCATCAATTGTAATTCAGAAAGTATCAATTGTAATTCAGAAATTATCCATCGTAGTTCAGAAAGCCTTAATGCCATTTGAAAAAAAATAATATATATATTAAATCAGTGGATTTGTATAGCCACACATAGAGCAAATAGAGAGGGATTTGTTGAAAAATTTTCTAATCTATTTCACTTTTCTCAATTTGATAAAAATCCCACTAGGATCGAACTGATCAAGAAGGTCGCCTTTTCTGTTTTCGGGTCTGTTTCTAACAAAACCACTTGAAAAGTATGTGGTTGTCTTGTGGAAAGTCACCTCGAGGGTTCGATCAACGTTTGGTCAATACAAACTTAACTTCCAGGTAGAATCAGTGTTCAATCAAATGCCTCTCCTAATGAAAATATTAATACGAAAAAAATCAGCCGGTTCCATTGGTTTTTCCAATTTCTAAAAATGGTAATAAAAGCAATCATCCCTCTTAACTACCAACTTATTTCTACTAATGTACTCCTTTTCAAAGTCCAGATTAATGTTTTTTTAAACACTTTTATTTGCATTCGAACCCAGGCTTCTCGAATGAAAGTCGTAGTTTAACCGTTCTTAAACCGTTCTGAAAAACGTTCCAGCAGTAAAATATTAAAGTCTAAAAAATCAACTTTACTATAGAAACGGTCCAATGTTTCCCATCGAAAGTCTTTAATATCACTACAATATCCCCTGTCAAATATGCATCTCTTGATTTTTGGAATGCCAATCAAACAAGTCATTTCTCTAAAGAGCCCTGTTCCTGATCGAGAACCTTCAGTTACTCCAAAAAATCTGATTTTTTTATGTCTTACCTTTTAAAATTTGACATGCCGGACGCCTTTATCTTAAAAAAATAACTATAAGATCATTTTTAATTTAGAAATATATTTAAATAATTGAATGAAGGAAGAAGGGAGAGAATAAAAAATGAAATATTGTCCTGTTTATTTAAAAAACATAACAAAATTGTATTAGGACCTATAATCAAGAGAAAGTAAGAAAAAATAGTGTGAGAAAGGAAAAGAAAACAAAGAAATTAACAATGAAAAATGGACTAAGTACCTGTCATCAAAAAGAATTTTTATATAAATATATATATATTTTTTTTAGTATGTGTAAATTTTTTTCAATTTTCACTATTTTTCATTTTATTTTTTTAATAAAAACTATTTTTTTTTTTTCTAATATTCGTAACATGTATTTATGCAAAAATAGAAGCCTGTTAAAATATTCAAATAGTGACTGACATTCAAAATATGCAAAAAAAAAAAAACAATATGAAGGAATGAAAAAATAAAAGATACAATGAAGTAGAAAGTTATGATTAATGTATAAAACTATTAAGAATGATTTAAAAAAAATATTTAAAAAAAAAATAAAAAATAATAAAGACGAAATATATATACAATAAAATAAGGATATGAAAATGAAATATTCAGAAATTGTTAATAGTGTTAACTTTAGCTAAAAAAAACAACAATTTACTTAAGTTTTTTTTAAAACTCTTAACAATTATTGTTCAAGATTCTTGAAAATTTTGGGGATTTAATTATGTACATATCTTTTATTACATTTAAGAGGATTTTTAAGTAAATATTAGAGACTAGAATAATTTCGAAAACTAATGTAACGTTCAGAGTATGTTAAAATTTAAGTTTTAGAAATGAAATGTTAGAAATATAAATAAGGAATATAAAATCCTTAAAATTGAAGACTTAATTCGCCATAAACAAACACTACACATCTATAACATGAAAACAACACTGGAATAACAACCAATAACGAGGTTCATGAATACAACACCAGCTGTGCCCAGTACTAGCATTAAGGCAGATGCCAGCCACAACATGCAGGGCCTGGAGCGAATATTTAATAGCAGTGTAAAAGAATATAACAGTATACCAAATAACATTAAGACCTTAAATTATTATCCGTTTAAAAAATATTGTAAAAATTTTGTACATAAATAAATATTAAAATTATACATTTGAATAACTTAATTATTTAGTAGCGTAAAACTATCATTTAATGTAGCCATTAAAATATTATAAAGTAAATATTAGCATATTACACATATTATATATATATATATTTATTGTTATAACATGAATTATTTGAATTATTGAAAATTTTACTTCAATTAAATTAAATTAACTAATTATATTATACGAGCCCCAAGGCTCTTTTAGAGAAATTAAATGAATAAATAAAATGAATAAGAGTGTTTAAGATGCTTGAATGTTTGGATAAGACAAAAGTTTAATTGTAATTAGTCCGAATTATAAATTTTAATTTCAATAGTTGCAAAAACATTTATCCTAAGGTTAATCAAGTACTAGGACTGAAGAAGTCTGCATAGCGTAGTGTCGTATAAGAAATATTGGTAAATGTAAAAATAAATATTTTTGGTGAAATTAAAAGGAAACTACTAGTTTTTTATTTCTTTCATTTATTCGAGTTCCTGTGTTTTACAATGCCCACTGGCTTTATAATTTTTACATCAAATTTTAACATCTTTGATGAGTTATAAGATTCAATCCAAACTTTTATCTAAATTCCTATAAGTTTAATTACTTCTATATTATTTATTAAAAGCTTTGCACAGAGTATCTACTGAATCATGACTCGATTTAACATTTTGTACATTACTATGGTGGTGACTAAATTTTAAATGTACGCAGATATATATAAGAGAAATGAAAGTCAGAATTGATTTTTAATTTAAATAAAATATTTAATATTAATAAAATATTAAATATCAATAGAATTTATTGATAAATAAATAAATTTTTTATTTCCTATAATAAACCAATTGAGGAAACCACTAATAGCATATAATATAAGGCATTTTACGTTAGATAGCTATGAACAGCAACTGTACAAAAAGAAATAGGTTTCAATTTTATTTTTACAGTTCCTATTCAAGCTATCTGTCGCAAAATGCCTTAGATTATATGAAACATCTGCAAAATTTTCAGTTGATTCTGCAATTGAGTAAAGCAGATGGTTTTGACCAGTGATAAGTTGTTTAAAATATTTTAAACACAATCCATTATCCATTTCCCGACTTCTCACTTGAAAATTTATTTAACACTATGATTAAACTTTGAAATATTATTTGATTGGCTCATCAAATTCTTTATTATTTATTTTAAAACAATACAAAATATGTAATAGTTACAATTAAAATTGAATTGAATGATTGTGAGCCGTGACCGAAACCTATTATAACATTTCTATACATATTTAATTAGATTCCGACTCAAAAATACAAGCCGCAACCGAAAAGTTATTTCTACCTGAAATTATTTATTACCTTAAATATCCCATAAAAATTCTCTTTTATATTGTGAATGGAGGCTATATGGGCTTTTTTCGCTACAATATATAAATTCGCTTTACCATAATCAAATAAAAGGCGGAAAGGAGGGAGGGACTCAGTGCAAAACGGACGCCTCCCTGGCATTTTCTGCGATGGTCTCGTTCGCAGTGGGCTAACTATGGCCAGAACTCGAAAGCATCAGAATTTATCTAACTTACACAAAATATGAATATGTATATTCGATAATATTCTGAACAAGGAGAGATTTTAGAGTTGAATTCAAAAGCAGGGAATTAGCTTCTTCAAGAATATTTATGTATAGTCGATTATAAAATCAATGTTGTTATTTACAGTCTTTATTAATTAAGTAAAGAAGTAATTGGATAATATTTTCAAAGTAAAAAAAAAATGTTGCTTTAATGCTCAATCAATTCTGGCCTTAATACCAAATAAAAAAGGAAAATAAAGCAAAATATCTTTTTTATGGACTAATTTCAAATGGAATTAAGTTCATAATGGACTCAATAGCTATGGAACTGTGGCAGCCCCTCGTTTAAATATACTAAGAAGAAATTTCCTTAGTTTCAATTTATAATCCAGTTTTTCTTAAAGCCTCTTGATACAAGAAAGATGATAATACAAAAAATGTTAAAAATAAATTGAAGTTACCAAAGTTAGAAAAGTCATTTTATAAAATTGTACAAAAATGCACTAAAAATTCAAGAATATAATATATATCTTCAGATATGTATTTTTTTATAAATTGCATATTTTCAATTTTATACCTTATTTTTTCAAAAAAAAAAGTAATCTCATCACGTATCCGTTTTTAAATGACCACTTCGATGTTTCAAAAAGTATTTAAAATTAATTTCATAAAAAATAGAATTTTTAATTTTTATTAGTTTTTTTTTCTAACTTCTCTGGACCATCATCTGCCAAAAGCAAAGGAAAAGTCATATAACCCCTTAGTTCCAAAAATTTTTATAACATATATCACCCACTACACTCAGAGATAACCTTTTTAAAATAGCAAATGTAATAAATATGATTTTTTTTTATCATCTATAAAATATTGTCTAGATTACAAATGACTTCTTTAAAATCAAAAGAGTAGCAAGAAAAGCAACAAATTTTAAAAACATTAAGAAGTCTCAATTTATAGACATATTCATTTGTCATATATACACAAATTGTAGAAAATGTCATAAAAGGCTTATCCAAAAGGAAAGCAGTCCAAAAGGAAGCAGCTTGAACTTAAAAAAAAAAAAAACAGAACTTTTTGGAATTATATCCGATCATAGATGCAATTAGCTATAATAAATTGGTTCCGGTTTTATGATTTTCCACCAAAAATAAAAAATCAAATATATTTTATATGCTTGTATGTATATAATAATTCATTTAATATAAAAGGACACAGGCATGATATATTTGGAAGGACATTCCAAATTTTATATGTAAAAATGTAAATGTAAAAAAGGGATATCTATAAAAAAATGAAAGAATTTTGAAAATTAAAAAAATAGACGACATCAGCCCGAACTTTCGAATATAATAATATTTAAGAAATTCATATTCAATTCATGATATTTTTTTTTTTATTTTGTAGGTGTGTTTTGTGTTTTTTTTTTGTCTTCTCATATGTGATAGATTTTTTTAAGATAGGATTTTTTTTTTTATTTTTTATTCACTTTTAGTATTGCATGGTGTAGTAATTTTCATTTTTTGCTTAGCTAAGAATCTACTTACAATACTTTTTCTCATATTATTTCGGTTTTTTATTTGAGAGGAAAACGGGAAATTGTAATGAAAAATATGGATGTCACGATAAAATAAGTTAATATTTCAATACAATTTTTTTTTCTTAGTGATAAATAAAACACTCAGAAAAATTTTTAATATTTCAATGAATATTAAAAAATACATGAAATATAAGGTTTATTTAAACATTATATGTGTAATTTATGGAAGATTTTGTCAAATAATAAATATTTTTAAACTTTGCCGAATGTGTCTTGGGTAAGTTTGGTTCTTTTGAGGAGTCAAATGATGGAGCACATTTATATGTTTCAAAATCGTTTTTAAACTGTAAAAATCTATCATATAGACAAGAATTACACAAAAAACCATTAAAATGTATATTTGAGAACCCTAAATTAAATATTATTGAAAATTTTTTATTTATTTTAATATTCCCAAAATATACAACGTTTCTTTTGCTTTACTTACTTTACTTTATCGGCATAGCAAATTATTATTTTTGAACCGAGTTCAAAAGCTTGCTCCATTGGGTTCTGTCTTGCGCAGCTTCTCTCCAACTTCCAACAATATTCAGCATTCTTACGTCTGACTGAACAGCGTCTTTCCATCGAAAATGTGGTCAACCTCTTCTGCGTCTACCTTCCGGATTGGAGTCAAAAACCGCTCTTGCTGGAACATCATCGTTCATCCTTACTACGTGACCTAACCAGGGTAATCATTGGATTTTAATCCAAATTGCAAGATCAGTATCGTTGTACAGCTCATACAGCTCGCGATTGTGTCGCTGACACCATTGACTTTAATTGGACCAAAAATTTTACGTAGAATCTTCCTTTCAAAAGACCCTATCAGATTTTCATCGCAGTTGGATATGGTCCATGATTTTGCGCCATATGTCAGAACTGGTACGATGAGTGTTCTGTACAGTGTGATCTTTGTCTTTCTACTCAGAGTTCTTGACCGCATGTACTTGCTTAACCCTTCCCTTACTTTACTAATAATTATTGATTTTTTAGAGTTAAGATTATAGAAAATATCATCTTTACCGCTAGAAAATTTACATATTGTGATAGTGATATTATATTTAAAAGTACAGATGTACAAGGAAAGTGGAAAAATCTATTATTATGTATTAACAGAATATTACCATAATGTTTAAAATTAAGTGAAAAATTGTTAATCTATAATAAAAATAGAAATGTAGATAATAATTGGTCACACTTTTTAGAACTCTCGATGAGAAAGTATTGAGTACAATAAGTTGAAACAAGATTTCAAAGGTAATCATTTTCCTTAAATTTATAAGATTTGAAAATACAAAAAATGTATATTTATGATTGCGCAATATGTCCCTTTGTCTTCGGCCGCGTTGACCACTAAGTTGTGTGGTCAACACACTAAGGTGTGTTTTTTCGTAGATTTTTTAAAAATATCCAGTTAATACTGGCAAAATTTGCTTAAACTCTGTCAGTCATGATGTAAAAGAATTAGAGAACAAATGATAAAATAATTGAAGAACTAACTTATAAAAAAACACTTTTGGATAATAAATACTACATATAACCGAGTACGAGTAATTAATACTACAATTTTACCTTACCCTATATATATATATATCCTTTTATTTTCATGAATTATTTAACCTATATACCACCCCTTTCTTTTCCAAAATTCTTAAAATGTTTTCCAAGATATACAATTTTATTATCCCATTATTACCAAATATTTTCTTTGAGTGTGCTTAATAAAATTCTAAACTTCAGGAAATAAAAAAAACATTCTGCCTTTCTAATCGTTATTTTAAAAGAATTTATATATTGACAAGATGCCGACTTTTATTATGCACTTCTGATTTGTAGGTGAAACCTATTACAAAATATAAAAAAAAGAACACAACGAGATCAAATCAATTAAAAATAAATGCAAGATGTCCAATTTGCTTTTCTAAGCAATTTTCATATAAAATCAAATTCTCACAGTAATATATATTTGTCCAATTTGTTCCTCAATAAATATATTATCTTTATTTTCATTTCATCTACTATATAGAAAAATATTCATTCATTTGCCAAAACAATTTTATTTTAAAGTGCCAAACGGAAATATGAATATTGTTTTAAACAACTTACATATGTTGTACTTCTATTGTCAGATTGTGCAATATTCAATAGAATTTAAAATAGAATAATTTAGAATAAAATCTTTAACACTCAATTTTATCCCAAATGGAAAAGACAAAAAATCCTATCACTACAGGTTATATTGAAACTAAAAATCAAAAGCCTTGAATTCACAATCCCTCTTAAGGGACCCTGAAAACTTTGTTTTTTTATCTATACATATATAGTTAACATTAAGAAACTATCAGTTCAAGATTCATGTATTAATTTTGAATGAAATTCTATGAGACTCTCTTAAGGTACATAATATTATCTAATGTTACTTCCAGTTGATAGCCTCTCAAGTGTAATCGTTTGTGCAAAAGATGCTACAAAATTACCATAGGATATTAAAAAATCCTTTCTAATATAGGAATTTAGAAAAAAAAATGCTTTCCAATTTTTACTTTTTGATCTTCAATATTTTTTTTATTTTAATTTTCATCGTTCGGTTCGTTGTATTTTTCTATTTTTACTCCAGAACGTTTTTTTAGTACTTGGATTGAAAAATTTACAATCATTATGCAATTTTCTATCACGTATTCAATACATTTCATTCACTTAATACTCCTTTTACAGTTTTTGTTTTATTCTTCCGTTATTATATATTCTTTTTCCCGTTAATGTTCTCTTGGAGGAATTTTCAGATAAAATCAACATAAAATAGACGGGCGGATAAAGACGACAACAATGACATTAATTATGATAAAGACGCCTGCATTTAAAGTGACCAGTCTATTTGAAAAGTTATGACTTATAATTAACAAAATGTTCCTATAGGCATAGTTTAACAAAAAATATATATACATTTGATAAAATTTTAACAGTTAAATTTCTTTAAGACAAGTTTTAAATAATTTTGAATACTAGCGTTTGATAGTCCGTGCCGATTTAATTGATAGCTACAACGTTTAATGGCCTATTATTGATGATAATGTTATCATTTTGATATGCACCTTTTAAATATTTTAATCCATTAACAATTATGAAGCTTTTTTAACTCAATAACTCTAATCTTTTCTTGGTTAAGGTACAACATATTGTGCATATATACATATTGGTCTTCAATGATAGAATATTTGTCCATTTGATAGGAGTTATTAAAAGTTTGGACTTTACGAAAGAAAATATTTAAAAATACTTGAATTTTGTTGGAAAGTAATTGAATTATTGATACTTAAGTATTTCTTAATAATTAATTACTCGAAAATATAATTAAGTATCAAAAAATAACTACAAAATTAATTAAACTCGAAATTTAATTACTTTCTGGAAATTATAAAAGAATTTTTACTTAATTTTTTTTCTAATACTTAATTTTTAAGTAATGATAGTCGAAGTAACACTATGGTACTTGGCAGCAGGTAATTGTACTGGTAATTGTGCTGATACTTAAAATATAAAGGTCACTTTAGTCATACCTCGATGATATTGAACACTTTTTAGAGCACTTACCAAGTCTATTTAGACTAGGCTTCAGTTTCTTTAATTATTATATTTACTAAGCCATTGATTACTAAGCTGCAGATATTGTATAAGAATTATAAATATACAAATATTAAATTTGTGCGCCTTCTATTGTCCTACACAAGAGTTATTTATATATTTATATTAAATCTTATTTGATATTACGGTTTTAACTTTTACGATATAACTTTAATAGATATGTTTTGACCAAAGTTTGAACCCGAGATCTTCCACATGATTATTACCACATGATTATTTATTATTAATTGGCGTTGATCGGATTTAGTTAGATTATTCATAATAATACTGATGGATGTGAAACATTTTTTAACATGTTGGCAAACCTTGACAATTTATTATAGATGATACTAGATACATGGTCACTCTAATCACGGCAGAATGAAAGAAAAACAAAATAAAAAACAATTTTAAACATATTTAATATTAAAAGGTTTAACTGTTCAACCCTTGATCTAAGTGAAAAAAAAAATACTTTTTTTTTTCCAAAGACATTGAAAGAAAGTAGAAAAAAAAATCTTTCTTGAAAAACGATTTACAAGTTAAAACTAGTTGTACAAACATAAATCGGTTTTGAAAAAAGTCAAAAACAACAAAAATCGAAAAAAAAATATTTTTAAAAAAATAAAGTATAAAACAGGACGATTTATGTGATTTTGTGTCACATATGTTAAAGACAAATTTTTTGATTTTGAATTTTTTTTTTGTTTTTTTTTTTTACTCTTTCTTCTTTTTTCATCTTTTGCAAAATAAATAAGAAGAAACGACAAAGATGAAATTTTAAATATAAATGTATGATGTAAAGAATCATAAATAAATTCTCCAAAAAAAAAAGTGAAGAAAAAATAAGTGAAAATGTTATACAAAAAATTCCTCCAGGGAATTTAGCTTTTGGTAATATTTTTATAATGCTTTCTTTTTAAAAATAAGATACACGGAATCAGATATGATGTAAAATAGTGATGAAGTCAATATTGGTTGTTGTTGTTGTTTTTAATACTTAATAACAAATTGGAATTTTAAGAGGCTATTTTCAAATGTCTTGTATACAGTGAAATATGTATAAAAAAAACCATGTTTACTTGAGCGATTTCTGCCTATTTGAAGAAAAATAATAAGTTGAACTTTATTTAGCTTATTATTTTGCACTCATATACTCAGTATTTCAGTTATTCATTATTAAATTTACTGGTTTTTTTTTCTATTTTAACATGAGTCTTTTTCCACCACTATTAATTAATGTTGAAGATTATACGATGCATTTCGGTGTATTTTTAAAGCTGCTTCTGGCAAATGCTATAAATATTACCCCATACTACAATAGTCATATGATGCAATATGAATTTTCGATAAATATTCGATATGATCACATATGATATACAAAATCATAACCCTAATTATAATAGTCATAACTTACAACCAACCATATGCATAAAATGTCAAAAATAAACATTTAATTATTAAAAATTTATGTATTTACCCTTTTTATGTTGGATTCTGAAATTTTAAAATTCTTTTTAATTTTATCATTAGTTACTTTTAATTTCTTTTCAATTTAGTTTGCTTGTATGTGTGATATTATATTATATGTATTAAGCACGCTTCGTTTCGTATGCCTAGGATTGACGAATGATAACAAATGATGGTTAAGACTTTTTTAGTTAGTTATATGAAATGTCATACAATCGTACAAAATCATATGATATCATATGATATCATATGACTATTATAGTTAGGGCTATTTAAATAAAATGTTTAAATTAGAAATATAGAAGTAGTGCTTTGTCTTTCCTATACTAATAGGCACTAATCAGTAGGTATTGCAGGGTTGGAATTGCCTAGACAACTCATGCTTTTAATTTTGATTTGTTTTAATACTTAAACGAAATTTTTAGAACCTCATTTGTGAGTTATTAGAAAAAATCGAAAACTTTTAGCCGTAAAGACTTTGTTTACATAATAGGTTTTAAAACAATACAAAAAAAATTTAATATTTTTTTCATAAAAAATTTTAAAATTGTATACTGAATTTGAATAAGTTGAATAATTTTTTTTAATTTGTATACCAATTAAATAGTAAAATTTAAGTAATATAAGTTTTAATAAGAATTCTTAATTTTAAATGTCAAACTATCACTTAAAATGTCAAAACCAAATTCAAAAATGAACTGTAATTCTATTTGTACTGATGATATTTTCTAATCACTGTACTTTTTCGAGAAATAAAAATGGAGTTGTCAATAAAAACGCATTATCACAAATTTATTAATGAATCGAAAAATAAGTAAAATTATTTGATTTTAATACTTAATTTGTGACGATCTCCATTATTGGCTCTACAATATTGTGTTTCCATTTTTTAGATTGCAATATTAATATTTTTTTTCAATTCGAAATTAAGAATTGAACTGTCAAAGTATAATTATTTCAAATGGTTCCCCCAACTTTCGCCTAAAAGCACTTAAGCCCATATAAAAATCAAAAAATGCTAACTCAAATAAATGCTCAAATGAATCTATAGAGAGTTTCAAATATTAAAAATTGACATTTGATTGAAAATGACAACTCTTAATATGTTTCTTTAATGTCAATTCTTTTTCAGTGCCTTTATGTGGTTATTTTTAAGTCTACTTTTGAGCCGGCTTTAGATTAAATCAAAAAAAGCCATTTGATTTTTGTCGCAGTATAATTAGTTATTACTTATTAATAATTTTATAACTTTTTAGTTATTAGGAATTTAAATATTAAAAATTATATAACGTTAAAACTTTATAAGAATTATACGCCTAATTGAATTTATTAAAATTTTAATTTTATTCAAAATGTTAATACTGAATTTTGAAACTAATAATACCAGAAAATATACTAATAGAACTAATAGAAAAATTAAAATTAATAGAACAATTTGTTTTTACATAAATATTATATAAAAGTTTGAATAAATTTGAATAAATTTAAAAGAACAAAATGATGGCAATAAGTTGCCTGTTAAAAAAATTAAATATTATTAGCTACTGTATGTAAATACTGTGATTTTGAAGTTATATGGTAAAGCACTGACATAAATAAGTAGAAAATTTAAATATGAAAATATTTAAAAAAAATATATAAATTATTTATTAACAAAATTAATATAATATTATAATAAATCAAAATGGGAGAGTTATTATTAAAAATTTATGTTCATATGTTCTGTTTGGATATTAATGAAAAAATAAAACGATTTTTGATTTTTTATTTTTAAATTAATGATTTTTTTACGTGTAAAAATTATTTTTAATAAAAAATGTTTATATATAATTTGCAAAATTCATGTTATAAGAGTTTTTAATATTTTCAATTTTATCCGATTAAATAAAGTCATAAATTATTTAACATGATATAGTTGACGCCATAAGTATTATACATTTATTAGCATATATTATATTAGAAAGTTTATCTTGTCATCTTAACGATAGTTCATTAAATCTGTAATTGTTTTTAGCCTCAAGATTTTTATTTTGAAAATTTGGACGATATTAGGAATGAGTATATAACGTATGTTATTCACCCAAATCGTTTATCTTCTGTAAATACATAATTACAAGTTTATTTTGAGAATTTTTCTAAGTCGCCCTTCAAATTACTTCAAAATCTTTTTATAATTTACTTGTTTTTTTTAAAAAATATCTTTTAATTAGTCTAGCAACACACTCATAATTTATTAAATTTATCTTAAAATCTGAAACTATAAGTATAATTCAAACTACTAAATTTTAATAAATTGTAGGTTATAGGAAATATTATTATAACTTTTATTGTAAATGTATTCTAAATTACTATAAATCTTATAATAATTGCTTTTAACGTTAAAATATCAATTCATTTACAAGGGACACTTAAAATTAAGAAATTGAAAGAAAAACTTGGAAATTTGGGAACTTGCAGATGAAAATGTAATATTCAAAAATATATTCAAAAAAAAATGTTGAATATTTAAAATAAACATAATAAAAATATTTATTTATTTATAATGAAAAATTATACAATTAAAATCAATATAAAAACGAGGAAGAGTGTAGTAGAGTAGACTGTGTCAACTCTGGAATACCCGTATGACCGTTACATAAACATTATTTCATTATTATTATAAACATTAATTACTTTTAGAAAAATTTAATACATACCAGGCTTATTAGGTGTAGTGTAATGCTCATATAAAAAAAGGAGTTGTAAGGCAGCTACTCGAACCTTATGCAGTAGACCAACCAAATATTGTAGTAACTTTGGCCATTACACTAAACTATTTTTGGCAAAATGTAAGACACCCAGTTTAATAGGTATAGAGTAATGCTCAAATAAAATAAGAAGTTGTGTGGCAGCTACTCGAACTCACTGCAACAGACCGACCAAATTATAAAAACTACATTTTTAACTAAATATAAATAAAATTAAAATAAAATTGAAACTAAAATTATAATTAAAGGTTAAAAATTATCAGCTTTACAGTACTACAAGAGGAACAAAAATAATCCTAATAATAGCGATTGTATAATTTTTGTTTTTGGGAATGGTTTGAAAGTGCAAAATCAATATTATGTTTATGTTTGTTACCTAGAATAAGCATTCTATTAATAGTTCCAAATTTTCCATAATTAGTCCTATGATAAACCTGGTGTCGAAAATTTAAAGAACATAAATTAATGAGCGTTAACCTTTGTTCATATGATGGTAAGATAATGGGAAATTGTTTTTGTATTGCAATCCTATCAATGTGTACCATATTAAACGGAGACTAAACTTGACTAGCATAATTCAGGTTCGGTGTTACAAGATTTAAGAACTTAAGGATCTAAAAATTCCTTTGCAGAACGTTTAACAAATCCCAATAATGAACTAGCTTTATTTTAAATATTGTTATAATGAATTTTAAATTTATGTTGGGAATCAAAATACACTCCTAGGTCCTTAATTGAAGGAACTTAAGGTAAACTAATACCATCTAAGTCGTAATTGAAACAAATTTTTACTAATTTTAGGTGTAAAAGATATCAATGCGCATTTATTTAGATTAAGTTGTTAACAGTTATTAACACACGAATTGTTAAAGTTTTAAAGATCATTCTGCATAAGAATGGCGTTATTGTAAGAATTAATCTTTTTAAAAAGTTTCATATCAGCGTGAAATTCATTTTTAAGTTGAAGCTGGCAATTATAAATCGCGTAAACTTGAAGCTCACAATTAGAAATGATAAAATAAACATCATTTACACATCAAATAAAAAGTAAACGACCAAGGTGGCTACCTCGTGGAATTGAATGCAATAAAGTTGAATAAAAAATTTAGAAGTAAGTAAAATCAAGGCTATACTTATAGAATCGCTAATTAATAAAATTTTCAAAAAAACGCTGAAATACATTGGAAATATAGTTATATAAGCATTATAGTATAATAAGCGCATAAATGCTTACTTTAAAAATCATTATTTTTTAATAAAACTTAACTCCCCCCCTGCTAAAAATTTTTATTTTAATTGATTTAACAATATATCTTTTTTCTGTTGGTATCTTCTTCAATATACAGTAAAAAAAACTTTCAAAATCAAATTAAGTAGAATGGCCTTTTTTTAAAAAAAAAAAACAAAAAAAAAATAATTAAAATTAATTTTGTATATATTTATTTTAAATTGCATGTTAAAATTGTATGCATGTTAACTTTATTAAACACGTGAATTGTGAATAATTATATGATACAAATATATAAAATAAAAACATCATTTTATTTAATCTGCTCATTATCAAAAAAAAAAAAAAAATGAAAACCCACCTACATAAAATTATTGTTATTTTATTTATTTATTATTATCTTCAGTTGTTTTTTTGTTTTTTGTTTTATAAAAGTAAACATTAAACAAAAGTTTAAAATTATAATTCATTTAACAAAGAACAGATCAAAACAAAATAAATACCTAAAACTAAATTAAAATTAAGTTTTCTTAAACTTAGTCATTAAAAATATAATTTTAACAAAATAATATAAAAATAATGATGAAAATAGATTTTAAACTTTATATTAACATTACAATTTATGCAATTCTTTTACTTTTACAATCATACCTTTCGTGATAAATTCTTTTTTAATAAATAAATAAAATAGATAACTATATTAAATGAAAATTTTAAATATTTTAAATTAAAATAGGGGCCAGTCTTAGAATATAATATGCCTTGCTTTTCAAAATATCACTGGAACTTGAAAAGTTGTCCAAAAAAAAAACTTTAGCACAACTTTATTTTTTTTTTTTTTAAAGCGCTAACTGTTCAACTGTTAGGCTATTAAGCCTGTCTATACCATAGATACATGTTGGAACAGGGAGTCATATTATATTCGTGTTATTAGAATTGGTCTTATTGAATTCCACATACAATTTAAACATGAGATAGTACTAGGCCTTATAAAATGTAAAAACGTGTTAGATTTTCAATATTTACAATTCAATGGTATTCTATATCTGCGAGTTATATTATTTAATTAAATTATTGTTTATATTGTTGTATTAAAGTATTTTTTATTAAAGATATATAATTATTAATTATTGATTGTGCCATTAATTTGAACCCAATGGCGAATGGTAGCTAAGTCGAGTCAAAAATTAGACAAGTTTTTTCGCTTTCACTAGAATTCGAACCCTGGCTCTTCTGCATAAAAAGTCGGCACTCAACCACTGTGCCACCTAACTGTGTAAAACCCAAAAAACCCAATCATTAAACCCAAAGAACTTGCAATTAGCAGGGGTTCTAATGATCATTAATGTTAGAAGTCATCAATTTTAGATATTGAGTCTGTGACTTATAAGAATAATTTTATTCTGTGACTTATAAGAATGAATTAAAATAAATGGATAAAATTCAAAAATACTTCACATCATTGAAATTAGAATTTATACAAGCAAAATTCTTCACAGGCTCAAAATTGTATATATATATACTTTATAAAATTTACAAACTTGTGAAAATTATGAAATAAGCCTAAGTTCAGGAAAGATTCACATAATGAACATCATAGCAAAAACATACGTTTGTAATACATTTATAACATATTTTTAATATGCATTTGTTTATTTAAATTTTTCTATTTATTTCCTAATTCATAAGCCCTATTGAGGCGTTTAAAATGTGGTGTTATAGAAGAACATTGAAAATTCATACAAAGACAGATTTACAAACCAGGAGTTCTCGGAAGGCTTAATATAAATAGAGAACTGTTTGTAATTATCAAGCACAGAAAACTAAGTTACTTTGGTCACATTATAAGAGATCCTAAATTTGAACTACTCTAGCTAATAATACAAGGTAAAATAGAAGGCAAGAAAAACATTGGTAGAATACAAATATCGTGGCTTAAAAACATTCGCAACTGGACAGGTATTAACACAATAGGAGAATTAGTGCATAGTGCAAGATGCAGAGAAGAGTAGGCCAACATCATTGCAAATCTACAGTAACATGTGGTCACTAATCATCCAATAGTGGATTAGCAGCTGAAAAAGAAGAAGCCCTATTGAATCAACAAATTATCACAAATCAAATAATCAATTTAATAAGTTTGATTCCGCTCAAATCATATTTCAATAAAATCTTGAATAGTAAAGCAAATACTCATTTAACGACTGATTATTGATTATTTGATTGGTAAAACGTGGCAGGTTCAATGGGTTCATATGTTTTGAGAGCAATGAATTAAGCTTAAAAAGCTGAGATTTTAATTAAATAATTACTTATTATTAAAACTTTGCTCACAAAAAATCACAAAACAACTTACTTAAACAAACATTTCAACACCACCTAAATCCTGCCCTGATTCTTTCAAAAACAAACAAAAAACAAAAACCAAAAAAAAAAAATTAATTGATCCTACTGATATGCAATCTGAAACTTTTAAAACCAAATAAAATTAAAAATGCATTCTTTATTTCTATATTAACTTTTCCTTTTCTTTTTAGAATTCAAAAAAAAAATAAAAATAAATTTTACACATGCACACTTTATATCACTTATACAATTCTATTCAAATATTTAAATAAGGTATATAAACATCAAAAAAACATTATTTATTTATATTAAAATAACAATATTACTTACATTAAAACTAATAAATAATAAAAACAAAGCATTCAAGAGCAATAAACAGTAAAAAAAAGAGAAAGAAAGAAAATTAAATTTTACATATTAACTTTTATATACATATATCTATATATAAATAACAAATTAAAAAAAAAATTAAAAAAAAACTTTTACGATTAATAGTGTTAGTGTTCTTGTTATTTTACACACATACTTAACATTAAAATTGCACTTCTATATAGTGTGCACCCTCTTATAAAATATAATACTACTCCAACAACAACAACAACTATACTGTTAAATAAAATGAAACTAGTAATAAAACAAACGGTTTCAATTCAATTATACCGCTTTTTGGAAACATGACCATTTTGTCAATCTGTCTGTTATACATTTTGAATTTTATAGAGAATTATTATTTTATTCTTTAATTTTTAACTATTTTTATAAATGTTATAATCAGTGTCAAAGCGATTTATTTTTTATAATTATTAAAATAATAAACAATTTCAGTCTGTGACTTATAAGTAGGGAGTGCAATACCGGGATCCCGGGATCTCGGAAACCGGGATCTCGGGAGCATATTTGCGGTATTCAGTACCGGTATTAAAGAATTAATACCGCGGTATTTCGGTATTAATTTCTTAGTTATCAGAAAAAAAAAAACTAAATATTTTGAAAAAATATTAACAGAAATATAAAATAATATGAGAAGGCTTTGGGATTGTGCAATAATAGTACTAAATTTCAAATTCATCGCCTTAAATTTCAAATTTATTCTGCTTTCGAAAAGTGAACGGTAAAGTGGTAAAGTGTACTTTATCTATGTTTAAAACATACCCTTAGAATAAAACAAAATTACGTTATAACAGAGTTGAAAATTAACTAATAAAAGAGCTACAACGATTAATACAAGATATTGTGTTACGATATACAAAATACAATATACTATAAAAATATTGGAGTATAGGTAAGAAATTTTATAATCAATTAAGATAAAGACTAAAAATATAAATAATTTTAATTATAAATGGAAAATTTACAATTTGTAAAACATATGAAAGACGACGACAAATCTTCGATTTGGCAGTATTTTTTAAATGAAAAGAAAGGTGGTCACACAAAATGCAAAAATTGTTGCAAAGTAATAAAAACAAGTGGTGGATCAACAAGTGGCCTTCATACTCATATGAAAACCATTCACAATATTGATACTCTTAAGAGAGATGTTCCTGTTCCTACTACTAGTGCCGACGCTGAACCAAGTGTAGAAGGTTCACCTAAAACTATAACAAAATATTTTAAAACTACTACATGAATTATTGTATTAGCGTTGTATTATCTAGAATGTGTGCTTATGATGGTTTATAATTTAAAATATTTATTACATCAGAAGATCTTCGAAAGGCAATACAAGTGATGCGTATAGGCGAGCTTCCGAAATCTGCCAACACTATTCATAAAATTATTATTGATCACAGTAACCAGATTAGATATTTATTTGTTAAAACACTCGCAGAGCAGAAGAAAAATAAAATAGGATTTAGCTTGACCTTCGACGAGTGGTCTTCTGTTAAAAACCACCGATACATGAATATAAATATTCATTCGGAAAATAAAGTATGGAACTTGGGATTAATTAGAATGTTTGGAAGTGTACCAGCAACTAAATGTGTAGAAGTTGTAGATACTAAATTAAAAGAGTTTGGTCTATCATTAAAAAATGATATTGTATGCATAACAACGGACGGTGCAGCTGTTATGAAGAAAGTTGGCACACTTATCAGTGCTGACCAACAATTATGTTTTGTTCACGACATTCATTTAGCTGTAATAAAAATTTTATATACAAAATCAACAGCGTTGGAAAATGTAGCTAATATCGAAAATGAAGTTGAACTGGAATCAGATACAAACTGGGAATCTAATGGTGAATCAGGGGATGAATTTGAAGATGAAGATATTGATTTGATGAAGATATTGAATTGAATTGCAGCAAAATGATATATTAGGAATAAATCATTATGAGCTGGCTCCACTAATTAAAAAGGTGCGAAAAATTGTAAAAATATTTCGTCGTTCTCCAACAAATAACGATAAAGTATTGCAACATTATGTCAAAGCTGAATTTGGTAAGGAACTGGTATTATTTTTAGATTGTAAAACACGCTGGAATAGTTTATTTTCCATTTTAGAACGATCTTATATGCTAAAGAGTTGTATACAAAAATCTATTATCTAAAATAAAATCTACTATGTTTTATTAATAAAGAATCTACTTTTAATCTACTAGTTAATTATTAAAGAATGAATTGTTTTTATTAATTTTTTACTTAAAAATAAACCGTATAGATTTTTTTCATATTAGGTGTTTTTTTTTTACTTTTTGGTTCCGGTATTGAATACCGGAATTCCGGTATCAAATTTTTCAATACCGAAATACCGGTATTAATTTTTCACTCCGGTATTGCACTCACTACTTATAAGAATGAATTAAAATTTTTAAAAATTAAATAATTCTTATTAAAACTTCTTATTAATGTTACGGAACGTGCAATTTGAAAAGTTAAAAATGTGTTATTGCTTTACGCAATTACCGTTATTTTTTAAAAATTTTATGAATTTGAATGGTATTATTATTAACTGACACACCCCTGTTTCTGAGCTTTATACTACGGATGCAGAATTTGATTTTAGGATAACTTAATATCAGTTTTAGTGTCTTGATTTTAAAGAAGTTAATTACCGTAGCAATGAGTTCCAATTTTACTTTAGGTTATTTCCTAAGTTTCTAAATCTTCGAAGATTGCGTAAAATTCGTACTTACTTACGACAATAAAGCATGAATGATATCCAATACCCAATAACTACAGATGTTCACTAACCGCTATCAAAGCATCAAACGCAGAGTATTTTGACCTGTGACTATAAGGAACCAAGAACTATTGAAACCTACGAGCGAAGAACTCATATTTAAGTAACGAAGAAAAGAAAAAAATGGAGACATACTAAGGAATAATTGTAACAACAGAAGCCTCATGATTCAGGAGTGGAATATACGAAACGAGGGCGTGCTTCACACACTAAGGAATAATTGTAACAAAAGAAGCTTCATGATTCAGGAGTGGAATACAAGAGACGAGGGCGCACTTCACACACTAAGGAATAATTGTAACAATATAAGCCTCATGGTTCAGCAGTAGAATACAAGGAACAAGGGCGCCTTGGCACTTACTATTATAGAAGAAATAAGCCAATACAATCTCACATGGAAGACTGCAAAACCAGTAGTATGAAACGGAATAAGAAAATTTCCAAAATAAATTTAACTTAAAAATAATTAATTTTTCTGTTATTCTAATAACGGTAACAAAAAATGTTAACAGTAACTTTATATATACTTTTTATTTATTTCATTTTAAAAGACAAACTGTTACGTGTTTAAATAAAAGATCTGATTGCATGAATAACTTTCTCCAAAATAAAATAAAAAAGAAGAAATAAAATACAAATTCATAAATTAATGAAAAGGAATTTTCTTTTTGAATTATTTCACTACATATATATATATACATATATACACCAGAGTATTATATATATAGAGTTTTATTTACATTATATATAATGAAAATTAATATATATTTACTTATAATTGTAAACATTTTACTTATATAAAGAAATAATTGTATTGTTTTCTTAAATAAAAATTTCATAACCTCAATTTTCATCACAATTACAACAATATTTTAACTGAAATATGAATCCTTTTAAAAAAAAAAAAATTAATTCATATTATTTGCACAATTAATTTTTATTTTTTTTTGTTTTTATTCACACAAGGACATTTTAATATTTCTCTCATTGAAAAATCTCATGCAACATTTTTATATAAAAATATAAAAGGATTTTAAGGATTCAAAGGATTTAAGCTATACAAAACTAAAAGCTTCTTTATTCAATTTTATGCAAAATTCAGAACCTACATTTTGTAAGCTTTTATTTCTAAATCCCTATCCCCAAAACCAAGCTGTAGACATTTGTCAACAATTTGTTAGTTAGGTTTTAAGAGTTGGCGGTTTAAAGCACTAATCACAAAAGCCTTGCGCGGGAACTCTGAGCAAGTTTTTATATGTTGACTGGGCTGGGAGAGTTAATGGACACTAGTCTTTACATCTGTTAAGAATATGTTAGAAGTTAGAATATATATATTATATATAGCTATCATTTGAATCCGAATATTGTCTATTAAGAAATTTTGATATGTGATATATTTATTGACTAGTTTAGTTCCGAAAGTTCGCAGTAATAATCGCAGTGATTCTATAATTACATATTAATTCACTTAAAATTTTTAAAACCGTTAGTTTCATACGCTTTTAAATTTCAAACTTATGCATTAAGGAATTATAAATAAATAGTTTGTACTCGGTGAGCGTTGCTCCCCTTTAATAGATTTTTGATTGAAGTTAATTAGAGAATCAGTTTTAAAAATGGAAACAAAAAAATTTAACATCGAAACCCATTGGACTATTTGATTTCCAGCCACTGATTGATAAGATTGGTCAAATATACTTTTATATTGATCGCTCTCGAATCTTTCAACTTGATTTAGATTTGAAGAATAACTTTAAATTTTAAAACAAGTTTGACACGTCCACAAGCTTCAGTACTTTCTCAAACAAAGGCTCTATATCTTATAAAACTTAGGGAATTTAATAATTCAAACTAATTAAAACAAAAAACCCAATTAATTTATTAAAATCTTTAATTTTATTAATACCTATTTAACAGATGTTAAAGATAGGTTAGTTACAACATTCATGAAAAACATATTGAATATGTTTAAACGCAAAATTATATTAAATCCGATTATCAAAGTAATTGTTTTTATTTAAAAACAAAATATAAACAAACGCTATAAAAAGTTTTCAATTTTTATACTGTTCTTCCCTTTCTCCGCTTCCTTCCCCACACACATTTTATTTTGCTTTTTTTTTTTGTTTACATTAATAAAAAAAAAAGTTTACTAATAAATCTAATAGTATCAGCGGGTATTCGGGTTTTTTTTTTGTAGTCAATACTTTATCCAATTCATTCAATTTGTTAGATTTCCGGAATTTATTTATTTATTTATTTAATTTTTTACAAAATTCTATTTTAAAACAATAATGGGGTTCCATGGAAATTTGAAAAAAATAAAATATTATTAAGAAAAAGAATTTAATGTGAGATACTTAACATAATTTGAGTACGTAAAATGATTATCATAATATATAGTAGCCATTCGGTCACAATATTGCCAGTAGCGGCTCAGTTATTTGTTTAAAAATATAAATTAAAAAAATTCTAGTGAAAATCGAGCGTTTTTAGTATTCAAATTATTAATAATTTGAGCGCTTCTTGACTCTAGTTTGAAGATAAATATTAACATTCCACAATAGTATATTGATCTGCATGCTCCAGTCGATTTACTATATATACTTGAGAAATGTAAAATCTCAGTAAGAGTACAGCAAGCCAACGATTTTTTTTAAATTGTAACATATGAAATACTAGGGATTTTTAAAAAAAATTGCCGAGGATCACTGAGCTCGTATTAAAAAATCAAAGTCTAATCTACTTTGAAAACTTTCTACCAGAATATTACATCTTCAATTAGTTGGATCAAAACTGTGACAAGTCTTTGGAATTGAAATATATCTTATGTTGTGTTTATCTATGGTTCAGCTGATATTTCGAATGGGAAAAGGAGGAAAAAAAAAGTTTGATTTGAAACATATTGTAGAATATTACAGTTATTAAAAAACCATTGATGCAACTGATCTTAGAAGTGATTTTAGATGCACCATGAAAACTTTTATTTTTCGACTTTTTTAGACTAAGCTTCGGTTGATTTAATCGTTATATTCACTAAGCCGTTGATTAATCAGCTTTATAGCTATCGATTATTGGTATTGTATATTGCTATTGTATAAGATTATGAATACATGAATTATAAACATTGAGCGCCATCTATTATCTTACACAAGAGGTTTATATATTTGTTATATAACCGTATTTTATATTACGATATTAACTATTATCTACGATATAATTATACAATTTTACGATATATTTTTCTTATTAGATACGTTCTGACCGGGATTTGAATCTGAAACCTTCGAACTGAATAGTCGGCGTCTTAATCACTACGCAATTGGTCAGGCGGGAAGCTAGCATACGCATATGTAAAAGATTATTAGATTTATTTTACTAAAACTCTGCTACTGCTCAATTTTTTTCAATTTTTCAATAATTCTCTAATTTTCTATTATCTATTAGATAAATTTTCAATAATCAGGTAAACTAAATAATGACATCTAATTTAAATTGATACTTATAATTTAAAATTTGATGCTACTTTAATTAAGGCAATTAATTTTAAACATGAATTTATTTAAATAATATTAATTTAATAGTTAACTATTTTATACTTATTTGCTTTTGATACTTATTTAGTATTCAAATAAATTTAGTAAAAATACACAACGTGTGTACGTAAATTTTTAAATAAATAGTTAATGATATATAAAATTTAATTTTTTGACCTTGTCTAACTGACATAGAAAAATTAGGTACATACCATGTATACTATATTATTTCAAAATTTATACATTTATAAAATTTTATTAAAGACTATATGCTCGTATATAGTTTAAACTTTTAAAATAAGTTCACATGATTGATTACTATCAGTTTTCCCCCACCCCATTGTACCCTTACTTAAACTAGGCATCAACTTAATGCAAGGGTAAATAATTCATGATAATAATAAATGGAGAATTCCCCCGTGTGTGTGTGTGAGTGTGTATAAAAGAGAAGAAATATATATGTGAAAATATTTGATTATATACAATGGATATAAATTTATATATACTATTTTATTTAAAAATGGAAATCAATCAAAAACTAACCACTTGGCCACTATATCAATTGAATTTGTACTAATTTGAATATTTAAAGATATTATTATACCTGATTATATTACCTGAATAATTTTTAAAACAAATATTAGAGAATAATAGAGAATATATATATATATTGTAAATTATACCCTATTCAATTTTCAGAGTTAATAATATGATAATAAAAAAAGTTTTAAAAATTAAATCAAAATTTTTTTTTATTGAATATCGCAGTGATTCTTCAATTACATATTAATTCACTTTACATATTATACTTAATATACCAATGATTTCAAATTTTTATACAAGTACCGTTAGATTACCTTATATTACGCTATACAAGTACCGAATTTTAAATTTCAAAATTATTCATTAAGCTATTATAAATAACTAGCTAATACTCGGTGAGCGTTGCTCCCCCTTAAAAGATTTTTAATTGAAGTTGATGTTATTGAAAAAAATTAACGCAAAAATTTCAGATGGTGTAAATGACAATTACATACATTTGCCACAATAAGTTATGATAACTCGCGGAAAATAAAACTTATTGGGACAAAACAGTAGTTCGCAAAATTCGACATAATTTACTTCCAAAATTTTTTTAAAATTGATCGTCATGGCAATAGTGTAAGTAAAAAAAATTCTAAGCCTATTAATAGAGGCAATTCATTGTTTAAACATTTGCACCACAGTTTTAACTTGCCATTTTTTTAGAACCAAATGGTTAACCCAGAAATAATCCCAACCCCCAAAAGAATTTATATACAAATTTTACTTATATATGTCTAAAATTGCAAAACTTTCAGATTACCCCAGACCTTTTTGATTGCTAAAGACGAAAAAAAACGCAGAGTTGCAGATGTACAATTTTCTGAAAATCATATAAAACTTCCTCGTATCCAAAATAGATCACTCAATCCTATTTAATCAATTCAATTTGATATCAAGACTCAAACAAATCAAGGTAATCACTGGACATATCAAAACTTTACTTAGAAAAGAAATTAAATCTTAAATTGAATGGAAGATTAAACCATTTCGAAATATTTCGTGGATTCGAACAAAGCGCAAAGTCCAGTATGAAAGCTATTTATATTATGCAAAGCCATCATTTTTCATCAGTACTTTAACGGATATCACATTTACAAATATGAAAACTACGATTGATCCATACACGATAAGTGGTAAGAGCGCAACGCTCCCCTTAAAAATTCATATCTTAAAAATTAAGCAAATAAAAGTTTTAAAAAGTATTTGGACAAAGTTTAGGTTATTTGCTATGTTAGTTAATAGTTCATTTGCTCTGTTATGCTTCTATGATAGTAATAAAGTTGGACTTGTATAAAAAACCGTTATTAAAATCATATCTTCATAATATACTTAATAATATTAATAATCTAAAGCTGTAGAAAATATATGGATATATATTACATATGTTTATAATTTAAAAAATAATAAGTAATATTACAATTAAACAGCACCGGTAAATTTACTACAAGGTTGATTTTAATGATCCATATCGAAAAAGTTTATAGTTTATTAAGTATTGATAGTACCGACAGTAACTATTAACCATATTATTAACCATTTTATAAGTTAATTGTAATTCTACAATCTACCAAAACATATGCGATACTAACTCCATAAAACTAAACTAGGTGAGGTATATATACTTAAATTAAATTCGGAAAATTCATAAATTCTATACGGATAACAATAAGATGTCAACTTAAATGACAATTAACAAGTGTAATAAAAATAATATTAATGAGTTAAAAAAAAAAATAAAATATAAATGATTTATTATCTAATCAAAAAAAAATTAATTTGTTTTTATAAATTTTAAATACTAAAATTCGTTTCGTAACTAATTTGTATTTATTTTTTTTTTATCTAAAATATTTAAAATCGTACAGTATTTTTATCTTAAATCTTTATTAAAGAATTGATTAAAAATTCTTGACAGGTAAAATTTGACATTTTTTTTTTTTTTTTTTTTTTTTTTGTAAGCTTTAGAAAATTTGGTTGAATAAAGTAAACATGTATACATATACGTATAATATTTATATATATATATATTATGTAAACAAGTTTTATCTGTAGGAAAATAGTGTTGTACAAAAAAATATATAGATAGAAAAAAGTAAGTTATCTATCGTGTTATTTATGTTGTCCGGTACTCATAAAAGGTTAAACTGATAATACGATTTTTTGACATCAATTAGAACAAGTACTTGCTATCATTTTTCGATAATTTTTACCAACCGCTTATATGAAATATTTTAGGCGATTGGTATTGTTTTCACATCAAAAATTGGAACATGTTGTGGGCCTTAAATTGTGTTTTTTTTGTGTAATGTTCGTCTGTGTGTGTGTCTATTTGTCTATCTGTTCGTTCACACATGAATAGCCTAAGCCACAGAGCGCAATGTTTTCAAATTCAATATATCAGAGTTTGATGTTAATATCTTGAATTAATAAGCTTTTGGAAAAAATCGGATAACCCTTTTAATTAATCAGTAGAAAAATGCCCATCTAGGGTATTTTTTAGATTTGAAATGAAATGTACATGACAGGGTTTTTTGACATTCTTTTGTTTACAAATGTCATGAATTAAAAAAATATTCAATATATTAAAGTTTATTGTATAGCTATTTTGAATAATGGTTTGATATTATTTAACCCTTGATCCTGATATTATTTTTCAAAGTTCAATTATTTGACATTTGAATACGTAGACAACTTTTTTAATGACTGCGTAATGGCTGCGACATGGCTGCGTCTATTGTAGACATTTTCATATAATTCAATACATTTAACTTAGTTTGACAGATAGCTACGCATAGAGAGCGAAACGAGGGCGTTAATTGTTGATAAGCTATAAGAGTTGGAATCTTTCAAAGAAGTGTTTGAAATTTTGAACAAATCATTCTAAATATATATATATAGCGTTAGATAAAGTATGATAAAGTATGATAAGAAAAATTAAAATTATTAAACGTTATATTATACTTTGATAAAAATTGTTACGTATTAAATAGTTAAAATATTTTTTGAAACATATTCTACATTACGATTTTCCTGTAATAGCGGTTGATTCAGTGGTGGATACAGCATATTTCTTTTAAGGGTGACAATTCAAAAATATTCAATTTAGAAAATTTCTTATCAAAAATAATCGATTGTTATACGATTTGTATGGTTTAAAAAATGTTTCCCAAGCTTGTTTTCATAAATTGAAAAAAAAATTAATGACTGGAACTTTTTTTTTTAAATATAATTAAATCTATATAATTATATTAAAAAAAAATTCTATTAAGACTGATTGATTGATCGAACAGACAAAAAAAAAAACAAAATGTATCTATATTTATATATTAAAAATAATTTAAAATAATCTTTAAAAAAACAATACTTCAATAAATCAAATTTTTTTCATTTTTTAAAATTAATTAGAAAATAAGTTTTTAACTAAACAGAACACATATACGTTAAGAATTTTAATAAATGTTTAAAAAACAAACAAAGCATATTTTTAAAATATCTATTAAAAATTTATAAATCAAATTTGAATTTATGTGAAATTAAAAATAAAATAAAAAGGAATTCACAGATTTGTGAAAATCGACACTCTCGTGTCACAAATTATACCCTATTAAGTTAAATTGAACATTTTGTTCTGTATAATTATATTTTATTCGGTTTAATTAAATTAGTTAATTACAATAAGTCGTATAATTATACTGTCGATGATTCGGAATATTTCAGATTTGGGAATTAAAGTAGAAAATTGATTTGCTAGCCGTAATGGAGATTTAATCCAGACTAATATTAATGCATGTATAAGTTAGATACACATGATTATTTTAAACAGAGGTATATTCTCAAAAATATTTATAATTACTGCATTCCTTAGACCTAACATAAACATCTGGTGAACGATTTTAAAAATTTACAGTTAAAATAAATTATTGATTCCCACTGTTCACGTGATTGAAGTCATAAGACTTCAACTCTTAAGAGTGCATTTATATTGAAGTTGTGATAAGTGATAAAAGCATCGATAAGAGAATAGCGTAGACAATTATATACATGGTTTCCATAGAGGTGTTAATATCGGAGCGTCACCTTGATCAACGATTATCAATATATAATTTTCTACTCTATGCTCTTATCAACGCTATTATCACTTATAGCCGCTTCAATATAAAAGCACCCTTAGTGATAATACTTCAACTCATAAGTCATAAGACTTCAACTAATGAAATTATTTAGATATCGTAGCTTAATAAACGAAAAGTCACATATTAATGTATTCTCATCAATTGATTTAGTTTTAACCGCA
Source organism: Dolichopus griseipennis (assembly GCA_963082915.1). Lineage (NCBI taxonomy): Eukaryota > Metazoa > Arthropoda > Insecta > Diptera > Dolichopodidae > Dolichopus > Dolichopus griseipennis. The sequence goes on from OY720442.1 coordinate 106,168,431, forward strand.
CTTTGGATCCGATCCTTTAAATAAAAATCGAGAAGGAGAATAGTCGATTATTCGATTTATAAAAAATCCATTTTTTCTCAGAAGATTTTAAGTTATTTGTTTTAATATTCCTTGATCATTAAGTTAAGCATCCACTATTAAATTAAACCCAATATTTTTTTGAAATTCAAATGGGAACTGCTGCCGGGTATAGCTCTAGAGTGTATTTGACCTCTGAAAAAAATTGGACATTTCTAGAATTCCTATATAAACAAAAATTTTCGAAAATACCATCCGAATATACCACTACATTAGAAGATGAATTAGAGGCTATGTAAGCGCTCAAGTATTAAATTGTTAGATATAACCATAAGTTACTAAATTAAACTTTCGCTATCGATTTTAGATCTAACTTAATATGTAATATCTAATAAATGTATCTAAATACAAAAGCCAAAACAAAACATCTTAATAAAAAACGAAACTAAAAAAAAACATCATTAATTTTTTTCTAGAAAATTATTAAAATTTTGATTACTTCACAATAAATAAACACGTTCGATTTTATGGAATAATTGAAAATATTTTTCATTTTACTAAAACACGAAACAGAGTGTAAAGTACACCATGTCAACTTTAGGATATTAAACTGACTTTAGAAAATTGCAAGTACTTAATTTATTAAGTTTATAATACAACTTATTAGGTATTTAAAAGAAACTATAAATTATCGGACTGCTATTCTACCTTTTCTCATTTTTGGCTCCATTAAGCTACGAATCGCCATTGGGTTCAAATTAATAAAAATCGAAAACAAATGCAAAATATAAACAAATAATTTAATTGAATAATATAACTCACAGATATAGAATATCATAAAACTCAAATAGAAAATATTAGATACAATAAAAAATAAAAATAAAGTTGTATCTTTTTTAAATCTAAGACGTTTCTACGTGTTATATGGCAGTACTATGTCATGTTTAAATTGTATGTGGGATTCATTAAGATAAATTCTAATATTACGAATATAATATGACGCCCCGTTCCAACACGTATCAATGTTGTAGACAGGTTTATTAGCCGAACACTGTTCGTCTGTTAGCGCTGGAAAAAAAAAAGACAAATAAAAATAAAATATAGGGTCGTAGCTCGATATAATGGCAGTATGACACCGAATTTGAAAGATAGCTTTCGAATTAAAAACGAATTTTTGAAAATTTTAAAATTCTGACTCCCTAAATTTTTGAGTTATCATGCGGACGATCCGATCCATACACTTGAATCTATATCTAACACCTCCCCTTTTCAGCGTTACAAACGTAATTGCAAATTTAGAATGTACCCCTTAAATAACTACATTAATGCTACTATTAAAATTCTTACGCGTATCAATATAGCGTTTTTCTATACTTTCTTTTGAATTTTTTTATCTAACATTTTAGCAAAAAAAAAATAAGAAAAAAAAACGAAAAAAACAAATATTAACATAAAAATCATAATTAATTGCTTAAAAATGATTAAAAAAAAAATTTTTTTTAATTACTAAAACAGATGTTAATTTTTTAATTAATATCAACTTTTAATTAAATATTTTTTTTTTCAATTTTATATACACTGAAACCGAGCCATTTTGTCTAACCTTGTACATCTTAATATGCGTCTATTTAGTACTTGAAAGTTATGATTAAATTCTTGAGATATAATCATTAAAAAGATTCTTTTAAATAAAATTCTAAATATTTCCAAAATTTCAATTATATTAACAAAACAAAATAATAAAACTAGCAGACTAAATAAAAAATTTATTAATAATTATCTATAAATAAATTTACTTAGAACCATTTCACTATTATAAAAAACATTTAATTTTAAGTAAAACAATTTGAGAATCTCTGGTTATCATATTAATATCAAAATATACCATTTGTTTTGTTTTCTTTACATATACAAATTAGCTTTTAAACTATTAACTTATTTTTATTTTTATTATTTTTGTTTTCTTCTTATTTTTTTTTTTTTCTTTTTTTTTCAATATTTGTAATATTTGAATTTTTAAACTTTTTAATAAAAATTAGATTAGTTGTGTTATAGTTAAGGTTTTGTTCGGATCGTACAACAGCTTAACTGAATTTTTTTTTTAATTTTTTTTTTAAATTCGAATAATTGCAAAAAAAAACAATTTTTTATTTTTATTGTTTTTTTAGTTTTAAATTTTAAATAACACAAAATTAACGGGATTTTAATAAACGCGATTATAATAAACGTTTAAGGCAAAAATTAACGCGATTATAATAAACGTTTAAGGCAAAAATTAACGCGATTATAATAAACGTTATGAATAATCAAAATTCAATTAATTTAGGAATGATATTCCTATTAATAATACAATTTATATTTTTATTAGTTTTTTGGATATGGGGTGGTTATAATGATTCAATATTACCAATTTCCGCTAAATTAAATGCAACCAAAGTTCATGGGGAAGAACATGTTGTTGGATATACGTACAGTCAATTTCAAGATGTACAAGCTATGATATTTTTAGGTTTTGCATTTTTAATGACATTCTTAAAAAAATATGGATACAGTGCAACTGGTTATACATTATTGGTGGCAGTTATTACCGCTCAACTAACCATAATATTAAAACAATTACCCAAATTATCAACTGGTTATATGAAAATTGATTTGGATAGTATTATTGAAGGTAATATTGCAGCAGCTGTACCTCTAATCAGTATGGGTGTATTATTGGGTCGTACAACACCAATTCAATTGGCTGTTATGGCTATAATTGAAACATGTCTGTATGTATTAAATGAATGGTTACAATTTAAAATTGTATGTATAACTGATTTGGGTGGATCAATTACTGTACATGCATTTGGTGCATATTTTGGTATTGCAGTCAGTCTATTGTTAAGTCGTCGTTCAAAATCAACCAAAGATACCAAAGAAGATAATAATATTGCTGTGGTGCATGATGAACCATCAACATATACATCAGATATATTTGCAATATTAGGTTCATTAATATTGTGGATATATTGGCCCAGTTTTAATTCAATATTAGCGAGTGGTGGTGAACGTGAACGTGGTGCTATTAATACATTTTTATCATTGTGTGCAGCAACAGTAACAACATTCGCGTTATCAGCATTATTTGGTAAAGAGAAAAAATTCGATATGGTACATATACAAAATTCAACATTGGCTGGTGGGGTGGCTGTTGGTACTGTATGTAATTTAATGATTGGACCACATGGTGCAGTATTAATTGGTATAACAGCTGGTACAATATCTGTTATTGGTTATAGATTTATATCACCGTTTTTGGAGGATAAAATCGGTTTATTAGATACATGTGGTGTACATAATTTACATGGTATGCCCGGTGTATTATCAGCATTATTTTCAATTTTATATGCAGCATTAGCAACACAAAAAGTATACAAGGATAGTTTAACAACAATATTTCCAGCGATGGGTTCTTCAATTGATAATACATATTCAATAATTGGTGGTTTAAATAGAACCGCATTACAACAAGGTGGTTATCAAGCGGTCGGTATTCTTATAACAGTTGCTATGGGTTTAGTTGGCGGGGCTATAACTGGTCTAATATTAAAAACAAAATTATTTAAAAATCTTGAACATAAAGAACATGATAAAGATGAACCATATTGGTTGGTTCCAGATGATATAAAAGAAGAATAATTTATATGTGCTGAATAATTTAATGAGATTTTTTAAAAAAAACAATTAAAATAAATATTGCAATTAATATACATATTATTATGTATATATGTATGTATATGTATATAATATATAATTAATATACATAATATTATGTATATATTATGTATATAAAAAGTATATAAATTAAAAAAAAAAGTAATATACACTAAATATTTAAATTTATATATATATAATATATATGTATATATAAATGTATATATATATGAATTTAATATATATATACTAAATTAAAAATAAGGTAATACTTTTATTTTTGATGTTGTTGTTGTACTGATTAACAAAAAATTCCCAAAGAACAATGTTGTTTAAAATATTGTTAAAAAAACATGTATACTAATTTGAAATATATATAAATATTATGTAAAAAAATTTTTATTTAATTTGATTTATTTATATATATATTTAATATATATATATATAGTTTATTTATTCTTTTTAGATTAAATTTTAAAATTTATTCAAATTTATAGCATTTGTATCTTTTAGACTTTCGTTCCTTTTTTTTTTTAACATACTTATCACTTATCAAAAATGTGGCATTAGAAGTTTTTTTTGATTAACTTAACAAATATAAGATTAAAAATAAATTAAATTAAATTAAAAAAAAAATTAAAGTAAACAATTTAACTACCGTATAAAAAAAAAAAAAAAAACAAACTTTCTTATAATCTTACTAAAAAAAATTGTAGTGAACTTGAACCTTAAAATCAGTTTAAGCATCAAGCCATGTTGTTATACTAATTTTTTTAATAATTTTATTAAATACTTAGTATATATGTTATATTATACTTATTTAACATATTAGTGATAATTTTTTAATTTTTTTTTTTTTTTTTTTGGTAAACAATCAATTAAATAATTTTTCAAAAAAAATCTTGTGGTCATTAATAGGGTCATTTGACTGATTTTTTTTATAAATTCCAAAAATTAATATTTTTTAATCACATGTTAATTTTATTATTAATAATATTATTTTATTAATGAAAAAAAAAATATATATATATATATATATATATAAACGATTATCTTATATAATATTTGACATTAACATACAAATTGTTTACACTTTCATTTAGAAATTAATTTATTTTAAAATATGTATAACACATATTTAAAAATTAAAAAAAAAAACAATTCAAATTTCACGCAAAAATTATGCAAGAAAGTTAAATTTTTTAAATATATATATATATATATATATGTATAAAAACTTTTTTTTCTTTTGTTTTAAATAAAACAAAACATATTTATACAAGGTAATATGTATAATGCCCCAATAATTTTAAAAAAGTTATATATTAAAAAACAAAGTTTTCGTAATCCGTAAGTTTTTAAGGTTAAAAGTTTAAAGTTTAATAAATAAAAAACAAACTAGGATTATAGTTGTTCTTGTCAACTTTTAGATACACACGTGAACCCTCTTTTATGGTTTAAATATAAATTGATTTTATCACCCTAAAAGTTGGTCCGAGTAATGTCCAATTTTGTCAACGCAATTGCCCTATTACTTTACTTGCCTATTTTTTAATTTTAACCTTGTATCTTCATTAGGTTCACAGTTATCTAATTCAAAACTTTGTATGGCAGCTTCCTAAAAATGGGGCCCAAATATCTGAAAACTTCGAAAAATTGTTTACCATATTAAATTATATACGGCTTAAATTTTAACCATATAGTGTTATTAGTTGCAAAGATATTTAATACGATTCCAGCAATTTCCATGGTAACCACTCTTAGTTTTGCCTCAAGTAACCTTAAAATTTGTAAACAAGCTTGTCATATTATTTTGCTTGCCTTCTTTTAATTACAACTGTGTATAGTGTTAATAGTTCTGAAGATATGTAAACAATGTTCTAAAACTTCTATGGCAGCTCCTCGAAAATGAAGCCTTAACTTTTCGAAACTTCATAAAAGTTCTTGCTCTAATATATATAATCGTGCGTGTGTATCTTTTATTCTCACAGTATTAATTTTGAGGAAATTCATATTGGTTCAAAAAAGTAGTAAGGCAGCTGCCCGATTTTAACCAAAAACTATAAAGGGAACCTAAAAATTCTCTGAAAATCGCTTTTTGTACATTTAAAAACTTTAGTTTTTTTAGTTTTTGAGATTTACTTTTCAATGATGATCCCCGAATCCGACCCATACCTTTGAGTCTAAATATCTACTATATCAAGTGACCTATTCTTCGTCAATATAAAGTGTTAAATGTTTAAAGGAATTTCAATATTTTCTTTGGAAATTATTAAAAATCTGATATGCCAGATGCACTCGTTGCCTCTACCGTTACTGGTAACACCATATCTTGTGTGGCTTTTTCCGGGTAAAAAAAAAAATAATTTCTACCGATATTGATACCACAAGTTTGAAATCGTGTTACTGATATAATTTCATTTACACAAATAATATATTTAACATAAAATTTAAAATTAATTTGAAAGTAATGAAATATGATGTTATTGTTGTTTTTATACATAAATATATCATATACTCGTATTATAAAAAATTTTTAAATAAACAAAAGAATATGAAGAGTTGAAGAATCTTTAATTTCGAATTGACATTTAAAAATCAACTGAAAAAAAATCTAGTATAAAAATCATAAATGGGTTCATTCTGGATTTAGTACTAGTTTATCAATCCACTTTATCTTAATTAATTATCTACATAAGATTTCAAGTTTAAACCAAATAAAAACTTAAATATTATTAGTATCGATCTGGTATTATTCATATTTTCATTAGAAATTTTTGTATTTATATATTCATTCTATTCCAAACTTAGCATCATAGCGGTAGTTTTTACAAAAGTTGCTATAATTGCAAACGTATTATTGTTCGGCATATTTTAAAAAAATTTTTAGTACGTTTGATAATTCTTACTTTAATTTCGAAAAAAAGCAAAGAATTTAAAGTTTGAATTTGACAATTGAAGGAAATAAACGAAAAAGTTTTTAAATGTCAGATTAAGAATCGGAAAATTTACTTGGGTAAATCAAAGAGTTTTATAAATTTTATTTAATTTTTTTGAAATATTCAGAGATTAATTATGAGAAGAATTGGACTGCGTCGATGCTAAGATAAATTTTAAAGAAGGTGTCAGAAAAAGAGTTAATTATGGTGATTAATTTATAGAAATATACAAAACAAAGATCATAACTTTCATTTTACCGTGAATGAGTTTATGAAAAAATACAACAATATTAGACAACATATTAAAGAGTACGACCTAAAAATAAAAAAATCGGGATTAAAAGATCCCTCTGGGACAACTTTGAACTATTGAATGCAATATATGGAACTATTCATTCTATTAATCCGTTATGTGAATAATTTTTTTCATTTTTTTCGTTTGATAGAAGTTGATGCAACTAATTCAAGTGAACAGCTTGCAGTTTTCTCAACTTTTATTATTTCTGTTCCATTTAATTTGAGGATCGAACTCAGATCTATTTTAAACCCTAAGCCACTTCGCCAACCACTGCACCATACAATTCTTATCAATTTTTGGTCAGAATACTAATATTAAGGCAAGTTCATATTAAAGTATATAAAAAACAAGTGATGAAACAAACCGAGGGTTTTTAAAAAACACATTTTCAAAATTATATAGGGTTTCTTACTGAGTATTTTATCATTTATTTTTATAAAAATACATATAAAAATAAATGATAATATTATAATTTAGTTATTTCATCAATTTAATAATTATGATTAATAGTAAAATCAATACTTAGAATATAATCCCAATGCACTTAAGAAAACATGTTGACAAGTACGAAATATAATGTCGGAGCTTCAATGTTAACGTTTAATTTTGGAAAAACATACACTAGTGAATAAGTTACTGTTTTATAAAAACATAAAAGTTTTGATTTTTAAGTCCTAATAGTCCTTGAGGAAGGTTCCCAAACGTATGATGATTCTCGAGGATCTGCCCATCTCCCTCCTGTCCTCACCATTCCATTTTTATAGGTTCTAGGAAATCAATTGTGAACTCCACCAAAAATTTGGAATTTTATTTAAGTTACAGGTGTTTAAAAATAGCAAAATTTCAATTTCCGAGCCCTTATAGCTCCTAAACAGGGGACGTGATAAAAAAATTTTGTTAACCGACTCCTACTAATTTCTAAGGGTCCGCTGGAACCGTTTAAAAGATATGTGGGGCCAAAAATTTTGCAAAAATTGAGTTTTGCATAATGGTAAATTTTAGTATCGTATGGCAACCCTAACATTTACATTTTAAAAATTTATAAAGTTTATAAAAGCAGCTATCTTTTTTCGTTTTCAGATTGAAAATACACCTAACAGAACCCTTGTCATGACAATTTGAATATAGGGCTTTTTCCAACTTTCTTCTACGACATTTGATTACGACTTTGATCTACGACATTATTTTTTTTGCAATACCTACCGTGATTAAAATTTCTTTACTCTATTTCAAACGGTGTCAAAGTTTTTGTAAACATACGGACAAAATTACAAAATTTTTTGAAAATGTGCTAAAAAAGTCGAAATTGATGCAACTAATTCAAATGAACCGCTTGCAGTTTTCTCAACTCAAAAAAAGAAAGAGGTCGTAAAATATAAATTTTGACAGCAATCATATGGTTTAAAGTGAGTAAATAGGTACTCAAATAATATCAATAAAAACTACATAAATTAATTTGGAGACTTTTATCTTTCGGAAGCAGTAATTCAAAAAAAAAAAACTTATTGAATATTTTTAAAAAACTGACACAAACATTGTTACCAAACTAGGAAAATATATTCTATTGATTGCTTGAAGTTTTCTTAAATCTCAAAGTTATCCTGTTTCATCATTTTTTAAAGAAACATGAAATTTAAAAAAAAATCCTGTCCTGTTCCCATTTTTTAAATCTTATAATAATTATATAATTTATGATGTAAAAGTTGTAAAGAAAAGCTTTCATATATATTTATTTCAATTTACATTTTCAATTTCTTTTACGTATATATATATCCACACAAATACATATACATATTGTATATTACACTAATATTATTTTGTTATTATAATGCAAAACTATACTCTTTGCAAAAATATTTCTGACATTTGGAGCCAATAATGTTAAGTTCCATTTTGTAATTTAATGATATTTTTTAAAAAGTAGTTGACAATCAGCTGATTTATATGAGTTTTTAAAGTTCATTTTAAATATACATTAAATGAATAATTTCTCTTTTCATATTGTAGGAAAAATTATTAATTTCCCCACAAAGTGAAAATAAAAAAATAAAAAAAAAAAAAAATTAGTAAAAGAAAAGTTAAATTTATTATTTTATATTTTTTATATAGTATACTCTTCATCAAGTTTTATTGGATCTCAATGTATATTTAAGTTTTATGGCGAATAAATAATGACCTTTAAAAAGAACACATTAAAAATTGTGAAAATAAATTACTTTCAAAAAAAATATGGAATTAAAATATATAATGGTAATTGTTTATATGTAAGTATGTTTATAGATAAAGAAATGTTTCCACAATAAAAGGTTATAAGGTTCTTATTTGTTTACATTTTTTTTTTTTTAAGTTTATTTCATTTCGATTCCATGGTTTCATTTTAGGAAAAACGATTTAATATGTTTTAAATGAACTATATACCTCTAGGAAAGTTAATACTACGTTGTTCTTATTTTACTTCTTTGATTTCAAGAGATCAGTTCTTCAAATGAGTTCTACTTAATGTGAACGAAACCTGGCTTACTAATAAAAATCTTTAAAAGAAACTTTAAGTTTCATAAACGAATGCCAAACTACTAAATATTCTGGCCCAGACATAATATTTAATAAATATCTCTAGAGTGAGGGAAAGATCTGTTTGAAATACAAATGAGAAAAAAATTTATAGATGGATGGGACAAAAAATTAGAAAATCAATAAATACGATTGCCAATGCATGATTGTTAACCTTAAGGTTGAACAAAAACTATAGAATTGGATCCGAAAACTGCAGAGATAGAACTATATTAAAGATGAATAAAATTGCTAATGTAGTGGTCAATTAATTAATGTAGTGGTCACAAATTGAGTTCTTAAAAACGTGAATGTAATTTTGCATCAAAAAGAAAGATAGACTTAGTAGAGATATGGAGTGAAATCAAAATTTATATTTAAGTTATGAATCCAAATATGAAGAAATTCTTAAAGGTACTCCTTTCCATATTTATATGTAATTACTAAACAGTTCATAAATCCAATTTACGCTAACACCTAGGGTCTGCGGCTAGTTTAGCACATTTCATTAGCGCATTTCAAATAAAAATGGGAACTAAGTCACGGAGGGTCAGTTATCTTCCTACAATTCCCTATGGCTTTGTCAAGAACCACTCTTTAAAACATGTTGAGAAAAAGTAGTAGGTAAGTTGTTCTTTTAGTCCATATAAAATGGAGAACTGGAATTCTTTTTGACATATTTATTCTTATAAAATTTTCATATATCATCAAATTCGAAAAGGTTGAGAAAAAAGTTTAAAAATGTTTTTTTTTTTTTTTTTTTTTCATTTATTCCTGGCAAAAGAGACTAAAAATTTATTTATTTTTTATTTTTAGACAATTGACGATATATGGAGGAACAAAAAAAAAAAAAAATAAATATAAAAAAACAAATAGATTTACAAAAATAATTGTTTTCATGACTTAATATCATGTTAAAATGTTAAAAATTGTTTAAAAACTACCATAAAAATAGTTATTTGTTATGATAATGGAAAAAAAAATAACAACAACAACAACAAAATAAAAAAAAGGAGCAAAAATAAAAATTAAAATCCTTTTCTTTATACTTATTCTATTTCATTTATGTAATTTAGTACTTACATATACATATACACATATATAAGATCCTTTTAAAATTCTTTTATTTATATTTTTTCTGTATTTGTGTTTGTGTATAATAATGTATATATATAAATTATTTACAAAAGGTGATTTGTTATTAAAAATAAATGAAAGTATAATAGACATACTTATACACAAATACATACACATATGTATATAACGTATATTTAAAATGATATACGAGTATCATTTTAAAAATAAATAATCTGTGAAGAAAATAAAATTCACTTAAAAAAATAAAATCAATAAGTTATTTAAAAAAAAAGTTTATTTTAAAAAAAAAAACTAATCAATTAAGAATTTATTTATTTTAAATATCCTTTTGATTTGATTTTATAATATCCTTCACAGTTATTTAGTGAAAAACTTAAGAATTTATCACTTTTAAATAAACCATAGTATAGAAAATTGAAATTGACACTTATATCTTACCCCAAAATTAAAATCAATTATCGTATTAGATTAAATATTGTTGTATTTATAATAAATTGAATTAAATTTCAATTTATAATAATTGTTTACTCACCTGAAAAGAAAAAAGAAAAATATATAATTAATTATTTAAACAGAAATAAATATATATGTATAAGGAAATGTATTTTTAAGACATTAACTAAATATAAAGGTTTTTAAGACTTAGGATTACACACACAAGATAGTTGCGATTTCTAAGACAGAGATCCAAGGTGAAGGAAAGAGTCGGTTCAGACTTTTTCTCGGTGAAACTCATTTAAACTTATTTATAAAATCCTACAGACTCACCGACACAGATAGCATCTTCTAGTCGGAGAACAGTCAAAGACGCTGGTCAAGTTTAAAACCAAAATATACACATAAAATTAACAAAATCGAAATTTATATGGAAAACAATTTGCTTTTAAAGCAACTAATGTGACCATTTCAACGTCAAAGGTTGAGAGGCAGTGTTAAAAGAAGTTCGCCTCAATAAGTCAAAACATAAATATAACACTCGTTTGGGTGCTGTGGAAAAATAATATCGAAGACAATGAAAGAGAAGATAAAATAGAAAAGCAAAAAAGAAAATCAATCTCAACACCAACTCTCCTGTTAGGGTTAATTGACCAATTCGAAAAAGTATTTAACATTGTAAAATGTAGTAACCTAAACAATTGTACCATATCTAGAATGTTATGGCCCTCATTGTTTTCAAAATCGCGTATGAATATCTCCACGTTAGTGCCAACTATTTCGAACAATAAATACCCATGTAGCCGAAATATGAATACCTTACAACATTTCTTGCCGGAGTTATAGAAGAAGTAAATGAAAAATAGAAAATACAAACGCAGATCATGAGAGCAATAGAATTAAAATGGTACAATCTAGCGCTAATTGAAGCTTTGGAATTAAAAAAAAATTTGTAAAGCTGATGACCTTAGCTACTTATACCATACCAACTATTAACACAAGTTAGTAATGGTTGAACTTTAAAAATTAAAGACATCAACAAATTGGAAGCATTTGAAAAGTGGGTCGACAGAAAAATACAAAAAATGTCATGGACTAAACACGTTTCAAAGGAGGATGTCCTCAGTAGAATTGGTGCAAATAGAGAACTGCCTCTAAGAATTTAACGTCAGAAAACATTATATTTTAGACATATTATGCGCGGAAGCAAATATAAATTGCTTCAACTTATTAGGCATAGGTAGGAAACAAATGTCATGGCTAAGAAACATCAGACATTGGACAGGCGTTTCAGATAAAGGAGAACTAATGTACAATAGCCAGGGATCGCATAAGTCATCAACAGTTAATGAACAGTATCATATGATCGCTAACATCCAATAATGGATACGCAGCAAAAGAAGAAGAAGTAGATTAATGGTCGAAGATTATATTTGACTTTTTATTATATGTAAAATAATTTAAATGTTTTATTTATTCAAATGTTACATTTTTTAAACCCCGTAAATTTTAAATGTAATTTTTTTTTTTTTGGAAAAATACGAAAATGTAAACATATAATTTAATTGAATAACAATACTTACAGGCACAGAAATACCTTACAAGTCACATAATACCTTATTTAGTATTCTTACAATATATATGTACAACAAATTTAATTTGAATATCTATTGAATATCTAAAACTGTTCTTTATACATATGTTATAAGGCCTAGTACCATTTCATATATTAATTATAAAGTGGATTTTACTAAGATCAATCCATATTGTGGTACTGGACGTACGTATTGTGGTACGACCATATTGTGGTACTGGATTGATCTTAGTAAAATCCACTTTATAGGCCTTACAACATATATAAAAAGAACAGTTTTAGATATTCAATAGATATACAAATTAAATTTGTTGTAAAAAATATCTAAGGTATAAAGGCGTTTGAACGGTTAGCTCGTAAAAGAAAATGTTCAGTTAAAAAATTTTAACATTTTTTAAAGTTATTCTTTTACATACTATCACCACAAAAACCAAATACATGTACCCAATTCCTTTATAACCTAATTCTGTTCGGCACAACATCAAAGTAATATTAAATTGCATTAAATTATAAAAATTTATATTTATTAACAATTATACCAGCCACTTAATTAGAATAAAACACAAAACCTACAAATTCCCTTAATTCCATAATAATTCCCTTAGATTCCTTACAGATCTCGTACACTCCTTATGGATGTGTTATATCCTTTTCAAATCCTAATTTTCAATCCTTTTTTTTCAATTATACAATTAAATTTATTATTTGTTCACAAATAATTAAAATAAATTTACAATCAAAATAACAATTTCAAACAATTAAGTCATAAATATTCAAATAAAAAAAAAACCAAATACCAAAATATAATCAAATTTACCATTTCGTGTTCATGACCAGGAAAAATTATTTTATCCTTGACAGAAACATATATTTATTATTATACATATATATTATATATATGTATACATAGTTTTTAATCTAAACAATCTTTAGATTCCTTGAAAATGTAATAAATTTCCCAAAGAATCTAAGCCAAAAAACGAAACTTTTAAAAAAAATTAGTATGAAATCAAGTTAAAAAATACCTAGAAGTCGACAATCATAAAACTAATATGAAGTACATACACCTTATATACTCCCATAAAAAAAAACCATATTAAATTTCAATTTAAAACAACAATTCTATTTCGAATTCACCGACTTTTTGAAATAAATAAAATAGAAAAAGAAATAAATAAAATTAGAAAAATTTTTCATAATTATTTTAACAAATTTTTGATATAATTTTACACTAGTATTATATTTGTCATAAATTTTTTCAACAATAAAAGTATAACAAAATGCAAAGTATAAATTTTGTTTTTATCAACAAATCATGTAACCAAAAGTATAAAATAATAATAAAAAAAAAACAAAACGAGGAAGATTATAGTTGCCCTTGTCAACTTTTAGATACCCGTGCATACCCACTATGGTGTATAAAATAAACCGTAATTTACTTCTCTTATACATTTAACTCATTACCCCATAATTTTGACGTAAAAAAAAAAAAAAAAATTAACAAAAAAAAAAAAAAGTCACAAAACAAAAAACAAAATTTTCATTCATTGTCCCATAACTTTAGCTTAAAAAAAAAAAAAAAAATTAACAAAAAAAAAAAAAAAATCACAAAAAAAAAAAAAAAAGTTTTCATTCATTGTCCCATAACTTAAGCTTAAAAAAAAAAAAAAAAAAAAATAAAAAAAAAAAAAACAACAAAGAAAAAAAAAACAAAAAAAAAAATTGGCCCACCCTAAAAGTCCGATGGTCCGAGTGATGTCCAACTTTGCCAAGTAACTTGCCCTATTAATTTACCTGCCCAATTTTAATTTTAACCTTGTAGCTTTATTAGATTCACAGTTATTGAATCGAAAACTTTGTATGGCAGCCCTCCGAAAATGGGGCCCTAACATTTTGAAACTTCATATAAGTGCTCGATTCATTATATAACTAACCGTGTGTAGTTTTCAGCCTCGTAGTATAATTAGTTTTGAAGAAATTCATATTGGTGCAAAGAAGTTGTATGGCAGCTCCCCGAAGCCTTGGTCCGATTTTAACCAAAAACAATAGGGAACCTAGAAATTGTCTAAAAATGACTTTGTGTGAATTTCAAGACTCTAGCCCTTTTAGTTTTTGAGTTATCGTGATGACACACGGACGGACGGACGGACGGACGGACAGACACACATAGCTAGATCGACTAATTTTTCGATTCTGAGCCGATACGTACCCTTGACACTACATCTAGCTCGTCTAGATCGATGCGTTACAAACGGAGGAGCAAATCTAATATACCCGATGTTCATATATATATGCACGGGTATAAAAAGGATATTGTTTTGTTGCACAACAATTGCTTTTTCTATTAAATGCATATAAACAATTCAACAAACATACAATAAGAATGCAATTTTACAATTTTCGAAAAAAAAAAAAGAAATGCAAATGCAATCCAAATTTCATGTTTTATAAAAAACAGATAAATTCCAAAACGCATACCTTAAAATAATTTTACTTTTATTCCAAGGAAATATAAAACCCATCTTCAACTACAAGTACAAAAATACCCCCTTCATTTCCTTAGTATATTATAAAATGAATTATATTTATAGGGTGTTTCTTAATCAGATGATTGCTCTTGAATCTGTTGTCTTAAATAGCGACTACACACTGTTGCATAGAAACATATGTGAAGATAGTTTTAGTAGAGTACTTAGTTAAGCTCGTCTATAAGTTAAACCAGACATGAGGACATAAAGATTTTTATTATAAACAAAATGCTGCTATATAAGCTAAGAATCTTGTAATTTCAAATACATAGGGACTATAATGAGTGTTAATTGGTCTTTAATCATTAATTAACATGTTAAAAGTCTCAAACACGCTAAAAGCATTTTTTCAGAAAAAAATTCGAACATATTATTTCTATATAAGAAGTCATATAAAAGACCGACAGGTGAGGGCAAATTATGTGGGCATTCGATCGATGAAAAATCATTCGCTGAAAATTTACTCCCTTGCTCTCTGCTCGTTTGAGGCCTTAATCGATTTATAAACAACTTTATTGAAAATGTTATTGTTATTATTAAAATATATTTATAATGGGCCTATAAATCTTTGAGGCTTTATAAGAACCTCATAATATACATTGTGCTTTTATTTTATGTTAGTAATTTTTTATTTTTATTTTAATGATAGTTAGTTATTTTATTAATTTTTGTAATCTTTAGATTTAAATTTTATTACAATATGTACAGATCCTTTTTAAAAAATTTACAATGCATGCAGCTGCTTCTACGGTATTCTTCTTCAGAATTTGGAGAATCGTGACACCAAACTCAGCCCATATTTGGCTGTAAAGAGAGTATATCTCAAGTATATGTTGTATAATGATAGGTCTGATATTGCAAGCACAAGTGGGTTGTGAGTGTTGGGGTCTGTCAAAAACGTAGCTGTTAGAGTACCTTGTATTGGCTATTCGGAGTCTTATCAAAAAAATATATCAATAAAATGCATTCGAAAATCTAAGAAACCTTTCTCTAAACTAATTCTTATGAATTATATCAATTTTACCGCGTCGAAACTACAATAGTACCGAAATTAGTAAAGTCTATGTATTTTATTATAAAACACCCTGTATATAATTTGAAAAATAAATATTTCTACATTTATAAAATTTTAAAAATTTTATTCAACGGGTAAAAAAAATTGAAAAATAACTTAATATTTAAATAATAGTACATTGAATTTAAAAACACCCTGTTCATATATTAATTTCTTGCTCAATAAAAAATAATGCACCCACTCCTTAGTTTCTAATTTTGCACATTATAAATTTATTTCTCTATTTCTTTTTCAATTTCGTTTTCTTGTTTGTATTCGAATAAAATATCCTTGTACTCTCTAGAGGGCGCTTTAACTGTTCTTTGTTTTGAATATTTTATTTAAGGAGAAAAAGACAATAAAAAAAAAAGAGAGAAGAATAATATTTGTATAGACAACATACAGTCACAGTCATAGTCATAGTCACAGTCAATTTAATGAAACGTAAAATATAAATATAAGAAAAATTAAATTTCAAGCTGCGCGTGCAAGACACTTGTTTTTTATAAAAATTGTTTTTCTTTTTTTTTTCACTAGTTTCTTAATAGTTTATGTATAGAACGACACCATACTCAAATTTTTTATTTTATTCGATTGTTAAACAGATGCTGTGCTATATGTATTATTCTACTATAAATATATTTTATTTTATTGTTAAAATTAATGTATTTTTGTTAACTTTGAAGGAAAACATTTTTTAAGAATCAAAATAGTTAAAAAATAACGGAAATTAGAAAGATCTGAGAATTTAAGAAAAAAAGGTTCGCGAATAAGCAAACTATAAAATTTCTGAAAGAATTCAAAACATGGTAATAAAAATATGATCACATATCACAAAAATTAAGAAAATATAAGTGCAAATTTCTTATCGTCGTCACGGGAGTTATTGATTAGATTGAAGAGTTTAACAATTAAAGAAGTTTTATTCTAAATAAAGGGAGGCTAGTAACCAATTTGTTGATCTTAGCTAAAGCTAAATACCATCTTTAACGGTATACAAAAATCATCAGAAGAATTAACCGAGACAAATCTCAATTTTTAAGTCTTTTTTAACTAAAACGTGGAGTAATAAGGTTAAATTGAAATAAAAACTTTTCCTAGACCAGCTCAATAGAGAGAAAAACCATAAATGGTATTCCCATAATACATGTTCGTATTTAAATAATGACGCATTTATTCGCAAACTGCGTAAAACTTTCGTTCGAAACTCTTAATTTAATCTAGCGAAATTTAAATTATTTGGACTTGGTGAATTCAAACTCTTTTGTTTGACTGAATCACTTAAAATTTATATAGTTGAATCTTTTAAATTAAAATTGACAAATTTAAGCCACATGTCTTCAAATTAGTTAAGTATTTTAAAGTAATTTTTAGTATACACTTAGGAAATGCTGTTCACGAAATAAATTTGATGAGATTTTTTTTTATTTTAAAAAATATACCGATTTTAAAAGTGTAGCCTAAACAATAAATTTCTATGATAACCGTACTTTCAAAGGGTTGGGTACACTTGACATTAGCAAAATTAACAGTTAGAAAAAGGACATTTGGCAACTGGACACTTAACATTTGAACATTTGGCATCTCACATATACATTTATAATAAATATTATGGAAAAAACGGTAACCCTGATTGTGAATGCAATTCTAAAACCCACCTAATGCACAATCTGATATACATTTTGTAAATGGCGCAAAATGTCACCTTGTAAAATAAGTATTTCCAGTTGTTTAATGTTCTTTTACTAATATTCAAATTCTTTTACTAATTGTCCATTTGACAAATGAAAGTTCCCAACTGACCGACTCCAACTCAGCTGTTATAATGACAGTTAACATGACATTTAATTTAAAAAGTTATAAACTTATAAACAAATTTCGTTTTATTTCATAAAATTATTAGAACCTATCGTACACTCAAAAAAAAAATTTGCCATTTTTTATCTATATATAATTTTATCACACAATGACTAACAGTCATTTGGACAATCAACCATCTACATTAAGAGTACCATTCAATTCTTTAACAAAAAAACATTTAAAATCTAATAATAAAAAAATTCTAGACATTAAAATTGCAAAAAACCATTGCCGCGACATCACAAACAAATTACGATTAAAATCTTCAAAATGTACAAAAAAAAACATAACAACAAAACCAAAAAAAAAAAAATTATAAACAATTCGTTTTTACTTTCTATACAAAAATTTCTAAACCAGTGTCACTTCCCCAAAAAATTCAAAAAACAACAACAAAACACTACAAGTGTATAAAGACAAAACTACTTAACAGTCGAGTGACTAAATTTTACACAACTTTCCATTTTGTTTTGTTTACTATTTTGGAAAAAAAATGTAAAACACAACTTCTTTCCTCCATATTCTTTAATAATTCAGGGGTCCCATTAAAATTTTCTCCACCAGAAGACAACAAAAAAACTAAAAATTAAATAGAAATGATTTAAGGATGAATATAAGTGAGTCAATAAGTGTAAGTGAACGAGTGAATGAAAAATAAATAAAAAAATTGTTTTTATTATAGATTTTCTAAAGAAACATGATTTGAATACTAACTAACTAACACATTCTTAGTTAGTCACAATTCAGCAAAAAATACACAAAAAAAAAAAATAAAAAAAATAAAAAAACTATTTAATGTAACGGTTACGTCCTCCGACGATTCTGTTAAAAACACCAGAACAAGTGAATATGATAGAAAATTGTACCCACACGTTACATTGTCTTAACGGTTTTTTTTTAAAGTGAATTGAACTAAAATGAATATTTACTTCTACAAGAATACACAGAGAAATAGTGAAAGAGTGAGAAAGAGAAAGTGGAAGTGAGGGAAAGTGAGAGGCGGGGAACAGATAAAATAAGAAAAAAGATAGTGACAATATATCACGCACTTTAAATGTCCTTGCATAGTTTTCAACTTATTCTTTTAATTGTATATAACTATGTGTGCACATATACATATAAGATGTATAGTAAAATACATTTAAGTTTAATCTAAAGAACTTTTCTTATCATATATCAAACAAAAAAAAAAAAAACACAAAAAAAAAAGTAGAAAAGTGGGAAAATTCTTTAACAAATTGTTTTTCAAAAGAATTTCTTTAGTTTTTTTTTTAAATTAATTAATAATTAGTCATTTGGAGGACAATGAAAACTATAAGACAGTTTCTGACATTATTTTTTTGAATAATTCAGAGCGGAAAGAAAAGAAGGATCCTTCAAAACTGTAAAAGCTGTAGTTTTAATAAAAAGTAGAGGACAAGTAGATAAGATATTATTTTTAAAGATTAAATATACAGGCAAGTTAGTATTGATTAAAAAAGTTTTTAAAAAGCTTATATCTAGTCTATGCAGACTAGGCTTCAGTTTCTTTAATCATAATATTCACTAAGCCGTTGATTACTCGACTATAGGTATTGTATAAGACTTTGAAGACACAAATGTTAATTTTGTGCGCCATCTAATATCCTACACAAGAGTATTTTAAATATTTATATTATATCTTATTTTATATTACGATATTAACAATTACGATATAATTTTACAATTTTACGATACTTTTTTACCAAATATAATCTAACCAGGGATTAAACCGGAGACTTTCCACATGAATGGCAGTGTCCTTATCACTACACTATTCGTCAGATAAATAAACTTTATTAGGTAACATTAATTGGATTATATTAAATAATTCTTATCAGAAGACAATTGTGACTGACAGTTCAGTGACAAAGTGTAAAATTTAAATTTTAATTGATGAAGCTCAACATTTACTATATTAATAATATTTTAATTGGTTTTTTCCTCTCTAATGTAATTTTAATTCTTTTAAATTCAATTTTGATTATTCAAGTCCATATTCTTTAAAATTTATACAAAACTTGACTAAATTTGTTGTAAGCCACTTTTTTTCTGAGTCGCACAATTTACTGTATTTTAATGATTTAATTTTAAACTTAAGTGTAATTCTGGTTAACAAAAGGTTTAGTTGAAATTATCAAGAAGTTCTATTAATTTACTTCTTTAAACCAATTACTCCAAATACTATTACTATTTTTATTAAAAGTGGTCGAACGAATATTTGGGGATTTGTTACTTTATTCATTTAAAAAATATCAAAAGAACGAATTTCTTTAGTTTTAAGTTTAATTAATATGGATATAAGAATTAGGTAGAATCTTCAAAAAATGATATCTAATCTGTTTAGATTATTAAGATGTGAATATATTCCCATTTTTTGTTTTGATACATAATTTATAAATTAAGCTCAAATATAGTTGTTATTAAATGTTAGTGTATTTATCCAGCTTTCTAAAGCCTAATCTCAACATGACAGCTTAGGCGTATAGTTCAAATTAAACCAGCTTCTGAAACTAAATTTATTATATGATAAGTTATCTTAAACCAGGGTTTTAAATGAGCGGACTCAAATGCCAAACTCAACTCATATCTCAACTCAAATGATGAGTCCGCTCATACTATGAGCGATATATATGCGCTCACAGGTTGAGCGGACTCAAATGTTGAGCGGACTCAAATATTGAGCGGACTCAAAATTTGAGTTGAGCGATGAGTTGAATCGAAATTTGAGCGTTTTACAACCCTGTCTTAAATCATATAAATCTATTAAAATGACATTAATTTGTAGTAAAAGAACTAAATAAAATATCAAAACTATCAAATTGCCTGACATTTAGTTTAAATTTAAAGTTAGCTTATCTCACAATTTTCTATATTTAAACTTAGTTTCAACTGAACGTGTAAAAATGATTTTTTAAACTAAACTGAGTTTAAACTTCAGATTAAACTTTAAACTTACACAGTTTAAACTTAGATGACATTACAAATGTCAAATTAAATTATTTTATGTTAAATTTCTAATTTTAAATTTTTTTCGGATCTAACTGTTCAAACTTTAAGAGTAAGAAGCCTGTCCTTACTGTAGATACATGTTAGAACTGGAAAAAAATAGTTATAACATGTAGAACTAATTTAAATTTCAATATATATACATACGTTTCCATTTGTTATAAATCGTAACAGGTTTGTATTTAAAGTATACACAATATCTGTGAGTTATATTATTCAATTAAATTAATTTTTTATGTTATGCATTTATTTGCATTATTATGTTTAAGTGACGAATAAGTAGCTGGATTGAGCTGACTTGAGGATCAGACCCCTGGATGCATTATTTGAATTTTCAATTCAAATCTAATTTCATAATAATATCGAAGGTTTTTATTAAAAAAGTGCTTTAAGACACACACATCACCTAATTTCCTTACAAATATTAATCGTATATATGCAAATCCCATTACATTTAAAGATTCCACCATGCACATGTGGATAAAACAACTTCCAATAATAAACAAAAAGAAAATGAAATAACAAAAAAACTAGACACGCAGGACTCATGTTGTGTGTCGTTTTCCACTACAAAAAACAAAACGACAAAACTACAAAAAAAATAAGATAAATAGCCATCAAGAAACTTTACCCAGTCTCTTCATAATAATCAAAGGACAACAACGCACAAAAAAAATAACAATAAAAATTATTATAACAATAACAAAATAATGAAAAAAAAAATTAACAACTTAACAGAAAATTATAAGGATATAATAGGACAACAGTATAAAGGATATTATATGAACATTAGCATTAATTTCATATTAAAAATGTTAGGTAACAATCTTTAAGAAGGTTACTTATGTCTATTATAATATAATTGTTTTTTGGTTTTTTTTTCTTTCTTTTCTTTTTCTTCCTTCATCTTTCTCTTTCTAACATTTTTAATGGATTTCAGTTAAGTTTTTTGAAAATAAAGACAACTTTGGAAAAGTATTTAAGTGATAGCATGCGTTATACCAACAATTATAATATACAAATAATGTAAATATGTACATATGTTTAAATGTATATATATGAGGGGAGATTAAAGTTAAGATTCAATTAAAGGGGACTTTTGAAAGGATTATATTGTGATGACACAAATTTTATTATTATTATTAGATAATATAGGGTAATCCAGTTCTAATTGTTTGTTAAATCAATATAAAATATAGTTAAATATATGTATCATATATATATATATATATAAATATATAATTGTAAAAATAGTGCGTGATATTTACTATAAATTAATGTATACACATAAAATTATATATATATATACATAAAGTATCACTTAATAATACAAGATGTAGGGTAACAATAATATATATGGTAAGTGTTAATTCGAAAAATTTAAAAAATGCGTACAGAAATAAAAAGGGTTTCACAATGTATTAAATTAGAAAATAAAGTTTTGAATATATTTCTAAATTATAAGTGGTTTAGAATTTAAAAAGTTTCTGTAGCTGTAAATTATATACCGTTTAAATTTATAGAGACGTTAAAGTCTTTGAAAATTTAATGCACAGAATTTAAGTAATTAACCCTGTAATAAATAGTAAAATAATTCTGAATCCAGAGCTTTAAATTACTCAAATATCAAATCGAAACCAACCTCAACTCAAAATTTTAGTTTGCTAAAATGTGAAATACGCCCAATCTGTAAACGCATTTCTACCACTCAAATTATATTTGAACTCAAAATTTGAGCTTATCTATGAGTGAAGTCAAATTTGAGATTTTTACAATCTTATCTGAAATTAATAAATTATCGAAAATTATGTTTGGACTCAAAATTTAAATTGAGCTATGAGTAGAGTTGAATTGAGCTTTTTTAAACCCTATCTGAAATTAGTGAATTATTGAATCTGCTGAATCAGTAAGCACATTCGCATCTGTCAAATTATGTTAGAACCCGAAATTTGAGTTGAGCTATAAATGGAGTCGATTTTGAGGTTTTTTAAACCGTGTCTGAAATTATCAATAATTTATTGAATCCCCTCAATCTGTGAACGTATTTTTACTTACGGTCTAAAAATTTTGCGTTTATCATTTTACAACTCTACTTGAAATCAAAAATATATTATTGAGTTAAATCAAAAATTGAGTTAAGTTATGAGTAAAATTGGTTTTGATAAATGATTGAATCCCTCAATCTGTAAGCGCATTAGTAACGCATGTTAAAAATCAAGATTTGACTTGAGTTATGAGTAGAGTTGAATTTTAGAATTTTACAATTTTATCTGAAACTGATAAAAATGATTGAATCCCCTCAACCTCTGATCGAATTTGTATCTCTCAAATTATTTTCGGACTCAAAATTTAATTTAAGTTAAGAGTAGAGTTGTATTTGAGCTTATTATAACCATATTTAAAATTATTGAATAATTAACAATACAATTCAAAAGAAAAATAAAAATAAAATACAATTCTTTATAAAAACCTTGTAGAGATTAGAAGAAGATGAAAATTAAGATTATTGATTTGTTAATGATTGAGTGCGATAAAATTTTTTAGATCAAATGAAATTTAAAAATAAGCGGAAATGATCGATAAGGAATTAACGATAAAATAGATTGGTCAGTAACCTATATTTTAAAAAAAATGACTTCGAATGTATATCAAATTTCGACTGCTTAACGAAATACTTAGCAATTTCTGAATTATTTCGTCACAAAATACAAAATTTTATAAAGAAATATTGGCTAAAACCAATTAAAGCATTTAAGATTTCTTACAAAATCTAATTTGTAAATGTGACTTTTATTATTCAGTTTTTAAAAAAAAAATTTTTTATTTAATTTTATAACTCACAGGAACTTTTCATAAAATTTCCTATATAAATTATAAAAATCAATCAAACTTTAATCTGAAGTTTGTCTAAACAACTACTGATGAGTCCAGTAGTATTACAGAACGAAACACTCCTAAAAAACTTTACATTTTTCTTGAAATTTAAAATTTTTAAAAATTCTTTTCTCTTTAAAATTTATTTTAACAAAAAAATATTAAAGATTTTAAAAAAATTTGTCTTTCTTTTCAATCAATTTAAATACAAAAAAGTCCAAAACCAGCCGATATTTGAAAATAATTTATGAACTCAACAGAAGGAAAAAAAATTGTAAATTTAATTCAAGTTTAGTGAACCTATCTGTTTGAAAGATAAAATATTTTAATTAATTTTATATTTAAATTTTTCCATCTATTTTTTTTTTTTTTATAATTATATTCAAAAATAAAATATTTGAAAAATATTCAACAATAAATGTATATTTTATATCTTTAAATAAAAAAAACAATATTGTTTTTCCTTTATTTTCGTCCTTTAAAAAGACACCAACAATTTTGTTTTTTATTTTAACAAAGCGCACTAAACTATAAAAAGGACAGTAGGATATTGTTGTCGTTAAATCTTTTCTAAAAACAAAAAATTCAAACAACTTTTAATATTTTTCTAACAAAGTTATTTTTTTTTTTTTAAACAATGAAGTCTTAAATAAACAAAAAAATTTAAAGAAATTTTAAATAGACCGACATTATCACAATAAGCAAAAACAAAAGGTAGCTGTTTGTCATTCTATAACAACTATTTTAATTTTTTATACACTTTAAATTTTCTTCAAATCTTCGAGTCTATCCCTCTGAACTATTTCTTATATTTCATTAAAAGTTGAATAGTATTTCTGGATTGTCTTTGTTACTTCCTTAAATGTTCAGGACACTAAACAGTCTAAAATTATAATTATATTAATGCAATATTTGGAGTAACCTTATCTTATATCCAAATAGCTTTAAAAGTCTATTAAAATGGCTTATATTTTAATTAAATGCATCAATGTTATTTTTAAATACGTGCGTTAAGCGTATCGTGAAGAAATTATATTAAATTCTCAATAACAAGTAAGCAATTTACTAGTAAATATAAGCAATTAGTAGGTTCTGTAGTAGTTTAAATTTTTGCTATGGGTATGGTATGTGAAAACCTTACACGTAGGCTTTCGGCCCGTAGTAGTTTACCTGAATTCGCAAAATTTAATTCAAATTCTATTTATTTATTTTACATTATTTTATTTTTAAATACAATACAAATGAAATACTACACTTAAGATTTTTTAAGAACATTTGTATCACAGACTGTTCAAAGACTATTTATAGACTGAGTATCATTACTACTTACTTATTTTCTTTATATTAAACGTTTTATATATACACTACATAAGTATATGTAATCACAGAGGTAGTTTTTTTTTTTTTTAAATATAACTCTTCTTAATAATAGTATGTTCTTCCAATTTACAGTTCTTGTAACCCCTATTTAACCTTAACTCCACTTGAAATCCTTTTAATAATTTAATATTTAACTTAGTAATTTTATTGCATACCAAAAGGCGCATTTCATATCGGGTAAATATTGTATTATTCAAATACTACTGTAATCATAATAACGGTAAACAAAGTGTTATTTTTTTCAATATAATTTTTATTTTTATTCAATTATTGTGAATAAACTATAACTTCTTTTCAAAAATTTTTTAGGGAAATTATAGAAAAAACAAAACAAAACAACAACAAAATAATGGAAAAATCTAAAGAGTTAGAATAAATTGTGCAATCAAAAAAAAACAAAAAACGGTATATATTTCTTTCAAAATAATTTATTTCTATCTTTTTTCTTTTATTTTTTTTTTTTATTTCAAATTTATTTTAAAACAGGATAACCTAGTCAACCTAACAAATATAAACGATGAATTCATATGAATCCTTTTCCTTTTTTTTTTGTTTTATTTGTTTGTGTGTGTATTTTATCTTATACTTCTTTTGTTTCAATAAAAAAATTTTATTCAGGTTATTATAATTCGTAGATTTAAGGTATTAAAAAATAAAGTTTTTTTTATTGTTGTTGTTGTTGTGAATTTGTTGTTCTATTATTGGACAAAAATAATAACATTTAAGTCAACTTAAGTCACAATTCAACTTCAATTGAAAAAAAAACTAACAGAAGAAAAAAAAACGCAAAGCAAACTGTTGATAATAATAAAAGAAAAGCCAAAATATTAGGTTTTTTATTTGCAAATTTTCCTGTCCTAATAATAGACAAGTAATGGAAGGAATCAAGGGTTTTTAAAAGAGCACATTTCTAAAATTAAACAAATTTACTATAGTAAGTTTTAAGTTAAGATTGTGTTGAAAAATAGTTAATAACAATTTCTTAGAACTTTTATTGGAAATTTATTATATAAGAGAATTTTTGAAAAAATCTAGGGACTTGACTTTCTTCCATTTTAAGACATCGCTTTATAAATCAAAATAAATGGTACCTATATTAAAATAATGACTTTTTAAAATGAATCAGAAGTCGCAAAAGTCCCAAAATGAAAAGATCAAAAGTTTCTTGGGGCTTCTGTCTCTTTGAAGTGAATTAAAAGAGCCATGAGACTTTTGAGTGTTCAGATATTTTTTTTTTTTTTCATTCTAAAACCACAAACTGGGAATATGATCCTTTGTATTTAATAAAAGTTGTGATTGAATGGGATAGAAAAACTTGAGGACAACGGGAAGTTAGACGATAAATTCTTGAAGAATCTGTTAAGATTCTTCCTAAATTTGAACAAATTGTAAGAATCAAAATTGTCAACTTTAGGAAATACATAATATGGTAATAAATTCCACATTTTTGCAGTTCTGACAACAAACGAATTACTATAGCCAGTAGAGTACCACTTAGGTAGTTCCACATAGTAGGAATACGCATTTGCAGCCCCTCTGGTGGTACGGTGGAATTGTTTGAGAGAAGGCATCAGTGATTTTATTTCAACTCAACAAGTGTCATTACCTACAAGATATCTATAGAAAAGAGAAAGAGCTCCAATAATACGACGGATTGAAAGGACAAACCCTAATTTTATGATCAACTTTAAAATCCAAGGCATTTATTTCAAATCTAATTCCAAAAAAATTAAAATTGTGACATTTCGTACCGAGTAGAAAAATATTGACAAAGAATATTATATTTTTAAAGCTTCCACTTTTGACTGCGCAGTAATATTGGAGCTTTAACTTTGGAACATTAATCCGGAAAGTTTGAACGGGCTTTCAAGTTTCAGGTATTTAAAAATTGAAAATTTTTAAGTTTTTGTGTCCTTGCAGCTCCTAAACCCAAGGCGGTACTAAAATTTTTTTTTAAAATGCTCATTCTTATTTTTTCAGATCTAAGTCTTCCCAAAATATCAAGTCCTAAACTTCCGTCATTAGGAATAATTAGACAAAAATTTTGAAATTGAAGCAAAGACTTAATTTCGCATTACGGTAAATAAAAATATCGTATGGCAACCCTAAATATTTTTATAAAGTTTATAAAGGCGTACGTTTAGCGTCTCCGAATAGAAGATAAACTTTATCGGACTTTTCTCATAACCATTTAAATAAACAAATTTGCATACTTTGAGGGGCTGTAGCTACCTAATAGGTGAGGCTCCAAAATTGAAGTTTTTCAATGAAATAAAATAAAAAGTAAAACCTAAACCTAATTAAAATTTCTGATCTTTACATCAAGGGTTTAAAAGTTATATAAAAATATGAACGGACAGACGGCAGAATAAGACTGACTACATATAGACACATTTTTTTAAAAACATTTTGAAAATGTTGTATAAAAAGACTTCTTTCATGACATCATAATAGATTTTCTTTCCGTTTTTTTGTGTTTTTACCAAACTTTCAAGTCAAAAACAAACAAAAAAATCTCAATTGTTGAGTATTTAACGTTTTTGCTTAGAAAAAGAATATCAGTTATTATTATTTATTTGTTTTTTTGGAAACAAAGTAGCCTCAGGTTATGTCCCTTTTTTTTGTTTTTCAAGATAATGTTTTTTCAATCCTTTTCCCCATCATTTGGATAAAAAACTAAAACTAGAAAACCATGTCAATTTGTTTATATACAGTCTTTTTTTCTAAAGTATGAAATAAAAAACCAAAATGTTGTGTGGGTGACATGAAGACATAATCGGACAATATTTAACTACATAGGATTATATAAAATTTTAAAGGATTAATGAAGGATAATATAAATATAATAGGCTTTTTTAGAATATATTTTTTGTGGCAAGTTTTCGACTCGATTTTTAAAATGTAAATAATTCAACAAATGTTAAAAATAGTTAATTTGTTGAACATTGAATTGAACAATCGAATGAAATATATTTATATGAAATGTAAAATTTAATTTCGAATTTATATATAGATTGGTTTTAAATGACAGCACTTCGGAAAGGAATCAGATGGAAACTCTCACAGAAACTGCAAAGTCCAGAATATGCGGATGACATTGTTCTACTAACCCACTCAGCAGAAGAAATGCAGACCACCATCAATACATTGGCAGAAAAAGCTGAAAAAATATGCTTGAAAATAAACATAAACAAAACCAAATGTATGCGAATAAAGGACACAAGCCAAGTACCACTACTCATACACAATACCCAAATAGTTATAATAACTAAAGATGGTGGTGCAAACAGTGACATAGAACATAAAATAGCAAAAGCTAGAAGTGCCTTCTTAGGAGTGTAGAAGGCTATGGGCAGTATGCAAGTCAACACGCATAGCACTCGAAATAAAGATAAGAATTTTAGGAACATGTGGCAAATCAATACTGCTATATGGAAGCGAAACATGCGGCTTGTATCAAGAAATAACATACAGAAAATACCACTCTTTGTGAAAAATATGTGTCGCATATTTTGGCCTAGACGAATAATGAATGAAGAGCTTTGGGTGATGACAAAACAAGAACCGATATGGGTCCAAATCAGAAAAAAGAATGGAAGTGGATTGCTCATATTCTAAGGCGGCCAATAACATCAGTGGCACGCCAAGCCCTTGATTGGAATCCACAGGGTATAAGAAATGTGGGAAGACCAAGAACAAACTGGAGGAAAACAGTCCAGGAACCTATCGGGAAAAACCTGGTATTTTTACAATTGTTGTTTGAAGAGAATTTTTTGTTAAAATTTGTGAACTTGTAAAAGCCCTGAAAGTGAATGTGCAACAATATTATATATAATATGTTGATGCAATTTGAAATAAAAAGTCATTAGGGTTAATATTTTTTAAAATCAATGTTCTTACAAATCATCCATTCTTATTAATAAAATAAAAAATTATAGTTTGTACAAATTGGAATAAAATTTAAAAAAATATATTTACTTTTTTTGCAACAATTTGTCATTTCAGTTGTCATTTTAACTTAAAAATTGTCATTTTACTTATTTGTCGTGCTTTATAATTTTATACAATATAAAATATTTAAATTTTAGATCTATAAAATTTAACTATTGAATTATTAAGCAAATAATATTAAAACAAATAAACCGCAGTTTTTAACACCGAAATAAAAATCCAAAAATTTTATTATCTAGTTTTTCAACACTTCTAGCTCAAAATTAGGTTGAGTTATTAGGTTTCAAAATGCCAACAAAGGGTCTCTTAGATCTAGACTATTAGGCCTCAATATACCAAGATAGAGGGTCTCTGACTATGAATTTGTGAATCAAAATCTCTGATTTGCTATGACTTGATTGTGCTTAATACATTATAGACAATCGGTAATTTTTTTTTTTAAATAATTATATAATTTCAAGTCTTATTTCAACAGTGATGTCAGTAGTTAAAAAATTGTTCTAAACCCCCGAGTTTATCAATATTTAGAACTTTATTCAATAGATTTGTGTGGTATTTTATATAAAATTTAATATTCCAAAAAAAAAATTTGATTAAAATATTTTCTAAATTTTATATTTCTGTGTTATTTTGATAAAAAACATTGCACTTATGCAAATCTATCTCTGATCTACAAGCGCCTCCATAATATAAAGTATAACTTAATGCATTCAATTTAAATTTATAATTGATTACTTCCATAAATCATACTTTAATAACAATATAATATGCAAAAATACATGAATTACATGAAAGTCTACAAAAAAGTCTCTACAGATCTACAAACATGTTTTTGTTGTAGAGTCATCGTGGACAAAAAAATTTCTCTACTTTGAAAGTGTTTACACGATAGAGAAATCTCTAACAAAAAATTTCTAGTAGAGTCGATGTAGACCTCTACGGTAGAGCTATAACGAGTGTTCACATACATGTAGATCGCTCTACCGAGATTTTTGTCTCAACTCTACCTATTATAGTGTCTCGTGTGTACTTGGCTTAAATAATATAACTTTAAATTCCTTTGTTTTTTAATGCACCCACAATATTTAAATCGTAGTCACCCTTCAATTCCATTTAATAATCTGAAACAGTCCAATTTTATAGCACATTCCCATGGTTGTCATTCCTTAAAATTTTAAAATATTTCTGCACACAGATTTGTGCAGTTCAAACAAAATATAAAATGAAAAAAAAGTAGACTTTTTAACCAACAAGTCGGAAACATATATGTACTGAATTGTTGAGTTTTTGAAGTTCTTTATTTTTTAAAAACAAAAAAAAATCAAAACAAATATAAATAAACAAAATATCAAACAATATATAAAAGGCAACTTACAATGAAACCAAACACATAAACAATAAAAACATTAACAATTGTAACAATAAAGTAACGGTATTTTTATTCTAATATTATTTTATATATATATATATATTGTTAATCTTTTGTTAAAATTCATTTTTTTTTATATTTTTATGTTTTTGTTTAAATATTTAATTGTGTTGAAATATTCACTCCTTTATTATTATTGTATTCTAATTTTTCGTCCTTTTGAATTCATCTTATCTTTTGTTGTCTTGTTTTTTTTTAAATCCTTTATTGTTTTTTTTTTTTTTTTATTTTATTCATTTTAATAATTTAAATAAAAATTAAAAAAATTGTTTTTAAATACATTCATACTTTCCAGGGATATAATATTATACACATTAAATCATATACAAATACATACAAAGATGTGTTTTGATATGCGTATAAGAATTAAATTTGAACACCAGTTGTATATTACAAAGTGTTGAATAAAATCCTTTGTTTTAATTATTTTTTCAGAATTAAAAAAAAAATACATATATATATATTTGCAATATATATATATACCTCCTTTTCTAAATAATTAATTTCAAAAGTAAATTTTATCATTATTTTACACAGTAAAAGAGAGAATAAGAAAACAAAACAAAAAAAATTATACCTAAAAGGTATTATTCTGTCTTTTATATAAAAACAAAAAAAAAATTGCATACATTTAGGATGAATGAATTGTTTCTAGCAACATTATTTTGTTGAAAAGAAAGTGTCTATTTATGCCTAACAGCAATAATTTAATGAGATAAAATTTATAATGTATGTTTGTTTAAATGTTTGTTCATATTTGTTTATTTTTTTATTTGAATTTGTCTCACCTTGTATATAAATAAATAAATAAATGTATATAATATAAATAAATAAATTGTAATTCATTATTTTTTCAGAAATAATTTTTTTAATAAAAAATAAAAAAAAACCTCCATTGTTTTTTTTTTAAATTGTATTTGTAAATTGTTTTTTTTTGTTGTATTTTTATCATTTTAGGTCAAAAGTATGTTCAATGTTTTTAGAACTTTACACTTTTTTTTTATTTTAAAATATAATTGTATATGTATGTAAATAAATGCCTATATACTAGAAAGTAATTGCATATATGTGTTTAAAACATTTTTTTTATTATTAATATTGTATTAAATATAAAGTAAATGTTGCTAAGTAAATATGCACTTTTTTTTGTTCAACATTTTGAAGGTAAAATTTTGGGTAAAAAAAAAAAACAAAACATGAAAAGGGAATATTTATTTTGTATATATATATAGTATATTTATACAAAATAAATAAATATTAACTATTTAATTATATACAAAAATATATATTTAGTTTTATATATAGAAAGTAACTTGATGTAAAGTAACTAAAGTACAGTTAAATTTTCAAGGCACATTCAATATTTTATAAATAAAAAAGCTCAAAATAAAAAAAATAAAAAAAAACTGATATGATGCCAAAATAACGTGCTTGCAGCATTGCTTGCGTGATTTTAAGAGTTTTAAAATATTTTTTTAAGTTTTAGTTTTTTTTTTTATAAATAGGTATGAATATTTTTTTAAAATTTATTTTAATTTTTGAATTTTTTAGGCTTATGTCTAACCAAGTAGAACTTTAAAATGTTTATGTAATATGTTAGGGCCGCAGGGCAAGGTGTTAGGATGACACATGCTATACACATATTATATCCCCATATCAATACAACAGCAACAATATGTTTTTTATACCCGTATGACTATATAGGCAAAGGGTATAATAAATTTGCCATTACGTTTGTGACGCAGAGAAGGAGGGGGGGGTAGATATAGACTCAAGTGTATGGATCGGATCAGAAACGAAAAAAAAATCGATTTAGCTATGTATGTCCGTCCGTCCGTCCGTCCGTCCGTCCGCACGATAACTCAAAAACTAAAGGAACTAGAATCTTGAAATTTTCGCAAATTCGTTTTTTTGCAATAGCCGTCATCGCTATTTAAATCCAGCCATTTTGGTCCATGGGTTCGGGTGGCTGCCATACAACTTCTTTTTTTATATGAGTATTTCTCTGTACCTATTACAGTTACGTGTCTGCAATTTTGGCAAAAAAGTAGTTTAGTTTTATGGCCAAAGTTTCTGCAAAATTTGGTTGGTCTACTGCAGAGGGTTCGAGTAGCTGCCATACAACTCCTTCTTTTATTATGAGCATTACACTACACCTAATAAAGCTTTATGTTTGAAATTTTGTCAAAAGTAATTAATGTTTATAAATGATATAATGTTTATAAAACGGTCATAAGGGTATCCCAGAGTTGACACAGTCTACTCTACCACACTCTTCCTCGTTATCAATAATTTATATAAATATTTTAGCACGGAGGTCTAAGATGAGCTTTTGTGTTATAAGAAGTTTAAAGACTCCAATAACCTGTATTGAAGACTAAGTCATTAGGTTAACATAATTTTATTTCTAGAAATTGTAGTTGGATGTTCCAATAACTTGTTCAACTGTTTAAACCCTTTAAGAATAGAAAATGATAGTATCATTACAATAAGGAAGGGGCAGCGGAGAAACCTCTCCATAAACAAATAAATTCTATTCTGGAACTGAATTAATTAAAGCAAATTTCAGTTCAAATAACTTGAAAATTGAAATAGAATGATTTATTTTTTAAAACTTGCAACTGTACGAACGATAGATAATAAACTTAAAACCTTTAACATTTTATAAAAATATTTTATTTTTAGTTTATTGGTAATAATAATAGTTAATTTCGAAATTTTTTTTTTAACATTCATATTAACACAAATAACTATTAATTAAAAAAAAATATTGTTAAACAAAAAAATAACAACTATAGTTAAAAATTTTAATTCACAGCTCTTTTACCTCAATTAAATTTAATCAATTGAATTACATATGTAAATAATTTTAGAATTAAATTTCCAAGCCATATTTTAAAATAACCCAATTAAAGGGAAGTTTCTTCTGTTTAGGGATTGTGAGCTATCAAAATAAAGTTATCACATAACGGTACTTTATATCTCAAAGTTAATTAGTGGCCATGGCGCTATTTTGTGGTCGAAAAATGCATTACAAAATTTCCTTAACATTTTGTAGTATTTTAATTAAACCGTTATATTTTTCCTGTAAAACAGTAAACTGGAACCATTTTCTACCTTTTTATAAGGCATAATGGTGTTTTTAATATACATCTTATTTCATCTGAATCGGTGCTATCGTTTTTGAGATATTGCAGTTTCAAGTGAAAATTTAAAAAAAAAATTCCAAACTTTCAAAAAAACCACTATAAGTATGAAATTTTCAAAATTTATTTTGCCTTTTTGTTTTCTTGTTGAAATATGTATGTAAAAATGTAAGAAGAATGCTCTTTAGAGTTGGATACAACATTGAGTTGGGTTTTGGTTATTTGTTTGGAGGGATTTTGAAGTTGACAACCCCATTGTTTAAAAATTTTTGTTATGTAAATTTTTGTTAAATATGTATGTAAAAATATAATTAGAAAGGGCCTTAGAGTTGGCTACAAAATCAGAATCATGCCCTTTTTCCAGAATATTTTTACATACATATTTCAACAACAAAAATTTTAAAACTATGAGGTTGCCAACACGTTCTTAAAAAAATATATTTCAATGTCATATATACCAAATATGAAAATAAACGACATAAAACAGTCAATTTCCCAGCTACAAATAAACAACTACTCTAATTAAAGAAATTTTCAAAACATCCAATTATTGCACACTTATTGTTTTCAAAAACCGTCATTTTAGAAATTAAGATATCAAGTTTTATATTTAAATATATTATTCATCAATAACTAGAACCCAATTATAATTTGGTTAATTAATTTGAACCCAATTATACAACTTCAACTAAGGGATGAACATTAAATATAGCATATTATTACATAATATGTCATTAATAAAAATGACATGAGACCATCGACACCCTTTAAAAATTCATAATTTAATATATCATATCTGTTTTTTATTTTGATTCACTTCACTTAATAGCCAACATCATACACATCCAATTACATATATCAAAATAACAAAAAAAAAAAACAAAAAAATAAAAAAAAATTTAAAAATAAAACAAAAAAAAAATATTAAAAAAAACAGGTTTTTAATATACCAATTTAATAAACTAATAATTTACTTAAGCTTAAAATTAATTTAATAGGGTTGAAAAAAAAAACCAGGGACAACATGTCAAATATATAAATACAAGCATTGATAACCCAGAAGTAGTGCAGAAGTACTGAATGGAAGTGCTTCTTTTCTACTGAATTTAATATGAATGGAGGAAAAAAAATTAATCGGATTTCCACTAATACATTTAAAGTTTTTCTACTTCCTTTCAACATTTTTTCAGTACTTTTCAGTAGTGAATTGAAGTAATTTTTCAGCACTTTTTCAGAGGTGAATGAAAGTAGTTTTCCAGCACTTTTTCATTGGTGAATGTAATTAGGTTTCCAGCACTTTTTAATTGGTTAATAGAAGTAGCTTTATTCAGCACTTTTTCAATGGTGAATGAAAGTAGTTTTCCATCAGTTTTGCATTTGAGTAGTTATTCAGCACTTTTTCAGTGGTGATTGAAATTAGGTTACCAGCACTTTTTAATTGGTGAATGGGAGCAGTTTCTTTTAACACTGTTTCAGTAGTGAATATGAATAGTTTTCTCAGATCTGCTTCAGAAATAAAGTAATATTAATTTTACCAATTGCTAAAAAATGACTAGAACAATTTAACAAACACACATCTTGTATTTTTTTTTATTAAAATAACAACAACGCATAAATTTTTAACGCATAAATTTAATAGCAACAACTTCGGCCATTTAAATTTTAACTCCAATTAAATTTAATTTATAATGATGGAACAGAGTAAAATTCTATTAGGTATAAAAAGAGAGCGACATCTAGAGTTACTGTACTATCTTGTTGTTTCATTCATTTTGGGGAAATTTAGTTGTGTTTCACAATTTCTACAGTACTGAATAATCAGCATTTAAAATTACAAAGACCATATTTTTATATTCTATAAAAGTATAAAAATTCATTTGTATGATGGTCGTAACTGCTGAACTCAGGTTAACAAGGAGTACATATA
Source organism: Dolichopus griseipennis (assembly GCA_963082915.1). Taxonomy (NCBI): domain Eukaryota; kingdom Metazoa; phylum Arthropoda; class Insecta; order Diptera; family Dolichopodidae; genus Dolichopus; species Dolichopus griseipennis. The sequence goes on from OY720442.1 coordinate 106,204,235, forward strand.
CATATAATTAAAATTATTAACATCAAACAATTACTGTTACTGAAGGCGTCATCATATAATAACTCTTTATTTCCTCTATTAAATACATACATATTTTATTTTATTTTTTCATATTTATTACATGTCAATACATATATAAACACACATTCATACATTTATCATTCAATTTGATTGAAATAAGAGAAACTTATTATTAAAATACATATTTTTTTTTTTTTAATAATTACATTGGAATAAAGTAAACATTAATTTTTTTTTTCAGTCATAAAACAATTTTTAAAAACTCATAAGAGCCAATTAACTTTCATTTTAAACCAATCATTATTTTTTTTCTCTCTCTTTTCTTCTCTTTTTTTCTCTCACACTATTTTTCAAATTTCTCTTGGACAGGGCATTCACAAAAAAAAACAAAAATACAGGCCATGAAAAAAAAAAAAAAATTAAATGAAATGTTAAAAATATTGTTAATACACGACAATATTACGACAACATTATCATTGAGGATCACACTATAATTAATGGTTTTATATATACACTGTTTTTGTTGTTGTTGTTTTTATTCAAAGTAATTCATTAACATTAATACTCATCAGTCCTCACTAAAAAAAAAATAAAAAGAGGGCAGCAGTGGCAAGAAAAAAATCTAATAAAAATATTTATATATGTATATTTATAAAAAGTTAAAAAAACAACAACAAAAAACACTCAGCAGGAAATATTTTTAATGTTAAACAAAAAAACAAAAATTAACAGAACAATAAGTTAAGGATAACATTTAACATTAAAATAAGAAAAACAACAACAACAAATGAATTAAAGGATAAAAATCTGTTTTACAATTAATTTTCATTGTATTAGTTATTATAATACATGACATCGGTCGACACCTACATAATATGGGAGCGCCACGAAATTTCAAAATAAAAAAATATCAAATGACAAATTCTTGAATGACAAAGTCCCAAATTCTGAAGTTACAAAATCATAAAATCCCAAATTGAAATATCTCTTTTTTCCAGAATATTTATATATGTAAATGTTAATGCGAGCTATATTGAAGACCAAGTCATTCGTCTAACATCATTTTATTTCTGGAAACGGGGTTCGAGGACCAAATCTCTTAAAAATGTATTGAAAAATCCCAATTATTTATAAAAACATGGTCAAATCTTGGATTATCGCTTTTTTCCAGAATATTTGTCTGCATTAGGAGTGATTTTAGAACCTCTTTTTGACGTACTTTGATTTTAAATTCAGATAGCTGAATTCAAATTTACAGTAACTTCTCCGTAGCCGGTCCTAAGCCCGGTTGAGAAAGCACAAAAAAGAGGGAAGAAAAGATGCAACCTGAATGGCTACATACATCGGCGTCTCAGGAAGTAGGAAAATACTAAATAATGCAGTTGAACTCGTAACATAGTTACAAATTCTGAAGCAACTTTTAAAACCCAACGGTCCTCCAAAAATGGGGGTTTAGCATACAGTTAGCAGCCATGCCCAAAATTTTTGTTAGGAAACCTAAAAGGAAGCCAAGGTTCGACAACGGAGTGTAGCGTTATAGAAGAAGAAGAAGAAGAAGTTGAATTAAAAAATAGAACTATTCGCCTTTCCATAATATTTATATATATGAACTCGTATATGCGGAATTCTGAATTAGGAGGGGTTTGAGATTTGGACTTAAAATTATGGTTATTCGCCTTTTACAGAATACTTATATGATTTGGGATTTTGGTATTTTTGTATTTAGGATTTTTGTGTTTGGGATTTGGACTGTTTTGAATTTTGGCATTTTGGGATTTCGGTATTTGGGATTTTAAATTTTTTGGATTTTGACATTTTTTGAATTTTCAATTTTTTTGGAATTTTGTATTTGGGATTTCGTGGCCAACCCACTTACTATAAATTTCTTTTATATTTTTTGTTGTTTTTTTTTTATTCATTTTTTGATAGGCACGAACACCTTAATGTCCTAGGTTAAAAAGGAATTTTAATTCCTAGTGTTGGTTTTTTTTTTTTTTTGTTTGTGAATTAAATTAACTAGGAAAAAAATAAACTTTTTTATATTCCTATCACACATAATCAAGAATATAAACAAATTAAGTAATTCTATTTTTTTTTTTTTTTGTTTTTCTAATTATCCTTGTTAACGGTTCATTTAAATATATATATAAACACATATATAACTATATTAAAAAAAAATTTACCTTTAATTTACATTTTATACAGGTGAAGTTCCAAAAAAAAAAAAAAAAACAAACAAAAGAACAAAATAAAAAAAAAATTAAATACTTACTTGCATTTAATGGTATTATAGTATTTTGCATATGACTAAATATTTGCCTTGATAAAATTGGATGATGATTACCAACAGAACCAAGAACAGGATGTGATAAAGGACCAACACCACCACCAACAATACCATTACCAACACCATTCAAATGATGTGAATGATGTAAATGTGAATGATGATGTGAATGCATTGCATGTTGCATTGCATGTGCCTGTTGTAATTGATGATGATGATGATGTTGATGGTGTTGTTGTTGTTGTTGTTGTTGTTGATGATGATTATGATGTTGTTGTTGTTGTTGCTGTTGTTGCTGATGTTGATGATGTTGTTGCATTTGTTGTTGATGATGATGTAAATGTGATTGCTGTTGTTGTTGTTGTTGTTGATGACGATTTGCAACAGCTGCTGCAGCTACTGCTGCTGCTGTTGCCATCATATGATGATGATTATTATGATTTAATTGATTTGTTGTATTTGTTGTTGTTGTTGTACCAGATTGATGTAAACTAGAACCAGGTGCTGTTAAACCATGTATTGCTGAATTATTATGCGGTGGATATACCATACTATTATTATTTGTATTATTTGTATTTGTATTTGCAGCTACAGCAGCTGCTGCCGCTGCAGCTGCAGCTGCATGATGATACATTGAACTTGATAGACGACTACTTTGATGGGCTAAACTAGGAGTTGTTGAGGAAGCTGAAGGCGGTGGTAAAGGTCGATAACCCGCCATATTTAAAGGACGAGTTTTGAGTTTTTTTTTTGTTGTTGTTTTTTATTAGTTTTTTTTTAATTTAACGGTACTTTATAAAATTTATGTACTTAATTTAACACTATTTTTTAATTAATACTTTTTTGAATTGAAATTTTAAGTTTTTAATATTTTCTTTTTTTTTAATTTTTTATTTTTATTTTTGATATTTTTATTTTATTTTTAAATTGTATTTTAAATTTTTTATTATGTTTTATTTTAAATTTAAACATTTCAAATATAGGTTTTACTTTTAATTTAATTAAATTTTTAATTTTTTTATTATTTAATATTTTTACAATTAGACGTTTAAGTATAGATTTCTTATGCTATTTAATAGTTTTTCAAAAGAAATTTTTAATGGAACCAACTATCTATAGTGGATAAAAAATAATTTTAAGTTTATAATTAAAGTAATGATTAATAAGTTGATTTAAGATTTAAACTTGGAAATCATTACTCTACTAAATAAATATCGACAATATAAATAATCTAAGTACGATAATGTTTCTCCTAACGCTTTCAAGAGAGGGATTAGGAGAGTTACTAGATTACACGGTTTTGGAAGTTATGTTTGCTTTCCTCAGCTAAAAATGTAAATTCTTTTAATTTCGAAAAATAGATTATTTGATTGATTACTTATTTAAATGATTCAATTTTATTAATAGGCATAGGAAAACTTTTAATGAAAAATGTCTAGAAACAAGACAACTTTCATTATATGAGACATATTATACTTTTCGGAACTCAAAGGTCTGGAACACACCTTGATATTGTGGGCTTAAAATTAAATTCAACGGCACAGTGGTTTGATTATTGACCTTTCCATATTTAAATCCCTAATCGATTCGACTTTATTACAAAAATAATAGAATTAAAGTGCTTATAAATTCAAATTTATAAAATTGCTTATAATTCTTTATTATTTCCAAAAAAATGTTTAAAAATAATTTAAATTAAGTAAAGACGAATCGAAGTAATCCGGAGAATTTTTCAAACCTAATTTAATAACCAACTACCAAATTCCTCCTAATTTCAAATCTAGTCTACTATCTACATATATAAAAATGAATCGCTATTTCTGTTGGTCACGGCATAACTTGAGAACGACTTTACCGATTTTATTCAATTATTTTTTTTTAGTTTTCTAATACTTTGTAGAAGGTTCTTACGGAAAGAAAAATTAAGAAAATTCCTCCAGGACGCCCCTATTGGGCCTAGAAAGCGTTTAAAGGCCGTGATATAAAATCAGCTGTATATGATCATGTGGGGTATCATTGAAAAGGTCTTGCCGAACTTAACAACTTTTGTTTGGGAACCAAGGTTCCAGGACGCCCCACTTGGGTCCAGAAAGCGTTTAAAGCCGTTCATATAAAATTTGCTGTATATGATCATGTGGGATATCATTGAAAAGATCTTGGCGAATTCATAGGTAGTCATAAATAAATACATATATATATAAATCTATATATATACATATATATATTTATTTTCAGTTGAATTTTGTTTTTTCAAAATGCCGACTAATTAGATTATAAAAAAAAGGAAAGAATTTAATTTAAAATTTAAAAAATTTGTTTTTAATTAAAATTAAAAATTAATTATGTGTACAAAAAATTCAACCCCCCACTAGAACAACACTATTTGTTAATTATGCTTGCTTTGGTTAAGCAAATGGTTTATAAAAACGTTTCAACAGTTTTTAACCTACACTATACTGTGTCCTTATTGAACGTATTCACAACCAGAAACTCACCCAAAGCAAAGCCTATGTGCAAAAAGAAAAATCACGAATTAATATTAAGTTAGATTAAAATTTGGTGAAACTTCCGGAAAGGGGTTGTGAGCTATCAAGATGACGTCATCACATAACGGTACTTAATATCTCAAAGTTTTCGAATATATATACCATTATTGGCGATGGCTCCATCTAGTGGTCGAAAAATGCATTACAAAATGTTCCTAAGATTTTGTAGCATTTTTATTAAAATGTTATATTTTTCCTGTTAGTCCATAAACTGGACCCAACTACTTACACTATTGTAGGGCATGATATTGTCTTTCATAAGCATCTTGTTTCATCTGGATCGGTGCTACCATTTTTGAGATATTGCAATTTAAAGTGAAAATTTAAAAAAAAAAAAAAAAAAAAATCAAACTTTCAAAAAAACTACTATAACTGTGAAATTTTCAAAAACACCCTGTATTATTATTATACCATTAGAAAGGTCTCTTAAAATTCTTTCCAACGGTATATAATAAGTATGGCATATGTTGACAAATAGCCCCACCAGAGAACATAAATGCAAAAATGACGCAACAATTTTATTAAAAAATACATTTTCATACTTTATTTGTCATAAATTTATGTTGCCTTTTTGTTTTCCATTTGAAATATTTATTTTAAAATTTAAGAATGTACTTTATAGTTTGATACAATATTGAGTTGGGTTTTGTTTAGAGGATTTTTGAGGAATTTATATGTATGTAAAGTATAATTAGAAAGGACCTTAGAGTTGGTTATAAAGTCAGAATTATACGCTTTTTCCAGAATATTTATATACTAAGATTTTGAAGATTGACAGGGCTTTGAGTTGGATATAAAGTTACGCTTATACTTTTCCAACAACCTGTACAACATTCAAATGCGAAATAAAGCCATATCGAGAATTTTTTTACGTATGGCTTTATTTCGCATTTGAATGCGAAATAAAGCCATATCATTTTCTAAAATTTTACCAAATAAAGCCATATAGTAAAATTGATACAAATTCTAACACTAAAATGAAAAGAATGGTATAAGAATTCGGATACCTAATTCATTCAAAAAATTAATAAGTTCCTAATTTTTTTTAATACACTGTAATAAAACAAGTTAAATAATATTATATTTTAATAACGGGGGCCGCTGCCCCCGAACCCCCGCTATCTCAATTATTGAAGCTAGATTTTGAATCCAACACTAAAATGAAAAGAATGGTATAAGAATTCGGATACCTAATTCATTAAAAAAATTAATAAGTTTCTAATTTTTTTAATACACTGTAATAAAACATGTTAAATAATATTATATTTTCATTACGTCGGCTGCCGCCCCCGAACCCCCGCTAACTCAATTATTGAAGCTAGATTTTGAATCCAACACTAAAATGAAAAGAATGGTATAAGAATTCGGATACCTAATTCATTAAAAAAGTTAATAAGTTTCTAATTTTTTTAATACACTGTAATAAAACATGTTAAATAATTTTATATTTTCATTACGGGGGCTGCCGCCCCCGAACCCCCGCTAACTCAATTATTGAAGCTAGATTTTGAATCCAACACTAAAATGAAAAGAATGGTATAAGAATTCGGATACCTATTTCATTAAAAAAATTAATAAGTTTCAAATTTTTTTAATACACTGTAATAAAACATGTTAAATAATATTATATTTTCATTACGGGGGCTGCCGCCCCCGAACCCCCGCTAACTCAATTATTGAAACTAGATTTTGAATCCAACACTATAATGAAAAGAATGGTATGAGAATTCGGCATAGCTATTTCATACAAAAAATAATCAACCCTAATTAATAAATATAAATATTCTGGAAAAGGGGGCAATCCTGCTTTTGAATCCAACTCCAAAATCCCTCCTAATTGAGAATCCCACATATACACATATATATAAATATTCTGGAAAAAGCGTAAAGCCCTGCTTTTGAATCCAACTAACAATCCCACATATACACATATATAAATATTCTGGAAAAAGCGGCAATCCTGCTTTTGAATCCAACTCTAAAATCCCTCCTAATTGAGAATCCCACATATACACATATATAAATATTCTGGAAAAAGCGTAAAACTCTGCTTTTGAAACCAACTCTAAAACTCCTTCCTAACTATTTAAATAAAAAAGTTTGGAAAATTAAATTGCTTCTATTTTCACAAATAAAATTACTTCTGATTTTGTAGCCTAAGGGCCTTTCTAATTATATTTTTACATACATATTTAAATAAAAAAAATTTTAAAACTTTGAGGTTGTCACCTCCAAAATCCCTCAAAACAAATTGCCAGAACCAAACTCAATATTGTATCCAAACCTAAAATGCATTCTTACATTTTTAAATTTGCCAAAAAGGCAAAATAAATTTATGACAAATAAAGTATGAAAATGTATTTTTTAATAAAATTGTTGCGTCATTTTTGCATTTATGTTCTCTGGCGGGGCTATTTGTCAACATATGCCATACTTATTATATACCGTTGGAAAGAGTTTTAAGAGACCTTTCTAATGGTATAATAATAATACAGGGTGTTTTTGAAAATTTCACAGTTATAGTAGTTTTTTTGAAAGTTTGATTTTTTTTTTTTTTTTTTTTAAATTTTCACTTTAAATTGCAATATCTTAAAAACGGTAGCACCGATTCAGATGAAACCGTATTTATATGAAAGGCAATATCATTCTCTACAATATTTTATGATGTTGGTTCTAGTTTATGGTCTTACAGGAAAAATATAGCATTTTAATTAAAATGCTACAAAATCTTAGGAAATTTTTGTAATGCATTTTTCGACCACTAGATGGCGCCATCGCCACTAATGGTATATATATTCGGAAACTTTGAGATATTTAGTACCGTTATGTGATGACGTCATCTTGATAGCTCACAACCCCTTTGCGGAAGTTTTGCCTAAAATTTTACTTTTCATAGTACCTACATAATATATTGCTAAGAAAGAGATAAGTAAAAAAAAAAATTCAAAGAAAAAAAACAATTAATAAAATACCTATTAACTTCTTCTTATTATTTGAACTTTTGTCCGTAAAACCAATTTTATAAATTAATATGATAAATATCAAAAATTTTCTCGATATTGTATGGCTTTACTTTCCTCTAATAAGAATAAAAATTAATAAATTTAACAAAATTTCAACAATTTAAATAAATAATTTAAAATTTTTATTAAAAATATATATTTTATTTTTCATTTTTAAGGATGCATTTCAATGTGAAATAACACATCATCATCAACTGTAAAATTGAAATGCATCCTTAAAAATGAATAATAAAATATATATTTTTAATAAAAATTTTAAATTATTTATTTAAATTGTTGAAATTTTGTTAAATTTATAAATTTTTTTTTTCTATTAGTGGAAAGTAAAGCCATACAATCTGGTAAAATTTTTGATATTTATCATATAGTAATTAAATTAATAAAATATTATCTATAACCAGGAACACGAACGGGGGCCAGCAACGCGGACCGGGCACAGCTAGTTATTTATAAATAATCTGGAAACAGTTTTAAATCAATTTTTGTTTTTAAGAGTTGAGTATAAAACCGAGGTATTCCGCTTTTTCAAAATATTTATTCGAGGTTTGTAATTAGGAGGCATATAAGACTTGGATTCAAAATTAGTTTCCCTTTTTCCGTTTAATTTCATTTTTTGAAAAATTTTTCGTGAAATTAGATAAGTATATACTGACCGTTTTGGCTTTTTTTACATTTTTAAATTTTTATATAACTTTAAAAATTTTTATTGGTTTATTGACTTTATTGCCACTGTTTTTAAAAAGTCGAATCCGACTGATTTAAATTCGAAACGACTTTATTTCAGTTCTTCGAAATACCGAATAACTGGAATTGCAATATAATATAACAAATAGCATTGTATCTACTGAAGTATTATGTGTTATAAAGCCTAGTACCTATCTCCTGTATTAACTGTGTGTGAAATTCTTCAAGATCAATTCCAACTTTAAGAAAATTATATGTATCTTTCCTTTTTTCCCAATAGATTCTCTGGTTAGAATGTTTTAAAAAAAATTTTATATTTAATTATATAATACATCAGGTGAAAACATTTAAAACCATTTAAAATTTGATAAAAACTAATATTAATGTGAAATTTACTTGATTCCAATAAAATAATAACACTTTTAATAACACTTTTAAGTTATAATAGCATATATTCTAGTGGCCTCGTTGGGTTAGTGGATAAACATTCAATACGGGTCATGAATTTTTAATTGAAAAAACATTATTGAGTAATAATTTTTTTTTACAAATCACCATGGTGAACAAATATATGAAGTAACATATAAAATATATGAAATAAACAACATAAATAATATTACTAAAAAAATTGATAAGTAGTATAATCTGACACGTCTGAAAAGGAAAGACATGCTTCATTTCCTTATTATATTGCATAAGGTAAAAACCTGTTTATAAATGCAATAAATGAATAAGCATATATTGAAAAGTTGAACACTTAACACTTTAAGAAGCAACAACTTATTTAAAAATTTTCATTTAATAATTATCAGATTTCAAAATTGTTTACAGAATTTCGGGAACCAACACTATGATTACAATGTTTTAAGACTATATAATCTTAGAATATATTCAAATTTAAATCTGAAGACAAAATTTTGAATTCCTTTCAGTTACAGAATGAAATGATAATAAAATTCATGAAAATCTTAATAAATTTAAAAAATTTAAAATATATATATAAGTTTTTAAATCAACGTCATAAAACAAGTCAACGTTGTCTTCTATACAAACTTATAAAAGAAATATAAAATAATAAAAATATTCTTTTATAAAAAAAGGACATCAGATTGTGTAAAACTAATAAGGGCAATTTACATTTACAAACACTTATAATTCATATGTCTAATTGTTGGACTTTTTCTATTCATATTATGGAAATGTCCACTTATAACTAAAAACTTATTCATATTTTATATTTTATTATCTTAATTTAACTCAACAGAAATAAATCAAAAAAAAGGAAAAAAATGAATATTAATTTTATTATTTATAAAACAATTTAAATATATAGGGATAATAATAATAATCCTTGTTTTTTTTTTCATTAGTAGTTGTCGTATAACTTTTATTATTACTGTTATGACATGGTTTACTCTCTCATTTTTTTTTTAACTTTATCTCTTACCCTTTCTTACTAATAAACATTTGTTTGGTGTTTTTTTTTTCTATTCCCTTTTTTACATTTTTAAAAAATTTTGAAAAAACTTCTAAGTCTGTCCATCTTCCCGTATGCCTTGGTGTTTTTTTTAAAAACTTCTACTAGATTTGAAATAATGTAAAAACTTAAAGAATTGTCCCAAAAACTATAAATTTAGCGGGACAATTTTTTTCTATAATCCTTCCTGTTACATATCCCTCGGCCCTCTAGTTTTCATCTCAAAAAGCCCTATACCTAAATTGTTATTTTAATATTTCATCTCAATCTTATATCAGTAATCTAGAAACTCTAAGAGACAGCTATTTATAAATTCAAAATAAACAGGGTTACCATACGGAATTTGTCATTATGCGGAACTTTGACCCCATCCGTATCTTCTAAACAATGTAAGTTCAAAATTTGACATTTTGAAAGGAGTTTAATATTTGGAAATAAGTAAGAGACTTTTAGAATGCCCTCTGTTTAGCAGCTATAAGGGGTTAAAAATTCAAAATATCCTACTTTTAAACATCTGTTACAAAGATAAATTTAAGTTCTTAAAATTCTAGTTTATCATATGCTAACAGGTTGCCTGATATGAAAACTTCGTTAAAAATTGAAAAAGAGTGTCTCTTGATTTTTTAAAGGACTTCTAAGACACTACTATAAACTCATATTATGTAAAATACGTAAAACGTACTTTCAATCATCCTTTAATTTAGGAAATGTGCTTTTTTGAACACCTTTAGTATTTCATTAAACATGTTTTTTAATATAGTGTTTTTATACACATATATACATATACATATATATATATACATATATATATATATATATATATGTTCATGTATATTTACATATAATATATAAATTGTGCTGAAACGGTTGTATGGCAATAAATTCACTTTTAAAAACTATAAAACAGTTTGAAAGTAATAAACACCACCTAGGGAAATAAAATTAAAACAACAACTAATTTAAATATTAAACAAAATGCAAATACATTTACATTTAAAAAAACAAAAAACACTTTATATAACATGTTTATATAACTTTCGACTTATAAATCTTATAATATTAATTGTAACTAACATTAATAACATATTATAAAAAGGGTTGGGGGATTTATTTAATAAAATCGTTGAATATGTAAATGATTAAATTTATATGACAATAATATTTAAAAAAAAAATGGAAAATTGAATTTTAAAAATTCATGAAATGATTTAAGAATTTAATGAATGTTATGTATATATATTAAGTGTTCTATATTTGAATTAGATCTAAAACTGAACAGTGGAACTGAATTTGACTAGTGTAGGACCTAATTGTTCTAAAAACAAAAAACCACACAAATTATCTAAAAATTTACTTGTAATTTAAATGTCAAAATAATCTTGCATATATATATAAATTATGTGTTTATTGAACAAAATTTTCGGGCTCCACCTTCAAAATATGTCAAACCTTTATTTATAAAACAAATAAACCAAGTTCAACCATGACTTAATAAAATTAAGTAAGACTTATAATCTAACCAATGACGTAGTGGTAAGGAGGCCGTCTTTCATGTAAAAGGTTTTGGATTCAAACAAGGGTCAGATCATGTTTAGTAAAAAAATATCGTAAAAAAATATAATTATATCGTAATAGTTTATATCGTACCTAATATAAAATAAGATTTAATATAAATATATAAATTACTCTTGTGTAAGATAATAGATGGCGCATCAAATTAACATTTGTGTATTCATAATCTTATACTATAGCTTCAACTGCGTAATCAACGACTTAGTGAATATAACGATTAAAGAAACTGACACCTATTCTAAATAGATTTGGCGAATTCCCTATACACCTTAAGGGAGTGGAAAAGAAATAAAAATACTTATAACTACATCTTTTATTTGGCGCCGTGAAATAAAGCCATACGAAATAAAGCCATATCGCCAATTTTTTCGCGTATGGCTTTAATTCGCATTCAATTGCGAAATAAAGCCATATGGCTTTATTTCGCATTTAAAAATGTAATTTTATTTGTGAAAATAGAAGCAATTTAATTTTCCAAACTTTTTTATTTAAATAGTTAGGAATGAGTTTTGGAGTTGGTTTCAAAAGCAGGGTTTTACGCTTTTTCCAGAATATTTATATATGTGTATATGTGGGATTCTCAATTAGGAGGGATTTTAGAGTTGGATTCAAAAGCAGAATTGCCGCTTTTTCCAGAATATTTATATATGTGTATATGTGGGATTGTTAGTTGGATTCAAAAGCAGGGCTGTACGCTTTTTCCAGAATATTTATATATATATGTATATGTGAGATTCTCAATTAGGAGGGATTTTGGAGTTGGATTCAAAAGCAGGATTGCCCCCTTTTCCAGAATATTTATATTTATTAATTAGGGTTGATTATTTTTTGTATTAAATAGCTATGCCGAATTCTCATACCATTCTTTTCATTATAGTGTTGGATTCAAAATCTAGTTTCAATAATTGAGTTAGCGGGGGTTCGGGGGCGGCAGCCCCCGTAATGAAAATATAATATTATTTAACATGTTTTATTACAGTGTATTAAAAAAATTAGAAACTGATTAATTTTTTTAATGAATTAGGTATCCGAATTCTTATACCATTTTTTTCATTTTAGTGTTGGATTCAAAATCTAGCTTCAATAATTGAGTTAGCGGGGGTTCGTAATGAAAATATAATATTATTTAACATGTTTTATTACAGTGTGTTAAAAAAATTAGAAACTGATTAATTTTTTTAATGAATTAGGTATCCGAATTCTTATACCATTCTTTTCATTTTAGTGTTGGATTCAAAATCTAGCTTCAATAATTCAGTTAGCGGGGGGGGGTAATGCCCCCCGTAATGAAAATATAATATTATTTAACATGTATAACTGCACTTAATTATCAATTTCTATTTTTTTTTTACTTTGTTTACTATTAAACTAGAATTTGTATCAATTTTACTATATGGCTTTATTTCGTAAAATTTTAGAAAATGATATGGCTTTATTTGATATGGCAAAAAAATTCTCGATATGGCTTTATTTCGCATTTGAATGCGAAATAAAGCCATTATGTCATTTTAAATTTCGTATGGCTTTATTTCGCGCCACCCTTTTATTTATGTTATTTTTTCATTTCAATCTTCAGCTCAAAATAATATTAAGAGTGCTAGGGACTTGAGTCCTCGTAACGAAATCAGTGAAAGGTAGATTAAATCAAAATGAAATTTTTTTCTGACAGAGAGTTCTGTCTCAGTAGATGGAGCTTGAAAAATGTTTAGTGATTTTTTCTAAAGTTTTGAGTGATTTTAAGTTTTAATAGTCTTTCTTTGAAGAGATGCTATTAAATACTGATTACAAAATTTGTCTTTTGCTTGTTATTAAATTTCAAATGCACAACAGTTACAACGTTATAATTTTTTATATTTATTATAAAACAACCCAATTTTTGTATTTGGATTTTTGTAACTAACTTTAAAGTGCTTAAATTCCGTAAATATTTTTTTTCAACCTCTCAACACTTTCGAGTTATGAAAAATATATTACTTTCAAATTGTATTAGAGATCTAGTTAACTTTAAGTAAAAACCGAATCACGCCTTGGACACGCAGACACCGCGCGATTTTTTTACGATACAAATGATAATACAAAATATTGCGCTCCCTTGCGCACTGTACAACCATTTCTTTATTATCACTTATAAAAAAAAATCAATATGTTTAAATTTTTTTCTGAAAAATCGCTCGTACAAATATCTCTTGCTCGATGTGTACATGTCCGAAGTCTAGAAATTGTAAGTTAAAGAATAGGAATTGTAAGTAAGTTAAGAAGCATTCTTTTTTTACAGTGGTTTAAATTTTTGAGCTGATGAAGCTTTAAATTTGTGAAGTAGATCGTTTTATAACTTAATACTTTTGTTGATATTTTGTTTTATTGCATATACTCTTATATACCTTGTGTTATACAAATGGTTATCCGCTTATATAATGGTATAGTGACTAGTATAATCTATAATCTAGTATAATAGATTTTTCAATATTTTGAATATTTAATTTTGTATATTTTGAAAGAGATTCAAAATTTTTTTTTTTAAAATACTGCCCCATGTTAGGTAGGCTCGCAGATATTTTTAAGTGTTCACTTTTTCAATTTCAGAATTGTTATATCTGATAGTTAAGTCCTACATCACGTTACAATAAAATTTTAATAACTCGTGTAAAATATGCTATCACTAATACTATTCAATAATAAATTTCCATATACTTATGTATAACAGTAATTGTATAATTTAAAATTTTCAATTTTCAATTTACACATATACTTCACAATCTATAATTTTCTGTGTAAATATAGGCTAAAAACGATAAAATCTCATAAAAGTTTTCCCAAAAAACTAAAAAAAAAAAAAAAAAAAAATTAGTCAATATTTTATTGGAAAACTACACACAATTTTTTTATATTCCAAGATTCTTATCGAACTTTGATAAATGCATTTTTGACACTTTATACAAAAATCTAACTAATAAAAAAATTGCAATTTAGGACTAAAAATTTATATAAGAAAAATAAAAAATGAAAAAACTCACTAAAAACATGATTGTTTTTCCCAAAATTATGGAAAATTTAAAGAAAAGCCAAAAAAAAAATTATATTTTTTTAATATTTCTCTCATAATAACAATAAATAAACTTTTTAAAATTAGTATTAAAAAAAAAGCACACAATATTTTATCTTATCTAAATGCTAATAAATCTTTTAGCTATTATATTTTAATTTTTTTTTTTAGTTTTTTTATTTTACTAAAATTTATAATAATATGGAAAACTTTTTTTTTTTAAATAGAAAATTTATTTTATATTAAAAAAAAAATGTTATTTAAAAAAGCTCAAAAAAATTTTATAAAATATAAATAATAATAAATTCTAAAAAATTTTGACATTTTTATTAGAGAAGATCATTATAATTATTACAAAAATAAAAAAAACATGAATTATTATGAATTATTATTATATAAAATAATAATTATTATAACAATAGAATTTTATTATATAAGTATAGTAATAATAATAATAATAATAGTAATAATAATAGTTTTATTATTAAATGTTTATAAAATATTACATTATAGCCCTCTACTCCTAAGGGAATTTTTTTTTTTAAGATTTTGTATACAAATTAACTAAATATGTTATATTATATTTAATATGAATTAATATATGAATTAATATGTAACTTAATATGAATTATATACTAATAATAAATAATATTTAAAAAAAAAAAAAAAATATTTTATAAAATCTGACACAAATTTAATATGAAAGGAAAATAACTAATCATTACACTATAGATTTTATTTAAGAATATTGTATGATCTGATTTATGAGTATTATATAGATTAATAAAATTTTATTAATATTTTATTTATTTTTTAAATAAATTTAAATAAAAGTTTTATATATTTATTTATTTTAAGAGTAACAAAATATTAATAAAGTTTATTTAAAAATGTATTAATAATTTATTTATAATTTTTTTTATAAATGGGTCCAAAAGATAGAACAGGGGTAAAAAATTTTATAGTAATATTAATATTTTAAAAAATATCTATCTTATTATATTACTAATCTATATCTGAAGATTAATATTTGCCTAAGAAATTTCTTAATATTTTACTAATCTATATCTAAAGTTTAGTATCTGACTAAGAAATTTGTAAAATATTTAAAATTTTATTTTAATATTATATTTATCAGATACTTTGGTTTTGAAATTTTTTTAGTCATGATATAAGGTCTACTTATCCATGGACACGATAAGTGATATGATAATATGAATAAGTTTTCAATGAAAATATTTTTAAAAAATTTTGAAAAAATAAAAAAAAAATTATATTAAAAACTACAATCAGTTTAATTTGGAGATATTTTAAGGGTATAGTTGGAGTGAAAAGTTTATTATATAATGGTTATATTAAAAATCATATAAAAGACTTCAAATTTTAAATTTAAATATAAGCGACGCGGCCCATTCACACACAATATTATTGGTCAATATATTCCACAATTTTTTAAATATTCACCCACACACAACACAATATTATGTCACAATATAAATTTGTAATAAAATAATTTAGTTATAGCAAAAATGTTAAGTGATACAGGCTTTGCTTGTAGGGCAATGCAACTGACTTAGAAATACCCTAAACCTTGGAAAATTAAATATAACACTTTCACGAACTCCCACTTTAATCCATCTAAAGAACACTTAGAAAATAGGACAACTTAATAGATATGCTTTTTAGTTCTTAAGAGTCAAGTGATAGGTACCCTAACCACCTGAGATAGAACTACCTTGTATTACATTTTAGGTTTCTAGCATAATTATTTTTGGAAATATACTAATTCTAAGATTTTGAAAGGTGTGTGAGATATTTTTTGTATTAATTTAAAATAAATTATTATAATAATATATTGCAATTATAATAAAAGCGTACATGTGTTTACTGCTCCAAGTTTAAATTTATACTTAACTCCAAGAATATTGCGCAACATATAGTACAAAGATTACAATATTTCATATTGTGTAATAAATAATCTCACAATATATTTTGTAAAATACAAGTTTTTAAATTTAGCTCAATATATTGTACAATGTTCCAATATTACCCACAGATGATCATAACATCAATAATATAAATACAATATCAAATACTGAGGAATAATATTGTGTGTGAATGGGCCACTTTTATTCGGACATTTTTAACTAATGATATGCTAGATTTATATTAATAAGTAAAAAAAATCCCACTTTTACTACTCAGTTTTGTAATAAATTTGATTAAATCTAATTTGAAGTCAAAAATTAAAGTATCAATTGAAGAAATTGAGTTGAGATGTCTAAAGAATACCTTTTTAATTTCTGAATTATATGATATTATAATTTAATATAATATTTATTCAATATCGGAAGCGCTTTTAGTCCCAAACCGAATAAAATCAAAAAATATTAAGTTACAGGAAAGATAGAATTATCAAATTAATTTGCAGCAACTTTACTATTAAAATTCCTTTAGTATACATTTCATTATTGGATTTTGGGGTTATAACTCAAATATATTAAATGCTTATCCCAATTTTTCTTAAAGAAATTAGCATAAAGTCTAACTTTAATTAATCAATTATAAAGAACCTGTCCAACTGAGATATAACTATTAGACAAAAAAAAAAACAATAACAATCCAGTATAACTCAAATAAAGTAATTAAAGATAGTAAGCTAAAGTACAAAAATCATGGTCCACTTTTAGTTCGTTACAGAACTTAGAAATCGCTTATTAGTAGATTCCACTACTATTCATCCGACAAATGGCATAGTGGTAAAGACGTAGCCTCTCATGTGGAAAATCTTGGGTTCAAACCCCGGTCAGATCATATCTAATAAAAAATATCGTAAAATTGTATAATTATATCGTAATAGTTAATATCGTAATATAAAATAAGATTTAATATAAATATATTAATAACTCTACTGTAGGATAATAAATGACTCACAAAATTAACATTTGTGTATTCATAATCTTATACAATAGCAACAGCCAAGTAATAAACGATTAAAGTAACTGAAGTATTTAGTAGTACTTTTTTAATAATAACAACAATGATGTAAGTATCAGTATTCAAAAACTAATTTACATAATAGTATACACGTCTTATTTAATTTTTTTTTTTAAAGATTTATTTGCAATTTCAATATAGAGAGCCATTTTGATTCCGAATGCGAGCTATATTTAAAATTAATATAACTAGAATAAAATTAATATTAATTATGTCTTTATTAAAGGTAACGTATAAGTTAAAATAATTACTTATTTAGGTATTTCTTTAATTAGGCTAAAAGTAATCCAATTAATTCGTATTCTTGACTTAATTAGAAAATTTTAAATTACATAGATTCATAGATTCGTAAATTCTATACAATTTTTTCACTAGAGCTAGTATTGACTAGAACTATTCAAATAATCAATACAAATATATTTTGTTTAAAAATTTGACGTATCAACAAATAAAAACTGATTTGACATTTAAAACTTCAAAATATTTAACACATGCGAGGATTAAAATATTTTAATTTTATCTCAAATTATGTAATATTCACAGTACTTAAAGTATTTAAAATGTATATATAAAATAATAACTTGAATTAAAATTTACACGAATTACTAAAAAACTTTATTTAAATCCACTAATAATAACTGTATTAATTTTAATTCAAAGTTTATTTTTAATTATTAATTAATTTTAGTAATCTTATACATTATAAAATTACTTATATATTACACGAATTTAATTCAATTTAATTTTTATCCAGAAATTTTCCAGTAATTAAAATTATTATTCCGTCGGAATTCGGATATTAACGCGTTATGAATGTTTACGTTTTTTTTTTTAATTTGAATTCGTAATACAATTTGTTAAATTGTTTATTTCAAATTAACGTTTTAATTCTTACTGGTATAAACAAGTTATTAATTTGAAATTATACTAAAAGTTTCTATAAATTAAATGAAAGGAAAACATGACTAGCAAAGTTACATCTATCTTATTAAAAGGTAGCATCAGATTTTGTAGAAATGTCAACAAAAGATGAATTTTAATTTTTTTTTTTAATTAAAATTAAAATATCTTCAGACTTATCTTATTTACACTTTCATCATAATTTTGACTAAAATTTATACTATTTTTGTTAAATAATAATAAATTTCAGATTAAGTTACGACGTAAAAAAAAATTTATAAATAAATTGTGTTTTTTTTTTTTTTCAAGAATTTCAAATATTTCGTTATTATTATTAAAAACTTGGAAAATACATTAGACCGGAAATTCATACGTTTTTTTATGATTAATAAATTTTCTTTTTCTATTTTTTTCTTAGAAAACCTATTTTTTTATATTTATAACATCTGAAAATTATTTTATTTAATATAAAATAATCACTTGACTTTTATTATCAGACATTAAAATAATCTGATAAAATTTTTATATAATTATTTAAAAATAACGAATTATTTAATTTGGTTATTAAATAAAATAGAAATTGATAACCTTATCATAAGCACGTGTTATATGCAATTAGCAAATAGCCTTTAGTTTCGTTTGCCCTGTATTATATTGCCTGGATTTCTCTAGCCTGTAAAATTCATATTATGTATAAAAAGAGTCTTAGTAGTTTTTCATTGGATACAAAATCAAACTTCCAATAATTAGTTTAGTGGGTGTTGTGAAGTGGGATTCCCTATTTTTATTTTAAATGCTTTTAAATGCTAAAATCAAAAGAGGGATTTAAGGTTTGAATTAAAAATCAAGGTTTTAATAATTTATCTAACGATTTGTACAGACATATTCTTTATGAAAAATGTATGAAAGTGTTTTAAGAATTGTGGGCATGTGATTCTAAGAATCTTTTTAGTATAAATTAAAATGAGAAAAATGTAATCTATTTGAAGAAAATCACATGAACTTTTTTTAATATTATATTATATAATTACAAGTACGCGTACTAAGTTGAAAACATCGTGTATGTGATGGATAACAAAAAAATAGGTCCTTTGTGTATGGGGTGCATAATAATAAATTTAAAGGTATTGCCATCATTATTTATTGTGTGAAGTATATTTATAACAATTTTGATATGCAATATTTTTTTACATGTTGGCAAGGTCTCGCCTACACTTGTGTATTATATATATGATAGAAATGTAAGTTGATTAAAAATACCATGTTTTCTTATAGTAGTTAAACATTTCAAACTTTTGATTGTAATTGGGAGAAGATGTTGGTTCAAAAACTTTTCAAAAATGTCAAAATACAAATTTCCATGTTGAAATAATCTTAATATTTAAAATCCTACAGTATATCACTTACATAACGATTGAAGTCAGCCAGACAAATATTTTTTAAATTGATAAATTGACTTTCTATATAATACACACCTAAAGTCGAAATGTCTAATGATGAGTCATAGAATTGTAAAGATTTTTAAATTTGGTATCCCACATAGAAATTTAAAATTTTAATCTATTGGTCATAAATGGAACTAAAATAATTTATTAACAAGGTATAAGTATTAAAAGCTGATTTGTAAAAATAATAATTAGGTACTTTGTAATGCAATACATCAAAATTATGATTACTGAATAGCCGTAATCAAAGGTTTTGATTACCATTAGATTATTACAATATTTTGGATTACGTAATAATAATCTAAAAGAAGTCCAGATTACTTTGCAAATTATTTTGAAATAATCTGAGAGTTATCTCCAATAATTAAAAATAATGCAGATTATCTTCAATAATCAAATATAATCAAAAAGTAATCTGAAAGTAATCTCCTCGTAGATTACTTCCAAATTATTTTTAAAGTAATCCAAAATATTATAATCTAATAAGAATTAAACATTATTTTTTTGATTTTTAATAATCGTATTATTGAGAAGTCCGATTAACATAGTAATAAACTTTTGATTACGATTATTAATTTATTGGAAATTAGATATAATCTTAATCGAAATTTTAAAAGCCTGACTAAAATTAAATTTTTTGAAATTTTTCAATCATGACCTGAGATAAAAGCAGAACTCCACATGTTATTAAGTGTCAGGATAAGACAAAATTTACAATATAAGGCTAATGTTTATAACTATATAGTGCCTGTCATTATACATTTAAGCTTAACTTTATGGTATTTTAGTGGCTAGTTGGGAACTACTATTAAGATTAAAATTAAAAATATCTTAAGTGCATTATCTTTATTTTTGATTTTTTTTTTACGAAAATGGCAAGCTTCAAAATCATCCTTTTGGCGCAGTTCCCTAAAGGTAGTGTACGACTTCAAAACAAGGATCCTTTCGAAACCAAACTTTAGGGTGGGAGGTGAAATATAAATGAACAGTTAGATTTCAAGATTAAGGATGTGAAAGGATTTTTGGGAATTTTATAGATTAATCCTTTAATACACTGAACATTTTTTAGAATTAGGATACAAGTATAAAGAAATGTATTTCCTCCTAGGTTAAAAATCTAGATTGTTAATAAAGTACAAAATTTTGTTATATAATCAAATAATTAAGCATATTTGGTTGTACGGCATTCAACTTTGGGCGCTGTGCCAAACTAACACATATTCAGAGACATATTCAAACATTTCAAAGCAAAGTGCTAGGTAAAATTATGAGTGCTCCATGGTATGTACGAAATTCCACCTTATATAGAGATTTATAATATTAGCAATGAAATTAAAACATATGCAATAAAACATTAAACCCGCATAAAAGATCACATAAACATTGAAGCGTCAAATCTGCTTCTAGCTCCAAATGTCAATAGAAGACTTAAATGAGCTAGGCCCCTCGAATTGGCGATAAATTCAGATGACCTTAATGGTGGTTTGTAATTTCAGAAGCTCATCAGTTAGGACAAAATTAACGGTTATAGGTTCTTAAGACTATAATTTTAATATTTTAAAACATGGTGGGTGTTTTTATTGTGTTTAAGTTACAGTTCAGTATTTTTTAATCTTAATGATTTGCACCAACCTTACCCAAAGACTTTTATCAAACTTTTAATCCTAGTGTCTTACTATACAATTTAAAAATGTTTCTAATTCTTTCCGAAAAACCAAATTTCAAATGCAACCCAAAATTATCAAAAAATTTTCTCAAAATTTTCCATTTCTTATACCACTATCATTTCAAAATTTATTACCATTATTAATAACATAATAAACAAGCGAATATTCACCCACATCACACTTTATTCCATTTTCATTGCAAAACCATTTAAACATATTTAAAACATATAATTAAATCTTAAAAAACATCTATTTTTCTTAATATGTATCTTTTAAAGCCAATTTACCTGACAATTTATTTTAACATTTTAAGTATAATCAATTCAGTTGATAGTTGTCTCTAATATAGAAATTGTGGCAACTAAAAGCAAGGACAAAGAAGAATTTTAGAATTTTAAAGATCTGGATAGAATATAACAATGAAAAATACATTTAAATTATTTCAAATTGTATAGTGTGGGATTTGAGGAAAAAAGATTTAACAAAAGTTAACATTTATCTTATCACTTTCACATATATTTTACATATATTAGGGCTCCTGGAACCAAATTATAACAATTCTGAATCCAAAAATAAACAAAGTATCTTTTTTAATATTTAAAGTGAAATTACAATACATTTAAAATTGTATTTGTCTAATATAAATAAATATGTATATATATATTTATATATATATAAATTGTTTAATAAAATATAGAATGCGTGTAATACATTTTCCATGTCATCTCTAATCTATTTTGCAATATTGCAATATTATCGAATTGGGGATTTTAAAATGAATACACATAGAATCATACTCTTCTATATAAAATTTATATTCTATGTCTCTCTATCTTAGGCTAAAAAAAAAACAATTTCCTATTTTATCTATACATTTATCATTTATCAAAAGCCTTAAATTTTATACTGGAACTCTTATAAACATTCCCCAAAAAACTTCTGGTAATGTTGCATATGTTTCTGGGTCTATTTTGAAGAAAGGTAATTGTAATATTTACCATCTATAGAAGATAAATATAATTTTTACATTTATAAAATTATTTTTGTAATTTGTCGCTTTATTTAAACTGTCGTCTTCTCGCACATTATTCTTCTTCGTGCTTCTTGTGGTTGTTGTTGTTGTTGGAGTTGAAGTTGGAGTTGTAGTGTAAAAAATTTTTAAAAAATGCCAAGGGAAAAAAAATTAAAAATTTTACCTTAAATATAAAATAAAATATTTAAGGTTTGTAAAATATCTTAGTTCATTTACTAATTTATACAGGGTGTTCACAAAGAGCCGATTTAATAAAGAAGTTCATTAAAGGAGGAGATTATTTTGAACGGTTTCCAAGATAAGTCATTTCAAAGAAGCTTCTTTGACTTTTTAAAGAAATAACAACATTTTCGGCCCTGTACGACATAAAAGATTCGTTTGAGTTTAAGGAGCTAACTAGAGTTTTCACAAAATTGATATTTTTAATATTTTAATTAAATAACTGTAGTTTTTAATGTACCAATTTGGTTCCTATTACTCAGCTTCAATTTAAGTTCTACATTTTTCTAATATTTCTTTCAGTTCCCCTTGATAGACCAAGTGAAATGACAATTTTTTTGTTCTTTACTCTATTTTCTCAATCACCTCTAGTCTTCGTGACCTTTGGTTTACAGATACCATATACATAATATATAAAATGCAAGGTGTTCAGAGCTCAGTGCTCCAAAAATTGTCCAAAAAGACGATATCCGAGATAATGACCTTCAAAGTAATTTCGTAAATATTTTACAAAAATAACAACAACTTCTATAGAGCATATAAAATTCTTTTCAGGG
This sequence comes from Dolichopus griseipennis, assembly GCA_963082915.1. NCBI lineage: Eukaryota > Metazoa > Arthropoda > Insecta > Diptera > Dolichopodidae > Dolichopus > Dolichopus griseipennis. Next base: position 106,227,703 of record OY720442.1, read on the forward strand.
TCAGTAGGAATCTTAAGTTATGAGCTTTCATATAATAATTTTCCCCAACTTTTAATTTCCCATCATAGTTGGAGAGTTACAAGATTTAAATCCGTTATTATTGTACCAATTTTATTTTACTTTTAAAATCACCTATTCCTCAACTTTGATTTAAGTCCGTAAATTTTTGTCATTTCTCTTACCGTTTTCCTCTTTTGAATTGGGACACCCTATATTTCGAAAGTAAATATTACATTTTGATTTGAAAACTTAAAAATGCATAAATTTTCTAATACAAAATTCGCCCCAAAAACCTTGCATCTAATGCATTTTGTAAAAAAAAAAAAAAAAACAAACCGAAGATTAGGTACCTGTAACGTATGTAAATATAAGATGAATTTACTTTAAAATTGTATTTAAGAGATAAATAATTGTGAAATGTTCTAATGGGAGTAAAGATATGTATATCGAATTATATTTTGAATTATATATGAATGAAGATTGAATGTAAATTGAACAATAAGTATATATTGCTAAAAATTTTATATAATAAATTTTCTTTAATCAGGCATGGATACACGCAAATAATGAATGGCATAATATTGTTTTAATTTTACAAATTTCTATATAAAATAAATATAGAAACAGAGAAGTAGTTTTTCTTTTATTTTAATTGTATAATAAGTACTTTATATGAAAAAGAAATGAATTCAATTTCTTTCAAGTATTTAATAATTTTTATGTACATAATACTAATAAAAGTTACCAAATGTATTAAATAAATGTGATATTACTTTGTGGTATAACTTAGAACAAATACGTTTTAGTTTAAAGTAAAACCGGCATTATCCAAATTAACCTGTTGTGTGCTAAGCATCTGTCTTGATAACTCTAAGATGAATTTCAGACTTCAGACGGAAAACTGATGCTATTAAATAAATCTGAATTTAAAAACCATTTATTCAGATACTATCTATAATAATTTCGAAGACATGATTTGAAGTCTTACGAGTAGTAGGGGTGGTACCCGAATTAATTGGTCACAAATTTCAAGGACACAAAGGAAATAAGAAGAAACACCTGTGCATCAAATTTTAAGTTTCTATCTTCATTAGTTTCAAAATTATGGTCGTTTGACCTCGATTCGATCAAAAGCTTCTAGAATCCGAACCCATTGCCCGATCTCGAACATAAGCAATCGCCGCGGTACTTTCGTTACTAGCAACCAATAAATTATATTATATAATTACGCTAGGTAAGAAATAAAGTAAAGCATTAATTACTGAAAAATTTCAAATAACATTTAAATTATAAATCAGAAGAAGTGTAATTTATTTCTTTTTTTTCCATTTTTAGTTCTTCGAAAGTAGTTTACAAATTGTTAAAAACCATGATTTATATTAAAATTCTATATATATAACTGATCGTCCTATGAATTTATTCTAATAATTATATTATTCAGTCATTATCAAGTTTTATTTTGGAGATAGGTAGTTGAATACCAATAGAGTCTAGATAAATTTTATAGAATAATATTTTTCTAAATTGTAAAAAAATTGAAACGTAAAATTTCCCTTTATTTTGGAAAAATTGTAATTCATAGCTTTGACTGGTAAATTTTACTGACATAAGTTGATTAAAATTAAATAATATCAAATAAATTACTAATTTTTCGTTAGAGCAAATTCAAAACTAGCTTTTAAGATATATATATTGTTTTTTGTATTCCTTTCCCACTTCTTTAAGGAGTATACACCAGGCTTCAGTTTCTTTAATCGTTATATTCACTAAGCCGTTGATTATTCGGCTGTAGCCATTGTTTAAGAATACACAAATGTTAATTTTGTGCGCCATCTATTATCTTACGCAAGATTTTAGAAAAGCATTACAATTTAATTATATTTATCAAATCCTTATTACAAAAATTGTTTAATATGTCATATTAGAAATTTAATTATAGTAAATTACTCATATAGGGTCAAAGTATGTATACTTGAAAAATGGAACCAAATAATATCTTAGTATCTTTTATAATATCTTTTCTAAATATCAAAAAATATTAGAGTCTAACAGTTAAACTATAATAAAATGAAATGAACTGTAGTACGATTCATAATTCAATGAAAAGCCTATTATTGTGCTGCAAAAATAATTGTCTCCACAAAAAAACGTCACTTATCAGAAAACAAATTTCTTGAAAATTATCCAATTACAAATGATACAATTACAAATATTTATAATCGAATTCAAAACGTAAACAGATATTATTAAACACATTTGGCAACACTAATTTTTCATTTATTCGAATCAAAATATTAAATATATTTTTAAGAAATCTTTATTTCAAAATAAATTCTTTAAATCCTTATGCTTAACTTAATAATTTAACACTTCCTGGTAACACTATGAAATTCGAATGTAGGGGGAAAAAGAATTTTTAACAAAATATTTTCAAAAATTTTACAAAATATTTACTTTTAAAATATAAAATTTTGAAAAATTTTAAATTTAATATTTTTAAGATAATTTTATGCAATAAATATTACATCTATATTAGTTAGTTGGTGGGCCAATGGGAATTTTCTTATATATATATTTAGAATATACATGTCATAAATTGTTATTACTATTATGATTAACACCTGCCAAAACGATTTTAATATAGGACACAAGAGATTACAATATAAAACATGTTCTGTTATCTTTTCTATTTTTATTCCTTTCCTACCTTACCTACGTTTTATGGTATTTCGGGATTGTAACAACAAAATTTATAAATGTTGCATGACTTTAAAAAATGTTGCGGGGTGGAGTGAAAAAGTTTTGTAATTGTAAACCTATAATAAATATTATATAAATATACATTAAGATTCTATTGTCAATGAATATGTAATTTGCACAAACATATATTTATAGATTTTAGAAAATTTTTCAAAAAATACCTAAGATTTCATTTTTAATTTGTGAAAATTTACTGAATATATGTGTATAGGTTTGTCATTAAAATCTAGAAACACTTTTTAAAGGAATTTTTGGGAAAATGTTTCTCATGGGAAAAATTGTTAAATGTCAAAACATAAGAAAATGATTAAAATTAAAACATTACAATTTTTAAATATAATAATATAATTTATATGTTAAGTTTTTGTTTGTAATTGCTTTGAATTGAAATGTTTTTTGTTGTTGTTGTTTTTGATTTCATGTTTTTTGCATAAAATTTAAATAAATTTATATTTTTAACAATTTAGTGTAAATTAATTTTCAAAAAAAAAAATTTTTTTATTTAAAACTCAAAAATTTTATTGCAATAACGTGTTCAAAAAATTTGAAGGTTTCACTAATGTTTTTTTTTAATATTTAAAATATTTTTAAAAGAAGTAATAAATTTATAATAATTTAAAATATAATTTGAAAGTCATTTAGAATTTGTTCAAATTATCATCAATTATACATCAATGTTATTTTATATAGTTTAGTAAATTTTTGTCAAGGTCACATGAACATGGATTCAAACCTCAGGGATAACTAAACTTCTATATTTGATATTAGGTATATAAATTGGTAATAAATTATATTGAAGATGAAATTTTAATCGATAGATTTTAATCGAATAATTTTTAAAACAAAATTTTTGAATTTTATTTATATTTATTAGGGGTGGTATATGTGCCTTCGACGTTGGATCGAATGTACCTTGGACCATTCGGGATATTTCATGTTTTTAAAAAAAACATTAAAGAAAGAAGTTATTTTACTGTTAATTGAAAAAATTTTAAAAAATTTTCAAATTCTACTTAACACTGTATTTTAAATTAAGCAAATGGAATAAAAACCAAAAAGGTTCCGCTGCAACTCTCACTAAAAAATTACAAATTGCACAAAATAAACTCTTGAAACTCGTATTCGATCTGCCTAGGTGGTTTCCGACCAGTAGGCTCATAACAAAGCCACAATTAATACTATTACAGAAAAAATTTCATATTTAACCTAAACTTCAACTCAGAATTAATCAATTCAAATAACCTCTTGATAAGGAATTTATATTAATTAATATTAATAGGTTAGTTTAGTTTTAAGTTATTATTAGGTTAGCTTTAAGTAATTTTGAAAAAAACAACAAGCTTTAAAAAAAGGTTTTTCCATTTTCCTTAAAATAATTTTACCATACATGTAATAATCCTGTTACTTACACAAACATTTTAAATTAGCTGTGGTAAGATTATAACATATCTATATCTAAGTGAAACTATTATAATGAATTGTATTTGAACTTATAGAGCAAAATAAATGAAATGAAATGGAATAAATACTGTTGGTAATAACTTTTTAATACAAAGTTTTTAACATTTATACTACCATGGCGCAAAACTGCTTAACACCTACTGCTTAACATTTAAAAAAAATTTGCGCTTAAACAACATAACGATAGCATATTAATATTTTTAAATAAATATTTTTTACATTTTAATTCAAACTATAATAAACTAATATTCATATAACTCTTTCCATGATTCTTTTCGTAATTTACTTAATATTAAATCAAAAAGGAAATACTTTTAGAAATCTAGCATTAGTTTACTTAGAAGACACAATTTGCATATTAAGGTGTATAGTAGGGAGTTGGTGGAGGTGACGATTATTTTAAATCTTTAATATATAGAAAAAACTTTATTAATTTTAAGATAAACATTATATTTTTAAAATTCTATAGTCTTAAAATTTTAAATTGTTATAATAGAATTAGAGTTTCCGAACATAAATATTTTACGTTTTATTCGAATTATTAATTTACTAATCTTTAAATTAACAACCTTTAGTTTGAACTACTTAAGAATCGAATCAGTTTCAAGTGACAATTATTATTACATATTTTTTTTAAAAAAAAGCGGCAGTTTTTAAAACCTGATTTCATAAATTACCTAAATTCGAGTAATTTATATCAATTTAAAATAAATACATAAAATAATCGGAGATATGGGTAAAAAATTATTTAATAATAAAGGCTTCCGAAAAGTGTTCATTGATTTATTATAATAGTCCTTTGCCTATTTGGCATTTGAACTTCCTATTAAACTATTTTAATATACACTAAAATGGTGTATTAGATATGATATGCACCACTTTAACTACTGAGCTATCGATCTGATTCGAAAAATAATATAGCAATAGTAGTTAACTGGATTTTATTATATTAATTTCACTGTTTTTCAATGTTGTAATTAAGAAATATTCGTTTAACTTTTCTAAATATAATTTATTTAGTATTATATATTAGTATGAAAATAACTCTTAATTAAATAAGAATTAAATAAGTTACAATTCTTGAATACAATTAAGCTTGTTATAAATAAAATCTTTTTTAACACTTGTAAACAACGGGATCAAAACTAAAAATTAAGATCATAATCCAAACATTACTTTGAAATGTAAAGTTTAAAATTCAAAATTTACTCATACTACAAATTATATTATGTAAGATCATTGATTTAATCTCACTTTATCTGACTTTTAAAATAATCTTAAAGAATGTCAAACTAATAATTTTTAAAGTCACGCTTTGTTTTTATAAAATAATAATAAAACAGCAGTTATTAGTTGATTCAAGATCTAAGATAAATAACTGCCTCAACATTATTTACATATCCTGAGTTATAAGTTCTCATCAATTTCCAATTTCAAATCGCTGAACGAGATTAAATTAACTCAGTAATAGCTAGTATAAGCTTATTATGTAAATATATTTTCATAAAAAAGATTACAATCATTAACGCTCTAAACACATAAGTTCTTCTACGCCAAATATTTAAGGCAGAGCATGGTTTGAGCCCATAATTTACATGTATAAAAAAAAATTTGATACAATTTGTGCAAAAAATATATAGTAGTTTTAGAGAATATCTTAAAAAATATCTTAGAGAAAATCTAACGTTAACATATTTCAAGGGACATATTTCAAATTTATCTACTTCTAGGCTCAAAGTTTAGCTCAAAATTGTTAAAGAATTTGAAGAAGAAATTATTGCACAAAAATCTTAAATATAATTTTTTGATAAATGTATATTGCTCCAAAAACCATAAGCTCCAAATCAACAAATTAAGTTTGATTAGTAAAAATATTCACTTATCAAAAAAAGGATTTTTTGATTAGTGGTAACTGATTGATGATGACAAGTGTTGATATCCTGACCTGATCTATTTAAAATATGAGCTAAAAAAATGTCTCCAGTCAATCTCAAATTTTAAAATCTATTTAAAATATGAGATTCACTGGAGAATTACAGAGACTTGAGTACATAATTTAAATAGATTAACTAAGTAAGAAATATTTTATAGAAATATCTTAATCTATATTTCAAAAAACTACTACAAATATTTCACCGAATTTTTAAAAATTTTAAACATTAGTAATTTTTAAAATTAAAAACTTATACATTATAGAAACAAGGCTTAGAAGCAAAGAAGACTTTTCTAGCATACAAAATAAAATAGACGGATTTTTTATTTAACTCCTGTACTTTAAGTTTTTAACTAATACTAATATTTAAATAAAGTATAAATTATTTTAAAATTTATTTCAAAAAAAAAAAAAAATAATTACTTTTAAAATACATAATAGCTATATTAATAATATATCTATTAATTAATATTTATATAAAGATATTATATATTTTTTTTTTTAATTTTATTTAATTTATATATTTTTTAACACTTAGACATTTATTTTTTAAATTAATATATATTTAAGTAAAACACCAATATCTTTTTTAATTCTATAATATATACTTATATTAATAATAAAATAAAATATATATTTATTAATTTTTTTTTAAATCTTTTTTTTATTAATAATTTACGATTATTTTTAATAATAATAGACACCTATATATTTTTAATATATTTTAATATTATTTATTTTTTTTTTAATTATTTTATTTTTTTATATTTTAATATTTTTTAATTTTTTTATTATTTTTTTTTAATATTTAATTAATTATATATATTTTTAACCACATCAATAATTTTAATTAGGAATATTATATTTTTAATTAATTATATATATAAATAGACACTTAATATAATATTTTTTTTAATATTATTATAATATATATTTTATTTATTTTTTTAATTTAATTTTTTTTAAATAATTTTATAATAAATATTTTTTTTTAATTTTAATTGAAACTTTGTTTCAAAATTATTTTTTTTGGAAAATTAAATTTTCATTGACATCATATTGTACAATTTACGTAACAAGGGGGTTTCTGATTTTAACCGTTCAGTTCGTATGTTTGTTTGTTTTTGTTTAGATTATAGAAACGCCATAAAGTATGCAAACATATGCACATTCAATTTTAATTTTAACAATGTTATTTTTTTTTTTTTTATTTAATTTTATTTTTTTTGCTTTTAATTACATCAATTGCAAATATTTGAATAAATTATATATATATATATATATATATTTTTTTTTCTGTTAAATATTATAATTATTTTTTATTTTGTTTTATTTTTTTTTTATATTTTTCGAAGAATTAACACAAGAAAAAAAAGAATAAGAAAATCAGAAAAATAAGGAAAAACCGAATGTAAAGTTAGAGGAAAAAAAAATAATAATAAAATTTAAATCGCGTGCAACAATAATTAAATATAGCGATTTATTTTAAAAAAATTGTTTTTTTTTTTATTTTTTTTATATATATATTTATATATATATAGATATATATATATTGTTTTGTTTATTTTATTTATTTATCCGTTTTATAACCGTTTCACGATTTTTCCGAGTTCGAACAATTTTTCATTGCATTTTTTTGAATTTTTTGTTTTTTTTAAGGACTTTTTCTATTTTTTTTTTGTTTTTTACTAATAATATTTTAGAAAAACATTTGTTTTTTTTCTTTTTTTAATTTTAATTTAAATTTTCAATTTTTATTGTTGTTGTTTTTTTCTAAAAAAATTTATTCACAAACATTTAACGTGTTTACAACCCAAAGGAAGCAACAACACTAACAAAATCATCGTATATAACATATTAAATTGCGATTTTTCATATATGGTAAAAAAAAAAAAAACAACAACAACCAGAAAAAAACTGAAACCAGAAATAACAGTAAAAACAGCAGCAGCACACAACACCAAAAAGAAAAAAAAACAACAGAAACACCAAATTGTTCAACAAAAAACATTCAACAACAAAAAAAAGCAACATTTTTATCTTTTTCATTTGTTTGTTATTTTTTTTTGTGCCCACTTTACTTGTAAGTGTGCAATAATAAGACCTTTTGCCAAAACCAGCCTCAAATACAGGGTCCTTTCAATCAAAATATTATATGTATATACATATACATCATTATATCATATGTACAATAAAGAAATACAAGCTTTTCAGTTTTTTGTAAGTCACAAGTCACAACTATACATTATTCCTAATATATATATATATATATATATATATGTGTATGTATATTTGTAAATGTATTTGTATTTTCTAATGCAATTTTATTTTGGATATCATATGTAAGAAAATTTTATATTATTCACGTGAAACAGGAAGGACGATTAAATGAATTCCGTAGTCCTATATTGTATTTTTATTTGTATTTTGTTGCTTAAACAAAAATTTTTGCAACATCAGTTTAAAAATTGCATAGCAACATAAATATTCTGATATTCTTTATAATAACGAATATATTAGATTATAATCAAGTATCACTTGTTTAAAAAAATTTCTTACAACATTTTATTTCTAACAAATACAGAGACAATTAAAATGTATAACGCAATAAACAAAGGATATAATGTATGACAACATTTTTTATAAATTATCAGCAACAAATTCGTTATTTATCTCATGCAATATTTTTTAAAAAACAACTCTGTAGAAAATATATATTGAATTTTATTTTTGTGTCATTGTATACAAATGAAAATTTGAAAATTTTTTGAAATTTTAAAGGATATTCTTTTGATAAAGGATAATTTACCAAAAAGGATAATAAGAGAATATTGTATATTTCATTTGTTTTATTTGTTTACGATTGCAAGTAGTGGTTATAAACTTTCGCTGTTTCATATATAAAATAATTGCAACATTTTAATATGTGCACACACAGAAAAAAAAGAATAGTTTTTTCAAATAAAAATTAGTTGAAATCACTTAAAGTTACATATTGATTTTTAGCCATATAATGTAATTAGTTGGTTCATTTAATCTTAATTCAATGATTACATGCAAAATTTTATTCTTTATTTCATTTAAACATTAAATGGTACAAGATTTATATTAGTTATGATTTCAAATCTTTTCAAATGTAGAATAGTCAATTTTATCTAAAAATTTTACTTGGTTTAGAAAAACATTAAGTGAATCAGATAATATATTATGTGTTGTCCAGATAAAAGAATAGTCCTTCTATAAAAAGATTAGTCAAACTCATCTAAAACATTTTAAAGTTTTCATTAAAGCATTGAGTGAAGAAAATATTATATTAGATGCTGTTAAGAGAGGAGAATGGTTCTTTTATATAAAGATTATTTAAAATGATATAAAATCTTTTGTTGGTTTAATTAAAATATTGTGTAAAACATTTAATATATTAGATGTTGTTAAAAAAGAGAATGGTTCTTTTTATATGAAGATTGTGTAAATTCATCTAAAATCTTTCGTTGGTTTTATCAAAACATTGGATGAAACAGATAATATATTGGATGTTATCGAAAGAGGAGAATGGTGCTTTTATATAAAAATTAGTTTAAATCATAAACAACCTTTCGTTGTTTTCATTAAAACATTGGATAGAACAGAAAATATATAGGATGTTGTCAAAAAAGAGAATGGTTCCTTCTATATGAAGATTTGGTAAATTCATGTAAAATCTTTCGTTGTTTTCATTAAAACTTTGGATGAAACAGATAATATATATTGGTTGTTATCAAGAGAGGGAAATTGTTGATTTAATATGAAGATTTATCAAAATTATCTACAATCTTTCTTCGCTTTCATTAAAATATTAACAAAAATATTAGTTTAGAACACTATTTTATTTTACTTAATTTAATATTCTTTATATACATTAATTTACATAATAAATAGTAAAATTTAAAGATTTTTTAGAAACATATATTAAAAAAAAAATTAAAAAATTTCTTTAAATAATATATTAGTTAAATAATTATAATTTTTTTCTTTGAATTTCATTTTAAATTGTATTTATTTTGAGTATTCTTTATATACATTAATTTATATAATACATAGTAAGATTTAAACATTTTTAAAACCATGACTGGTTCATTAAAAAAATATAAAAGTATAAAATCCTTAGAAGTATATCCATTGACCAATTATAATGTATTTGCTTTTGAGAACTGTCACAATTTGGCTAGTTTGAACTTGGATTATAAGTTAAAATTTTTATTAAATAAAATTATTAAAACTCTATTTAAAACTAAATTAAAACTTAGAAGTACGATTTGAAATTAAACATTTAAATATAAATTTAAAATCCAAACATTTTTATTATAATTTAAATTTAGTATAAAATAAGTTTAGAAAAATAAATTTAATAAATTTACATTAACAAAAACGGCTAAACCATGTTGACCATCCGCAATAGTTGGCTTCCATACGGTTGAATTTGTTTTTATAATTGTTGGAACCAGTACGGAACATAACAGAATAACGTAAAAGTAGTTTCTGGATTCTGAATTTAAATTTTCGTTTTGTAATTCAAGTAAAATTTGTTTACTTCCCTTATCCTTTATCAAATTTTTGTATATAGAATGTATTTTAATTTTGAAATTTTCCCATTTTGAGTACAAAATTGCACTTTTACTTGGATATTTAGTTTCAAAATCTAATTCAATCTAAATCAAAATTAGATAAAAGTAAATTAATATATTTCAGTTCTTTAATAGAATCAATATAATTTACCAGTTGTGAACCAATTCTTTGTTTTAAAATAGGCCAATTTAGAAATAGGTCTATATTTTTTTTGCATCTTGTTGTCTGACATGAAATGTATTTTTCCATTTGGCAATTACTAAATCATCTGGTTTGTTATTAAATTTTAGCCATTCAATATCATTTAATATTTGTTCATCTACTTCTTGACATAAATTGCCTAAAAAAAGTTTTGTTGAAAAAGAAATGTTGTAAATATCAATTATAAAAAATTGTTGTAAAAAAATAAATATAATTTAGAATACCTGTATCTTCCAAACAAATTTTTTTAGATCCTTCTGCTGTTGTTTTTTTTAAATTGTAACGGCTTTTTACTAGACCCGATAGCTGATATTTTTTATTCAAAGTATAATATTTTTGAACTAAAATACCTCTTACTGTGGAATCTCCAATATATAAATCCTAAAAAAAGAGAAAAGATTAATATTAAAACCATTTAACGATTTTTAGCAAACAAAGTACAAACCTTATTTTCTTTTTCAAAAATTTTTGTTATTTCTGTTGTTATTTTATAGTGATCTGTTTGCGTTGGAAAATAGTTTTGATTGAGCCAATTTTGACAAATTATTTGTGTTAATCGGTTTCGGTCAGTTTTATTTAAAACTTTTTTCTGTAACAAATCTTTTCCAATTAATGATTTTTCTAAGATTTGTTTTAGGTCCTAAAATTATTTAAGACATATAAGAAAATGGAACCATAAACAAAATTATTTATAAAATATTACAAAATTATTTGAAGTAACAGGACTAAATAAACTGTCGACTTTCACTTTTGAAGGACCATCATGCTATTTCTTCACCGGATAAAGAAGTATCTAGCCAGGTTTTTATGGAACTAATTGACAATGTTTCGACTAGTGGAGTCGTGTAACCCTAAAAATAGAATTATAAATTAAAATGACTTACTTATATGTATATTTAAAAAAGAAAAATTATAATCAGTTAAACTTAATTTTTATTATTTATTATTTACCTATCTACTTAAAATTTCAGTGATTTTTCAAAAATTACATTTTTACGTATGTCAATCTTTCGATCATCATCAGAGTAAGAAAGATATTAAATATAGTTTACATATATTTGATATATATATATATATTTTTACTGTGGAGATGATGGAAAGATTTAATTTCGAATAAGTATAATTTTTGCAAAATTACTGAAACAATAATAAATGATAAAACAAAATTTTAATCGGTTATAATCTTTCTTTTTCTTTCAGAAATGTACATATAAGGTTTAAAAAAAGTTCCGAAGATATTAGATTAGATATAGATAATTAGATATACGTATTGAATATAACAACTCCAAAAATTTTATAGATAAAATTAATAAATTAATTGAGATAAGTGTTGCAATAATTTACCTGCTCGGACTTCCACTGAAAATATTTTCTTCGAAATATGCAACGGAGAGCTAATTTAAAAATAAATAAATATAGATTAGATATAATAGGTAAAAATGTATTGCAAATAATCGTGCATAGAAATTCATAGAAATATTATTTTCATATACGAAATAAAATAAGTTTTAATGTACTCAAATCATTGAATTGTTGCAGAAATTCAATTAAACATTTACTGAATTTATTAAATGTGCTAATGTTATTAAATGTTTTAAATTATTTGAAAATTAAAAATATTGTATACATACCTATTTCAAATGGAATCTGCTGGAAAATAAAAATGTTTATAAATACTTCTTTATAAAATGCACTTGTTTAAAAGTTAATTTTAAATGGAATTTTCACTTGTTATTATAATTAGTTCACAATAAAATAATCGAATTTTCACTAATTTTTAAGTTCTTATAAACTTTTTTAAAATCTTATAAGAATTTTAAATTTAATAAGAATTAGACAAAAATAATATGTACCACGTTACGTTTGCACTACGAATGAGACGCTACTGTTTGACTTGTAAATGTAATGTAATGTAATTTACATTTGCATCCCTACCCTATACGTAATCATGCATAGAAATTCATAAAAATATTATTTTCATTTACAGATTAGTCAAAACAGTAAATGTTATTTGTTTGATTCTGCTATTCTCGTAATAATTTTTAACACTTACACTTAAATATAATGCCGAAATACATACATTGCTAATTTTAATATACATAATTTAAATTCTAACGTTTATTTAATGCCGCACACATAGATAAATATGTATTTGACATAATCGTGCATAGAAATTCCTAGAAATATTATTCTCATTTACAGATTAGGCAAAACTATAAATGTCATTTGTTTGATTCTACTATTTTTGTATAAATTTTACCAAATTTGATTAATCGAAATTAAACAATGTTTCGATAAATCAATGAATAGTTTGCTAATTATAAATTCATTAAATATTTTATTGTTTTAACTAATTAAATTTTTGGAAATTAACTAATCCTTAATTGATTTTTTTTATAGACTAACAAAATCATTCGATTTTAAATCATTCAATTTACTTTAGTAAAATCATTCAATTTTCATTTTTTTTATTTATTTAATAATTAGTTACAACATTAAATACATTAAATAAAATCATTTAATTCATTGTCATCTAATTTTAATCAAATGATTTTTCTAATCAATTTCTTTCTGTGCATGTAACTTATATTCTCTCAATTTTTTTTTTAAGTATAGTTGAAAAGGACGAATATAGAATATAAAAAAAAACATAAAATGTACTGCTTGTTTTACTTTTAAAAGTTTAACAATAACATTTTCCCCTTATTTTTTTAAAAAATTATTTTAAACTTAAGTCTAAAAATTTGTACCGAAGTCTTTTTCAACATTTTTAAATTAAAAAATTTTTTTCCCTTTTTTTTTTTTTTTTTAATTCTTTGAAAGTATTGGTAATGTTTTAAAAAATAAGAAAATCAGAGAGTTTAAAAATTGAGAGTATTATACTAGCTATATAGGATGAAACAGGAAGGACTATAGTCAATATGTTTCTCTTTTTTTCACATTATTTTAAATTGAATTGTGGGATGGGATTTAAAAATTAAAAATTGAGAAATTTTTTTTATTTAAAAGTTTGAAGTTTTTTATTTTTGTAGGTGTAAATGTTTTTTTATTTTTTTTTTTTTGCATAATATCATTCAAGGACCTCTCATAGATAAAGAGTATTAATTTTAAGGAATTTGAAATTTTGTTTTATTTTGTATTTAAAAAACGCACATTTTTGCAAAAAAATAAATAGAAAAACACAGGAGCTCATTTCTATATTGGAAATTCTTATATTGTTAAATAATATTATTGACATTTTAATTTGTTTATATGTATTTGTAAAATATGTTTTATTATTTAATTTTAAAATATTATTGCAACATGTTGCAATTTTAAAATAATAATAAAATAGTAAGAAATTATGTAAGAATTAGGTATTATTTTTGATATTTTGAAAATTGTATATGCATATAAACGTAAATAATATTTAAAAATCAGAGCATTTAAAGGATTAACAATGTTAAAGGATTTGAAACTTGAATTTAAGTAAAATTTTAATTTGGAAAGAATAAATAATTTTAAACATGTATTTTAAATTTTTAAAGAGTTCCTTTATTTTAAATTAATAAATTAAAGCTATTTAAATTTTGAAAAAGTTGTGATTTTTGAATTTTTAATAAATATTATCATATATTAGATATATTGTAGCACACTTAGTAATAGAAATATATTGCTATTTTCATTGTTTGATTTTGACTTTAATTCCCTTTATATCCATTTAAAAATAAATTGGAATATATTTTGAATCTAATTTAAGATTCCTCAAATTGGTTAATACAGAAATCCGAAAAATTATTTCTAATATAATTAATATAATATATTTTATAAAATTAATATTAAATTAAAATATATTATTAATTAATATATATATTTTAATTTGATATTGTAAGTTTTTGTAAATTTTTCCCTCTTCCAAAACTTTCGTTACCTTAATGTCCATTTCCTTCCTTTAAAATTAATTCAATAACCAATTTCTTAAAACTATTATTCAAAACCGCTTGCAACCTAACTTTCGGAATATTTTATTCCATAAATTCTAATTTATGTATTAAAAGTGAGTTGGAGTCGTAATCCCAATCCCAATCCCATTTTTACAAAATTGCATTAAAAAAAAACTTTGTTTAGAAAATTTTGTTTTTTAAAAATATTTTCTAGAAAATCGCGTTTTTAAAAAAAATCATTTAAGAAAATCTTCTTTTTTTTATATTCTGGAAAAAAAAAATATAATTCTGATTTTGTATCCAACTCTAAAATCCTTAAAAACAAGATTTAAAACAAGATTAATTCCTTAATGTGAGATTTTTAAAACAGGATTTTCTAAACCGAAATCATGTGATGCTCCAATTAAAAATATATTTAGAAGATAGTAGTTAGTATCAAAAGTTCTTTTAAATAAATAATTTAAGATTTTATTCCTTGATTTTAATTAGTAAGTGCTGAAACGGACAAAGTTTCAAGAATTTTTAAACTAATTAATCTTTACTATTTAAATGAATATCTTAATAACTGATATGATTACTAATAAATGGATTTTAGTTAGAATAACTTAAAATTGTGTAGACTTTTAAGTAACTCAAACTACATATTTAGAAACAAATCAAATGCTAATTTGACAACAATCTAGTATAAAATATGTTTAAGCTGTAAATAAAGTTCTTTAAAATAAAAATAACATTTATATTATATTTCAAAATATCTATATATATATTTTTTAATTCTATATGCAATGCATTTTAATATTTTATAATATTAATATTAAATAATTATATTTTAAAATTTATATTTTTCAATTCGTCCTCAGAAAAGAGCTTTTCAAAACTTTCTTCAAAATAAACTTATTTTTTTTACATGTATTTAATAATATATAAAAACTTATTTACTTACCTGTTGTTTTTAATTTAAATATTACTTAAAAAAATAAATAAAAATCTTTAACTAAATTAATATAAATAATATAAGTATAAATAAAAAACAAAAAAAGAATTATATATGATTAAAATATCAACAAAAGCAACAAATATACTAATAATAAGTAAGTACTAGTAGATATTTATTTAAATCCTTCCCTACATAATAATAGTGTATATATAAAAAATTATAGTATATATATTATCTATCTTATACTATATCTACATTTAAATATAAATAATATATATATATTTTTTTTAAATAATTTATTTATATTTTATATGTATATACATATATAGGACAAAAAAAAAGGACGGATCAAATTCATTTTTTTTTTTCAAAGTTTTTTATATATTATAAAATATATAATATATAAAAATGTATCTACAGTATATTCTAGAGCGCAAACATATTTACTACTGTTCTTGAAACAACAAAATCATTTCTTTTTATACCAATAAAATTCATTGGTTCTGGGAGGTGAAATAAAAATTTATAACATTTAAACTATATTATACACTTGTTGTATAATATTTAGTTTAAAAAAAAAAAATAAAAATAAAAAACATTTTTTAACAAAATTTCCGGACATGCGCCCCAATACAATTTAAAAAAAAAACATACGGAGCAACAACAACAATAAAAGAAATGACAATACCAGGAAGAAGAAAATAAAAAACAACAACAAAAAAAAAACGTAAACATTAAATTAACAAATAACAGTAAATTCCTGACATGTGCTCAACAAATAACAAAAAAACAAAAAAACAAAAACAAAAAAAGGACGACAATTTTATAAACAATAACAAAAACGCACATGGACTTTTTCTAATAATTTGGAAATATTGGAAAATGTGTAACAAGTAAAATTTTTTCATTCCAATTGGAATGAAATTTTATTGTATGGAATAATACAAAAATTTTGTACTAGATTTGAAGAAAAAGAGGATGGAACTATTACAAAATTTGGAATTATTATTATTGGAAAATTTGGAATATTATTTTTAGAATTCTGGAAAATATTCTTTTAAATGTTTAGAGGAAAAATATAATTATAATAATAATGTTCAAGGACGTTGGATGTTTATAACATGTTTGAAGTAATTTTTTTTTAATTAGATATTTTATTAGAATTTTGATTATAATAATTTTAAATTAAAAAATAAATATAATTAGAATTAATATTTTATTAATATTTGAAAAATGAGTTATTAAATTTATTATATAACTTCATTTTTAATTTATTGCATTTATGGAAATTAAATAAAAATTATAATTAATGTAAAAACAACAAAAGATTTATTTAAAATTTTTATATTTATTTTTTTTTTAAATAACACTTTAGTAATGGTTAAGGTTATATAAAGAGTTTCTTAGCATATTAATTTGATTCAGATTTATCAAATGTTTTTTTTAGACTTGTTATTTGTTTTTTGAAATCATAATACACAAGAGTTGGCAACACCAACAAAAATTCAAAAAACTAAATGACAATTAATATCAAGATGTATATTTAATAAGGGCATTTGGCTATCAACAATAGTATCCTTAACTCTACAAAATAGATAGAATTTGAGTAACAAATGGTATTTCATAATTATTAGAATAAAGTTATGCTTTCGAAAATAAATTATTAAAATAATCAAAGTATAAAAATTTGTCTTAACTAACTTGGTATTGCAAAGTATTTAAAAAGATAGTATATGTGCTAGAAGAGATATAAACCAAAAATGCCTAAAAAAATTGTAGAATTGCACAGGTGTCTTACTAGTTGTTGCACAATATAGAAAAATTTGTAATTTATTCTTTGTTTTTTAATATTTTTCACCTCCTTTAAGGTGTTTGGCCTCCATTTAAACTAGGTTTCGTTATATTTGCAAAGCCGTTGTTTACTATAATTAATTTTATCGCGCCAGGCAAGTCGAGCTCTCATGCTTATCTAGTAATCATTGTAATCAGTAATCAATCACCCACTGTTATCCCATATGAACATATTTTTCTGACTTGTAATTAAAATTAAATAAAATTTTGCTATTGTCAAATTTTTGTGTAACAAACGTGGACAATATAAACTGTGATTCTTATGTTACACATTTTTTTTTTTAAATCATGCGAGCTTATGATTTCAATTTTTATTTTAAATTGTATTTGGTGAAACAAAAATTTTAAGAAAATTTACATATTTCCAAAAATTACTTGCAAATTGTGAATTTGAATTGTTACTTTGGTAACCTTTACTGATAATTTCACTGCAAAGTACAAATACATCTAATTATGCAGTCTAGATTTAAATGAAAATTATTAAGCATTAGTAAGTAAGCATTTGGCTTACTAGCCGTGGGCGTTCAGGTTCAATTCTCTTACGGATCATGAATTTTTAAATGAATTGTTGAAAAATAACTTTTTTCTCCAAATCCCCATGGTGACCAAATATATATGTATATTGTATATTTATGTATATTTTATATATTTGTATATTTATAAAATATAAAATGTAAGGGACTGTTTATAAAAAAATATTGAGCGTTCCATTGAATCCAGTACAAACACTAAAGAAGTCTGTATGTCTTGGACGATATACTTGTTACAATTAAATATTAATGTAAATATAGATTAATAACTATTTAATATAATATTAAAGTAAAAAGTATTGATAAATTGATACATATAGTTCTAATTTCAGGAAACACTGATTGTTATCCGTATCTTAGAAATAAATAATAATCATAAGTCTTTAATTAAATAAGGTTCTATTTTCAAGAAATATGTGTGATAGAACGTAAAATCTTAAAAATCAAATAAAAAATTGTAAATAACTATATATAAAAATATTTAAAAACTGTTGCTTTTTTAACGAAGTTATTTCGTAATACCATATAAATACTTGTAAACTGACCTTATCTGATTCCTAAAAAAAAATAAACTTAATTACACATACTTATAATGAAAATGTTTAATTTCATTGTACGATACATAATTCAAATGAAATAAACATTAATTACTGAAACATTGGTAACATCATCAAACTAATTTTTTTTTTTTAATTTAGTAAGTACTTATTTTTAGATCTAATTCATTTTCTCTAGATTTTTTTAAAATAATGCAAATATTTACTGCTAATTAAACAGAACAATAGAATTCACAACTAACTGATGGGATGGGGGAGGAGTTTGTTTTTATAAAATATAGTTTGATTTTAAATGGTTACAGTACAGTGTCTGTTATACCATCACAATAATATTATGTCAAAAGTAGGTGATTTGACAATTGCGTGTCATGATGACACAATTTTTTAATCTTATTTTACACCCACCAAAAAACTTTTTGTTAAAAAAAGAAATGCATTCCAAAAATTAGGATTCGTTTGTAACATGCGTTTAAACTCAATTTTAAAAATGTTATTGTTTCAAGTGAAAGTCTAAAAGAAAAATTAAATAATTAAAAACTTAATTTTTAGGACTATTGAAGTTTTTTAGCACAAAGCTGTATTTAAGTCTGGCAACAGTATTAGTATTCATCGAATTAACATTTCATTTTAATACAGGGATAAACACACACGCACTGCGTTTAGTGAGATCTGTTTGATAAGGAATCGAAAATCTAGACCTAATTGACTTCCTAAGGGAAGAGAAAACCTTCAAAAGGCACCTGAAGAACTATACCCGCTGGTAGTGTAAGATTCTTAAAAAACCTTCCTCAGCCAGAATATTGAGATAAGCAACCAACCTGCTTTCGTAGTCTATCTAAAACGTTGAGACATAATGTCTATTAATGGTTGGGTGGAAAACCCAGGAGGAATATGTTGACTTCACTCTGCACTCTTTTTCTAAATCATAACACTGGGTAACGCATTCCACAATTTAGAAAGAAGAAGAGTTCCTATATTTCAGAGATCTAGTTTAAAAACAGTTTACAGTATACATATGTGATTGCGTTGTTAAGTAATACACACCACGCTAAGTCGATGGGGTTGGTATATTTTTAATTTCTTCAGAAATATTACCTGTTAGATATTTATGGAGCAGAGAAGCAGCTCCTACATTTCGACTGTGACTTAAACACATTCAATCTTTTGTGATATCAATTTCATTAAGGATATACGGTCAGCTCATTTTTGTTGTATCTTATCCATATATTGAAGAGCGATTATGGGGACACCAAAACTATAAGAGAGTTATATTCAAGTCTTGGTCGAATAAAGGTTTTAAATATTTGAAGACTTAAAAACCCCAGGCATTTCGCGGGATCTTTTGCGAACGAAAATATATGGTCGTTTTAAGAGAGTTTTTCATTGATTTCAATGTCGAGAATTTTTAATGATTCAGAGTTTTAAAAGTTCACTAAGATAAGGAGTTTGGAATTGAAACTAGGAATTTTAAAAAAACTTCATTCAAGTCAAATAGTATCGAATATCACTGCAGTTCTTATTTACCAAAAGTTACGTTACTTTTAAAATTAAAAGATTCCCTCCATTTACCTTATTTTTAGAATCAGAATCTTAATGTTAATTGGATCAAAGAACTCATCCCATTTTATATAAAAAATATATATATATTTTTTTTTACTATTTTATATTCAAATGAATTCGTAAATTTTATATTTTGCGTGAGCGTATAAATGAACACGTGTATTCAAAATAAATTCAAAATAAATTTTCATTGCACGCAATTTCAAAAAAAAAAAAAACAGAAAAAGTGAGAACTTGGAAGGCATTGTGGGAAAATAAATTCTATAGAAAAATATATTTAACAAAACTTTTTACGTATCGGAATCACTAATTACTTATGAAGGCGTTTAAAAGCATTTATTATTAATTTTTTTTTTTTTGTTTTGTATATCTTAAAGGTAAGTGTGAAACCGACTTATGAAGATAAGTGTGATTGATTTCAAACTACATTTAATTAAATTTCAAGTAAATTTCAAATTATAATTTTTTAAGATTAGGGTAACCAGTTTAACATAAAATATATATTTTAAGTATCCTATATTATATTATAAAGTTTTGATAAGAAATATTTTAAAATAATATGTGTTACATAAGTTGTCCCTACCATTGTATAGGTTATAACGTGACACCCACTTTTAAATATTTTTATTTTTTAGAAAAATGTTTAAGAATGCATGGAAAAGTGTTATAATCTACAATTGTAGTGACAATTTAATCCTTGTATATACAAATACAAAAGGTGATTTGAATCTACTATTCAATACTAAACTTGATTGCTAAATCTTTCTTTTCCTTTTGTTGTTATATTTTATGAGAGTGTATAGTTCCCCCTACTGTAGTGGGTTCGAGAAGCTGCCATACAAATTCTTATTTTGTATGAGCATTACTCTACACTTAATGAAGTTGGGTGTCGGCAAAATTTGGTTGATCTGCTGCAGTGGGTAGTTGCCATAAAAATTCATATTTCACATGAGCATTACTTTATACATAATAGAGCTGATTGTTTTTCCCCTTAATTTCAAAATTTTACCAAAGGTAATTAATCGGATGATATAATGTTTATATTACGGTCATACGGGTATCCCAGAGATAACGGAGTTTACGTTACTACACTCTCCCTCGTTTTTTTCAAGATTTTAAATTATAGGTACATTTAGTCGCCTAGGAGATTTTGTAAAGAAATATTATTTTTTAATATTTTTTTCAATTAAAATTTATGAAGCTTCGATTATAGCTATAAACCGAATTAAATTTTACCCTTTTTAAGCTAATTTTGTTATTTTGTTAGTTTTATTTTTCGTTTCACTTATTTTAAATGAAAAATAGTTTCCATTTTATTTTAAAAAAAAAATTTAATTAATCGGAGAATGCATTATTACAATGAATACAATCAATTCAATGAATAACAACTGCTCCAGAATGAACCTATGACGGTGATTTCTCTGTGATTCCAAAGGGTTTGTCTGAAAAATATTTCATGGATCAGAAGTTCCATTTCCATAATTATTTAAATAAAAGTTTTTAAATAAACTCTTAAACTGTAAATTTTTAAAATTCCAGCTCATAACATTGTATATATTGTATATATTACATTCATTTTCATGTGTTTTTTTTATATTAAAGGGATTGTGAGTTGAAAGACTTTTTTTAGAAACTATCCTGCGTTAAATGTTCAGTGTAGTCCCATTGAGGAGTCCTACAGACTTAGCAAATGTTTTTTAAATTATTTAATCTTAAAATACTAAGAAAAATTTGGTAAACTAAGAAATATAGTCAAATAGAAAAATGCCAAACGTATATATTTAAAATTGTTTGCTTTTAAGTGGTGTGTGAAATCGAAACTCACATTACCACTCAGTATGGTAATTATTTAACACTTGAAGAATTGTTTAACTTTCCTTTTTCTTTGAAATCCAGTTAGTATTCAGGAAACGTTACAATTACGTTTTAAAAATTGTTAATAAATATATAATTAAAAATTATATATGCAGATTATATATACAAGTATTCAATAAATGCATATATAAACAACTATTAATGTGTGCTTGCATCGCAAACGTTCAAACATTTGATTTCATCATATGGCATTTTAAAAAATCATTTTATCGCTAACGCTTATAGTAAGGGTCTAAAAACTCCTTCACCACGCAAGCAGAACGACCTGGAACCATCATCCTCAAACCAAAATTGTAAAGCCGTCCAATACATTTTCAATGATACTCACATATTAGTTTTAGTATTAAGGGCTTAAAAACTGTCACAGCGCCCAAAAAGGGCGACCTAGAATCGTGGCTAGGAATAACATTTGTTGAGCTCGCCGAGACTTTTTTAATGTTCCTCCACATCAAGATATTTGGGAATAATTAATGAAATCTCATACAACAGTGAGTTGTGTGTGGACTACCTTAAAATCGAGAAGTTTAAAAGGCAGATTTATCTGAATGGTTACACGTTAAACTCTATCAAATGTCTCTTACCGCAAATCTCTAACACATCTAGAAGTGCTTCATCTTTTTGATACGAAGTCAGTGAGCAAGTGGTTTCATGCACGTAGCTTTATATATTTATATATATATATATTATATATAATATGAAATGAAAACGACAGTTTCATATCATCATGAAAATTTAATAAAATATTATTTTAATTTTTTATTATTATTTTTTTTAGTCTCATTTTCTATTGTACCCCACCTCTAGCTGTCTCTTATTCACCTTTTCATTTATTTGTTCTTTGTTACTTTCATTCAATTAAACTAGAATACGAGAATTCTTTATATATATATATTTAATATATTTAATATATGAATATATATATACACATATTTACTTCGAGAAAAAAAAGCCAAATAAAAAAAAAATAAAAAAAAAAAATTAATAATATATTTTTATCTAGGATAATATCTAAAAGTTTATTTGGCAGACATGTGAAAATTAGCATATCCTTAACTGAATAATAAAATTAGATTTTTTTTTTTTTGTTGTTGTTTAGTTGTTGTTATTGTTGTAGTTGTGATTGTTGTATCAACAAAAAAGAATATGTAAAAAAATTAAATTATATGTTATTTATGATTCTCATTACAATGTTGCATGCATTTAATGACAATTTTAATGATTTGTAAGATGGTCTTTTTTTATTTTGCTTTTTTTTTTAAATTATATGGTAATATAGAAAGAGATAAAAAACCATATTCTATTTTTTTTTACTATTGTCCTTTTTCATTATTTAAATTTTTATTATTTCATGTATGTATGTACATATAGGTATGAATGTAAGTAGTTAATTTTTAAATTTAAAAATAAAATGAAAATAATTGAGTTAAATTTAAAACAGTTATTTAAAGATTAATATGAAGTGTCAAGTGTCAAGTAATATGTAAAATAATAATTTAATAATTAATTTACCGTTTTTTAGCACATTTTCAAAAAATTTTGTAAAAATGTGCCTATATAGCTTCACTCTGTCCGTCCGTCCGTCCCTTTTTACCTACGGCTGACTAAAAAATATCAGAAATGGGTAGGTATTGCAATAAAAAAAATGCAGACCCATCATAAGTTTGCCAAGCAAAAATTTGCGAACCTTCCCCATTGAAGGGCTACTAGGTCTTCAAAATTAAAACTTTTATGTTCTTATAAAACAGTAACTTTCAGTGTAAGTTTTTCCAAAATTAAACGTTAACAATGAAGCTCCAACATTATATTTTGCACTTATTAACAGGTTTTCTTGAGTGCATTGGGGTTATATTCTAAGTATTTCACTATTAGTCATATAATTAATTATTAATGAAATAACAAAATTATAATATTATCATAATATATATTTTTATAAAAATAAATGATAAAATACTCAGTAAGAAACCGTATATAATTTTGAAAATGTGCTTTTTAAAAACCCTTGGTTTTTTCCCCTCACTTTTTTTTTTTTTAAATCAATTAAATTATAATATTTCTGTCCTCAAGATAAATAAGTCTGTATTTGATAGATATATAATCAGATTAATTATGTTGTTAAATCAATTTAAAAGTAATGTGTTGGTACAGTGTACTGCAAACAGTGACGACCAAATGTGACACGATAGGGTGGAGAATTCTATTTCCATTATATTTGTTAATACCATAACTGGCTACCTTGCAAGTCTTCAAATATATGATGCCTTCAGTAATATTCATATATAAATTTACTGAAATAATTGAATTCTATAATATTCGCAAGTATGAATTCATAGAAATGAATTCAATGAAATTGGATTGATAATATGCTGCAACAAAGAAGGATGCAGTCGAAACTAGGTATTTAAATACTAAATAAATTTAATACTGTTAATACTTAATGCTGATAATTTTCTCGTTTTGTTTTATGAAAATATATATTTCGGAGAGAGATAATTTAAATGATTTCTACTAGAGAGATTTTATCGAAATTATTTTTAGATTAGATTACCTCAAGCTCTAGCCAACCCTATTAATCATTTATTAAAACAAAATGCAATCACTTTTTTTCGCAATGGAAGATAAGCCGAAATGTATGCGATGCATCTAACTTACATTTATAATGCCCCTTTAACGTTATTTCGAAAGATTTTTACAACGTATTTTTTTTGGGTATATGACCATTTACTGATCTACAAAAAACCCGAATAAAAGAATCCCGAAAGATTTAAAATCTTGAAAAAAAAAATCCCGAAAATATCAAAATCCCGAATGACTTCAAATCTAAAAAAAAAAAAAAATTCGCCGGAAATATGAAAATCCCGAATTATGAAACCTTATTCAGGTTGGGAATGAAATTTCTAAAAATACTTCCGCTTAAATACACATACATATTTAGTAAAAGGCAAATATAAATATTTTGAAAAAAGCAGCATTCCTGAATTTGTATCCAACTCTGAAACTCTTCCTAAATTGTTTTTTATAAATAATAACAACAAAAAATTTAAAATTAAACATCCCCCCCCTCCAAGCCTCCGCTAATCAAGTAATTGGAACCCTGATTTTGTATCCACCTCTGAAATCCATCTTAACTTTTTTAATAATACGTTAACAACAAAAAATTTTATATAATGTGGGCTGATTTTTGGTTTTCAGGATTTTTGTTTTCAGTATTTTGTTTTCGGGATTTTAGAGCATTCGGTATTTTTTTTTTACAGAATTAAAGTTTGGAATTTTTTTTTTCAGTAAAGTTTCATGCATCCATTTTTTTTTTTTTTAATTAACAAACTCCAATTTGTTTTATTTTTTCTTAAACATCCTGTAACGAACCAGTGAAATATTTTCTGGCATTAAGCACATGTTTTGAAAAGGAAATGGTTTAATGAAGTGCTTTAATTTAAAATGTTTTAGTAGCCAAATTCGACGATAGTACAGGTGCAATCAATTCTTAAAGTTGCCTTTATATATTTTCGAAGGGCTAACTTATTTTTTAATAAAATTAAATTTGATATTAATCGAAAAATGCACCCAAAGTACATTTCATAACCAAAGGTTAAAATCAAAACTTATTATAGTGTGATGAATACCAATATCTAATGTAAAATATTTTATTTGAAAAACTGCCTTAAGCCAATCCTCCTTGCCTACTGATGAACCCGATAATGCATTTAAAAAAAAAAACAAAATTTCATAAATTTTTACATATTTAATACTTGAATATTTAAAACTAGTATCTGCCTGCACCTCGAAATTCGAGGAAGAATATTAATATGACAATATTTTATCAAAATAATCGGCATTTATATATTTTTACATGATTAAAAATGAATATCTGAAAATTATGAATGAAAATTGGAAAATTTCGGAAAAAGATTTAGAATTGCATGCATATCTATCATTCTTCTTCTTCTTCTATAGCTTTACAGTCCTTGATGAACCTGAGCTTCCGCTATAATTCTCTTCCATACATCCCGATCTTGTGCAACTCTCTTCCAATTTCTTATTCCTAAAATCCTTATGTCATCTTCAACAGCGTCTAGCCATCTTTTTTTTGGTCTCCCTCTACCTCTAGTACCCTGCATTTGGTGGAGAAACACTCTTTTTGTTGTTCTGTTATCCGGCATTCTTATAACATGTCCTATCCATCTTAACCTTTGCGCTTTTATGAATCTTATTATGGTTCTATGTTCAGTCAATTGTTCAAGCTCGAAATTATTTCTTGATCTGTAGGTACCATCTTCGTTTCTAACCGGTCCATATATTTTTCGAAGTATTTTACGCTCAAATATTCCCAGTTGTCTACTATCTGCCGTTTTAAGCGTCCATGTTTCACATCCATATGTTAGAACCGGTCTGATTAACGTTTTGTATAATTTTAGCTTTGTATTTCTCGACAACAGCCTGGATTTCATAAGTCTGGAGTATGTATAGTAACATCTACTTGCAGCTTGTATTTTTTCCCGTATTGCCACAGCGGTGTCTTCACTTTTACTGTATACAACTCCGAGATACTTAAACTGATGAACACCTTCGAACTTATAATCATTAATATTCAAATCTTGCGTTGGCATATGAGATTTGCTTTTTACGAAGTATTTAGTTTTGGGTTCATTTATTATCAGTCCCACTTTTCTAGCATCAGTTTCCAAACGTGTAAATGTTTCTTTTAGCTCTCTTAAATTCTTAGCAATTATTACAATATCATCGGCGAAAGCGCATATTTGTATGGATTTTATAAATATAGTTCCTTGAGGATCTATCTCTTTTACGACATAATGAAGAACTAGGTTAAATAGTAATGTTGATAGAGCATCACCCTGCTTAACTCCCGATTCTATTCTAAAAGATTCAGTGAACACCCCTTGAATTTTGACTCTTGCAGATGTGTTTGTCAGGGTTAGACATGCTAATCTTGTTAACTTTTCTGGAATGCCAAGTCTATTAAGAATACCACTAATTTTAGTTCTGTCTATGCTATCAAAAGCTTTCTGGAAATCTATGAACAGACAGTGTATATCTCTTGCGTATTCATTATATTTCTCAAATATCTGACTCAGAGTAAAGCATTGGTCCATAGTTGATCTGTTTACTCTAAAACCACATTGATAGTCACTAATAATTGTTTCGGTTATAGTGTCAATACGACTATGTAGTATGTTAGAGAATATTTTGTATGCTATATTGAGCAGAGATATTCCACGATAATTATTGCAGTCTTTTTTGTTTCCCTTTTTATGTATTGGGATAATAACACTTTTTTGCCAGGCTTCTGGAATGTTTTCTGTACGCCATATAATTTTTATTAGGTCGTGGTATTTCCTATACAGTTCCCTTCCGCCGTATTTTACCAATTCAGATATTATAGTATCTTCCCCACTTGCTTTTCCATTTTTAAGTTTCTTAATAGCATTGATCACTTCCTCTAGAGTTGGTTCTTGAATTTCATTTTCAACTGAATATATTGGCTCCATTTGGCTTGTATTGCTCCTTACTTGTTCATTATTCAGTAATTCGTCAAAATACTCCTGCCACCTTTCTAGTATTTGTTGTTGTTCGTTGAGTAGATTTCCTTCTTTACTTAAACATGCATTGAGTTTTGGCTCATACGACGATGTCTGTATTTTTACGCTGTTGTAGAATTTCTTAATATGCCTTTCAGCATTATTTTCAATTTCTTCAATTTGCTTATTTAAAGACTGCCTCTTCTTCTTTCTCATTAGTTTATCCGCTTCTTTTCTTTTTTGCTTATATATAATTTCATTTGCTCTTGTGCTTTGTATTAGCAGCTTCTTTCTCGCTTCATTTTTTACTTCTATAATTTCTTTGCATTCTTGATCAAACCACTCATTTCTTCTATTTCCGTTGTTTTTGGGGATAATTTCCGATGCCGTTGTAACTATTGCATTTTGCATATCTTTCCATTTTTCGTTAATATTGCTATTGGCATCTAGAGTAATATTTTCTATTTTGCGTACCAATTCTGCTTGGTATCCGTTTCTTAGGTTTTCATTTGTGATTAGTTTATCTATTTCCCAATTATTGGTTTTTTGTTTCTTTTTTGTATTTACTACAGAAATTCTTTGCCTTATTTTAGCTTTGATGAGATAGTGATCAGAATCACAATTTGCACCTCTACAATTCCTTACATCAATTACGGAAGTGGCATGCCGCTTGTCTACCAAAAGGTGATCAATTTGGTTCGCACCTCTTCTGCCTGGTATTTTCCAAGTTTGTTTGTGAATTTGTTTATGAGGGAATGATACACTACTAACCCACATATTTTGGCTTGCTGCGAAACTGATAATTCTCGATCCATTATCATTTGTAGCATATCTACATATTATAGCATATCTATCATTAAAATATTTTAATTGAAAAACTGCCTTAAGCCAATCCTCCTTGCCTACTGATGAACCATTGCATTTAAAAAAAGAAAAACAATTCATAAATTTTTACATATTTAATATTTGAATCTTAATTTTCTTTACTAATTCTCTAAAAAAAAATTAAAATCAAACTTTTTTCAAATATATTAATAATTAAAAATGTTTTATCCTTTAATTCGCTAAACAAATTACTATAAAATACTGTTTATTATCCTGTTTAGTTTTATCAAGGATTATCCATACTATATTTTTTTTTTAATTATTAGATAAATAGTTAAATATACACATTCCCTTAGTAAAAAAATATTTAATTTTTAATTTTTCAAAATTTCATTATTTTTTATAATACGAATATACAGATATGTAATCATTATTATAATTGCGCGCACACACACACTCACATACATACATTCATTCATTCATAATTAATAATAAATAAATTGAATTTTCTAAAAATTCAAAAAACAAAACACTATAAATTTTATTCCCATTAATTTTTATGGGATAATATTAGGATATCATCCACCACACCATGCCACCACCACCATCATCGCAGTTCATACACACTAGTACAGCTAACAAAAATTACACTAAATATATTTGATTATTAATTAGATTCTTCCAATTAAATGCAATTGTATACGTGTGTGTGTGTATATATATATATAATGTAAATAAACTAATAACTAAATTATAAAACATGTATAAAATCTAAATCATATAATATAATATACAACTTATACCTGAACTATATTTAATTTAATACTAAAAAATAACTGCTACTAAATTTTAAAAACCAATTACTAGACATTAAATGTTGATTTTATCCAACACACAAAATTATGTTGTTGTTGTTATTTTTTTACCCCAATTAAGCCAATTGACAATTTTTTTCAATTTTTTTTTTAAAACAATCATACATACATACTCATATATACAAAATTTTTAAAATAAACTAACGAAAAATTCAACCTCATTATTATGCAATTATAATTTCTAATGATCACGTGGAAATATTCCGATTACAATTATTTGCCACTGTTTTTATGTTGTTTTTTTTTTTTTGTTTTTTAAAAACAACTGACCTGATACAATAGCCAGACATTCGGGTCATATCTAAAAATGTGTTTTGTTTTTTTTTTTTATTTTTTTTTTTTTTTTTTTTTTTTTGTATTTAGAAATGACAACAGCAGAACCACAATATTGAAAAATTATTTTAAATAAACATAACTGTTATTCCTTGAATTATAAATCTATATTTTGTTAACTAGGAAAAACTGTTTATTCTTTTTTTTTTTTTGTTGAAATCATCCTTTAATACACATGATACCGTTATATGGTAAATATTTGCGTAGACTTGGCATATAACAACAATAACAACAACAACAACAGCAGCAAAAATAAAATAATAATATTTTTTCAGATATAGGAGGTGGTAATTGTTATGTATTATTTATCAAATGAAATAAATTAAATGAAAATGTTTTCCATTTAACTTTTTCGTATACTTAAAATAAATAAAATTTGGAAATTTTAAAATAGTTGTCTTATCAATTTATATTAACTTTTTCATTATTCAAAAAACTGACATCCAGTTTATTGAATTGACAGTTATTAGTATGTGCTTGTACCTCGAAATTCGAGGAAGGATAATAATATGATAATATATTGTCAATATAATCGTTATTTATATCTTTCTACATGATTGAAAATTAAATTTTGAAAATTATGAATGAAAATTGGAAAATTTCGGAAAAAGATTTAGAATTGCATGCATTTTTATCATTAAAAAAAAAAAAAATTATGAAAATTGGTTTGTAATTGACTTGGTAATATGTATACTCAATTATTTTGATGTATGCAGAGTAAATATTATGATAATTATTTTTACATGGTTTTGAATCTTTAAGAACTTTGGATAAGTATATAGAACTTAAATCTGCGTCCAGTATAACTAAAATTTGATAGTTGAACATCTGGTATTTAGGGAACAAATATTCATGTGATATAGACTTGGTTTTGTGGAAGTAGTAAATATTAGATTAGATCTACCACATTGAAAAACCGTTCAGCCATGTGAAACCAAGTAGGTGTTATCTAATAACCAAGTGATTGGTTTTTAATAAATATTAACTATATTAATTTTATTGTTTATAATATTTTTATATTTACAGACTTGGGGTTGTTTTTTTAAATTTTAACCCACAAGAACTCTGTGGTAGGGTGACATTTTTACTGAATAAACTTAAAACTGATTCTTGATCAATATAAAGGAATTATTTCTCTAAGGGTGAGTTTATATTGGAGATGCGATAAGTGATAAGAGCATAGCGTAGAAAATTGTTAATCGTTGATCAAAGCAATGTTCCAATATAAACATCTCTATTAATATCATATATATAATTTTCTAAGCTGTGCTCTTATCAATGCTCGTATCACTTATCACAGATCCAATATAAATGCAGTCTAACTTAGATTTAACCGGGGATTCTGCGATATATCTAATTATTATGTCTACAAAAAATTGAATTTTTTCTAAAATCGAAATTTAACAGTTAGATTTTGAAATGTCAGCTCTTGTACCAAATATTATTATTTAATTAAGTTATATTAGCAGATTTTACTATACTGATAAATATCACCTAATCCAGGTTTGAATTCAAGTTTTTTAGCATGAAAGGTTCGTGTCTTAATAAATTACGCATATTTAAGAAATCATTCAATTGTTAGAAGTTTCTGATTTATTTTCAATTAATTTATTAAATGTCTTTATTACGACTCGACAAAAGTTTCAAATCCATTTCCATTTTACTTCATAGCTACCATACTTTGAATACTGTTCCAACATTTAGTAAAAGTTCAGGAAATTAATTTTTAAACAAAAAAACGAACGAATGGTAAAATAAAGTAAAGGGTTGTAATAAAAAATTTATTAGAAAAAAGCGTAAAAATTTTCCTCACTTCACACGTTATTATATGAGTACCGTTTATACACAGAAAAAAACAATCTTAAGTTTTTTTTTTTTTATGAAAATTAATATTCATTAGGAAAATTGAACGCAAGGTAACATTATTTTTACTTTTTTTTACACACACACATACAATTATTCATAAGTTTTTTATTCAACTTATTTGTACACACGCACGAACACAATTCACCCAATCATAACCTAACTTAATAATAATTATTTCTATTAAATAATATTTATTAAACTAAATTTAAATATAGAAAAAGGACGGCTGATGGGCAATTTAAAGGAATATTTAAAAAAAAGAAAAACGTTTTTGATTTTCTAACTGTTTTCATACCCATTTTTTAGCCTCTATGAAGTGTAGAAAATCATATACAAATTTAAATAAATGTAAAATGATTTTGTTTTTTTGTCCGAACTCATCTAAAAAATGGTGGCTATAAACATTTTACAAAATATGCAATTTTAATATTTTTATGATGTCCTTCTATATATATGTGTATGTGAATTTAGTATATAATATCTGTGTTTAGAAAAAAACCCCAGACTTAGTTGGTCAAATATTATTTAAAAAAAAAAAAAACGCAAAAAACATTGAACTGAACCGATTTGATATATTGAAATTGGAAATGGTTTAATTCTCATGATGATGTGTTTATGGTCACTATAAAATTGTTTAAATATACATAATGTAATAATTTTTGCGTTTTGACTTTTTTGTTGCGTTTACAATGTTGAATATGAATTTTAGAAATTTTTTTGTAATTTAAAGGGGATTGTTAATAGAATAATAAAAAACACACTGAGAAAAAATGTACCGTCAAAATTAATATAAATTATTTTTTGTTTTCGTTTCTAAATTAATAAAAGTACCCCCTTATGATATAAATTATATTTTTATTTATCAGACATGATCTGACCAGGTTTACAACCCCAAGAACCGTCGTTTAAAAATCCGACGTCCTAACAAATACGTTATAGGCCAGATATTGGGAATATTATTTTTATAACTCCTTTATTATTTTTCTCGAAATGATTATCAACAGTTATTAATGATTTACTGATCTGACCAGGGTTGCAACCTCGATGACACTTCGTTTAAAAAACCGACGTCTTAACCACTATGCCAGCTGTCGGATCTTTACAATATTATTTTTATAAGCCCTTTATTATAATCACGAAATTATTATCAACAGCTATCAATGATTTTATTTTTAACAAAATAGTTCTACCATTCATCTAATCATCAACAAATATTTTAAAAAACTATATTGCATCGAGGTCCTCAAAATTTTTGTATCAATTCTCTTATACAATGATATTCTTTTTAAATGGTCGATCAATTATGTGCAAGTTTAGATCTTCCATCACTAACATTACTAAATTAAGATCTTCCACCACTGGAAACATTAATTTTTGTCTTTAATAAGAGTTGTAAACCGATAGCTTACGATGACATTACTTATTTCCCTTACTTTTCCTAACTTAGGCACAGAGAACCTTTCTATCTGTAGTAAATCATTCATCGTTAAATGCTTAAATAGATGCACTACTAGTATGCGTACCAGAAAGTTTTGTATAGATTTGCGTTCATTATGTTGGGAATCCCGTGTTAGGCTTCAGACAGACAAACATCGGTGGAGTAATTTTTCTGAACCATTATATATTGGATATACGTAAGTGGCCATTACTAAATGAAAAAATTTTTCTGTGAGCGACAAGTGAGCACAAAATTATATGGCCAATATCTCGCAAAAAAGTAGCTCGCTGTCTGATTGTTCGAGGCCTTCGACAGAGTTTCCATACTAATTTTGACAAAACATATTACTCTTAAAAAATCCTAATTTTCTTATCTATATATATAAAAGCGAAAGTTTGTTTATTTGTTTGTTTGTTTGTTTGTTTGTAACGAATAGACTCCTAAACTGCCCAGCCGATTTTCATGAAAATTTGTATATAGAGGTTTTTCGGTACGGAAAGAAATCGTGGCCTAAAAATTTTGCTCTAACGGACCGCCAAGTTGGGGCTGTGGTGCAAGTATTTAAACTTCTTTGTTCTAAAATGAAAACGGTTTGACCGATTGACTTCAAATTTTGTATACGTGATGCTCTTTGAGAATTGAGTAGACACTATTAACAGTTTTGGAATTTGTTAACCCATGTCGGGCCGACGGGTGGTCAAAAAAAATTTTGGGTCCACATTTTTTCCGATTTTACGAAATTTATATGTGTGAAGCAACTTGAAAATGGAGTTAAGTCTGTTAACAGTTGGTCCTACGATTTTTGAAAAAAAAATTTTTGGAAGTAAATTACGTCAAAATTTGGAAAGTAGTTTGTGCTGCTTTGAATTACAGAAAGTTTCAAAAATTACTAGAATAATCCTAGAAAAATCGTTTTAAAAAGATTGCTTTCATACATTTTAAAATTTACATGTGTAAACCGTGTGTAACTTTTGTGTTAACTTTTTGCAGTAACATCAACTTCAATTAAACCTCCATTGAGAGGCGCAGCAACGCGCACCGGTTATTAGCTAGTTTTAAATAAGATTGACGATTTTTTTCATTTATTCGAAACCAATTTTTCTCTCAGTGTATTTTATTAGATAATAAACACTAAAAATTTTATTAAAATCTAATTTCAGTCCTACTATAAAAATAGAAAACGATTGAATATTTTACCAACGCGATATATAAAAATATAAAAAAACTCTTAAAAATCATTTAATTAGCCACTATAAAATCGTTTTAATACTCAATAAAGTCAACCTATTATTACCTTTCATAAAATAATTTGATATAATAATACATGAATATTTACCCTATAATCTAATTTAATGAATAGAAAAACAAAACAATAAAATAACAAAAGAGAAATTAATTCTAATTGTAGAATATTAGTATATGTATTTAAAATAGAACAAACAATATAATAATGATGAGAATTTATTTAGTCGGCAAAAAATTAAATAAAATTAATTATTTATTATTAAATTTTAGTAGACAATATTTATAAGTATTATTAACTATTATTATTGACACTTTAAAACTAAACTGACATTTATTAAATTAATAAATAAAAATTAAGTGATAACAGTATTTTGATTTTTTAAACAATTACCTGTAAAGTTGTCAGAAATTATTTTAATTGGATTTGTAACTTACCTGTAAATAGAAAAAAAAATATTTATTTAATTAATTTTATTATTTTTAATTAAATTTATTATTAAATAAAATATTAAATGTTTCTAAAATAAATTTAGAAGAACAATAAAAGAATGGAACTTAATCGGAAGAGTCTTTTAGTATCTATCGTATCAGAATATGATTGGCGAAGGAACAAACAGGGCCTCATTTCCTAAATATTGACAGGCGAAAATTTGACAAAGTTGTCAAAATAGTCTGACAATTTTATTTTTAAAAACCTTTAATTAGTCCGGATTTTTGATTAAATTGTAGGGTTTACAATTTTTCGCCTGTAAATTGAGGGATTGTAAATTTTTATGAAATTAGGGCATAGAAGAGAATATGTATTTTATTATTCTTACAGACATGCAATTTAAAGAGATGGATATTGAAAGGGGAAGGTATTGAAGGGGTAGGATTGGTAAGGAAATAAGGAGATGGTTTGTAAAATATATCTTCAAATAGGCATATAAAACTACCGTTTGTGGAGTGCTTTAT
Source organism: Dolichopus griseipennis (assembly GCA_963082915.1). NCBI lineage: Eukaryota > Metazoa > Arthropoda > Insecta > Diptera > Dolichopodidae > Dolichopus > Dolichopus griseipennis. Next base: position 106,262,966 of record OY720442.1, read on the forward strand.
CTGTTCATATTCTTTAGAATAACTACAAGTTGGCTCTTAATTTATACAAGATTATATTTCTTAAAAAAAATGTGACCTCTCAGAAGTATCTTTACAACCCTTAGAAACAAACTTAATAAGAATTTTAATCCGATTCAAAAATTTGTGTTTAAAAATTTCTTCATCCTTGAAACCAAACTGCACATTTATATCACAGGTTGCACCATAAAGTTTGGCTCCTAACTAGTGAGGTTTTAGTATATTAGAGTATTATAAGTAGGAGGGAAAGTGATCTTCAAGACCCTGGTTGTAAATTAGCAATATATTGCACTACTTTCATTCCACTGTACTAATGTGACCCCCGTCAGTCATGTGATACTTGGCTCTGACTAGCTTCAAAGAAAGGAGTCGATATTTTCACTTTCGTTTGCTTATTTGCAGCTCCTAAATGATTCGGACTTTGACTTTATGGATATCTACTGGCCAGTAGCCTGTAAAAGTTGTCACTAACCTAGTGTTATCCATAAGCGATTTGGAAATCAATTGATTTGATCTTCTTTTGTTGTAGGTGGATCACAGCGTTCTAGATTTGTTTAGATTACTCCATATTTGTTGTGATTTTGCTGTATTCATAGAATGAAGCCTTTTTTCATCAATTGGACAACTAACATTCACAAGAGAGTTGGTTTTCAGAGTGACTTCTTTCTTTCCTGGTTAATCTGCCATTTGTCTTCTGTCAGTTGTCTTCGATATGGCTATGCCCCAGCACCAACTCAAAAGTCAAGTTTATCTTTTAACTTATTGAAGCGAACTCTTCCCAACACTACCTCACAAGCTTTAGAATTGGAATGGTCGCATTTATAGCCTCAATAGCAGATTAAATAAAATGTGTGGCTGTCGAAATTTACAACTGCCTAAAGAAAAAACAAGTATAGAAAGTGACTTTTGAGACCTTTAATCTGCAAATAATAGTGAGAAGAAAAATCACACATATTTCAATGTTAACATAACAAGAGAGGAGGAAATCTCTTTGTAAATAACACATTCTTTTTTTACATATATTGATATGAATGCTTCGGTAAGTAAAAAATGCATAAAAATTTATTAAAATTTAAACGATATATATTTAAACCCTTAAAATCCTTTCGATTCCTTTTTTTTCAATATTCATTTCACTTTTCATTAAATTTATATCCAAATTTAAAAAAAAAACACTAAAGTATAAAATACCAAAAATTTGAAAACATTTCCCACACTTTATCAAATTTTTCCTGCTTTTATTTGAAATAAAAAAAAAAATAAAAAAAATATAAGGACTTAATTTTGCAATATTTACTTTTACTAATGCACTTCTGAGTTCTTTATTCGTATTAATACAACAAATTTTTATATAAAAAATAAATATAAATACAACCAACTAATAAACTAAAAACTTTTAATTTCAAAAAAAAAAAAAAGTTTTTTCCATTTTTTATTTTTATTTATTTATTTTTTTTTTTTTTTTTTTACTGAAAATAAAAAAAGATTCTTCTTCTAACAGTTAAAGTCTGATTTTTGTGGGTGAAAATTGTAACACGAAAATTTCGGCTGGCAATACAATATATTTATGTATAAGGGTTGGTACCAAAAGATCGAAAATCAAAATTTCGAAATAACAAAATGTCGAAATATCAAAATCTCGAAAACCGAAATACCGTAACATTATAATCTCCAAAATCAATGAAAATCTCGAAATTTAAAAAAAAAATCGGGTACAAAATATAATCCCGTTTTTTTATACCCGTATGACTATATAGTCAAAGGGTATAATAAATTTGCCATTACGTTTGTGACGCAGAGAAGGAGGGGGGTTAGATATAGACTCAAGTGTATGGATCGGATCAGAATCGAAAACAAAATCGATTTAGCTATGTATGTCCGTCCGTCCGTCCGTCTGTCCGTCCGCACGATAACTCAAAAACTAAAGGAGCTAGGGTCTTGAAATTTTCGCAAATTCGTTTTTTTGCAATAGCCGTCATCGCTATTTAAATCCAGCCATTTTGGTCCATGGGTTGGGGTAGCTGCCATACAACTTCTTTTTTTATATGAGCATTACTCTGTACCTATTACAACTGCGTGTCTGAAATTTTGCAAAAGTAGTTTAGTTTTATGGCCAAAGTTTCTGCAACATTTGGTTGGTCTAGTGGAGTGGGTTCGAGTAGCTGCCATACAACTTCTTATTTTATATGAGCATTACTCTCCACCTAATAAAGCTGGGTGTCTGAATTTTTGCCAACAATTGTTTAGTGTAACGGCCAAAGTTTCTGCAAAATTTGGTTGGTCTGCTGCAGAGGGTTCGAGTAGCTGCCATACAACTTCTTATTTTATATGAGCATTACTCTCCACCTAATGAAGCTGGGTGTCTGAATTTTTGCCAAAAATTGTTTAGTGTAATGGCCAAAGTTTCTGCAAAATTTGGTTGGTCTACGACAGAGGGTTCGAGTAGCTGCAATACAACTCTTTATTTTATATGAGTATTCCACTACACTTAATAAAGCCAGTAATTAACCGGATGATATAATGTATATGTTACGGTCATATGGGTATCCCAGAGTTGACACAGTCTACTCTACTGCACTCTTCCTCCGTCCGTCCGTCTGTCCGTCCGCACGATAACTCAAAAACTAAAGGAGCTAGGGTCTTGAAATTTTCGCTAATTCGTTTTTTTGCAATAGCCGTCATCGCTATTTAAATCCAGCCATTTTGGTCCATGGGTTCGGGTAGCTGCCATATAACTTCTTTTTTTATATGAGCATTACTCTGTACCTATTACAGCTGCGTGTCTGAAATTTTGCAAAAGTAGTTTAGTTTTATGGCCAAAGTTTCTGCAACATTTGGTTGGTCTAGTGGAGTGGGTTCGAGTAGCTGCCATACAACTTCTTATTTTATATGAGCATTACTCTCCACCTAATAAAGCTGGGTGTCTGAATTTTTGACAAAAATTGTTTAGTGTAATGGCCAAAGTTTCTGCAAAATTTGGTTGGTCTACGACAGAGGGTTCGAGTAGCTGCCATACAACTCTTTATTTTATATGAGTATTCCACTACACTTAATAAAGCCAGTAATTAACCGGATGATATAATGTATATGTTACGGTCATACGGGTATCCCAGAGTTGACACAGTCTACTCTACTGCACTCTTCCTCGTTTTTCTTTAAATACCGTTTTTCCTTAATTCATTATAGTTCCGTTATTTTTATTTATTTCAAAATTTCCTTTTAAATCTACTTCTATGCCTTTGGACAAAAAACAAATGGAAAATCCCCCTATTCCAAAATATTTAATTTAAACTATTGTATAATTAATTGTTGAAAAACGTATATGTAAATGATATTTTTGAAAGTTCAAGATTTTAAATTTCAAGATTTTGATATTTCGAATTATTGGCACTTTGATATTTCGAGATTTTGATTTTCGAGATTTTGATACCGACCCTAAGGGATAAGGATATCGACAAAGAACATTATATTTGAAAGACGAAGTAATAAAAGTCCTAAAGTCAAAAATCCCCTAGGGGAATCCCTCAAAAAATAAATCTAAAATGCCGTTGGAGTTATGACTGAAGTCGAGTTATTACACAACCCTCCTCTACTAAGTTTTCAAAGTCGCGGTGACAAAAGCCTGCGAGTCAAAAGACTCCAGGGGATTTATAACTCGGAAAAAAAAACTAAAAGTCTACGGGATATTATGACTCACGATGAGTGGAAAAAAAGTCTATAACAACCTCATTATATTTTAAAACGTACAATGAAAATACAAAAAAAATATTAGGGGACTTTTGAATTCGAAACTTTTGTCACCTTGCCTATATTAAAAACCATCATAAACAAACAAACATATACATATGATAAGGTTCTCAGTGAAAAATAATGAAAATATAAACAATACAATAAAAAGAAAAAAAACGGTACATCATCGGGAAATTGATTACTTACTCCCTGACGAGCTTTCACATGCAATGCACGATTACATTACAAGTTACTATTACCACTACACTATACACTATTGACTATTGTACTTATTAGTGATATCATTAATATCCTTGTTTTTTTTTTCTATTAATGTATCTACAAGATACAACAAATTGTAGATTCAATTGTTACCCGTGGGTAAATATAAAATGACTTTTATTTTCAATTTTTTATTTTATTACAAATTTTTTATTTTCTCGCAGAAAATAAAGGATTTTTTTTCCCCGTTATTTTCGGAAATATAAAAAAAGGATAATACCTGTATGTTTGTATAATAACAAACAGAATATAATATACAATATTATATAAAATTTATATATTTTCTTTTCATTGTATTTTTTTTTTGTATTTTAATTTTTTTCGTGTTTTGGGAATTCGTCCTTATGATCCTTTTTTTTTTTGTTTATTTTTTTTTTGTTTTCTTTTTTTGTTGTTAAACGGAAACTTGATGGAAAAGGCCATTTCTCCAAATGGGAAGGAAATGTTTAAATTTGATGAAGGCATTAAATTGTTTATAAAGGATTATTTAAATAATAATAAAAAATATTAAAACAAAATATAAAATATATATAAATACAAAATATTTAAACATTATATATATATATATTTGTATACGTAACGAAAAGTTCATTGTCATTTTAGATCAACTGTTAAAAGTTAAAGATTAACTTAGATTAATATTAAATTTGAAGCTGACCGTCGATCGCTGCATCCGCCGTGACTTACACTTACTATGTCGATCTCTTGCGTTGCCGCGATAGCAGAAGAAGCAGCTCCCATTCCGTCGATTAATTCTTTTATTTAGTATATCTTTTTGACCTACAGTCATACCGGTATAATTATTATGGTAATATATCCTATTAATTAAGGGCATAGTGACTTACAGATAATGACACATTGTGTCCAAATTGAGTTTGAGCAAAATGCCCCATCAGATTTAGGCATGAAAACCTAAGGGCACTATAGCTTAGAGTTATATTACACCTCCTCGTGCAACTTAAAAAATTTCCGTTGGTTATAATAAAAATATTTACTAGATTCATTTGCAATTCTGAATCCTGTTTTAATAGATTTTCAAATTAGAATTAAAAAAATATATGATCTAAAGACTTTAAGTATTCTGTCATATTATCATCATTAATGACAAGCTTTTTTATTAAAATATGAAGTTTTTAGGAACGATTTTTTAAACTCTAAGGTTATTCCAAACTTGATATATTTAAATTCAATAAGTTAAACACCTAGATGTAGAAACCTTATTCTTTTATTAGATGTAGAAACCTCTAACAATTTAATAATAATAATAAAAAGAAGGGCATGATTAAATTAATTAACTTAATATACCCAAAATTCCAAAGTTTTTTAATTGTTCATAATATAAAATTTATTGATTTGATATCTGTGTCATATATATTCTTTTTTTGTAAATTTCATGATTTAATGCCCTAAGACCTTATATTTAAAATATTAAATCTAATCGATTATAATCAAAATTGTCCTTATTACAAAAGCGATTATATTTTTTTTATAATAATAATAAATTTTTTTGATCATACCTTTTGACTACAAAATAACATACATTTAATTCCTAATAGAATTATCAAATAACTTCATCGGTGAACTAAAAAAATCCTCCAAAAAAATAATAATAAAAAAAAAGTCGGAATATAAAACAAACCAAGTATACAAAATGAGGCTACAATGTCCTTGCATTGAGAATAAAAAAAAAATGAATTTATTTTTATAAAAACGGAAGAAAGGACGTTAAAAGCACCTTAAACATTTATATATTTAAAAAAATTAATTTAATATATACAGGGTGTCTCTAAAATAAAGTTGATAATTTTAGGGGAGGATTTATAGGTTAAACTAATAAAAAATACCATCCAAGATACTATGTACCATTGGTTTGTTTTAACCTGTTGATGAGACAGTCGTTTCGGTCCCTATTAATTAGTTAAAGTGCAGATTTTCCATGCGAAAAGGCCGGGTTCAAACCCCACAATTTAAAGTGGAAAAAATCCCAGGTAAAGTGGCAAAAAACTTATATAAAAAATACATAATTATAAAAATATAAACATATAATTTAATTGAATAGTGTAACTCACAGATATAGAAATACCTTATAACCCAATATAACAAGTAAAGAAACAGTCAGTCGGTGCAACCGACTTAGAAATACCCTACACCTATTTGGTTCAAATTTAAGGACATATCCATAAGTCATTTTAACACCCTAAGAGCTGTTATTAATTTGATCGTAAGACATAGCTAACCAAATTAACTTTATAATACTAAAAACATTTTCTAATTACACTATCTATTAAAAAATATAACAAATTATTACTAATTTATCTATTTAAAAATATTAAAAAACAAACAAACTTGAAATAAATGAAAATATATTTATTCCAATTCAATTACAAAATGAAAAAATTCTAATTATTAAATTTTGTGATAAAAAGATAATCAAAGCATAATATATTTAATAATCCAAATTTTTAAAAATTTCAATTATTTTAAATGGTTAGTTTATATACCTAATAGAAAAGCTTATAAACGCAAAATATACAATTACAAATTTAGACCTTTTCATATAACTCATTTAAATATAAAAATAAATAAAATGTACTGAACCACCACTCCGCTTGATCCCAAATTAGGGGCGCACGCTAGAAATAGTAAATAACACCCTGGGCCAAATTTGAAGCTTCTACATTTGTTTCAAGTTACTATCTTTATTCATTTCGAAAATATGCTTTAAGGTCCTCGGAACTGAGTGGCTGGTCCCCTACCCACTACTCCAATGGGGCCCAAATTTCCAAGACACTTACGAAATAGGAAGGGACACCCTGATACCAAATTTGGAGGTTCTATCTTCATTGGTTTCGGAATTATGCTAGTTTGGCCTAAATTCGATCAAAAATTTCTAAGTTCCGAACCCATTGTCCAATCCTCACCGTACGTAATCACCGCCGTAGTTTCATTACCAATAACCTACAGCACAAATTTCATGAAGATAGCCTCATTAGTTGTTGAGTTATCGTGATTTTTTATATTTGTTCGTTAGCCCTTCGATCGATTAAAAGATCCAGAATCCGAACCTTTGGGATGATTTCGCCCTTATACAGTCCGCGCTGTACTTATAGTGCTAGTTAACCCTTGTGCACAATTTGAACGGTCTATCTTAATTTTAAGTAACTATTTTTAGTAATTTCGGTTATAAGCCTTTAAAACTTGGGAGGTCTGAGAGGGGTACTGAACCACCACTCCAATTGATCCCAAATTAGGGGAATACGCAAGAGATAGTAAAGAACACTCTTGTGACAAATTGGAAGCTTATACATTTTTTCAAGTTGTTATCTTTATTAATTTTAAAGATATGCTTTGGTCTTCGGAAATGTGTGGCTGGTCCCCGACCCACTACTCTGATGGGGCCCGAATCTCCAAGACACTTTGGAAATAGGAAGGGGCGCCCTGATACTAAATTTGGAGGTTCTATCTTCATTGGTTTCGGAATTATGCTCGTTTGGCCTAAATTCGATCAAAAAGTTCTAGGTTCCGAACCCATGGTCCAATCCCGACCTTACGCAACATCCGAAATAGTTTCATTACTAGTAACCTACAGCTCAAATTTGATGAAGATAGCGTCATTACTTGTTGAGTTATCGTGATTTTTTATATATGTTCGTTAGCCCTTCTATCGATTAAAAGGTCCAGAATCCGAACGCATGGGCCGATTTCGCCCAAATGCAATCCCCGCCGTACTTTGAGTCCTAGTAACCTACAATTAAAATTTCATCAAGATAGCTCCATTATTTTTTGAGTTATCGTGCCTACGGACGGACGGACGGACGGACATGGCTATATCGACTAAGGCGGTCACGCTGATCACAAATATATATACTTTTCCATATCTAGCTCGCTTCCTTTAGGTGGTTACAAACACCATACCAAAGTTAATATACCCCTTTACCTATTCTATAGGTGTAGGGTATAAAAATTATTGCAATATAAACAAAATGGAATAGAATCTATTGAAAACCTAAGATATATCTACATGTTATAAAGCGTAAAACTATATCATGAGTATTGTATGTGGAATTCATTTGATCAGTTCTAATAATATGAATAAAATAGTTTCTCCAGCTCGGAAATGCACATATATAGACAGGCTGTTTTCAGAAAGGGTTTCAAATTTTGGCTTTTTAAAATTAAAAAAAGGATCCAGGGATAGAATTTATGCTGTACTTTAAAGATCATCTGATATCAATCCAGTCGTTTTTAATCATTATTAATACCAAATATTTACTGTAACTGTACCAATTTCTACTAGGTTTAACAACACTAAAAGTTAACTTATCTGTTCACCCCGGATGCAGCGTGATTGATAAAAATGAACACCTAGTTAAGCTGCGTGTTCCCTTAATTGGCCCTTATGCTTCGTGAAAAATCACACTATCCTAACTACATTCCGTCAACTATCTTCAGAAGGTTGGCTGAACTATTATAACCACATAACGGCCAAATTTACTTGGTTCAATTCTAGCTTTTCTTCAACTGTCGGATAAATTTATTGCCTTCAGTTCCGATAATTGGTTTCAATTTCGAACTTAAAACCGTAACTTGCTGTACTTATTTCAAATATAGAAAACATTAAATTCCAATTCCAATATCTTAAAAACATGTCAAAATTGAATTTTTTGAGGTATATTCTAATTTCATTAGTTTTTCTGACTATCCCTCGTTACAGTTACTAAATATAAATATCCGAGACACCCTGTATATAAATATAGGTAAACACCAAATTATACATACAAATAGTTTTTTTTTTTTTTTATTATTATTAACAGACATAACTAATTAGCAAGTATAAGTGTTATCTAGTACCAGGATCCAACAATTTTTTGAATTTTTTACTGTCTTTTTAGCACATTTTCAAAAAATTTTGTAAAAATGTGCCTATATAGCTTCACTCTGTCCGTCCGTCCGTCCGTCCGTCCGTCCGTCCGTCCGTATGTTTACAAAAACTTTTGCACCGTTTGAAATAGAGTAAAGAAATTTTAACCATGGGTAGTTTTTGGAAAAAAAATAATTTCGTAGAAGAATTTTTTTCTGTAGCCCCACCTGTTACGGGGATACAGCCCCCCAAAGTTGGAAAAAGCCCTATATTTAAAGTGTTATAACAAGAGTTCTGTTACATATATTTTCAATCTGAAAACGGCAAATGATAGCTGGTTTCATAAACTTTATAAATTTTTGCAAGGCAAATGTTTAGGGTTGCCATACGGTACAAAAATTTAACATTACGCAAAACTCAATTTTCGCAAAATTTTTGGCCACACATATCTTCTGAACGGTTCAAGCTAGGGTCTTGAAATTTTGGGAGAAGTTAGATACTTAGAAATTAGTAGGAGTCGGTTAACAAAATTTTTTTGTCAAGCCCCCTATTTAGGAGCTATAAGGGCTCGAAAATTGAAATTTTGCTATTTTTAAACACCTGTAACTTGAATACCTGTCCAAATTTTTTTTTAGTGATAGACAAAATTCAAAGCTCTATAATTATATTTCAACATGTGTCAAAGGTTTTTCTTAATTTTGAAGGGTGACGAAGTTATAGCCCCTGAAAATTCCAAAAAAGCCCTATATTTAAATTGATATAACAAGAGTTCTGTTAGGTTTATTTTCAATGAAAAACGGTATTAGAGAGCTGCTTTTATAGGCTTTACAAAAATATGTCGTTTAAGTGTATAGGATTGCCATACGATACTAAAATTTACCATTATATAAAACTCAATTTTTGCAAAATTTTTGGCCCCACATATCTTCTAAACGGTTCAAGCTAGGATCTTGAAATTTTAGGAGAAGTTAGATCCTTAGAAATTAGTAGGAGTCGGTTAACTAAATTTTTTTGTCAAGCCCCCTATTTAGGAGCTATAAGGGTCCGAAAATTGAAATTATGCTATTTTTAAGCACCTGTAACTTGAATACCTGTCCAATTTTTTTTTTTTTAATATACAAAATTTAAAGGTCCAACATTATATTTTAACATATGTTAAAGGTTTTTCTTAAATTTAAAAGGGGTTCCTTAAATTGAAGAAAGTGTCTCTCAGTTTTACCCATTTTTGCTTAGATAATAAAATTCTAAGTAAAATTCCAAATTTTTGTGTAATTCACAATTTAATTCCTAGAACCTAAAAAATTAGAGGATGGGGGGGGGGAGTGGAAGTTAGATTCTTGAGAAATTTGGCAACCTTCCCTATTGAAGGGCTACAACAACTTTTAGATAAGTCAGTAGTAACTATTTCCAAGTAAATATTTCCAAAGTTAAACTCAGTATGTAATACAATATAATTTTGAAAATGTGCTTTTTTTAAAAACCCTTGGTTTTTTTTCATCACTTGTTTTTTATTCGTTTACAAGATTTGCACGATTAAAACGGTTTAACGGAGTTTTTTTTTTTTTTTTTTTTTTTTTTTTTTGAAGAAATAAGGCTACCACCCTCGGAAATCAAATACCTATACTAACACAAAAAAAAAACAAATTATAGAATTAAATATATAAATTTTTTTGGGTGAGCATAAAATATATATATATATATATATAAAAATATATGGTTATATATATGTATTTTTTTTTATTATACTTTCGTCATCCTTTGGGTTTTGTTAACCAGGTTTTTTTTTATTTTTGGATTTTTTGTTGAAAAAATTCAGTAGGGGATTTTAGAGAATAGATTTTGCTTCTCTAGATCAAAAGAAGCAACACTATAAAGGTATGGTAGAATTTTAAACAGTTAGTAGAACTACTAGAAGATAATAAAAAAAATCCTTTTGAACAACTACAAATTTTAAATGGATTAAAAAACAAGAAATGAGAAAAGCCCAGGGATTTGAAAATAGCTCAGTTTCAATATTAAACAATGTTCTATAATCAGTTTCAGGTAAAAAGGACATTGACTATACTTATTTCCAAGGAAGTATACTACATTGGAAATATATATAAATTTCAAGCTTTAACTTTTTTTTAAGATATAAGTGGTTATAACGGTAAATAATACTATCTGGCAACACTATTTTTATTTTATGTAAATTTAAAAAGCTTTAAAAAGCAGCAATCTTTTGGCATTACCAGATTAATGATATCTTTAGCTTTAAGAGCTATTGTTATAAAAATTTATTTGTATGTGGGCTAAAGGAGCTATATGTTCTTTTGATCTGCTTCAAAATTGAAGTCAATCGATTAATATTGAGAAATAAAGTGATAAATCAAAATTAAAATATTATTCATAATCTTTTATATTATTTTCAGGCTTTTTCTTAATTTTAATAATTAGAAATTGTTACCAGCAACTGGGGAATATTAATTCTTTTCTATCATTTGTCTATTTTTAAAGGATCTTTAAAAATTTCAAAGTTTTTTACCTTATAAATATATAAATATTTTGAATCTTTTTCATTTGTTATTTTAAAAATTAGAGGAATCTACCCGACTCAACCCAAATTAAAAGATTTAAATTAAATATTGCCTAAAAATATGCAAATTTTTTTTTTTTTTTTTTTTATACTGTATTTTAAATCAAACTTCAAAATTGTGTCACATCAAAGAAGCTAAACTTGCAACAAGGAGTGCAACCTTTAATCGTCGTGTATACTTTCCAACAATTCAAGGGAAAGAGAAGAACTACAGGTCGAGAAACAATAAAAATGGAATGGCTCTAACAGCGTTCTAAAAACACATTGGCCATAATCAAAAGCCCCAATATATAATATAGGTAAACGTAGTTAGGAAACAACATTTTGTAGTTAACGTTTAGGACACACTCTAAAACCCAAAAAATTTATTTTTGAAAATACTAATTCACCAATTTGTCACCATTGTGGAAACACGTTGTCCCTCAAACATGTTTTTTATGAATGCCAATTAACTAATACTATATTACGAAATAATAATCAAAGTTCAAATAAAATCTTAGTTCCTGTAGTAGAAAACATTAAAATAATTGAAAAAATATGTTCTTAGTGAGTTTAATATACAAAATTAATGGTCTCTCTTTCGTTTTCTTTTCCTTTCGTTTCGTTCTCTTTTTCTAATTTAATTTTTTTTTCTCCTTCTGTCTTTCCATTTAAAAATAGAACTTAAGCTGTTATGTCACTGTCACTGTCAAATTCAATTTCAAGTAAAGTATTTAAAATCTATAAAAACTTTTAATTAAATATAATAAATAAGCTAATAATATGAATTTATATGATGAAATTATGTAATTGTAAATAAAATTTGTAAATAAAAACATGATATGTAAATATAAAGTGTAATTAAAAATAGTAATATATAATAGACATAATTTATTCCCATTATGGCCTATGTAGCCGAGGGAAACTCTAATATTGCTTGAGTACCTTTTTTGTAATATTAAAATTTGAATAAATAAATAAACACAAAAACAAGTTTTGAAATAATTCCTATCTACATCTTAAAATTTATTTTAAAATAACGGTGAACTGACAGACACAATTTATAAAATACGGTTATATTATTATATTCTATTTTATGATATTCTAGTTTATTTTTTATTAAAAAAATATTAATATGATAAAAAATGAATATGAATCCCGTCAAATTATTCAAAATGGTAGTCATTATGAATAGTATAACTGTATAAATATGCATAAAACGTATCAGTTATAATGTATTAGTTAGGTTAGGTATTGTTAACAAAAAAAAAGATAATAAATGATTATATTTTAGAAATTATATATATATTATATATATACAGATATTTCATAGTATAAGAGTATAAAGTAGAATCACTATAAATTTAACATTAGGATAGAGAAGGATAAAAAAATTTGAAATATTTGTTTATAAATTTAATAAAATAAAATAAAAAAAAACTTAAAAAGGTTAACACAAAACAAATATTCCTTTAACACTGATTTAAAAAACCATGATTGTGTCATGTAGTGGGTGATAAAAGAGCAATTAATCTAAAAAAAAAAGGCAAAATTTGAATATTCTCTTATGGCATATATGTATGATTATTTTTTAATTTTATTTGTTTTTTAGGAAAAATTCCGAAATATTTTAATGTATTAATTTTCAGGAATAAAAAAAAATGGAATTAGGTTATAATTATTAAATAAGGAACTAATCAATATGTTTGAGGTTTTTAGAAAATTAATTATTGTAAAATTACTTACAATATATTGAATACCTCTAGTTCATGTTTCTAAATGTCAGTAAGTTCTAACAAAAACAAAAAGGAAGTGGAGTAGATTGTTTAAAGTCTGGGGTATCCCCTTCAGAACATAGCATGGAAAAATTAACTTAATTTCTTTTGATAAAGTTTTTGGTATACAACTTAATTAGATTCTGATTGCGAGATTTCTTAGAAATAGCCCTTTCAATATTTGGTCTTATCCAAGAACACTGGTCTTCCTTCGAGTAACATTCTTAATTGTTACATGTTCTAAGAAGTTTAAAGTCCATAAAATTTTATTACTTTTAGGACAGTTTGAGACATCCAGTTTTATTATATGTATAAAGTTATATTCCAGAGTTGTGTTGAAGTCTATTATGCTCTAGTCTATTATGCTCTAGTCTAGAGTTATGATATACAGAAAAATAATTTGTTTGACAGTTATTCGAAACTGCTGAGAAACCTGGTTCAATGTTAACAACAATGACGACTCTTATTTTTAAATGAATTTTTAATGAATATGTAAAAATTTCAGAATGCTAACCCGACTATTAGTTTTTTTTAAGACATCATGTGGACAGCCCAACAGACAAATGCACAAAGAAACGTAACTAGATCGACTCGTTTTTGGATTTTGATCTGATCCATGAATACTAAAGTCTATTGTCATAACTTAATTTAATTTTTTTACAAATATTATTCATTCAAAGTTCCACAAACTATCTTAAAAAGAAATACTGATGAATATGGAAGCATAGACCTACTCCAATATTAGATATATAATAAATATATTAAAATATTTATTAATTTTATTCGAAATCTAAAACTGAATAGCTGAATTTAATGATTCTTAAAGGCAACCAAAGAGTACTCTGTAAAAAACAAATAAAAATTTGGCAAATAGGATGGGAATGGGATGCGAAAATACTATACTCTTTAATTTCACTATACTATAAAATTTACTATACCAAGTAAATAAACACCCTCTAATAAAAGTTCATAAAAACCATTTGTAAAGATTCAATATTGAATTTCAAATAAATATCAACTTAATATCTTAATTTACATAATATATTATTTTTTAACACCTCTCAAAAGGAACGTATCTTTCAACAATCCCCTACCTTTAAAATTCGAAAAATTTCATAGAAACTCCTTTAAAACAATAAAAAAATTTAATAAACTACTTTCAAGTAATTTATAAATAAATTTATAAAATATCTATATACAGTCATCTTTTTACCCCTTATACAAACATCTTCAAGATTTTTAACCCCAACTTAAACTACACTTTTAAATTGTTTAATATCAATCCGATCAAAAAAAACCAAAAAATCTCAATTGATGTCATCATTTTTAAATACTCACTAGAAAATATACTTTACTTATATACAATGGAATGATTCTAATCTGATCTTTTCAGATCATCCACTTTTTTTGTATTTTATTGGATATTATGGGGTACTAAACAAACAATATAATAAAAAAAACTATTTTCAGGATGTTGTCAGGATGTACTGCTCTCAAGGAGGAAGAAAATAATCTATAAGATACAAATTTTCTTTTTTTTTACCCTTCCTCATTTAATAATAACAATTGCACTTTTATTTTGAAATTTAATTTTTTAAAATTTTTTTTTAGTCAAACAAAAGTCACACTTTGTTACTCTAAATAATAAAAAAAAAATCATAGTAATACCCCACATCTTAAAATTCAATTGATAATTACACGAACCTCCACTTCTTTTCATCTCAGACTTTTCATCTCGGATGTTCTCAAACAGGAAACTGGAAGTAAACAGGACAGTACGGCGTTGGACCAAATTTCAACACTATTATTTCAGAAGAGATGCTTATCAGGTTTTAAGAGGTTTGTGGCAGGTACCTGAATCACCAAACCAATTCATCCCAAATTTTGCGGATAACGTGAAAACATTACAGAACATGCTTTTACCAAAGTTTCCCATCTTTTTTCATTTCGAAAATATCCCTGATAGATCTTGGAGGTGCGTGATATCGCTCACCACCACCTGAACCACCACCTCAATTCAAACTAATCAGAATTACCTTGAACCAAATTCAAAGTTTCTATCTCTATTACTTTCTTAGATATGCTAGTTGGATCTTAGGAGATACGTGCAAGGTACCCCAATAACCACTCAAATCAATCCTTAATTTTAGGAACATAGTGGAACAGAACCGAAAACTCTTGTACGAAATTTGAAGTTTCTATTTTTATTAGTTCCTTAGATATACTAGTTGAATCTTGGGGGGTGCGTGGAAGGTACCCTAACAACCACTCAAATCAATTCTTAATTTTAGGAACACATTGGAAACAGAACAGAACGAAATAACAGAACGAACTCTTATACGAAATTTTATGATTCTACCTTCAGTAATTTTAAAGATATTCTCTTAAGACTTGTTAAGGGTGAGGGAGGTACCCAAACTGTCACTCCAATTCCTTCCAAACAGGGACACAAGTGATAGTTGATTCAAAATGATTTTAAGGTTCTATCTCAATTGGTTTCCGAAATATGCTCGGTTGCTCTTGATTCGTTCGGAGGCTCTGATCAAATTCAAACTCATGCTTCGATCTCGCCCATTTTCCGTTTTAATCAATCCTCGTTTCATTAATCAATTTTCGTTTTATTTTTGTCATTAGGAACCTGCAGTATAAATTCCAAAATTAGCTTCATAATTTTTTGGACGTCCTCTTAATCGGTTGAGGTGACGCTAATCAAGAATCTATTTCTACTTTCATATCAAGCTTGTTTAATTTTGATACTCCTATACCTATTTCAGGTGTGGGGTATAAAAAATTTTGAGTGAAGTGAAAATTAGATAAAAATATTTCCAGCAATTCAAAATGTCATCATAATCTTTAAAATATATATATGTAGTAAATCTAAAGGAATTGAAAGAAAATACTTTTGGCACTTGAAGAGCATAATAATTTTGAACATTAAAAAAAATAAACCACCGATAGCTATCCTTTTTGTTTTTTCCATATACATATATATAAAATGTAATATTAAAATTGAAATTTTGTATATATACAAAGTTTCATTCCTTTCTGCTTATATTTCAACTTAAAATCCATACAAGTGGGAATCTATAAAACTTTGAAAAATTCTATAAAAATTTCACATTCACATCTTATTTTTTGGCCTGTTGAGATTAAATTAAACACAAAAAGACTTAAAAGACTTTTCTTAAAAAACTGAGAAAAATATAAAAGAAAATCCTTAGAAATCCTTAAAAGATTTTGATCTCAAATGCAATAAAAAAATAAAAATAAAATATTACAAAAAATACATACAGTGACAATAAAAAAAGGGTTGTTAGTAAATTGTTTAGTATTAAGAATAAAAGGACTTTAAGGGAAAGAATAAACCAGAACTAGAGAGGAACAGTCGGTTAAGGAGGAGATAATACAAAAAACATTCAATTACTATGTAGTGTCAGAAGAGTGGTTACATTCTTAACCCTTTGGTACATTCCGTTCCGTTCAACATCGGTTCAGTTAACAGTGAAAATATTTCTTAAAAAAGTTTATTATCGTATACTATAGACTTAAGACTATTTACTTAAGTGAGATGGTACACAGGAGTTACTAAGTCTTATTAACCACAACAGTAAAAGATTTTTAACTACAAATTGGCGTCATAGATATATAAATACTTATAAAAATCTGACGCATGGCGTAGTGGTTAAGACACCGATTTATCAAATGGAAGGTCGTTCAAACTCCTATAAGATCTAATCTAAGAGTTGAAAAATTCGGATATATGTAATGTTGATTAAAGGAAAGACTGAAGTTATCCAAGAGTAATAATTTGCGAGAAAGCTTGAGTTTTATAAATACAAAAAAGTACAGAACAAATTTGATCTCAATTTATCCATTTGCTGTATGGAACGGAAACTTGGATTCCTATATCTCTAGCACTAGTTTTTTTCAGATGTTAGCAAAAAAGTTTAAAAGATAGAATTAGGCCCATTTAAAAAACTAAATAATTTGACAGCTACGTGAACTCGTTGAGCTATTTTGTTCCATTTGAATAACAAAAACCGGCTCTTGTGTATTAGTTAATTTTAAAATATCAAAATCCTAATATTTCATTTTTTAAGTTATTGTGCAGGCTCCTACTCCTTTACATTATCAGAAACGTACTGGCCAATTTTGTATTACTTCCGAATCAAAGGGGTATAAAAATATTATAACTTGCCTGAAATGTAACTGATAAAAATATCAAGAACTTTTAGCCATGCATTTATTTATACAAGAGGCATAATATAAACAGTGTTCACACCATAGACCCATATCAGAACATGGTTTCACAAAGAATTTAAAGATAAGCTAGTACCAGGCCTTATAAAATGTAGAAACGTTTTAGATATATAATAGTTATATTGTTCAAAATTTGTATTTGAGTTAAGTGGTATTTTGTATCTGTGAGTTATATTATTCAATTAAATTATTTTTTTATTGATTAAATCATTAATTTTAACTCAATGGAGAATGATAGCTGAGTTGAGTCAAAAACCAGCTTAAATTTTTTTTTTTACTTTCACTGGAATTCAAACCAAAGCCTTTTACATGAAAGGTTGGCACTCTAATTACTGTGTCACCCAGCCATTTTGTGTAACAGTTAAAAAATTTTAAAATACTAATTTTTTTGTCCCTTACTGTATTTTAAGAATGAAAAATTCAATAGTGATTTCCTAAACGAAAATCATATATTACAAATATATATTTGTACATACTCAGCTATAGACAGAGAGTTCAAAGTCAGCGAAAATCATCATTTATTTTTATTTTTTATCAACTATCAGCAAAAAAAAAACGAAAACCGTTTTTATTTTAAGTTTTTCAATTCGATTTACTACCAAATCTCATTCCCATCCCATTCATTCAACATACATGTATTTCAATGTTATTGTGGTGAGGTAAACACTAAAAACAAACAAATAAAAAAAAAAATGGTTGTCCAACCCTTAAAATTTTCTTTCTACAAGAATATATTTTTGTTTTTTTAATAATTTAGCACGTTGTTATTGAATTTTTTTTTTCAAAATAGAATCGTTGTTTCCATTTCAGAAAACGAATTATAAAAGAGAAATCCTTGAATATCCTTGAATGGTAAAAGTCCTTCCATAAAATTATTGTATTTTTTTTTATCTTATAGATTTTTTTTATATGTTCGTGTTTTTTTAATTCTTTTGAAAATTCTAATCAATTTCTTTTTTTTTTTTATTGTAATTGTAAAATGGATATGAGATGTTCATATTGAATTATTCTATGGAATTGTTCAGATTAATTTCTTTGGATTTAAAAAAAACGAGGAAGAGTGTGGTAGAGTAGACTATGTCAACTTTGGGATACCCGTATGACCATTATATAAACATTATATCATTATTATTATAAACATTAATTACTTTTGGCAAAATTGCAAACATACCAGCTTTATTAGGTGTAGTGTAATGCTCATATAAAAGAAGGGGTTGTTTGGCAGCTACTCGAACCCTCTGCAATTAAACCAACCAAATTTTGCAGTAACTTTGGCTATTACACTAAACTATTTTTGGCAAAATTTCAGACACGGCTATTGCAAAAAACGAATTAGCGAAAATATCAAGATCCTAGCTCCTTTAGTTTTTGAGTTATCGTGATGACGGACGGACATACATAGCTAAATCGATTTATATTTCGATTCTGATCCGATCCATACCCTTGAGTCTATATCTACCCCCCTTCCTTCTCTGCGTCACAAACGTAATGGCAAATTTATTATACCCTTTGACTATTTAGTCATACGGGTATAAAAAAAAACATTGGAAAATTAATACAAAAAAAAATTTTCAAAAGTTTCGATAAATATCTTATGAATTTTTTTTTTTTAATTATTCAAATTATGTCTGATA
Organism: Dolichopus griseipennis; assembly: GCA_963082915.1. Lineage (NCBI taxonomy): Eukaryota > Metazoa > Arthropoda > Insecta > Diptera > Dolichopodidae > Dolichopus > Dolichopus griseipennis. The sequence continues at coordinate 106,282,079 of OY720442.1, forward strand.
AACTAAAATTGTAGAATTAAAATTATACAAATTAGTTTTTTAAAAGATTATGAAATTAAAAGAATTTTAAATGTAAATTTAAAAGTTAAAAATCCAGATTTGAATGGAATTAAAATAATTTGAAGGAAATATTAGAAAATGTAATAACTGATAAGGTAAAGAAAATATTAAATAGAATTAAATTAGGTTTTATATAAAATCGATTTTTATTAAATTTAAAAAGTAAAATATTAGATGAGTTTTAGAGACATGATATGGTTTTATCCATGGTGTTTGGCGATGACTAAAGATGTAAGATATATTTTAAAAATAAATACAGAAATTCAAATTAAAATTTTAATTTATTTTTAATCTAAAGCATCTTTAAATTGGAAATATAGAGCAAACTTGGTAAAAATAATCAATTACTCTTAAATTATTCTATACCAAAAACTAATTACCAAATATTAAAAAAACACTCAGTTTTTGTTCCTTTTAACAACTTTTCTATTTTAAAGGTACCAAAAGATGAAAATCAATTGATATATTTCTGCCACCTTATAGAGGAAGGTACAAAATTTATTCTTAATAAGGTCTGTACCAATTTCAATAAACCTTAGAACAAGAGTTCAAAAATAAAATATGTTAATGTTTAACGAATTATAACATATGACGAAGAAGTGGTTTTAGGTCAAATACGAGTAGTTCAACAGGTGATCTGCTGACTTTTTGATGATAAATGGGGTCGTTGCTTGGAAAAATATACAAAACCAACATAATCGCTCTAAATATATCCAAAGCCTTTTATCGTGTTTGGCATGCCGCAAGTTAGAAGCATTTGTTCTAGAAAAAATTTTCAATTCATGGATAGAATCTTTCCTTTCACACCGTTCAATACAAGTTGTATTGGATGCGTTCTTTTTCAAAAATTTTGAAATCAATGCTGATGTCCTTCAAGCCTCGGTCCTACAGCCAACCTTAATTCTAATCCTTAAATAAAGATCTCCAAATAATTCAAGATTAAGAAGCGTAAACATGGTAAGTTTTAATGCTTCAAAAACCTAAAGCTGTCTGTTATCAACCAAGCGAAGCAATTCTGTACTAAACATTTCTTATAGCAATGTGGGTATTTAAAACTCCGAATCATTAAGAATCCTAGACATGGATATAAACGCAAAACTTGCGTGGAACTACCACCTTTTTTCGGTCGCAAAAGATGCCGCGAGATGCCTGGGTTTCTTAAGTAGAAGTAGGAAATACTTTACATCTCCAAATCTACTTCAAATTTATAAAACTTATATTCGGCCAAGACTTGAGTATAATTCTCACATATTTGCTGGAGTACCCAGCGCCGTTCTTCAATATCTGAATAAGATACAAAAGAAAGCTGGTTCGTATTATCTATTATTCAAGTCACCGCCATAATGTAGGAACTGCTTGTCTATTTTATAGATATCTACTAGGTAATACTTCAGAAGAAATTAAAAATATAATGCCTGAAATTAAACCCTACCACTGTAACATACGATTAGCAGCTCAAACTCATTCATATAAAATAGAGCTTTTTAGAACACATTACCCCCATATGTGTTTCCCAATACATATGATCTAGAAAAATTCAAGAAGGATTTCAAATTATACCTCTTGGGTTGCCCATTCAACCCTTTATAGACATTTATATTTATGTCTTGTCGCTACTTTTCAGCCACAATACTGCGCAAGCAGCTAAGGTGCTAATCCTATTATTTTGGCTACGGGGGGAGGTAGTTTAAGTTGAGTAGAAATATCACACTACCCGGGGGATTAGCATTTAAGGTACCTTTTGAAAGTTTTCTTCCCTTAGATAAAAAAAAAAAAAAAAAACAAATTTTAATTAACAAATCACAAATTCGATATATTTACAACTTAATTCAATGCGATTTTCTTTTCAAATTTACATGGCTTATTTAAAATGCTTGAAGTGTTTCTATTTTTCACTTAATTTATAAGGAACTATTAAGTGAAAAATAGAAATAATTTACAAGAAACTGTTTTTTTTTTTTTTTATTCCTTTTCCACTCCTTTTTTAAGGAGTATAGGGCATTCACCAAGTTTATTTTAAACTTGGCTTCAGTTGCTTTTTAATCATAGTATTCACTAAGCCGTTGATTACTCGGCTGTAGCTATTGTATAAGGTTATGTAATATGAATGCGCAAATGTTAACTTTGTGCGCCATCTATTATCTTACACAAGAATTATTTATATATTTTTATTAAATCTTATTTACGATATAAACTATTACGATATAATTGTACAATTTTACGATATTTTTTTATTAGATATGATCTGACCGGGGTTTGAACCCGAGACCTTCCGCATGAAGGGCGGCGTCTTTACCACTACGCCATTGGTCAGACAAGATACTGTAACTCCAAGGTATTGTAATTAATATTATAAATATTTTTTTTTATAATTATCAAACCCTTTTAATATTTATTAATATTTATGTACTTATGTAAAAAAGTTTTATTAATCAAGCGAAAGCAAATCTCTTTAAATACACATTTCATATACACAATGGTATTTTTTCAATTAATCAGCATATTAAAAAAAAAAATTAACAAAAAAAAACAAAAACAAAAAAATAACAAAACATCATTTTTCATGTCAATTAAATATTCAGCTGGGAGAAATATATTTCTTTACATAACATAATAATATAACACTCACACACAGATATTTTATACAAAATTGCAAAATAAAAAATTTTAACAAAAATTTTTACACACGAAATTTCCTCTTCCTTTTTCTCACACCTTACACCTTGAATTTTTTTTTTATATTAACTTGCAATTTTACCAACAACAACAAAATCAGATTATAATCTTTTTTAAATTTTTTCTAATCGAAATAATCCCCCCCTTTTTCTTTTACTTTTTTATCATCATCTTGTTAAAATTTCATTATATTCACAATACAAGCCTAAAAATGTCAAAATGTCAAACATGAGAACTGAATTGAAACAGTGTTTAAATAATAAACAAAAAAAAACAAACCATTCACAATAGAAGAATTGATTGTGATGTGACAAGTTTTTTTATTTTTGTCACAAATGACATGTAAAAGTTGTTTTTTTCAATTTTTTTTTAACTTTTCTTTATCTTCGCAAAAAGAAAAGTTTGAAAAAATTCTAACGATAAGGAATTTATTTGTTTCTTTTCTTTTTTTTTCAAATTCTTTGGTTTATTTTGTCAATTTTTTTTTTTTTATATTTCATTGAGTTGAATTATGGAGTGAGAACTCATTAATGATGTGCAAAAGTTTTGATATTTATTTTTCTTTCTTTTACAATTCACTAAATGTCGTTTGATTTTTTTTCTTGAAGTACGGGTAGGCAATTTTTCATGTTTCAATAAAAATAAATACAAAAAAAAAATTGCCAAAAAAAATAAAGAAGGAAAATTACCAAAAATATGAAAATATTTAATAAGAAAAAAAAAAAATTGCATGAAACATGATACATTAACTATTAAAAAAAATTATTACGGTTTTTTTTTTTTTTTTGGGTATTATTTTTTTTTTTTTTTGGGAAATGTCAACTTGTTGAAAATGCATTAATATACAAGATATTTTTTTTTTTTTTTTTATAATATTTTACAACTACAATATAAACGGTAACACTGTTTTTTCTCCTCCAATTCACTTTAAGTGACACATGCTATTATTGTAAACACTAAACAAAAAACACGAATTGGTAATGGTAATATTTAGCATAATTTAGTGATTTAAAAAAAAAAAAACACCAAAATAATTTAGGAAGTTAATTGTGTAGAAAAAAAAAAAGCAAAAGCAAAAAATGGCAGATAAAAGAAGAAAAAAAAAATTTATAAATATTTGCATGTTAAAGCAAATTTTTTTTTTATCTGTTAATTTATTTTGTTTTTTTTTTAGAAGTGAGATGTTATTATAATTGCCTGACACATTTTTTTCTGTGAAAAGAAACTTTCTTAAACAATTTGAACTTGAAGAACATATTGTCATTCATGACATGAGTTTTTCTTTTCTACAGGGTCTTGAGGGAAATTATAAATTCAATAATGTTTTATTTTAGATTGTACTTTATTTTTGCTATTGAATCAATCAATCAAGAAAAGTCATTAAAGTATGTCTCATCATGAGTTATTTCAATTGTTATAAAATTCATTAAAAGTTAGCAACATAAAACTTATTAATATATATTTCTGCTTTCTAGATTAATTTTATAAAATAATTCTATATTAATAAAAGTTTATAATATATGACTAAAAAATCAATCAAAATTAAATCAGAAGTTATTCAAATAATAGTAATACTATACAGCCCTACTGAAGAGTCTAGTACTATTACAGGACGAAATACTTCTCAAAACTTTACAAAAGCTACCAAGCATTTGCTTAAGATATTATTAATGATAGATTAATCATATCGATGCATCTATATAATTAGAATAAATAGAAGAAATTGTTTTTTAAATATGATTAACATTAGTATGTATTAGCTTAAAAGGTGGTAATTTCAATTAATTTTAATTGAAAGTAAGTAATTTTAATTAATTTTAATGAAAGAAAATTTTTGTTTGGTTCTTATAACTCACAGAAGATTTTTGTAAAATTTGATATATAAGTTATAAGAATCAACTAAAATTTAATCAGGAGTTTGTTTAATAATATTAGAATGCGTATGCATTTAGATTCATTCAATTACGACTATTTATTTTAAATTTTCAGTCAGATTTAAAATTGAAAAGCAAATTGGATTTTTTTAAAGTGCTAAATCTTGAAAAAATGTATAACTCACTAAAAACTTACTTGTGTTTTGAAAATTTGAGTTATCTTGTAAAATAAACAATACAATTCATAATCGAAATAAAACTTCCCCAAAAAAGAAATTTTTTTTTTTAAATCTGAGCATAGAACGGTAAAAAAAAAAATTATTTTTAAAATTGTTTTAGCTCTGAGCCCTCAGAGTATAAAATACAAAAACATTTTGACGTTTGTTTAAGATTTTACTTGTAATTTAATTTTTTGACAATTTAAAACGTAACTAAATTTTTTTATTGACCATTTAAAATGTAACTAAATAAAATTGACAACTTTTTTTACATCGTGTTTTTTTTTTAATAAATTTAAACGCTCTTCTCAGATCTGTGATATGATTAAAAAAAAAAAAAAAACGCCTAAAAACGTAACTTCAAATTAAATAGATCAAGTACAGTGTTACCTTAGATGGGTTTACAAAAAACAAAATGAAGGAAACGGAAATACAAAGCTGTTTTCTTGATGAAATCAAAGAATCAATTTAATTAAACAATATTATTAACTTATAACAATTATTAATTTCAACTTAATTTTTAACAAGTGCTGTTAAATTTTAAAGTCGGTAATCTCCAAATCTAAAAAAACCTATCTTTTGTAAATAAACTTGAATTTGATTAACTTTTTAAACTAAAAATGCAATTTAAATTGAATACAATTTTAATAAAAAATTTTTATACTTATATAAGTTCCTCTGTTAATGCAAGGAGTATAAAAGATTTAATTAGCTGGTCTACTCAATACAAACCAACTTGTCCAAATTCTGTTCTTTAATTGAAAAAATTCTATACAAAGTATATAAAGATAAAAATTTTTAAGATTAATTCGAAAAAAAGTTTCGCAACAATCTTTTAAGTTTTAACATCTATTATATTATTTTTTTTAATTTTAAATTAAAATTAAATTTAAAAAATAAAAAACACAACTCACAATTTTTTTTTTCACATTTAACATTGTATCCTACATCTGAATAATTTCAACTCAATTATCAATTACATGAATATTTCACAAGTCTCATTTATTTTTATTTTATTTTTATTTTAAACAAATTCATTACAAATTACAAATCATATTACAATTTTCAACAACTTTTGGAAATTCGATAATAAAACTTCATTTTTCAAATGAAAATTGAGTCGGATTTTCTTTTTTTTTTTTGTATCACTCAATTTTAATGAGACTCTTAAAATAAACTTAAATGTACAACTTTTCTACACGAAAGTTTATTTTTATTTTTTAGTTCTGTTTTTTTGTTCTTGAAAAATTTAAAACTTCCTGGATAAATTTGTAAAAAATAACAAAAACAAAAAAAAATAAAAAAAAAACAGGAAAGAATTCTTATAAAAAGATTTAAAAAGAAACATTTATTATTTCGATTTCTATATTTTGCTTCTCTTTAACCCCTCTTATGTTCAGTTATTCTTAAATTTATTTTTAACTTAATTAAGAATTACATTTGGTAACACCTACAACACTTAATTTATTTGATTACTTTGATTGTTGTTTTTGTTATTTTTTTTTTTTTTTTTTTTTTGCAAAATTTAAAAATCTCACCTATTACTTTCACATTTATTTACAAACAAAACTATAAATTACTTTCTTTTTAACCGAAATGTAATTTAAATCACATAACATATACATATATACAAAGACGTATCTATGCATATATGTATGTATAAGTATGTATAAATTGGGTGTATTTGAGTAATTTTAACTAATCAAAAGTGATTAATTTACTATATCCTTTAAATTAAGGATATAAAAGTTTTTTTTTTAATTTTGTATAAATATATATGTAGTTATATACTTGTTACGAATAGTATGTACAGCATGCTCCACAAGCAAGAAAGATCTATAGAAAATATAGTTGAAGGCTAAAACAAAATCATTGTTTAAGCTGAAAGATGGCAAGTAACTGCTGTTCTAAAATAAAATTTATAATATTAAAAAAGTGGTGTGGTGGAATAACTCCCGACGTAATAACGCCCTAGGTGCCTTGGGTGTTATTGCACTAATATTTGGGTCATTACTATTTGTTTGCCCTTTTATTGACTGTAAAATTTCTTTTAATTCACAATTTAGCATAGAAATATATATAAATATTCTAGAAAAAGTGCTAGACCCGGCTTTTAAATCCAACTCTAAGTTTCCTTTCCACCTAACTCAGTATCTAGCATAAACATAAATATAAATATTGTGGAAAAAGCGTCGGACCCTGCTTTTGAATGCAACTCTTAAATCTCTCACATATAACTCACATATATTAATATTCTATAAAAGGGAAATATCCTGATTTTTAATCCAAGAGCAATAATTCCCAAGGGATATTGGGTCGGGGGTTATTTCATCTTATCTAAACACTTAATAGTTTTTATTAACTTTTCTAAACTTTGACTATATTTAACCACAGCTTTGTGCTTTGAAAAACCGTTTAGATAAATCTACATATTTCATAAATTGTATTGGTTCTTTTAAAACATCTTTAGTTTTATGATTCATAACTTGCACAGTACTCTGTATGTACATAAAATGTGTGTTTACAAAATTCTGATTACACTGAGGAAAAAAAAATTTGTGTGTTGGGTTTTTTTTCCAATTTTCAAAGTTTAACACTAAGAAATTGGTTTTATATACAGTGATCCCAGTGCTCCAAATTGTTATATAATCAATTTTTCTGAGAAAAACTTTTAGTGAAAAATTAAATTATCAAGGTTAATTATAAACTTAATTAACCTCTAGACTATATACAATTTCAATTATATTTAATATTATATTAGGTTTTTTAGTTTTAAGAAAACAAATTCTCCGCTTTAAACTTCTAATAAGGAGTAGTACTATTACATTAGGCTAAGATTCAAAGACTGGACTGAAGCTATTTTATAAGATTATGAAACAAAAATACAATACTTTTTATATCTACCATCGCAACCAAGAAATATTTATTTATATATATATATATATAATAATTTAAATAACTGTAACAATAATTAAAAATATCTGTAACAATATTGGGGGATGTGAATAATTTAAGAAAAAACTCATTTTTAAGTGAATAAAAGAGTGGATAATCTTATCGATACACACCACTCAGCATTTTTGACATTTTAGAGAATTCTTTATTTTTATGTGAATAAAAAGATGGCTGAGAGATCTTTACTTTTTTATTAATTTTTTTAAATTTTAGTATGTTTAATTTAACATCTCTAATAAAACGGAACTTTTTAATTTAGGAGATTTCATAATATTTTATTCCCTTGAATATTGTCCAAACAGCTTGCCTTTTTCCAATTTTTGCAGTTATATTTTGTGAGTTTTCTTTTGGTTATATATACAGATCAGATGTATTTAAAGAAATTTTTTAGAACTACACTAAACGGAGGTCAACACCGTTAAGCCTCCAAAAAAAAATGTACACGATAGATCATGCCGATACTGGCTTTCGTTTAGAAATCATAAAGAAAATTATCATTTTGGTAAATACACGCCCGACGAAGGTCAATGAATAAAAACCACACACTCAGCTGAAATAGAATCCTGTGTTAACAACATATCTGAAGGAATTTTTTATTTTTCAGGAATTTAGAAGTTGGGCCACCACGAATTTCTTCATAATCATTTTGGAGAAATTGGTAAGTTACGCAAATTGAATTTTCATATATAGAGACCTATTCAATGATTTAAATTCATTTGTAAATTTGACATTTCGAAACTATAATTTATAAAAATTATGGATTGAATGGCAGAAGCAACTCTGGTAAGTGCTAAAAAGAGTAGAGGGGATCGATTGCACAGATTCCAACTGAAGAAAATTTTTTTTAGTATAGCAAAATATATAATTATATCGCATCGCTTGTTCCCAATTAAATTGGACATAATTTGTTTAAGAACACCTTTTTTACCAAACAATGAACCAAAACGTTTTAGAAGTTCCCATTTTTTGCAATTAACACCACTGAAATTCTTAGAAAAATTTACTTATAATTTACTTACTTTAGATTCACTTTATAGAAGGTTTTTATTAGACACTGCACTAAAACGGATTAATAAATTCTAAGCACCTTAAAACAGTCAACTCGCTGCAAGAATCAACACATACACCAAAACCAAGAGACAAACTATTTAAAAAAAAAAAAAAAGAAATTTTAGAAAATTGAAGTTGAAGTTAATAGCTCTAATCACTTCGGCCACCAGAACCGAATTTTTAAAATGATGCAGTTCCTAATCGGATTACTGAATCAAAAATCAGAGATTAGATAAATTGTTAGTCCTCCAAAGAAGCCATTAAAATAACCACTTGATAAAGACTATCATGCGATTGCGAGTTGAGTTAAAAATTAAATTGCATCTATTAATCGTTTTTTCAACTAACTTCAACGTTTATTTGATTAGGACTATAAATATTTTCCTAAATTGTTTTTTTTAATATTTCAGTATTAATGAAAGCAAATTTTAAAAAAAAACATTTATTACGAAAAAACCCAAATGGAGCACTGGTGAGAAAATTTATTTTAAAACTTTTTTATGATTTTTTTCACATAAAAAAAATGTTGTATCAAGAAATTCAACTGAAAAATAAAAAACTTTGCTCTCTTGTTCATAAAATAAACTTGAATTGTCAGTAGTTTATAGTGTTAAGTGTTAAGTTAATAAAAAACAAAAAAAAAAAACATTGAACTTATTTCCTTTTCCTGTTTAGATAAATTTTGGAAAAATTCACACATATCTTTTTATGTCTATACCCATTTAAATTACAATTTCACTTAAAATCGGTCGTTCCGATTTAAAAAATAAGATATTTTGTTAGAAACAGGCCATTCGTATATTGGTTCGTAATGGTTGGGAAAAGACAATCGTATGTATAGCATTCTTCAAGGCCTTAAAAAAAAAGTTCGAGTAATTCTAGAAATAAAATTATTATTTTGCTAATTTCGGTCAAATTGAGCAGTTTAAAATTAGTCCCACAAAAAAACATTTTTGAGTATCCGGAAAATTAAATTTATAAAGTTCACCTATTGTGCTTCAAATTTGTTTATAGGCTCCTAGTAATTCAATATGATCTTCAGCATATTCTTCTCCAATTTTGTTCGAATATAAATTAATCATTTGTTTTCTAGCCTTAAAAATTTAACAACAGCTCAGATAAAAGAAAATAGACGCAATATATTCAGAATACATGTATTCTAAGTAAGAGTTTTGAAGAAATCAATTCTCTATAACCATAGGCATTTTCCATGACTTTAATTGAAAAATTTGATAACTGATAGTTAAAATGTTGAAATCCTTTGAAATGTCGAGTAATTTAGCGGGGAAGTAAAGGATTGAAATCCTATATACAGATCTTACCAGAAATCCTACATACAGATCATACCAGAAATCCTACATACAGTTCATAAATGTTGGTTTTATATTTAAAAGTACACGAACCTAGGATCTAGTGATAATGCTCTACTTTTATAAATTAAATAATATCTGTTGCACTTCCCTTCTGTTTTTTTCTAAACTTTACTTACTTACTTGTTAGGCACTACAAACCATGAAGGTTCTGGGCCTAATGTAATATCCCCTTCCACGCCTCTCGGTTTTGCGCAGATCTCTTCCAATTGGCGATATGCAGGTTTTTTAAATCTGCCGATATCTCATCTCCCCAACGGAGATTCGGTCTCCCTCGGCACCGCTTCCCCTGAGGTCTGGCTTCAAATATCCTCTTTACTGGAGCATCGGTTGACATTCGCTCGACGTGACCGAGCAAATGAAGACGTCTGATTTTGACTTTCGTGACTACATCAACGTTATTATACAGTTCGTAGAGTTCGGCATTATATCTTCTCCGCCAGACCGCGCCATCGTTTACAGGGACATATATTCTACGTAGAATTTTTCTTTCAAAAATACCCAGTGCTAGTATAAAGTTTCTAAACTTTATTTAGTATTAATTAAATATTAAATTTAAAGCCATAGCCAATGGTTTAAAAATTTCCTAAGAATCTCTGGTTGTATTTCTTGAAGTTTCATTTTAAAAGAAAATTCAAGAATTACGATCTATATTTATTTATTTAATTATTTGTAGTACCAGACAAAAGTAAATACTACCTAATAATATTAATCTTTTGTCGATTTGACATTTAGACTTATTATTAAATTATTGTAATATACACTATATTTTTTTATTAGATATTATCCGACCAGGGTTTGAACTTGAGACTTTTCAATTGAAAAGCCGCCACTTTACCACTGAGCTATCGGTCAGATTACGATCTATAAGTATTCCAGTACTGTCAGAAACACGATAATTGTGTTGGTGTCTTGTGTTTTCCACCCACCTTCCATACTAAAAAAATCAATATCATTTGGATATAATTTGTTAAATAATTCTATTTTATCATAATTTTATGAATCAATTCATCACTTCATATTATTTCTATTTACAATATTCTTTCAGCTTCAGTTCAATTTTTATTTAATACCTCCAAAGGCACATTTCCTCAACTTCTATAAAAATTTCAACATCAAATATTAAATTCTTCGAAAATATTAGCATTGAAGACACGAAACTATAAAAAGAAAAGAGTACTTTCTTTATATACAATAAACATTTAAATGTACAAATTGTACATATATATATATAGAAATATATATATAGTTGAATATTTTAAAAGAGCAATGATAGAATAAAGAAAACTACTATATATAAGAGAAACTATATACAATGAAACGTGCTCAGAATATACAAACAATTATTCAATTATATTCGAATAAAAAAACCTTCAGGACTTTCAGAAATCAGATGGATTAAGCAAATGTTTGTTATTGTTATTTTTTTTTTCATTATTTTGTTTTGTTTTCCTCGTCTTTTTTTTTTCTTCATTTTCTGTTAATTTTTTGCTTACTCAAAATGTTTTTCGTATTTTTCTAATGAAAATTATTCTATTTTTTCTTTTAATTTTTTATTATTTATTTTTTTATATTTATTATTTTGTTTTTTTTTTATTTTTCTATTGTTTATTTCTTAATTATAATTTCCTCAAAGGATTTTGCAAAATTTCACAAACTCAAAAATAAATATTTAAAAAATGAAAAACAAAACAAATGAACACTTCATACTAGAAAGAGACGGAATTAGGTATATAGTTTCAATATTAGAGGTAGAGACTAAAATTTTTAAACAGTTCTTTAATTTTTATTTAAAAAAATTAATTTAAAAAACGAGGAAGAGTGTAGTAGAGTAGACGGTGTCAACTATGGGATACCTGTATGACGGTAATCAGTCGGAAACAAATTTTCACAATAAGGGCAAAACCCATAAGTGCAAATTTCTCTGAAGTACATTACATTGAAAGTTCTAAAACAAGATTTCTATGAGATTTAAAATAAATAAGTGCAAATTTTCAAAAAAGAGTTTTGATTTTTTTACGTCAATTTTATTTATTATGTATTAGAAAGTGTCATCTCTACATTAATTTTAATGTCACAACTAATTCAAAATTATTAATTGCCAATACTATTGAAATTTGACATTTGTTCACATTTCAAATGTAATCGGCTTGCTTTTTAAAAACGACTGAACGGAAATTAAATTGAATGTCAGTGAGGGAAAAATTAAAAATAATAAAGGAGATTCAAAATAATGAAAAAAGTAGACAAGAAATAGCTGATGAATATAAAATATCTGTCTCTAAAATTTCTAGAATTTTGAAAACTGAAAACAAATAAACAAATTTATTAAAAAAGTATGTTTAATATATTTTTGTTTGAACAGGTTTTTATGCACTATGTTATTAAGCTCATATTGCAAATAAGTGCAAAATTCAGCTCTTCGCAACTTTTCCACTACACCGACTATATTTTATTTAGACGTTAGCCATTAAAGTTACGCTACTATATTGACAAAATTTAAGAAACCCAGCTATATAGGTATAGAGTAATGCTTACATAAAAGATGAAGTTGTATAGAAATTACTCGAACCCACTGCACTACCCCAAGTAAATTTTGCATAAACTTTGGCCATAAAACTAAACTACTTTTGGATAAATTGAAAATATCCAGCATAGAATTAATTTAATCTAAAAACTGAAGTCACTATTCTCACCCGTGGAGCAAAATGGCTGGATTTCAAAGGCAATGACGGCTATTGTAAAAAACGAATTTGTGAAAATTTCAAAATCTGGCTATTTTATTTATCACTGACCGACGGACGGACGAACATACATAGCTAGATCGATTTACTTTTCGATTTCGATTCCATTCATTCCTTTGAGTCTATATAAACCCCGCTCCTTCTCTGCCTCACAAACGTACCGGCAAAATTATTATACCCTTTTGACTTAAAGTTATATGGGTACAAAAACAAGTTAATGTCAAAAGATTTGAAATTGTGGTATTAAATAATTAAATGTGATTTAAAAAATGAACGGGAGTTTATTTAAAAATGCTGAGACAAAGAAAAATGTTAAAATTTTTGTAAATACAACTACTGAGGAAACTATTAATTGAAACAAGACGGTGAATAAAAACAGGAACTTTTGATAAATCTTAATTTTTGAATTTTCTGAATTTTAAACCAGTCCCAAGTGGTACGTTTGATTTCAGGTATCAATTCGTACTACGGTTTAACGTAGTATAGAACTCTTACAAAGAAATAAGGAATCGTAAGGACTTTTCCTCATTTAAAATTTCATATTTTTACCTTTGATCAATTTGGAAATAGTGGTAATCTAAAATTTTTCAAACTTTGTTGCTTTTGAAAAGTTTAACATCTAATACGTAAAAGTTTAAAATTTAAGTTTCCTTTTGCGTTTTTAAGTTATAAAAAAATTTTAGTTATTTTACGAATACTTTAAATACACTAAAATATAATTACATTTTTAAAAATTTTTCGATATCAACCTCAAAATATTTGTTATTTTAATAATTCAGGTCCTACACAATCTACAAGAACCCGAAAATAAATTCAAATTTATAAAATAACTAAAAAAAGTTTTTATAACTTACCAGTCCCTAGTGGTACATTTATTTGACGTTGTTGTTGCTGCTGTTGTTGTTGTGTTTGTTGTAAAACAACTGTAGTTCCTGTTGTTGTTCCATTATTTGTTGTTGTTCTTGATTGTTCATTTGAATCCTGGATATCTTCCAGAATTAAACGTGTTGTAGTGGTATTATTATTTGAATTTCTATTGGTACCACAATTACCATTTAGGATATTTTGCTTACGACCACCAGCATTACCATTATTGTTATTATTATTACTATTACTTCCATTATTATTATTGTTTCTATTTGCAGATTTTGTTGATGTTGTTGTTGACCTTTGTGTTAAAATTGTCCCCGATATATTACCAGAGGATGATGTTATAGCAGAATTTTTGGTTGAGGATGTTAATGTTAAAGTGGTACCACCTGAAAATTTTTGAAAAAACCAAATAAACACGAATTTAATACAAAATTACAATTTTAGAATATAATTTTTAAATGTTAAGTGTATAATACAGAAGATTAAGCTAATCACCTGCAAGTATTGATGTTGTCCCATCATTATTATTTCCTGATGATATTGTTGTTGAAGTTCCAATACTAGCACTACTTAAAACTGTAGCTGCATTACTACTTGGATTACGAAAAACCAAAATTGATTGTGATTTATCTAATCGTTTTAAAGTTTGTAATAGAAATGGTCCACCACTTGTTGTTGTAGCGGTAGCTGTATTAGTTGTATTATTTGTATTACCCATATGAGTTGAAGCATCTTGTTGCTGTTGTTGTTGCTGTTGATTATGAGTATTATATTGATTATTTCGTTTTAATCCATTCTTATTACTATTACAACTTACAATTGCATTTTTATTATTAAGCCTCTGTTGTAGTATAATTGATCCTTCTGGGAAAACATTCTTTTTTATATTACCAGTTGTTGATTGTAATAAGACAGCAGCAGTAGTTGTTGTAGTTGAATTTGTTGTATTATCATGGTGTATATTATTATTTGTTGATGTGGTTTTAATTGGTGCCTGTAGCAAAATTGTTTGATTGCCTGTCGAAGAAGTCCCTGTACTTGTTTTCAAACGTGGATGTTGTAATATAATTTGTTGATGTTGTTGTTGTGGTTTATCATCAGATATTGAATTATCATTATTATGATGATTATTATTATTGTTGCTATTATTGGCAGCAGCAGCTGCATTTAATAAACTCAAAAGTTCATGTGAATTTTGTAAAATGATTTGTCCATTTTCAGTTCTGGCTCCACGCACCAATATAATATTACTATGTTGTTGTGGTTGCTGTTGTTGTTGATGTTGTTGTTGTTGCTGTTGTTGATGTAAATGTTGTTGTTGTAAAGCTTTTGTTAATGATGATGATGCTGATATTGTAGTACTTGTTCCAATTGATGTTGATGTTTGTTGAAATTTTTGTAAATGAATTGATGTTGCCTTTTGACGTATTGGTGTTGTTGTTGTTGTTGCGGTTGTTGTTTGTTGATGATGATTATTATTATCAAGATCAATACTACTAGTACCTTTTTCTAAACTTGTTGTTGTTGATGCTGTTGTTGTTGAATTAGATTTTGACATAGTTAAAAGTTCTTTCGATGTAATTGTTGTTGATTGATTGCTGCTACTATTACTATTGCCATCGCTATTATCTTCAGATGATGGTTGTCCTAAAATAATAAAAAAATAGGATAATTAATTAAAACGTTATATACATTTGTCATTAAATAATAATAAGTTACTTAAATATGGAAAGGTACTCATATATATTGTTAAGATTTGTATACAGGACAACTCCCATTGTTAAATAGCGTCACCACCCAAATAAATTTAACAAAGTCAATAATTCAAAAGCTATAATTGAACTATTTTGATGAAATTTACATAGAAGATTACAAATTTCAAAAGAAAAACGGCGATTGGATGTAGAAATGCAAAAAATGGGACCTTATACAACTTATATAGTTTCGAAACCAATAACCAAAAAAGATGGAAAATTATCCTTTAGATTATTTTAGATTTAATCCTTTAGATTAAATTTAGATTTAATCCTTTAGATTCCTAGCATTCCTCTTACATTACAAAAAATTTGGCTTTGAATAAACAAGTAAGCGAAGGGACTTCGGTAGTTATCATATGCCTTTAAAATCTGTTTACCTAATTAAGATAAAAGCTTTAAATTTGGTACTGGTGTTATGAAGACATAAATTCCCAAATTTTGTACAGTTGGAAATTCGAAAATAAGGAAAGAAAGAAAGGCGTTTCGTGTGGTCGTCATAGGTATTAATCAAATTATATTACTCAATTATGTTTTTTAAAGTTCCTAAATAATATTAAGTTTACATTCCTTATGGATTCTAAATTTAATCAAAATTTTTCAGGTGTAGGATATTCATAAATTTACTTACTGTTGGTTTATTATACATGTTAAAAGTTAGTCAAGTTATAGATATTACTGAATTTATTTATTCTTTAACTTTTTGAAAAGTATCTTTCAATTTAATAAATCAAATTGATAAAATTGATTCTACTATAAAACAATGAAAATCAAATCAATTAATTTATAAAAATTCATTTAGTTAATCACAATTCAAAAAATCTTAATAGTGTGTAAGTATATAATAGCAATATTCCATGTCTAGACAAAAGATGCAAGAGAATCGATTCTATATCCTTTGAATAATCCCACATAATCTAAAACAATATACTTAGTTATAATAATGATATTTTCTTTTATACTAAACATATGTACACATATATGTATATGTTAGTATTAAACTCTTAGATGTGAAAATATCTTTAAAAAAAAATGTAATTTTAGTTTACCTGTTCATATCATAAACGATCTCTCCATTTTTCTATATTCTTTTATAGAAACTTATACTCTTTATTATCATTTAATATTACGAATATATCCTAGTTACTTTCCTATATACTTCATTGTATTTTCGTTGTTACTTAAAACTTTTTATTAAAAGTTTATGACCTGGGAAATTACTTTCTTTATGCTTGACCTGAGATTTATTAATTCACCTCAATTATTATTATTATCATTATTTGATAAATTAGTTAAAATTAAAGATGAACACAAGATATTTTTATATATATAGTTATAGGAAGTAAGTACATACATACTTAAAGATAAATAAAGTTACATTGTTATTTATAGGTTTCAAAAATTAGTTATAGAATATTGTATCTAATGGTTATAATGTTTAATGAAGAGGAATAATTTAGATATTTTTAAAGTGCAATTTAAGATAAAGTATTTTTTAGAAAAGAACACCTAAGTACTGAAAGTGCTCAGTATATCTTTTAATAATTTAATAGACTTATTGTTAGTTAATTTTTTTTACAAGGATAAAAGGGTAAACATAGTTTTATTATTTTGGTAAGAAATGTATTGAATTGTTTAGAAAATTGAAAGAGCCCAACCTTTTAAGAATGATGTTATACAATAAATCAAAGACCTTGAAACAATTAGTTTCAATATTCTTTGACTTATATATTTAGATAAATTATTTTGGCATCATGTATTTAACATAAATTATCTTTAAAATATTATTTTTAACTATTAGCTTAGCTGGTTGTAAATATGTACCCAAGCACAAGTAATTAATCTTTTAAAATATTATTTTTTAAGTGGTCTTCTATCAAATGCTTTAATTGGCTTGCAGGACGAAAAGGGATTTATCAAAATTGGAATTAAAACTAAATAATTTGTATTTAAAAAAAAAATCAATAATAAAAAATAAATAAACAATAAATAAAAAAAAAAACAAAAAAACATAAAAAAATAAACGAAAAAAAAAAAAAAAATAAACAAAAAAAAATAAAAAAAAAAATATAAAATTTTTTTATGAATTTAAATTATTTTAAATGTTTATGAATTAGTTCATTTCAGTTTTTAAAACTCACAGTACATTTTATGGGAATTTTATATAAATAGTAAAACATTTTGATATTAAAAATTAAGTAAGACTATGCTTCACAGAAACATTTTTGTAGTAAGTCTTCGTTATTTTCAGTGAAAATCTGAGATACTGGCGAAGGCCCAATGTACGCTTTTTTGCGTTGTTTGATTTGCTTCGAAAAGCAACTAAACCAAGCAACGTAATTATAGCAACTTTAAAGCTTCTCACTTCCTAAAATAGAGCCACCAAATTAAATGCCCTATAGAAGTAAAAAAAAAAAATATATTTTTGAACTTAATTAGGTGGTATAGTAAAAAAAATCAATAAAAATATTTGTAATTTGCATTTGATAATCCAAAAATCAATTCAGAACTCAATATTTATCATTGTATTAGATTATGTCCTTATAAATAGGTAGATGATTAGCATGTTGAGATACACTGTAGAATGTTGGCAACAAACAAGTATTTCGATTTGAATTTAAACAAAGATTGTGAAACAATACACATAGCTTAGAAAAATTTTTTAAAAATATGTATACGAAAAGTTAATACATGGAGAAATAGATCATTAGTGAACTAAAAAATTTTTTTTAACAAATTCATAACTTACAAAAGGTAGACTACATAACTTATTCATTTTCAAATTTTTTAGAAAATGTTTTTCTTTCAATTGACCTTCCATCATTCTGTGCTGGGCCAACAGCTAGTATTATAATTAAACTATTCGAAGAAAGTTGAAAAATATTTAAAAAAAAATAGTCTCAGAAAGTTACTTTTCAATTTTTTGTTGCCAGTTTTTTTGTGGTCACATAACAAGCGTACTACTTATTTAAAGCTTTTATCTCTTTACTTTAGTTCTACATCTAGGATAATTTCTTTTCTTAAGCCAAAACAGTCCCGGTACTTTGTCCCAACAACCGGAGACTTCTATATTTTTGGTATTTTAAAACATTGTAAAAATTAATTTTGGGTAAAAGAAATTTTGGACCCGTTGTTGCGTAATACAAATTATTTCGGAACTTTTGATTTCGTTTCGTTGCAGACCCTAAAACAACATCTTCACTAATAGTTAAAATTTTATTTAAAAAGAAATTTATGATTCTGTAACTTATAATCACATTAAAGGGATGAAGGAATTGAAACAAATCTACACCCTATAACTGCTCTTCCCACTGGAAGAAAAATCTAAAAACTACAAAAAAAAAATTTACAACCAAATTCCAAACATGAATGCCAAAGTATACTTAATTAACTTTAATTATTAAATTAAATTACATTTTAAGAAGAACATCAACCACAATTTTAATCCACTACAAATCCTTGCAAACAAGTAGACAAAATATGACTCCACAATAAAACTGAAACTATTTTATAAAAATTAGAATAAATTCTTTTATTATTTATTTTAGTTTTAATTTTCTAAATTATATTTTGAAAAATTTTTCCAAAAAGTATAATTTTAATTTCTACTACCCTTAATAAATCAAAATTATTATAATTAAGTCAAATTTAGTATAAGTTATTATTTTTATAAAAGGATCTCATATATATTAAATGTCATATTTTTAGTAGTATATTATAAAGGAACCTTATAGACTATATATTAAAATTTCTAGACCATTAAAGGTAACATAATTCCCAAACCAATAACAAATTTTCACATAAATGAACCTTCAAAACTTTAAAAAAAAAAGAAACCTCATTATAATATATTGCCTCAATTAACAAAAAAAGTCGAGGCTTTAATAAAACATATAATAAGAAAGAATTACAATAAACCACATTCAGAAAATATATATAAGTATTCATATAATAAAGTACAGTTTCAATTGTTATAAGAATTGCATCCTTCTAATACAATAAAATTATATATATATATGTATATATATTATTTAGAAATTTAAACAAAAACTAGAATTCTAAATACATATTTAATCTAAGTATATTTTATAGAACCACTAGGACCACCACTATCTGTATATATAAGTATTGTTCAAATGTTCAAATTCTTACGGGAACCATACGTATCCATTCTATTGTTATCCGATTATCCTTTAATATTGTATCCTTTATAATTCCATAAAATAAAAAAAAAAACCTATAATCTAATCCTGTTGTTGACCATATTATATTAAAAAAGAAAAACAAAAGCAAAGTGTTCACAAACCTCAATAGCCTTTAACATATACATATATAACTTAAAACAATAAAATTCAGGTATTTTTTGTTTACCTTATGTTTTCTATCTCTTTTCCTCTCTTACCAATTATATTAATAGGTCTCTTTTAATTTTTTCATTCTTTAACATTTTTCCCCAACTCTAATGAACTTTTATTAATTCTTGTGAGTTCAGTATTAATATTTTAGATGAAGTTTCGGTGAACAACTTTGGTGAACAACTTTATTGAAATTGGTTACTATGGTTACTTTTTGGGTTTTATGGTGATGAAATTCAAGTGAGAGCTGGTTTTTGTGTTTTATTAATGTGAAAAGAATTTGTCAATTTTACATTAATAACGGGGAAAAATATTTTCCGCGGAAAAACTATAGTTGATAAAATCTATTAGATAATACATATTTAAATTGTCTACACTGCATCTGAACTGCTATGAATCTATAGCAGAATTTAATGGATTTTCTTTTGTTTAATGAATGGTTCTGTTAATGTTTTTTTTATATTGGGCTACGTGTCGTATAATCTCATTCTATCTTAAACCATATATCTTGAAAAATTGTATTAATGTGTGTGTTTTTTTGTCACATTTTCTAATTTTCAGGATAAAAGAATAGCGAAATAAAATTTTTTTTTTTTTGAAACTATTCAATGAGATAGTGACGAATTGTTAGTAATAAATTTAAAAAAAAAAGCCTACAAAAATATCCAATTCATTCTTTTCAACTGTATGGGTATTTGGAAATCCTTAGGGAGATTATAGGATAAAATAAAAAAATTTTATCTAACATTGTATAAAAATGTTGATAAACGTTGATCAAGAGAAATAAGAAAAATAATTTTTTTACAAGTTTGAATTATTCATTTAAAAAACAAAGTTAGTTAGTCCGTCCGCTATTTTTCTTCACAATATCTCGTTTTTTTCAAGAGTTATCGATAAAACTATTGAAAGCCACTTATTAACTCTGTACGCAGTGCATGACTTACTCAACAACCAGTCTTTTAGATTGTTGAAACCTAAGCACACTTAAGTCAGTGTGTGACTTAAGTGTATTCAAAAACCAGTCTTTTAGATTGTTGGGAACTCAGCACATTTAAGTCACCCACTTAATTTATTTAGCTCAATTCCTAAACGGTTAAAGTACATTGAGTGCTACAAAGTTTCTGCTAAAATAATTTGTTGGGAATAAGATCAGAGAGCATTGGGATGCCGAATTCACCAATGTTAATTTCAACACATTTAACTATAAAATATTGATAAATTATTATTCAACTCACTCACAGTGAAAGTTTTGTGCTATGATAATAACCTGATAATTAATTTTACCTTTATATAAGTAAAGCATATATTAAGAATGATGAAAGTTTCCGAATATGTATAGCGTAGCAAAGTTTTTTTGTATTTCTATGGGAGGCTCCCAAAAGGACCAAATTTTAAAATTTTAACTCTTTTGAAATTATGGGTAAATTGTTACTAACGGTATTTTTAGGAGCTTCATTACCTTCGCACGTCAGAGAGATTTAGAACTTTAATAAACATAAGTTTTATGAGGAATTATAAGTTTTAAGGAAGCTTGACAGTTTCCAAGAAGAAGCAATCTAGAAAAGACTGAAATATGTAAAATCTTTTGTTTAAAAAAGCTGGAGCTTATTAATATCATAGGGGTGAAAGCTGTTTCCCCATCTTTGGTAAAGCGGTTAAAATTAAAACAAAAAATCGTTTTATATAATATTGTGATCTTACCCAGTAAGCAATTTAAGTATTTAGGTGTTATTTTTTCCTCAAATTTCAAATTTATTTCCCATATTAATAAAATTATATATAAGGTTAACTCCGCTTCTTTTCAAATCTCTATAGTAATGTTTAGTCAGTTTTTGGAACCTAAATTTCGTTTGTTTATTTATAAAGTCTATATTCGGTCTATTATTCAACACGCGATAATTCGTCGTGCTGGAGGCTTTCATAGACAGCGTGGCTCTTACTTATATATTAATAATAGTCTACTATATGAACAATCTGGAATCAATAGAATCGATAGATTCTTAACTAAAATTAATCTTAAATTTTTCGCTAATTGTTTTAATCACGAAAATCGTTTTATTCGTGGCTTGATCGAACCTTTTTCTGAAAACGTTAAATATTTTTCGTCTTCATTTATATTTCACTTGTCTAATAATAATTCACTGTTTTCTGATGGTGAACTTTTGTTATACCACCATGGTAGTCACAATCCTGACTTGCTGGTTTACAACACTAACCAGTAATCATTAGTATGTAAGTTAGTTTTAGTTTTGTTGTTGTTTTTTTTTCTATTTCATTAAATGTCTTTTTTATTATTTTTTTCATTAATTTCATTACTAATATTGTTGATAATTGTTTGTAATTTATTTTTTTTAATTCTGATTTGTTAAGCTCGCTTTAGGGTATAACATGATTTTTGATTTAGTGTTAAGTTTTTGTTCTGCTTATTTGTTAAATTAAAAAATAACTATAAATTAAAAAAAAATAACTATAAATTAAAAAAAAAAAAAAAAAAAAAAAAGAAAGCTGGACCCATAATCATTGATGACTCAATTGACAACTGATAGATCGGAAGTGACGTTAGACTAGAAGTGACGTTTGGAAAAGTCAAAGACGCTCATTCTAAATTGCGGCACTTTTTATAATGTTCCTTAAGTAAGGTAGATTAAAAGTTCTCAACCATTCTCAGCAATTTTACTGCGCAAGCAGCTAGAGCGCTTATTCTTTTATTTTGGCTACGGATGTAGGTTGTTTTAGTTGGGTAGAAATCTCACAATGCCGGGAGGAAAGATATTTCGATGCCTTTTGAAGGGTTTTTTCCTCCCTTAGGAAAAAAAAGATGACAGAAAACGAGCAGAAAATCTTGAACTCTTGATAAAGTCTAACACTCCTCAACCTCTTCCTTATTATTTCTAAAACTCTTCAAACTAACATGTCCTAACTTTAAAACATATTTTCCTAAAACATTTTGTACTAAACGAATACATAAAATATACCAGAAACACATCCTTATGTACAATACCGTTACTAACTTAACTTTTCAATTAATTATTACTATTTTCAAAAATTTTATACCTTTACTAACCCAATATACTTTTGTAACCCTTTTAAATTTTAAAATAAGAGAAGAACAATAAAAAAAAATATAAGAACAACAATATACTTATTTCTCTTGGTTAGTTAACGGTATATGCTTAGCATGTAACGTTATTATGCAAATAAAATTACAAAAAAAAACAAAACAAAAAACAAAGTCAATGAGAACTTATAAAAACTGAACCGCTTGACCAACGCGGATTTTTTTTCCTTTTTTGTTTTTTTTTTTGCGTTAATAAGAAATAATGCAATAAATATGTCTTCCGGTTTGATTTAGGAGATTCTCTTGGATTTGGAGTCCTTTTTTTGCTATTCGGTTGTTTGGATTTTTGTTTTTTAGAACAATAAAAGTGTGTTTTTTTGTTTTTTGTTTTTTTTTTTTATTATTATTGTTTTCTTGTTTTTAATTTTATTTCTATTAAAACCACGAAAAATGAAACAAACCATAATGGCCAACCAAAACAAATAAATGTGAAACACAATGAAAAGGAAGAGATGGAAATTATTAAGGACAAGATGAAATAAAAGGGATCATTTTGTATATGTGTTGATAAGACTATACATGAATGTATATATATATACAAATGAATGGGGAAACTTTTTTTGTTCTAAATATATAATAAACCGGATAACAATAAAAAAACCAACACTTTTACATATATTCAATTTAACCCCATACAAATAAAAAGGTTTAGTTTTAACAGGAACAATTTATAGTTTTTGAAGGAAAAAAACAAAGTTTTATGTAAATTATGGTTTATATTTATTCCTCACTCTTCTTGAGAGCATTGGGCTTCTATTTGACACTATCATATTCCATGGTTCTCTGCTGTTACTTTAATTGGTTACATGATGATGTTATATTTAGTGTTAAGTCATTGTTGGTGGATTGTTCTGCGCCATTTCTTGTTTGGGCGGTTGTGTCTTTTTGTTCTCTGAGAAGCTTCCGTTTCAAGGAATTCTGATAGTCTTTGAAGATAATAGAAATTGGAACCCATAATATTAATTAGAGAAAGGTAGAACATCCTGAAGTTATTAGTGTATAATACTAGTTCATCCTCTTGGGAGTATGGGCGTCCATTTGATAATTCCATATTACAAGATTTTGGGCTAATTCTCCTATTTTCTTCTATATATGACTTTCCAAAGGTTTTAGTGGATTGATACGCGGGTGTCGGAAGTGTTAATTTTATGTTACGGCGTTAAGACAATTTTGACATGTTTCATTCTATATGTGACTGTATGAACCTTGTATCTAATTGTGAGCAAACCGGTCCATACTGTGTAATATTTCTCAGACGTGATATTTTCGTCTATTCTGCCTTCGATAATAAGCTGAGTAATTAATGTTTTGTACTTTCAATTATATTGCAAAAATAAGTTGTATTTCGTTTTTTAATTTAAAAAAATAAAAAATCTTTCTTTCCGCAGCCCCTGTAAAACTTCTATATTGGATAAATGATCTGTCCAAGACATCTTTAAGAGACGTCTATAGGTCTACATCTCAAATGCTTTCAATTTGTTTATGCACAGGCCCTTTGAGTGTCCAGGTCTCTATTCTACACCATATAATCTGACCAGACGAAATATTTAAGGAATAGTAATCTTACGTTAATTTTGACATCACGATTATTTAATAGTTTCCCGGTACTCCTGTACAAAAGATCCACCTTTATTTAAAATTTCTTTAAAATTTGGCAAATTTCTACTGTTATTTAATTTTTTTCTTTACCTATACTATTGTTTTAATATTAAGAATTAAAACGTACTTACCAAAAAAAAAAAACGACAGATGGCAACACTTTTGTTTTATTTTCAGTGTGTACATATTTAAATATTATGTCATATGACTTAAACTGTACACGTGTAAGAAGTAAAGTAAAAACTATTTTTTAATTTAAAATAAAAACAAATGTCTCCAAAAAAAAGGAAGAATCTAAACTTTATTGAATTAAGCAAGACTACAATTTCGTAAAGTTTTAATAACATTCTCTACCGCTTATTTTCACTTTTAATCACCCCGGAAACTCCTTCTTCTAATCCCACTAAAATAAAAAACAAACTAAAGTTTTGGGAATATTTGTTTTTTTTAAAGGTCTGATGTTATCAAAAGATATTATAAACCCGTGTAACTACTTACTTGTAGAGTTATTATTATTATAAATTTTGGTTTTTATTTTTATTTTTTACCTTTTTTTAAGTAACAAAACAAAAAGTGATCTATTGCAAGAGTTTTTTAGGGTATATATATATTTTTTTTTTATTTCCTTCTTTTGTTTTTTGGTTTATTAATAATAAACTTTAGTGGTTTCAAACTATAAAGAAAACAAAGATTTTCAAATGATAACCCAAAAATTTTAAAGTATGGTAAATTGGTTTGTTTTAAAGTTTTCATCTCATTAAAAAAAAAAAAACAAAAACCTTTTGAAAGTTCTTAAGTTAAAAATTAAAATTAGTTTGGTTTTGGGTATTTTCTTAGGAGTTGAAAGATTTCAAGGATGGTCTCATAAAAAGTTATAATATAGGATATGTTGTGTTTTATTGGTTTTAAATCATGGGAAATAGTTTGGTTTAAAAGTTGAATTTAAGATTTAAGTCTATAAAATCTTTTTTAAGTGACTTTCTAAACATTTATTTTTTTAAAGTATTATTTGCACAATCAATTGATAATTTAATTGAATTGATTATAGTAAGATTTAAAAGATCCAATATTGTTAAAGTTCACAGTAAAAATGGATAATAAAGTCGTTTTTAAAATTGAGTTAGCCAAAAATTTTTATAAATTTCAAATTCTCTTATTTCTCCATCCAAATTTTAATCAAAAATCGTAATCCTAAAGATAATTCATCGATGTTTTTCGGAACCTTTGAGAGAAAAATTATTTGCTCTTAACAAAAGTGTTGTTGTGTAGTCATTAAGTGTTATTGTTTACCTCACGATTTAAATACTTTCGCTATTCACTTTTGCTATCGCTTGTTGTAAATGTCAATTAAATGTCATTTCGATATTGTATTCGAATATTGTCTCGATAATTCATTTAAAAAAATGGTAATTCTACGGTTTAACTAATATCCGCGTAGGACCAAATAACTATGTATAAAAGATAGCTGGTGTTGCTAGCTTTCGAAAAATATATAGCTTTAATGGTGCATATTATCCTTTAAGGACGAAAAGGACATTTAAAAGTATCCTTGTTATTTTAGTCTATTTTACAAAAACCGTTATAACTAGCAATCTGTTCAATATATATATATTCAATCAAAGAATTCACAATATTTAAATTTTATGACAGGTAGTTGTGAAATAAGACACCTTTGATTAAGTAATCATTGAATAATAAATATGAAAACTTAAATTTTAAATTTTTTTAATTTTTTTTTTAATAAGCTAGTACTGATAAGATAATATTAATAGTAAGTATGCTTAGGCTTGTTTAAAAATACTTATAATTTGACAGCAACTGAAGTCTAAATTTCTATCTAAAATAATAATATTTCCATTTAATTAACATCAAAACAAAACAACTTATATAAAAATACCTGTTATTTAAATTATAATTAAAACTCATTATATTTAAACCATTATTAATTTTCTACAATAGTTGTTTTTTGATTTTTTTATTATTTTCATTTATCTTCCAATCTACAACTGAACAAATTTAACTACTACTATTACTTTGCTTTTTTTTCTTGAGAATTAGGTTAAAATGCAAAATAACAATTAATTTACCAAAAATAGAATTTAAAAGAAAAGGCAACACTTACAGAAAGGAAAAATTTAACATAAAGAAATGAAATTTATGTGAAAAAAAGAGTGAAAAAAAAATATAAAACACGTTAATTTCACACTAAGATACAACCATTACTAACCATTATTTTATAATATTATTGCCACGATACCATAGATGACCTTGACAATTAAAAAAATTCTATTTTTAAAAGTTACTTATATACAAAAGAATAATTTCCGTAAATAGATAGAAACTTCCTTTTTAATTGTCTTTTTTCTGTTGTTTTGGGCCTGTTGGGTTCTTTTGTAATAAGTATGTAATTAGTGTAAAACAACAATAGTTCTAAATAAGAATAGTAATATTTACGATAATTATAAAACTCAATAATTTTAAAACAAAATTGAGAAATTGAATTTTGTAAAACAG
This sequence comes from Dolichopus griseipennis, assembly GCA_963082915.1. Taxonomy (NCBI): domain Eukaryota; kingdom Metazoa; phylum Arthropoda; class Insecta; order Diptera; family Dolichopodidae; genus Dolichopus; species Dolichopus griseipennis. Next base: position 106,309,239 of record OY720442.1, read on the forward strand.
CTGTTACTTCATATTTTACTTAAAACTTTTATGGCATTGAATTTTTCTTAGTGTTTTTACATCACTGCCTTTTCTATTCTCTTTCTATATAAGCAAAGTTTTTCTAAGGACTTTCTAGGAAAGATTAACAAATGTACATATATAAAAAATCTACAGGCAATAGAATATTTTAAGAAAACTTTAGATTTTTTTTAAATTAAACGGGGTCTAAGAGAGATTAACAAACATATGTTTAAAGGATACGTGTCTTATAATTCACAAAGAAACATTTCTTAATATTTCTGACATTTTTAATAACTTCAGAAATTTAGGATTCTAACTATTTAATAGCATTTCAGATTCCAATCGAAAGAATCCAAAGAATTTACAGAGCTATACCTTATAAAATATCTTATTATCGTACTAAATATATATACTAAAACAATAAAGGGTATTAAAAGTTTTAATTTTTAAGTTTTTAGCTCACCTCGAAATTTGATGAAACATTTGTATAATATTTTAACATTTAGGAAATATGAAATAATCAACTATAAGATTGTGATATGTTAAAACTTTAAATGTTTTTTTTTTACATTCATTATACCCGTATGACTATATAGTCAAAGGGTACAATAAATTTGCCATTACGTTTGTAACGCAGAGAAGGAGGGGGGGTAGATATAGACTCAAGTGTATGGATCGGATCAGAATCGAAAAATAAATCGATTTAGCTATGTATGTCCGCCCGTCTGTCCGTCCGTCCGTCTGTCCGTCTGTCCGTCTGTCCGTCCGTCCGTCCGTCTGTCCGTCCGTCCGTCCGTCCGCACGATAACTCAAAAACTAAAGGAGCTAGGATCTTGAAATTTTCGCAAATCCGTTTTTTTGCAATAGCCGTCATCGCTATTTAAATCCAGTCATTTTGGTCCATGGGTTCGGGTAGCTGCCATACAACTTCTTTTTTTATATGAGTATTACTCTATACCTATTGCAGGTGCGTGTCTAAAATTTTACCAAAAGTAGTTTAGTTTTATGGCCAAAGTTTCTGCAAAATTTGGTTGGTCTACTGCAGTGGGTTCGAGTAGCTGCCATACAACTTCTTACTTTATATGAGCATTACTCTATACCTATTGAAGCTGGGTGTCTGAAATTTTCCTAAAAATAGTTTTGTGTAATGGCCAAAGATTCTGCAAAATTTGGTTGGTCTACTGTACAGGGTTCGAGTAGCTGCCATACAACTCCTTCTTTTATATGAGCATTATACTACACCTAATGAAGCTGGGTGTCTGAAAGTTTGCCAAAAATAGTTTACTGTAATGGCCAAAGTTAATGCAAAATTTAATTGGTCTACTGCCGAGGGTTCAAGTAGCTGCCATACAACTCATTCCTTTATATGAGCATTACACTACACCTAATAAAGCTGTATGTTTTAAATTTTGCCAGAAGTAATTAACCGGATAATATAATGTATATGTTACGGGCATACGGGTATCCCAGAGTTGACACAGTCTGCTCTACTACACTCTTCCTCGTTTTACATAATTTCATATTACATGGGGTGATACTTTTCCGAGAAATAGTCCAATGGTTCAAGACCATGCGTCATATTACCACTGCAGTATTTTCTTTGAGAATTTGTAAAGTCCTTTGTTTCTATGGATAAACCAAAAACAATAGACCCTTTGGGAATAAACTTAACCCGTATTATTGATGGACTAAGGCCCAAATTACTCGAAAAAATGATCCCTTCCTTTAGTTGCTCTTATTTTCTAATCTAAAGGTCTTCAAACTTAAATTAATAAACATTTTTTCTTGATATTAATCCCATAATCTGAATTATAAGGTGCCTTTAATACATATTCCTATACCCAAGCTACCTACGTTAGAAAATTTTTATTAACTTTTTTTATTAAATTTATTATATATTATTTTTGATAGTTCAAACGCCTTATAATATAGTAATATATCTTATAATAACATGCCTAACGTCTATATATGGTATAGATATAGTACTAGTTGTTATTATAACATGTCATTTGGATGTCATTAGATACAAAATTCTATTTGCTATATTTTAAAAAATTTGAAATTATATTTCATGTGAGTTATAATATTCAAATCAATTAATTATTAGCTTTGCCATTAATTTAAACCCAATGGCGAATAACTGAGTAACTGAGTAGAATCAAAATTCATTATACTTAATATGTTTCTTAATTACAAATATTCTATAGTATTTGATAACTATCTCTAATTAATACCTTTATTTAACTTGTACTAAATATAATTTGAAAAAAAAATTAAACATTGTCAATTAATCAATAAGTATTACTTCTAATATAAAACAACAACTTTTCAGTAGTTTATACAAATTGTTCTAACTAGGTTAAGTCAGTGTATGTTTAATTTTGATTCAGTTAGGTATTTTTAGTACCCCAAATTTTTTACTAAAACCATATAATAAAAACATCGTGAAATTGAACAATTGAAATAATACAAGTGCCCTATTTCATAAAAATTGACAATCCCACAGTTTACAGGCAAAAAGTTGTAAAACCTACAATTTAATAAAAATTCAGAGTAATTAAAGGTTTTTAAGAATTAAATTTTCAGACTATTGTAACAACTTTGTCAAATTTTCGCCTGCCAATATTTATGAAATGGCGCTCAGGACTAAATATTAATATTAACATATAAATTATATAATTAGTTTAAATTTTAATCAAATTTATATATTAAGCTGTTTTCATTAAACTTTTCTAGGCTGAGGTAGTTTAAGAATTAAATGGGAAAATAATGTTTAAATTAAAAAAAAAACACAACTTTTCTTAAAACTATTGCGTAGTGTTATTTATTTATTTACAATATTCGTCCGACATTTTTTTTTTATTGTGAATGATAATTTTCTAAAAAACATTCCTATACTATAACTTATATATAGTTGTCCTTCTTCCAAATTTCCACTTTTATAACACGTCAAAAACAAACCATTATCATATTAACAAGAAACTATAACTAATTTTTTTTTGTATATATATATATATACTTAATTATACACATATAATTTTTTATCTACATAGAAAGGCAATATATCAATCTAGATCCAAGTGACATTTCCAAAACAAAATAAAAAAAAACAAAAACAACAAACCACTAAACAATAACCAAAACAAAAGAAGAATAAACAAGATAACAAAATAAAAACAAAAAAAAAAAAAACAAAAAGAACTAAATTTAGAAAACAAATTCACCTTAATTCCAACTATAACATGACCTCTAACAGATCTTGTTACTATATACTAGTTACATAACGATTACTTCTATAGTAACAAACGATTACTTCTAAAACAATAAATATTAAAAAGATAACATACATACAGGAAAAATGACTACTAGGCTTTCTTGTGAAAAATTTCCATCCTCTTAAAACCAAACAAAAACCTTAAAAATACCACAAAAACAACAAAAACAACAAAAACAACAAAAACAATAAAAACCTAAAACTAAAACTGTGTGAAAACCATTAATACACGCATAATTTATGACATTTTGTTATTTTGTATTAAAAATGGACATACGAATATATATATATATATATATATCCTTAAATGTAACGGTTTTTTTTCTCACCCAAAAAAAAAAAAAGGATAAAAAGAAGGTATGTTTTAAATTGTAAAACACTTGTAAAATAAAAAAACAAAAATAAAATAAAAAGAAAAAGAAAACATGAAATTAACAGAAAATTGGCGACCGCAAAGTGATAAAAATGTCAGAATTTTTTTTTTTTTTTTTTTTCAATTTTAGGACAATTTTTACGTAACTATTTTATTTTTGTTGTTGTTTTTGTCAAAATAAAACTAAAAAGATTTTAATTTACGTTCACTAAAATTGGTTATCCTTAGGTTAATTCTTTACCTATATACACACAAGTATACGTACAAATTAAACAAACAATATTATTATAGGGATTATATATTCTAAGTTGTGTGCAGTAAAACATAAGATAAAACTAGTGAAATTATATAAGAAAAACAAAAAAAATAAATGTATTCCAAGTTTCAAGTGATTAATTATATGGAAATTGTTTTCTATATATATATATACAGAGATATCATAAATACATTATGTAAAAATATTTACATTTGTAAGAATTGCAAAACTGTAATTTACGTAATATTTTTAATTGTCTGTCAAATGTCAAAAAGGAGACTGTCAAATTAGTAGACTATTAAATTAGGAGACTTTATTGAGACAATGTTTTGATAATGGAATTGAACAATTGAACACATAAGATGGCATATCTGACCAGTGGCGAACTGAGGAAGAGAGCGAAAATTCAAGTAAAAGGTTTCAGTTTTCAACTCCGGTCAGATCATGCATTCAATAAAAAAATATCTTAAAATTGTATATATCGTAATAATTAATATCGTAATAAAAAATAAGAGATATAAATAAGAGATAAAAATAAGAGATAAGGCTGGGTGTGACATTGGTTAAGTGCCGACCTTTTATATGAAAGGCTGGGTTCGAATCCCAGAGAAAGTGAAAAAACTTTTCTGGTTTTCGACTCAACTCAGCTACCATTCGTTACTGGGTTCAAATTAATGGCTTAATCAATAATTAATAATTATATATCTTTAATAAAAAATTCATTAATATAACAATATAAACAAATAATTTAATTGAATAATATAAATCACAGATATAGAATGCCATATAACTCTAATACAAAATATTACAATATAAACAAAAATAGAATTGTATTTATTGAAAATCTAAAACGTTTCTACATGTTTAAGGCCTAGTACTATCTGATGTTTAAATTGTATGTGGAATTCATTAAGATCCATTCTAATAACACGAATATAATATGACCCCCTGTTCCAACATGTACCTATGGTATAAACAGGCTTATTAGCCTAACAGTTGAATAGTTAACGCTTTAAAAAAAAAAAAAACAAAAAAAAAATGTAAAAATATATATATGACTCTTTTATAAGATAATAGATGGCGCACTGAGTTTAGTATTTGTGAATTTATAATCTTATACAATAACTACAACAGCTGTTAGCTGATTAATCAACGCTATGTAAAAATAATGACTTACAAAAATGAAGTTCATACTAAATGATTTGATAAATACCCTATACTCCTATTAGGAGTGGAAAAGAATTAAAACAAATTAAAAATACCTCTCGCTAATGGAAATGAAAATTTTAAGATATAAAATAATTATATTAAAAACGAAATTACATATATAAATATTTCAAAGGAAGTGCAAAATATATGTCTTCAAAAAAGTTTGGATAAGTATTTAAGTTACAGCTGCCTCACTACAACTCCAAAATGATACACAAAATTATTTTCTTAAATGACCGATACTTTTTACGGTCAAACTTCATATCATATGGCAACACCATATATTTATTTTACATACATTTTTAAAAGTAATTTATGTAAAACAACGGTTGTTTGAAGTTAGCAGATATCTCTTGTACAACTTATATTTTAACAATTAAATAAAAACCCTTATGAAATTTTGGGAGGTTATGACTCCATAATAGATGGGGGTTGTGCAATGTAAAAAACAATGGCTCGATGAAACTTATGTTTTCTCAATACCTTCTTTTAGTTAACATTAAATTTCGTTATTTCAAGCGGTCTATAACTTTTGTAAACTCCCAGACGGTCAGACGAATAGATTTAAACTACACAGGTACCTTTTTTTAAAAATTTGTTTTAAAAATATGCTAAAAACCACGAAACTAAAAAAAATTTATGATCTTCAAAAAAAAAAAAAAAAAAATTTCAATTAATTCTTATTTTTTTATATCGTAAATTTTTCTTGAATTAAAGTGAAAAGAATTTTTATTTTATTTAAATTTTGTTTTGTTTTTTACAAAGTTCAGTTTATTAAAAATTGTGTATATTAATTTTTCGCATATATTTTTTTTTGTAACCCTTTAAGCTAATCGAAAAAAAAAAGAAAAAAAACCGAGTTGAAAAATTTCCTGAAAATGAAAACTAAACTTTTAAAATACTGCGATAAATTTTTTCCGTTCAAATAAGTATTTTTTAATATTATATCGTTGTTATTACACTTTTTCTTAAAATTTAAATTATTTTATAAATCAAAAGAAACAGAGGAGCTTGGGTGGCGTGATGGGGTAGTACCTGACGTATTAACCGAGATAGTGCGTGGGTTCAATCGCAAGTTAGTTTGAAAGCGTTCTCTAATAAGAGTATCCGGGTATACTTTGAATAAGCGTCCGCGTCCGATTGCAAAGAAATTCATCATTAACATTTGATAGAAGACAACTTTGTACGATAAGATAATTTAATGGTTAAATTGATTATTTTATATATGAAATAAAATTTGGAAATTTTTCCAACATCATATCAAAATTTCAGCTTTCATATCAAAATATTAACCTTATATTTAACAAATTTACTTTTAAACCTTTGGAGTTGATTTTTTCTGGATCCATCATTTTGTCAGTTATACAAAAAAATTAGAAACGTTACAGTAATGAGCTTAAGAGCTTTTATAGGAGTAAAAAATATAGAGGTGCCCTTTCTAAAAAAAACTTATTTTCAATTAAAATAATAAATTTTTTTAAATCTGATTATATCAAAAAAACTATTAAGGATCGAATAAGAGCTTCTTTTGGAGTAAAATTAAAAAAGTGAAAATTTTTCAAGTTTTAAAGGATTTTAATAAACTTCCAATTTTCCCTAAAAGTATGCAATTTTTTAAAAAATGTTAACTTTCAATTTTCCCTTAAAGTATGCAATTTCTGGAGAATTTATTATTCAATAACAGATAAAAATAAATAAATAAATAAATGCAATTTGTTAAAGAATTTCTATTTCCTTATTTTTAGGAAATATTTTGTAATTTTCAATAGTAGAAAAATTTATAAAGACTACTTGAATTAAAAAACCAAAAAATACATAAGGAAACAAAATTGAACGTCTGGTTTCATCTCTTTCTTTTATTCAGAAAAATTTCACTCTTCAGTAAATTTTTATAAATATATATATATATATATATCAAAACTTTCCTTTCACCTTTTCTATTTCTTTTAAAATAAAATTATCTTTAACTGAAAATAAAATAAAATATTTCATTTAAATATATATAGTTCCTGTTAACCATTAGAATCTTAAGATTATAGACGTAGATAAAAGGTCGGTTTTTTTTTTAAAGATATTTGGCATAAGAATGTATAATCAATCATGTTGAAAATAACATCAATCAAATTAATTTTTCTTTTTATTCACTCAATTTAATTTTTACTGGCCTTTAATTATACAAAAATACCAAAATAACCTTAAGTTTTAACTTTTGACTTATTGTATTGAGCCTTATAATTAAGGCTTCAATGAATATTGGGAGAATTATATTAGATACTATAGTTAAAATATATGATTAAAGATAATTATATATGTATATATGTGACGGTTAAAAGCAAAACTTCACTATTCCACTTTTTAAAAAAATGAAACTTTTGATGCAAAAAGTTTGATTTAGTACTTTGCAATATATTTGAACAATAATAACATGTAAAACTGCTCATATTTCTAAAATACAAGCTTCAAAAATTTTACGTTAATAGCAAAACTTTCTTATTCCTATACTGTGTTTCTTGCAAAACTGCTTTATTCCAATGTTACTATTTTTTAATAACAAAACTTTTGTATTCCTTTTATAAATTCTGTTAAACAATGAATTGGTAGCAAAACTAATCTTTTCCATCTAGAGTAATAATTACTAAAAAAAAAGTTAAATGCGCTAGTCAATCATAATGGGGATGTACTGCTTTTGGCTTACCACAAAAGGACTTAAACAAGTAAAACCAGTAAAGTTAATTTTTCCTATTACAGGCCATTCATTCATCCCACCTGATAGGGTGTTCGCTAAGATTGAAAAAAAATTTCGAAACTAAGAAGCTATAGTAAATCCTTAACAATATATTGATATATTGAGTGATCACGGAACTATTATCGAACTTGGTAAAAATGACTGCCTTAATAAGCAATTGGAAGACAGAAATTACGAACTACTTTAAGCCACCGGTAAATGGTACTTTAAAGTTATTAGTTCAAAAAGATTTATAATAACTAGATCTAAAAGTAAACTAAAGGGAGCCCTTTAATAAGAGGAGAGTTATCTTACAATTTAGATACAGGGAAGAGTGGTGCAATATTAAAAAAAGGTAAAAATGTAGTCTCAATGACTCCCAACTGCAGTTTTCCAAAATTTAATAGCAAAACTCTTGTTTTCCAAATTTGCATCGGTATTAGTAACTCAACCAGGGCAGATGGATCCCAGTCACATTGCGAAAAAACTGTATCACCTCTATACCTTCCAAATACATTTTAAATAAAAACTCTTTGCCTACTATTAAAAAATTCAACAGTTAATTTTATTTTGCACAAAATAATGAAAAGTGGAAATAAGCAGTTTTGCTTTTAATCGTCACATATATAGATTTTTTTAAACTTAGAAAGAGAATAAGTATAGATACGATTTGATCTGAAAAATTTGAAATAAAAGTATAAGAAGTCTGGGATAATATTTCGGAAATCTGGGGATTCTACATATTTAAGATAAACTTATTCAGAATTCAATTTTTCAATTTTCAACTTATTAAATTTTTCTGACCAGTGGCGCAATGGTTAAGAAGCAAACCGTTCAAGTCGAAAATCTCGGTAATATATCACATTTAATGCTTTACTTCAGTTTCTATTGATCAAAATAATTCCGGGACGTCTTGGCTTGCAGGTCGTCAAAGATAATGGATTGAAACGTGATTTGATTTTCATTATATCAAATTATAAATTATTTTTACAACTATTTTTCTTCAATATTTTTCATAATAATAACTAAAGTTTAGAAATTTGTCCAATTTGCAAACCCATAAGTGGACTTTTTCAAAAAGTTTTTGGAAATTTTTGAATTTAAAAAACAAAAAAAAACAAAATTTGAATTTTCCAAATTGTTTTGTTTTTTTTTTTTGAATGAATGGAAAACTTTTTCTTTACATAAAATTGACTAAAAACAAGAAAAAATCAAAAATTATCATCATTAAGTAGCAGAATAGTTTTTAAAGTCCTACCTAACCTGTATATTTGTATATATATATATATATATATATATATATATATATATAGGATTTATAAATGTAACTCACCATTGATGTCAAATTTAGTAAAATGGAAAGGTGAATTCCATTAATTATACCGAAATATATATAGGATGTCAATAACAAAACAATAAAAAAACTTCATACGCCTAGAGATATGCAAAATGTTAAATAAATGTTAGACTGTTTATGTTTACGGAAATTCTTATTGATTATGTCCTGAAATTTAATTCTTAATACAAATAAAATTTACAGATTTATAATATGAGGTGAGGGTATTGGAGTAATATAAAATAAAATAAAACCTTTAACAGGTTAACAATCATTTATCATGATTATAAAATGAACAAATATTTGAAAAATGAGTGGGAAATTTCAATTTTTTTATATGTTTAATCCCTTTCAGGTGAAATTTATTTGTTATTTTTATTGTATTTGTTTTATTGTATTGTATTTTAAGCCTACTCTGATATATGTATGTGTATCATACTTTTTTTGTTAATTTTAGTATTAAACTTTAATAAATTAAAAATGGAAGATATCATATCATGAAATCTTTACAATATTTATTGTGCCTAAACATTTATTTATTATATTACTTATTATAGGTTAAGTTTTAAGGAACTTGTGAAACATAAGTAAGTAAAAGTTTTAAATAATTTAATTTAATTTCTATTTTATGAATTTAAGTACTATCTTATATTTGTAGATTATTCAAGTATTATTCAAGAATGGAGAAAGAGCTTCGAGTAGGGCTGTAGATGTACTTTGAACCACTGTGTACTTTGTATAAGGGTTCACGTCCAAGTGTAATGCATTTTATTTTATAATAGTACCAAATTGACTTACTACCTCTTATTAGAAGATCACTTTTAACAGAAATGTAAATTAAATGGATTATATACACATTTTCCTAATATTTTACAGTATTTTACTTAATTAAACCGTTATAATTTTGCTTTAAGATTCTATTTAAAGAATTGTTATTCTACAAAATTGTAAGATATAATTCTATTTTTGATGTATATTTATTGTTCTATCTTAATCTGTGCTAATGTTTCGGAGGAATTGAAGTTCCAAGTTAAAATTTCTATACAAAAAAATAATTTCCAGACGATCTAGAAACCAATATATTTCTAAAAAATTTAAAAGTTTATCTTGTATCCTTTATTATGTACAACTTGTAAGATATTCCGCAGACCATAATCCAAAATATTTCCGAAAATGGAACTGGATAAAAATTCAAAAAGGTGAGTACAGAGAGAAAAACACAAGTCTTAAAAAAATAATGTGCAAACGCACTACAGAAAACTTAAAAAGATCTGGATGGCCTTGGAACTAAATTAAAACAACATTAACAAAAGAAGACTTTTAAGCCGATCCAAATCTTCAAACGGGGATTATTTCTGTTCCAACATGCACATAAATAGAAAAGATTTAGCAATGTTAAACAAGGATTTCTTAATAGTTACAAATTAATTAACATTGATTGTAGTTCCTTGGTCTTCCTTACAAAGCCTAAAGCCTTGCCAATGTTCAATATCAGTTTATTTACATCAATTCCTTAATTGTACCTAACTTAAAACTAGCCTGCCCATAAAAACAAGGTTTGAACATTTAATTTCCATTGTACACCGATATGAAATTTCGACTAACTCGCAATCGGTCGGATAATACAGAAAAAAACACGGTTTGGACCCAAAACACTTCCATTGTATGTCGATATGGAATGTTGATTACTTCGCCATCGGTAGGATAATACAGAATTAAATTGCCAACAATTGTTTGTTAGTTAATTTTTCCTATTAAAATAAAAGTTAGATAAAATCTAACTATTACTCATATTTTAAAATAGTTTGTTTTTTTTTTTAAAATTAATTTTATTATTAACCTTAATTAAATTTAAATTATGCCATGAGTTTCTTTTAAAAAAAAATAAAACCATTTAATAAAATAATTTTTTTATATAATTAATTTATGGTATTATTTACAGTGATTTAAAATCTATTTTTAGGTTTTTTTTTTTATTAAAATGTTATTTCAAAAAAAAAAAAAATACTTAACTAATATTAGCATAGTTATTAGTTAGTTATTAAATAATAAAAGTTAGAGGTGACTAGAAACATTATTTATTTTACACAAATTAAAATCGTTCTGAATATGAAATTTATAGCAATGAAAATAATAATATACGTATGTTTATACTACACATATATATATATATCATATAGTTAGGATACAAGCACGTATATTAAAAAAAAAAACAGGTTAATCATATCTAGACAAATTCATGGTATTAAAAAAATTTTTTTAAATAATAATAAACAAACCGTATGATTTATAAGTGTATAATATCGTATATATGTGTGTAAACGTTGAAAAAATTCAAAAAATTCAAAATTTTTTTTTCAAATTATTAAGGACGATCATTTTACTCAGGAACTTTATTTTGCCTTTTTATACATTAAATATTGGTATGTGCGTTCAACTTTAATATAATATAAAAGTTGAACGCAACTCCTCTGACGTCTCAAAAAAATACTAAGATACTCGGTTTAAAAGAAACACATTTTAATAGTAAACAATATTAATAAGCCCTGAAATAGCCCCTTAAAATTCAAGTGCCAATTTTTGAGACTTATCTTACCACAGAATTAGGGACTACAGGCTTTTAAAAACATTTCAGTTTGACTTTTAGTTCCCAAAATATAGGGGGTTTTTTTGAAAAAAGGATCTAACTCCCCTCTATTCCGACATGTATCTTTAGTATAGACTGGCCTAAATAAACAAAACAAGTTAGATTTGAAAAAAGTCTAAGTACTTATAGTACTAAGAAATATTTTTTTAGCATTTATCCTTTCATTTTATTTTCTTTGGATTAGAATAGATTATTTTAAGCTTCACATTCGATTTATTGTCCCTTTCTATCATTAAAAGGAGATTTTGGAAGAAGAAAGTATTGTATAGTAATATAATAAGGTATATGATATTTTGCCGAAGTTCATATTACCAAATTCAACTTTCTTAATTCAGTTTTCACTTTGTAAAATATCATGTGAAAAGTTTTTGCGAACTAGAAATACATGTTAAAACAGAAAAGAGGTATTGAAAATAGTGCTATTATTATAATTGATCCTAATAAATGAACACAATACTAGGCCCTATGGTTAGTACAATGTCTTTAATTGTAATCGATTTAAATGAGTTATAAAGTATTAAGTAATGAAAAATTTTTGATTTATATTTATATAGATCTGTGAGTTATAAGTGCTAATTAAAATATTTACTTCAATTTTTTTTTTGTTTATATAAAGGGTGATTTTTAATGAGAGTCTTTACGAATTGGATTATAAAATTTTAGAAAATCGATTTAGAAGGATGAAAAAACACATTTTTAAATGTATTTTTTTTAAACTTCTATCTTCTTCAGCTTTTGCTCTAAAGCGTTTTGAGTAAATATTACAATTTTGTTAATGATGGAAGATGAGATTTTATCCAGGTCTCACAAACTTGTAATAGCCATTTTTTAGGTTTTTATTTAGTAAAATATCTTTAACTGTTTGAAAGATTGACGAAAACCAAATAATTTAATTATTTAATGCAGCAACCATTAAATACAAAGGAATGACCCACGTTTAATTTATTGCCTAATATACCAATAAGAGATATAAGATATTTGTTAAGAATATGATAAGTATGATATGTTTTATTAATTGTTGCAACCCATGACAATCAATGTTGCTAATAAGAATTGTCCCAAATTTTTTTAAATAGACTTATTTTTTCACCTAATAGTTTATTTAAAAAAATAAAAATTCCGCTGTCGGCCTCCTAAAAAAAAAATTTAAAAAATGAAAAGAATAAAAAGCAGAGTAAAAATCAAAATAATAAATATGCTGTGTCCACCACAGAAACAACCGCTCTTACAGGAAAATCATAACGTGAATCATCTTTAAAAGATTGTTTACTTTTGCATACATATAATAATTTTTATCAAAGCAATTAATATTTAAAACTTATAATTATTTTTATTAAAAACAACTTTATCTAACGACATTTATTTATTTACGCAAAGAAACTCTTATTTGTGTTAATAATTTCCAACAATATTTTTGAAAGGTTCCATTATATGCACATATATATATTTTTTTTCCACGTAGAATTTTGCAATGCGTCGTCATCATCAGAAGAAATCTAAAAAAATTTATACATACAAATAATGTAAAAAATCTTACACGTATTTGACTTAGAAAAAATCCACCAAATTTTTTTTTAAATTTAATTAAAAGACACTAAAGTTCGTCGGATCAAAACACTTTTTATGGCAAAGTTGTAGCTCTTCATTTGTGTAACAACTTTCATTGTGTAATGTAATAAGTTTTCTTTTTTGGTACTAATATAAGTTAACAAAGTATTTGTAAAAACTCTAAAAATTACCCAGTAGAATTTCCACTTGGGGTTACCCGATTTTCTTCAAAATCAATTCAAGATATAAGCTTCAAAATCTTATATATAACATTTGAAAACATTTCGCTTAGCCGTATAGATTGTACACATGTGCACAGACAGACAGACGCATGTACGTATACACGTTCATTCATTCGTACATTCGTATATATACGTACACACAGACGGATATCTTAAAAAAAATATGTTATATGGGTTTTCTGCATACCGGAGTAATGCGTATATGCAAAAATCTCAGGGTTCAATTTTTGGTGGGAAAAAAATACCTACAGCGCTTATTATATTTCATATAAGCGGTTGGTAAAAATCAAAACAAAATATGAAATTCATAAACTAATGTGTTCGTTTTCCCAAATTGTATGTTTTTATTTTTTTTTTTTTTTGATTTTGTTATCCTTTTTCCTTTCTCTTTCTATCATTTTTTTTTTTATTAGTGAAAAATTAAATAAGAGAATTTTTTTTTGAAAAAACAAAAATAACAATATGTTTTTTTTTTACCATTATTAATATGATTTTTTTAAGTGGATCCTGGGAGGATTCGGGCTGAGAGGTAATCTATTTTGATATTTCTGTATTTTTTTTAAACATATGAAAGATTAAAATTATATTTTAAAAATCAAAAAAAAATTAATAATAATAATAATAATAAAAAAACAATCAAACATATAAAATATTAAAAATATATATACATAGGTTAAGTTTTTTCTCGTCCTTTTTTTTTATTAAATTGAATTATCCTTTTTTTTTAGTTTTTCTTTTTAACTCCATTTAAAAAAAAAATTTCATTTATTCATTCCATCAGTTAAAAAATATTTCGTGGTTTTGAAGGTGGAAAAGCAAAATTTTTTATAAAAAAAACAAGAAAAAAAAGCAGGAAAACAAAAAAAAAAAAAAAATTATATTTTTTTAAAATAATTTTTTTTTAACTGAAAATTTTTTAAATTGAAAAATTTAAAAGAAATTGCTTGCATTATGTATAATTTTAAGTTTATTAAATAAAAAAATTTTATTATGTACTTGAATATATATATATAAGTATTATAAATAATGGTATAAATTTATAAGAAAAACTAGACGGAAAAATTGAAAATTATAGGCTTTTCATTTTCAAAATAAAAAAAATTGTACATTTTCTGAATATTAATATTGTAAATTACCATCCTATTTTTTAAACACTGGAAATTGAATAAAAAAAAGCTCATGAAGTTTAGGTAAAATTTACAAAGGACCATAGGTAACTTAACAATTTGAAATTTTGGAGTTACATATTTTTGGTAAAACCAACCATATGAATTTCGAAGAAATTTTAAGTTCTTTGGGCTTTTTCCCCGATTTGACTTAGTTTACCATTTTCCTCCTTTTTACTATTATTTATGAATTTATTGTATACTAATAGGAATTTTATAAGAAACCCTATTCATAGAGCACCTAGTACCGCTCTACAATATGTGAACAAGGTACAAAAACCAGCTGATAATTTCATTAATGACAATAACGTATTGAAATAATTCCCAGGTAAATATTCAGAAGAATTAAAAATATCTTGAAAACCCAATCCTTCAACGTAATACCCGCTAAGCAGCTCAAACTTATTTGAATAGTGTATAAATCCTTTTCGAACTAAAACCAAACCAAAATATAGAAACATTCAAGAAAGAAGTTAACTTGTTTCTTCTGGGTTTCCCTTTAAATCCTTGATGGACAAAACATTCCTCTTCCTCTCCCATTCCTATTCTTACTATTCAGCCATTATAGAGCGTAAGCCTTTTGTATTTTATCAGATAATTTTAGTTTTGAAAAGAATGTGTTTTTTCTGAATAGGACCCTTACACTACCACAAGGCGGCAGTGCAACAGTAGACCTTAATCGACTATTGTAAACATAAACCTGTATAAGATTATTTTAATACGAATCTAAAGTTTAGGAACTTCTTATATATATTTATATATTTAATTTAATTAATAATCATCGAATAATTATTGAATAGATTTTTAACATATTCCCAAATTAATATTAAATTGTATCTAAAGATAATCGAATTCGATAAGAATTTTATTTAGTAAAATTGTAAAAAATTGTTACAACTTATAAATACTAAACAAGGATTTAATTTAAATATTAACTAAATTTGTTTGAAAATTAAATTATAAATAAAACCAAAAGAAATAAATTTTAAATTACAAACAATTTTTCTCTTTATTTGTTTAAAAAAAAGCAATAAACAAGCCAAAGTACTAAAAAGATTTTAAAGTTAAAATATTCAACCCTTGACTTTCTCGTACAATTAAAATTTTTCTAAAGCTTCCTGAAGGATAACACTTTTGTATATAGATGACTAATCAATCAGCATATTTCACAATAAGCTCTATAAGACTTTTAAGAACTTTTTAATCAATAAAAATTAGTACAGAAAAAATCAGCAGGAGGTTGTTAACGCCTATAAGTATACTAAAATAAAACCTATAAAAAAGATAAATCAATCCTAAAATTTGACTTTGAATTACAAGTCAAAACTATTACACTGGAAGTGCGGAGGCGGAGCGAGAGTTTTCACAGCAATTCCCAAAATTCTATAGTATAAAAATTCCTATAAGTCTAATAATTTATGCGGCGGACTATTTCAAAATTGAAAAATTTTTTTGAAATTGAAATTACAAAGGTATGAAAAATTACGAAAGGGTCCGGAGGTAACTCCAAAACTAGAGGTTTCTTTTTTTTCACTTCATATTTGTATAAATGCGAAATTCTGAATCTGTGTGAATTCAGAATAAAGTTTTTAATGATTGTTTTTAAAGTACTTGGGTCCGGTGGCCCCATTATTTTAAATGATTTTTTGTTGACACAAATACGAAAAAATTAAGAGGGTTTTTGAGTTGCATAAAAAATCTGGGTTCCAATTAATTATTTAGAAAGAGTTTGTTGGCTCCATTATTTTAAATACTTTATTTCCGTAGAACCATTAAAAATATGAATTTCAAAAATTTTCTAAAATCACAATATTTAATTCCTTATGATTTCAATACGTTTCTGAACCTTTTCGTTTACAAAACAAATTAAAAAGAAAAAAAAAAAGGATACAGGATTAAAACACCGTTATATAAATAACTAAAAAGGATAAGTTTTAATGTAACTTAATGGTTGGCAATGCATTAAATTAGAAAAGTTAATAAATAATTTACACAAAGTTTTATTGTTATTGTGATAGTTTTAACATTTATATAAATATGTATATATATAGAATTTTGTCTAATATAAATTTTATTAAGTAATATTTTATTTATATTTTAACTTTTAAAAGCTGGTAACTGGACATTTAATAAAATATTTTGAATAATAGAAATGAATTTTTAAGATACTAAGTATCTTAAGGTTTTTAACAGCGTAATTTCCTTATATAGGTATACTTAGTTATCATGGTTATATTTCGATTATTTGGAATTTATAAGTGCAATTCCCTAAGTATTGACATAAACTTGGTAAGGTGTTATGAAAAAGGTCATTATGAAAAATATGTAAATTAATATTAATGAGGGGTTCCATAAGTCTGATTAAAAATCAAGGGTTAAAAAAACTAAAGTTTAATATTTTTAAATTTTTAACAGCTTTCTAATTAGTGGTAACGAAATTCTAAAACCAGTTTAAATAAAGTTTTTAACTTCACTGGATTCAAATCAAGTCAAACGTTGGAAAATATTTTTTTCAAAAACTTGCAGTTTATAATTAGTACATTTTTTGGATTAACAAATCAATTTGTAAAAGATAAGTAATTACTTACTTAAAATTTGAGAAATTTTATTTAACTTAAATCAAACTCCAACCCTTCCTAATATTATTTTGAAAATCAGATAGGTACATGTTATAATACTTAGTCATCAATACTTAATTATTCTTTTATTAACACCTAACTAATTTCTATGTTCAAAAACTCTGTTATAATACTTACGCGTCATTCAATCAATCGCGTCATACCCAATGTAATAAAAAAAGTGTTGCCATCATTCCATCGTTTCTTTGAACGAATAGGCAAATAATCAATTGTTGAAACCACAAGTGTTTTTTTAATAACTCAAATAAATAGCTCTTGCTATACGTTTTTTAAAAATTGTAAATATATAATTGCAAACGTCACACACAGTTCAATGCAATTCAAAAAATGCGGAACGTAGCTTGTTCTACTCGAAGCACATTAATATTTTTTGTTAGACCTTAAATTCATAACTTAATTTATGCTGAACGTAGCTTGTTCTACTCGAAGCACATTAATATTTTTTGTTAGACCTTAAATTCATAACTTAATTTAATATATATTTACTTTAAATCTCACTTTAAATCTGGTATACCTACTCCATATTATCGTATGTCAAAATGACATTTACACAATGTATAAATTGAATGTCAATAAAATAATTAAATGTCAAATTGACATTTAGTTTGATGCGAGCATTGCCACAATATCTTAACGTATACAAGTTTTTTTTTTCTAGTTATTATAATCATTCATTCTATTAATTATAAAATAACAACAACAACAACACCAGCAACAACAATAAAATCATATAATAAAAAAGTTAACTGTATAAATTAAAATTTAATTAAAAGAAATTCAAAATAAAAAAAATTAGTTCTATTCAAATCAGTTAAAATAACTTGAATTCATTTTTTCTATTCGTTTCAACTTTTCCGACCTTCAGTAACAATAAGATTGAGAAAATGAAAGAATTATAAAATATTTTTAGGCTATTAATTGTACACCTTGTATTATAAAAAAAAAACACAAACCAAAAAGATTTAAACAAATTATTTTCTATTCAGTTTACATTCCAAAAAAAAAATGAAAAAAACAAAAGTTTTTTTTGACTAATATTATTTTTGTCTATCCATCTCATTCTACTTTTTTTCTCTTTCATATAATTTCTTATTTAGTTTTTTTTTTGTTTCTTTTTAAATGAAATAACTTTAATTGTTGCACTTAACTTTTCCGCGACAATGAAAAACTTTCATTCAAGTAAAACAACAACAAAATCACAAAAAATAGAAAGAATGAAAAATGAAACAACTTAAATGTGATATAATAGCATCAAGATTAAGGAATAACAAAAAAAAAAAATAAATAAAAAAAAACAAAAAAAAAAAAAAAAAATTTGATAGAAAATTTTTCCTAAGAAATTTCAGCCGAGAAAATTAAGATGAAAAACTTTCTTATTTTCTACAAATTTTTTGTTTTTATCACATTTTTGTAGAAAATGTGCCTACATAGTATAACTCGTTTAGTCCGTCCGTCTGCCTCTGCGTGTGTGTGTGTGTGTATTGACAAAACTTCTAAACCGTTCGAAATAAAGAAATGGAGTTTTAACTACTGGTAATAAAATCCAATCAACCCATGATAAACATTATGACACAACGTTTCAGTCATTATACTGCGCAAACAGGTTAGATTTATCCCACTTTTCTTGTCTAGGGCCGGGAGGTTTTTTTCATAATTAAAAATCTTACACTACCAGGAGGAATAGTTTTTCAGGGGCCTTTTGAAGGTTTTGAAGGCAAAAAAACAGTATTTTAAAAAAAAAATTAATTTCATGGAACAACTTTTTTTTGTAATCCCACTAGTCACGATCTTCCAAAGTTCGGAAAACCCCTATATTTAAATTGTTAAAACAAGAGTTCTATATATTTTCAATCTGAAAACGTTAAAAGACAACTACTTTTGCAAATTTTATAAATATATGTAAAATAGATATTAAGGGTTGCCATACGGTAATTTAATTAACTGTATATGTACGGTAATTTAAAATTTTTGACCCTTCATATCTTTCAAAGGGCTTAAGTTCGAAACTTGAAATTTCGGGAGAAGTTATATTCCTAGATTATTAGTACAAGACATTTAAGAAAAGATCTTTATGAAGCCAATGCTTAAGGAGTTGTTAGGCCCCTTAGTAGACGTTGGAGATGTGGTTTAAAAATCGTTGAGAATCAGTATACGTTTGCTGAGAAAGCAATTTGGAGACTTCCCTAATCAAGGACTATTTATTAGGACTTAAAAATTTCAAGTTCTTAAAAACCAGTTACCCTGACATCGTAATGTGTTTGCGACGTCGTGAATACAATATCGCATGATCGTAAATGTTAACATCAAAATTTTTACATTGTCTCATGATCGTAAATTCATTTTACATTGTATTCGCGACCCATTTTCACGACAAGTGTTGTTAAAGTTCGAGTATCAAATGTCAAATAGGAAGTGTGAAATGTCACACTTTATATTTGTTCATAGAAGATGATTCAAAGATTTGTTTATGTAGATATGTTATGTTTGGATATGTAAATTTTTTATACAGATCATAGACCCTAGCCCAGATAAATATATGGGTTATGTGTTGTATTTACGTACTATAAAGCAAATCTTGATTCTGAACCGAATTAAAAAAAAAATAGTTATAATTTTAATTTTGCATATATTTTTTCCCCAAAACTCTGTTTGAAACATTGTGTAAAGTTTGGAAATGTACTTTTTAAAAAACCTTTTATTTTTTCATCACTTGTTTTTTTTTGTCTTTTTAAAGTTTTTGAATCTTTTGGAAAATCTTAAAAAGAAAAATATAATGCAACTTAAGAAATAAAAACAATTTGTATTAAATATTTTCAAAAAAGTTTTTCTACTTTTCATTTTTACTTTTTAATTTTGAATATTTTTGTTGTTTTTGTGTTTGTTTTTTTTTTATTAAAAAGTTTTATTACTTAAACTACATATTATTTACAAAATAAACATGGTAAATTTCATGCCTTTCAGATGCTTTTTGTTTGCTTTTTGTCTCCGAATCTCTATGAAACCTCCGAAACCCCCGAAATCACCACCCTCTTTACAATTATAGAAAATCAAAAGAAAGCAATGAATAGCTCATACCAACCACCATCTATTCACTATTGTTAAAGTGTATACTTATTACTTATTATTATATTATTACTTACAACTTACTTATAGTATTATAGTTGTTTTTTTAAGAGTTAAAATTGTCGCGTTCAACCGTGAAATTTTTTTAGGTTCTCTCTGTTTTGTGTTGTTGTGTTGAATTTTTTACTTTAGTTTTAACTTTTTGATTGTAAGAAACATAAGAAAATCACATTCTAACTTAATTAGAATAAAAAAACAAAGAAAATTGAAAAATTCCACTGTCTATGACCTCTTTTTTTCGCGTAATATGTCTTATTGTGTTTTTTTTTTCTACTAATTTGTTTAACTTTTAAACCATAAGTTTAGTTTTTGTTATAGGAAAATGGTAAAAAAAACAAATAATTGAAACCAGTGCTCAGGAAGTATTAGTTATATTTTAAAACGAGAAAGAGCGTAGAGAAGACTGTGTCAACTCCAAGATTTCCGCTCAAACTAATTCTGATAAACATTATGACATAAGATTTAAGTACTTCTAAGTAATCATTTCCAATATTCGAAATAAACAACCAATCAGAGGCTGTATCCAAAAGATAAGCCTCTAATAATAATCTAAAATAATCAGATCCAAAAGATTGTTTTGATTAATAGCCTTTTCAAGTAAGTACTATAAGATCTAACTCCTCAAACCTATATTATATTGAGTTAAATCGTACTTAAATACAGTTGTAAGTACAACTACCAAATACTCATTACTTTTTCAAGTACCAGTATTACTTAGATTTCGATATACTAACGAAATTTAAATATAAGTAAAAGAATCAAGAAAAAATAACTGTAATTCCCAGAAATTAATTAAATTTTGAGTTTAATTACATTTGTAATTATTTTTTCCGAGTAATTAAGTACCAAGAAATACTTAAGTACGAAGAATTCAATTATTCTGAAAATATTTTTATTCATAAAGTCTTGAGAACTATGAGAACAATAGGACTACAGACTTAAGAAATAATTACCGGTTTTTCATAAAGTTTTTGTTGTAGAACACTAAGATTTATTAAATTAGATCCCCCTTGCTAGAGTGATCCTACTTACTCTCCTTCTAAATACTTAAATTCCAATCTTCATATTCTAAGCATTAAGTTCAAAATCCCTATCTTAAAAATTTAACCGTACAAATGTATTAAAGGACATTCTAAAATATGCTTTTATAAGAGGGTTACTAAAACTTCTAACACAATGTATTAACGAAGACTATTTCAGGGGAACCTTGTAAGGCTTTAATACAACAAAAAAAAAAAATTAAATAAAGTTAATGTATTAAAAGTACTGAAACTTGTTTCTAAAAGAAATTTTTAAAAGAAATTAGAAATAGGTTATCATTAGAATAAGGTAATGGAACTAGTAAATTTATCTTATTACAACTAGTAAATCGAGATCAAAAGTATCTTTACCTTGAAGTTCTCAATTGCCATGTAACTTGAAATTTTTATAACTCTAGTACTTAAGTCTCTATTTACAATTCTAACTTAACATCTCTCAAACTTAAAGGTTTTTTAACTTTATTTTGAAAATTCGGGTTTAAAAACTGTAGCTGAGCTAACAACTTATTAGAGTGAGTCCAGCCTAGTATTGAAAACTGAACTAAGTGAACTAAGTTCAAATAGAATAATATTCTAAACAAAACCACCCGTGCCTAAAACGAAACACTGTTAGAATTTTCAAAAAATAAACAAAAACGACAAATCTACCTAAATATATGCAATGCTAAACATTGTTTTGAATTAAAGAATAGTAACATCAGGGATTATTTTTTGTCTCTAAAACAATAAAACCAAAAAACAAAAACGAATTAAAAACTACAGAAGTAGTTACGTGAAATAAAAAACAAATATAAATGTATTATTATATTAGTTAAGGTACACCTATCTTCTGCTTCTTGATGATTCTTTGTTTTTTTTTTTTGTTTTATGGCAACAAATGAAAGTGTTGGAGGGCAACATTAATATAAAATAATTATATATTTTAAAGGTGACTCTGTTTTTATTCTTTGTTTTTTAATTTTTAATTAAAATTTTTGTCAAAACAATTGTATATATGTAACTAATAAGAAACTATTATATACTGTTATACAATTATACTATTATATTGTTTTAAGCTAAACAAATATACTTAACTTTTGTGCATTTTATAATGAAATGGTACAAAAAAGTTAAACAAAAGTAAATTGAAGGTAATAAATTTACAAATGTTTTTTTACTAATCTATTTACCATACCAACTTACTATAAGATTAAACAACTCTATATCTACCTAACGCTTTGTAAGTATAATAGGATCCAGTTAAAACCTTATTGCGTAATAATTTAAAAACATCAATAACAGTAGCTTAACAAAAAATTAAAGCATTAAAACAAAATGAAGTAGTTTTTTCAACAGCAATCAAAAAAAAAAGAACATCATTCTAATGATTTATATTTTAAACATTATACATATATATATATATATATATATTTTTAATAATAAAATGTAAGAATGATACCTATCAATTGGTAATATAATTACTTATTCTTTGACACTCTCAATTATTAATTGACACTTAGTTATTTCTACTTGTCAGTTTGATTAAAACTATGAAATCGGTTCAGTAATTTCTCAAGAATAGCTTAATAGCTTTAATTAGCTTTAAATTGTTTTACAGCTTTACCTGTATAGCTTTAGAAATATCTTTAATGTGAGAAATAGATTGATTATGTTCAAAAATTTTAATTTAATAATGCATATATAATAGAATATGTGCAGAATTTTGTTAAAAACACACGTTTTCAAAATGGCTATTAAAGTATAAATTTTTTTTTTTTAAAGATTTTACTTAAAAATTAAAACTTTTTTTAAACAATAGGTAGAAGTTACAAAATATTTTTAAAATTTAAAATTGAAGTAACTGAAAAAACTAATAAAATGTGGTACGTGAATAAAAATTGAGTGCGAGTGTTTACTCAGCTTTGGTTTTAAAGAAACAGGCAATGGGACTAAAAAAAACGTTGATTAGCTTATTGATACACTCACCTCAGAAATTTTGATAGTTAATAGAACTCTCAAATTTTGTGTGAATTAACACTTAACAGATGGCTGAGTGAGTAAACACTCAATAATAAATCGATTGAAAAACGAGGAAGAGTGTAGTAGAGTAGACTGTGTCAACTCTGGGATACCCTTATGACCGTTATATAAACATTATATCATTATTATTATAAACATTAATTACTTCTGGCAAAATTTCAAACATACCAGCTTTAATAGGTGAAATATAATGCTCATATAAAAGAAAGAGTTGTATGGCAGCTACTCGAACCCTCCGCAGTAGACCAACCAAATTTTGCAGTAACTTTGGCCATCACACTAAACTATTTTTAGCAAAATTTCAGACACCCAGCTTCAATAGGGATCGAGTAATGCTCATATAAAAGAAGAAGTTGTATGGCAGCTACTTGAACCCTTTGCAGTAGACCAACCTAATTTTGCAGTAACTTTGGCCATCACACTAAACTATTTTTAGCAAAATTTCAGACACCCAGCTTCAATAGGGATCGAGTAATGCTCATATAAAAGAAGAGGTTGTATGGCAGCTACTCGAACCCTTTGCAGTAGACCAACCAAATTTTGCAGTAACTTTGGCCATCACACTAAACTATTTTTGGCAAAATTTCAGACACCCAATTTCAATAGGTATAGAGTAATGCTCATATAAAATAAGAAGTTGTATCGCAGCTACTCGAACCCTTTGCAGTAGACCAACCAAATTTTGCAGTAACTTTGGCCATCACACTAAACTATTTTTGGCAAAATTTCAGACACCCAGCTTCAATAGGGATCGAGTAATGCTCATATAAAAGAAGGAGTTGTATGGCAGCTACTCGAACTCACTGCAACAGACCAACCAAATTTTGCAGAAACTTTGGCCATAAAACTAAACTACTTTTGCCAAAAATTTCAGATACGTAGCTGTAATAGGTACTGAGAAATACTCATATAAAAAAAGGAGTTGTATGGCAGCCACCCGAACCCATGGACCAAAATGGCTGGATTTAAATAGCGATGACGACTATTGCAAAAAAACGAATTTGCGAAAATTTCAAGATCCTAGCTCCTTTAGTTTTTGAGTTATCGTGCGGACGGACGGACAGACGGACAGACGGACGGACGGACATACATAGCTAATTCGATTTTTTTTTCGATTCTGAACCAATCCATACACTTGAGTCTATATCTACCCCCCCTCCTTCTCTGCGTCACAAACGTAATGGCAAATTTATTATACCCTTTGACTATATAGTCATACGGGTATAATGAATTTGGATGAGGAAAATTTTGAAATTGCTTTGATCACATTACTTGGTTTATTCGCTTTTCAAAACAAATCAAGCAACGAAACAAAGCGTAAATTGGCCTTCGCCATTATTTCAGATTTTCACCGAAAATAATGAAGACTTACTACAGAAATGTTCCTGTGAAGCAGAGTCTTAATATTTAATATTTAAATTTCCATAAAATATACTGTGAGTTTTAAATAATTCATAAATATTTAAAGTAATTTAAATTCATAAAAAATTTTTTTTTGTTTTTGCCAGCTTATGATAATTTATGATATTTTATTTTCTAAAATAGAGCACATCCATCATTTATTTATAATTAAACACATCCATTATTTATTCATAATTAACCACATCCAACAAAACACATTTAAATAAAAAGATGTAACAAAATCTCATTTTCTGGACAAATATATAAATAATTATAGTTATACTTAATTATACAAGTAAATAAAAAAAAAAATGTAAAATTTGTTTACAACAAACAAATAAAATAAAGAAAATTAGTTTTTACTAATTACAAGTTACTCTTAAAAATTCAAACTGAATCAACTGAATACAACAAATATGAATATTTTAAATTTTAACTTCTAACCTTAAAAAATCCCATCAAATATCTGTCTATTAGATAAAGTTCCAGAAATTCTTTAAAAAAAAAAAAAACCATTCTCCAGTTAAAAACTGAATACAAAGAAAACATACTTATCATTATTTTATTTTAAGTAGGTAACTATCTAAAATTTATTATATTTCAATCATATTTTTTTATATACTTATTATTATTACAAATCATATGTTTAGTGTTTAGTAGTTACAAGCCTTTCAACACTTTTCATAACAATTACAATCTTTTTTTTGTTTTTTGTATTTTACCAGTTACGTTTCAAAAAAAAAACAAACAGAAAAAACACAAATTAGCAACCGTTCACCTTCCAAAAAGGAACAAAAACTAAAACGGATACAAAATATAAGTATGCCAACATATATTTTATTAAAAACAAAAGTTAGCAACAAAATAACTTTGACAAAAAACATTTAACCAATAATGTCCATATCCGTTTTTTTTTTTTTTTCAAAATTTAAATACAAAAAAAAAAAAAAATAATAATAATAATAAATAAATACAAAAATAAGAATATTCAATGTTTTTTTTTTATAAAATCGTAATAATAACTATATTTTTAATACACATTATTCAATTCGTAATAACGGTATTATATATATATATACATTGCATACACTTACACCAATATCCTTTACAAATATTCTTTCAATTTAACTGTTTTTTCAAAAGTCAAACATATGATATTTCAAAAATTAACGGAATAAAAACACACAATGATATAAAATAACGGTAAAAATAAAAAATAATATAAAATAACGGTAGAAAAAAAAACAAGAATCCCGTTAATTTAAAACTCTATATAAGAACCTGTTTCTTTCAGATTTATTTTCTTTCTTTCAAACAGCTATATATATATTTAACATTCAAATTTTATATAATATCCTTCATGAATCCTTTTTCTTATATTTCTTTTTTTTTTTTTTTTTTGTAACTGTAAATTCGATTTTCATTTTTTTCTCTTAAAGTTTTTCCTACTCTATTAAGCGTTTTGTTTTTTATTACCATATAAAATGAAAAAAAAAAACTGTACAATATAAATTCTTAAATTTGTTACATAAACACATGGACACACACAAACACACACACACATTATAACTATTTGTATTTCCGTAAGGATGTAATAATTTAAAAAAAAAAAACAAAAAACAAATAAGGGTCAATAAATATTATGTCCTGTTTTTTTTTTCTAATATTTTTCTTAAACAATATTGTAATAAGATTTTATAAGTAATAAAGTGTATATGTACTTATATATGTACATTTTATATTGTATACACACTTATATGTATATACTATATACATACAAACATAAATTTATTATTTTAAAATTAAAATAAAAATAATAAAAAATAAAAACAGGGCATTGTTACAACAGAAAAAGTATTATAATATAACTAAAGTGCACCTATTATATATAAGTAACATGTGTGTGTTAATAAATATCAATAGATATATGTACAGTGTACACATATATGTTTACATTAAAAAATATTTATTAGATGCAATTTTTCTATATTAGAAAACGTGTCAAAATTTTTACCTACCAATAATTTCAAATTCAAAACAATTAAATTTAAAAAAAAAAAACAAAATAATAAATAAAAATCCTTTAATTTTTAAATAAAAAGTGTAATAAATTTTTTGCACACAAACGATTACACACAATTAAAAAAAAAAAAAAAAAACAAAAAAAGGACGAAAACACACAAATGTATAGTGTACATTATACAATTATTTCCTTTAATTTCATTTGAATGTTAAAGGTAACAAATTTTAAATACCTACATATATATTCAAAATGTTTAAAAAAACAAAGTACAAAAGGACTAAAATACTAAATTACACACATATGGATTTGTATATATAGCAACATACATATATATAATATATACTCATATTAAATTGTCGTTTATTTATTTTTATTCGAAAATTGAAACAGAATTTTTACATTTGCCCTTTTTTTATTTTAACAATTTAATACTCGCGAAAATTTTTATACAAATAAATCTAATCGATCAGTAAGTACAGTTACAATATACGTGTAACACTTTTTCATCGCGTATTGTGCGCTTTGCTTGACCATTTCAAACTATTTTTAACTTAAAATGTTATATTTTCAAAAAAAAACAATTGTTATTTTTGTTGTTTTTATTTTTGCAAAAAAAAAAGAAATTGAAAAACATCAAGGCGTATATGCAATATATAAGAAAATTTATTTCAATAATAAAAGAAGTCCTTAAACGAGTCCTTTTTTGTTTTTTTTTTTTCTTGTACAAGTCATTTTTATTGCAAAACAAAAGGTAGAAAGAAAGAAAAAAAAAAAAAACACTCAAAACACTATTTTACACAAAAAAGGAAACCAACACACACACACATACGTAAAAACACGCAAAAATTGAAAATGACAAAAATGAACACAAAAATCCATATTTGAACTAATAAAATTCAAGCAAAAGGACATATATTGAATGTTTTTTTTTGTGTTGGAGAATGACTTTGTAAAATTTTTTTTTTTTGATTTTTAGACTTAATGAATACGAAGAAAAGCGTGGGCTAAGAATGTTTCGCAAAAAAAAACAAAAAGGACAACAAAAACAAAAATCACAACAAAATTAAAAAAAAAAACCAAAAAAACACTAATAACATTTAAAGGTATGTACATAATAATATTAAATATGTTTATTAAATTGGGTATTTCGCCTAAAGGTATGCATTAAAAAAATATGTTTTTACCCAGATAGCAAAATTAAAACTTAAAAGAATTGAATAAGTTTTTTTTTTTTTGTTTAGAAAATTTATGAAGCGCATTAAAAACCAACTGAAGAAACCTGGTGAAACCGTTCGTGACTTCAAAACCAAACTTTAAGCTGGTCCCTTACAAACAAATGTACAGTTTCAGGATGGGAATTGGGATTGTAAGTATAGATCATGTATACGATAAATGAGAAAATATCTTATGTAAGTCGTACTACACATACATATTACCAATTTTATGGAACACATGAGACTGAATATGGTTCTACATTCGGACGTTCACATAACAAACCAATTTACATAAACCATGTCATAACGCCATTGTAACAATTCTACATAGAAAAGATGAGACTCCTTGTCGCACTCCTTGATTCAGTTTAGAAAACTTTGAGTGGAGGCATTGAATCCTTTATTTTTTAAGAATAGGTGTTCGTTCCTGCTAATATAATATTTATAAGACAAACAAATTTTATTTCTTTTAAAAGATTAACTAAGTTTAGTTCATACGCAGACGACCTAGATATAATCGGTAAAATACAAACAGATACCTGCTTAGCTTTTGTTGCTATTGAGGAGAGTGCAAGATGGTTAGACTTGAAAGACATAGTGGCAATAAACAACGACGCCCTCCGCCGCCGTGTATGTTAAAACTTTACGGTTGGTGACTACAACTTTGAGGCGGTGAAAGATTTTGTATATCTCGGTTGTCAAATGAACACAAAAGGCAGTAACACCATCCTGGAAATTATGCGTATAATAATGTTAGCCAACCATTGTTACTTTGGGTCAAGCAAGTCAAGAACTCTGAGTAGAAAGACAAAGATATGGTGCTGACATATGATGCAGAATCATGGACATATCCAACTACGATGAAAATTTGATGGGGTCTTTTGAAAGGAAGATTATACGTAAAATTTTTGATCAAATTAAAATCACCGGAGTTTGGAGACAGCAACACAATCGCAAGCTGTATGAGCTGTACGACGAAACTGATCTCGTAACTTGAATTAAAATTCAACAATTACGCTGATTAGGCCACGTATTAAGGATGAACGATGACGCTCCAGCAAGAGCAGTTTTGGACTCCAATCCGGAGGGTAGAAGGAGAAGAGGTCGACCACATCTTCAGTCGGACGTAAGAATGCTGAATATTGTTGGAACTTGGAAAGAAGCTGCGCAAGACAGAACCCAATGGAGGAAGGCTTTGGATTTGGCTCAAAAATAATAATTTGTTATGCCGATAAAGTTAATAAGTAAGTAAGTTTAGTTCAGAATTGTGAAACTTTTTAATAAAATGTTTACTTGTTTAACAAGAATTGAAATAGTTTATCAAGTACAATAATTAGTATTTTTCAATAATCAGTAGTTTATCGAGTAGAAACATTGGTAAACCCGGTAGTATATTATCAAAATGATATAAAACTCTTAAGAAATAGTACATTAATTTTACAATCTCCTTTTCCAAAATTGAAAGTTTTCTAAAAAAAAATCACTAAACTATAATATTATGTAATTAGATTTTATACTTTATTTGCATAAACTAAGGCATAAATATCACGAATATTAATTAAAACTATATTACCTAATATATTAAATTTTATAAGATGTATATTAAGTACCTATATGTAATTTTTATATTAAAATAACAACTTTTTAATAGGATTCATTGTATTTTAATTTAATATTGTTGCCGTTGTTGTAATTGTTGTAGTTGTTCTTGTTGGTAGTGATTGTACTGTTATTATATTTATTACTTAATTTTTATTAATATTGAAAAGAAACGTAAAATTATTTTAAATGAAAATTTATATAATTATTTCCTATATGTAATATTTGATATTTTGCATCCGTAATGCGTGCAATAAACGCATTAAATATTTGTAAGACAGATTTATTGTTAAAGTTTAATTAAGCAATTTGTTAGAAGGACTAATTATTGCTTTTTTTTTGTATTTAATTATTATATCGGATATTATGTAATTTTTTTTTTTTGATATTATATAATAAATGACATTTTAAAGATTGTTGTTTTTCATATTTCATAGTTATTATTAATAAATTTTAAAAAACAATTGACACGAAATTAACTAAACATGCTATTAAAATTTTTTATTATTTAATGTTACATTGTTTAAATAGAATAAATTTTAAAAAAATAATTAATTAAACAACAGTATGATGTGCAACCGATTTTGTTAGGGTATTACTGAAACAATTTCAAATTATAATACATGAACCTCCACTTTAATTCATCCCAGATTTCAGAAAAATTAAGCAAATGAAGAACAACTATCTTGAACTAAATTTCAAGTTTTCATCAATATTATTTTAGAAGATATACTTTTTAGATATTGGGAGGTGCGTGGGAGACAACCAAACCACCACATTAACTTATCTTAAAATTCAAGGACATAATGGAAACAGGGGAAAACTACCTTGTTGCTAATTTCAAGTTTTTATCTTTCCTAATTGAGAAGATGTGCTTTTAGATAATGGGAGGTGCGTGGGGCGTACCTAAACTACCACATTAACTCATTTATTTTCAAATTGAAGGGCGTAATAGAAAAAGAGCAAAAGGAGTTTCTATCAAATTTTAAGTTTTTATCTTAATCAACTTAGAAGATATGCTTGTTAGATATTGGAAGGTGCGTGGGAGGTACCTGAACCACCACTTCAACTCATCCTAAATCACAAGTACGTAATACAAGCAGTATATAAAACTCATGTACCAAATATCTAGTTAATAGCTTCATTAATTTCAAAGATATGCATTTAGGTTTGTGGAAAGTCGCCGAACCAACACATTAATTCATTGCATACTTTAGGGATACAAGGGAAACATGAAAAACACTCTTCTGTACTATAATTGAAGGTTATATTTTTATTGGTTGGGATATATACTCATTTGCTCTTGATTCGAACAAAAGCTTTCATAATATGAACCCAAGGTCCCGTATTACTTTCGTACGGAAGAATCTCGCTCAATAGACGCTGAGTTGACGAGAGTCTTCTTCTATCTCGCTCAATAGAAGAGGAGTTGACGCTGAAAAGTTAATATACCCCATACCACCAAAGTTAATTTACCCTTACACCTAGGCTGTAGGTTAAAATAAGTATTAAGTAAGTATACTACTTAGTTTTTTTTTAAAATCATCTGAATTTCTAAATTTAATTTAAATGTATAGATATATTAATTTGCAAACAATCCCAAATATAGGACATTTAAACAATTTCTAATCCTCTTGAATAACTTTTGCTTCCATGGTTTTTTATTAAAGAATAAAGCTTTCACCTGGAAATATCTAAACACTTGCGAATTCGAAAAAAAAAACTAAACTACTTAAAAAATCTTTAACCGCGATATGTGTGTAAAAATGGCGTTATTTTTTATTGTTCTACATTTACATTTTCTTTACTTTTTTTTGTTGGACAATAATCTTTATTACTAATACAAAAAAAACAACAAAAAATGAGTAAAAGAAATGAAAGAAATGTAAGAAAAAAAAAGTAGAAATGAAAAAATATAACACATTTTTCTTTATTACAGAACACGGGGGAGTTTTAAAACGATTTAGCAGCAATTTAATTTTATGATTATTTTGGTGACATATACACACTTTAACAACAACAAAAAACATATTAACTAAAATAAATGATTATAAGATTGCATAACTCTAGGATACTAGAAAATAGAATAAAGAGCCGACCGGATTTAAATCATCATAAACTTCTCGTATGAAAAGAAATTAAAATGGAACTGTAGTTTTGTTATTTTTTAAAGAGCAATTGGAGGTGTCACAACTGCCAATTCGTACTCTGTGAAAATTTCTAATCTATAATCTCCTATAGTTATGCAAATTTATTTGTTGTCAGTAACTGTAAAAATCAAGAATTTCTTTCATTCCTTTGAATTCCCAATACTTAAAGATTAAACACCTTCAAATTGGATATATTCAAGACGCCTCTAAATATTCTCTTTAATCCGACTTTTCTTCTATCTCTTTTCCCTTTTACAAAACAAATGAATTAAAACATTTAATACAAAATTCAATTAATGTTCAGGTTTTTGGAATATCTGACCAATGGAGTAGTAGTAAAGACGCCGCCTTTTACGTGGAAAGTCTCGGGTCAAATCAAATCCCTTGTCCAATCATATCTAATGAAAACTATCGTAAAATTGTATAATAATATCGTAAGAGTTAATATCGTAATATAAGATAAGACTTAATATAAATATATAAATAACTCTTATATAGGATAATAGATGGCGCACAAAATTAACATTTATTTATTCATAAGCTTATACAAGAACTATAGCCGAGTAATCGACGGCGTAGTGAGTATAACGATTAAAGAATGTGAAGCATAGTCTCAACAGACTTGGTGAATGCCCTTTACTCCTTAAAGAAGTGGAAAATGAATATAAAAAATAATGCTTTTCAAATCTAGACTACAAGTATTACATTAAACTTCATCAATTTTTTTAGACAAAGTCCCTGAATATTTTCGACTTTCAAATTAACTTTTAAACATTACAAAAGTAAAATGAAATTCATAACAAAATTAAAATAAGTTTCAAAAGGTGTGTAAAAAAAACAAAATTTACTTCTATAAGTTTTACATCTGTTTAAAACTTATTTAATAGCTTTTACACATTCATATATATATACTTACGTATACATATGCACGTACATACTAAATAATAAACGGTTTTAATTTTTTTTTTCTGATTCTTTTTTTTATGAAAATAACATTTAAAGAAAATTTTCTATTTATAAAGTGTTTGTAAAAAAAACATTATTGTCACAAAATAACTGTAACTGTTAAAACATTTTTTTCCTATTTTTTTTTTTTTTAATTTCATAATAAAAGACATAATAGGAAACCGTAAAGGATATCGACATCTTGGGGTCATAACAAATGTATACGTAATAACGTAAATACACATTTTCATCATTAAATGTTTTTTACCTTATTTTTTGTCTCTTTCTTACTTATAACTCAAAAACTATTTGTAAAAAAATCAAGGAAATTTATGAATTTATTTTCGTTCCTGTTAATTATAGGATATATTATATATAGATTTGATTTTTGTGCATTCTTTATGAGTGGGACTTTTTTTAAATTTTACAACATTTATTTCGATTTAGAGAAGTCTCAATACTTTAGTTTTAAATTATTAATAAAAATAGACGGGCCATAGATATGTTGGGGATTAACGTGCAGTGCATATCATTTCAGATGTTCCAATATGTTCGGAATAAGCGGAAATCATAAACATATTCGGGATAAGCGTAGATCATGAACATGTTCGGGATAAACTGAGATTATGAATATGTTAGGGATAAGCTGAGATCATGATTATGTTCGGGGTTCCGGATAAGTGTGTAGAGAAATTCGGGAGAATATAGTTATTAAATGATAGTGTATTCACTAAAACCTTTTCGAAATAAAGGCATAGAAAATATGGTTTTACAAGATCACGTTTTGGTTTAATTTTATTCATACTAAAATCGTAAGTATCATTCAATTGCACTTACGTTTTAAATTTTAAAATAAACTAAATTTTCAAAATAATGGAATAAATACTTATTTTTAAAAACACAAAATACTTTCTATATTTCTCGAAGATCAAAAACTTGGGCAATTTCGAAATAATTTGTAAAGATTGTGTGCTCTAATGAAACAAGCAAAGTTAAATTCAGAAATATGTACTTTAACTATAGATAACGTGCTATGATTCGCTTTTGCCCATGACTGTATTAAAAGGGTTTGGAAAGGCACAATTACATTACACGATATTCATTACTTTGTCAAGTACCAGTTTTACTTCAATTTCATTTCTAAAAAAAATTTAAGAAGTAAAAGAATCGAGTAAATATACTTGTAATTCACAGAAAGTAATTAAATTTTACGTTTAGTTACTTTTGTAATTAATTTTCGATACTTAAGTATTTTCAAGTAATTTAGTAACAAAAATTACTAAAGTACTTATGAAGAATTCAATTATTTTCTAAGTATTTAAGTAATTGGCTGTAATTTTCGTACATAAACTATAAAAATAGAGTATTTTATAATAATTGAGTATTGTAATAGAGTTAATTAAAGATTCAATATTAGGTAACAAGGAATTACATTGAAGTTTGTATGATTTTAAATTCCAGTAGTACTGTGCTGGTACTTGAAGTATACAGGTCTGGTTTGAATAACTTATGTTAAGGAATATTTAGTAGGTATTATATACGTTAAATTAAATATAATTTACAATTTTAAAATAAAAATCATTTAGTAAATTTCTGTTTTAACTTAAATAAATTAATATCAAATAAGAAAAAACTATATTAGTAAATGTTGTAAAACAAAACTAAAAATATAACTTACAATTTAACTTATGTGAATTGTTTTAGTTGCGAATATTTTAATGGCAATTTGTTGAATAAAACTGCCTGATTTATGTTTATTATATGGAAGTTGTATTTAAAAAAAATGGAATTATAAGTAAATATCAAAGTATAAAAACACTTAATGGATGTAATGCTATGTTAAGTAACAAAATAATTACATTTTATGGATACCCTATAGGTTTAAACATTATTTTTTTTCTGTATTTAATACTATCATTATTTTTTTGTGTTTGTTTAATATTTAAATTATTTAAATTAAATGTTATTAAATATCTTTAGGTTAAAAAAAACTATAACAATAATATTGTTACTTTGACAAAATGGCTAACCTCTGATTTACTAAATGTTAGGAGAGGCTCGAAAATTTTTAAATCTAAGGCATTGTAAAGAATTTTTTATAAGTAATTTGGGGAATTCTGAAGGAAGTATACTGTACCCCCAATAGACTATATTATAAATAAACCATTATATCTGGCGATCTATTAGGTATTTAAATATATTTAATTCTGTTATAAAATAAATCTCTTCAAAAATCAAATATTTCAAAATTTAGTCAAAACACTCTATAATTTGTAGTTTTCTATAATGTGTACATAACTTACGGTCAATATTCAAGGGTTTAGAAGATATAAGCTTTTGTTAAACAATTCCAACTATATTTGGGATATAGGAATTTCATCTTATACGGGTGAATTTGAAATTTTTCAATTCCTTCAACCTACTGAGTACGAATTACAAATAGGTACACATATCTTTTTTCTGAATTTTTATAATATTGCGCTGTGTCTTTTCGAAAGACTTAATCTTACAAATTGTTCAAAGTTATGCAGCAGAATTTTTGATACAGATAAATAGGATAGAAATTCCGAAGGATAGGTTCTTTGTTAGACTTTATAATCATCAATAACCATTCAGTTGAAATATTGTATATACATCGTTGTTTTGTCAAAATGCAAGGGAATCATTATTTGACTGTAAATTTCGAAGTTTTTTGTAATCATTTTACTGTACTTTGGTAATTATATATTTATATGAGAAACTTTAAATATAAATAGACATTTTAGAGTCGAATTCAAAATTAGGGTAAACTCCTACTTGTAAAAACACCAAATAAAAATTAGTCATATAAAAACAATATTGTAATAGTAATTTTATTCAAGATCTACAACAAATGAAAGTCTAAATATATGATAATAGCTAAATTTCGTTTATCTAATATAGTTTCCATTTGCTCTAATTTGAACTGTATATGGTTGGCCATGAGCGCTAGACGTACTATGTCGTCTGCATAGTCTAAATCATCTAGGTCTAACGCTAAAAGATATCTTTTTTCATAGTGGACACCCCTATTTAATTTCGAAATTTGTTTCAGATGTTTCCATTGTGAAATACCACTAGTTCCAAATTCTCCTATAATTCTTTTATTATGTGGATTATTTTGCATGGCACGCCTTTATTATTTAGTACTTTCCATATTTAACAGGATTCAATACTTAAATAGAATATTAATTAAAATATATTATGTACTAAGTATTTAAATTTATTTACTTAATTTATTTTTATCTTTATTTATAAGATAATTAATAGATTTTCTTTAAAATTATTAAAAGCTGGACTAATTAAACTAATTTTAAAATTATCTTTACTTACTAAT
Organism: Dolichopus griseipennis; assembly: GCA_963082915.1. Taxonomy (NCBI): domain Eukaryota; kingdom Metazoa; phylum Arthropoda; class Insecta; order Diptera; family Dolichopodidae; genus Dolichopus; species Dolichopus griseipennis. The sequence continues at coordinate 106,345,526 of OY720442.1, forward strand.
AATAAAACACTTTAAAAATTAAATTACACTAACCACAAAAATAAAAATATATAACCTTCCCTTAACATTAAAAAACAATTCATTTTTCATCCATAAAGTTAAAAGAATTAATGTCACAAGTCACAACCTACACAATTCTAATGTCACCAATTTGACTTTTTATATAAACATTTTATTGTCAAAACAAAAACAAAATGGAAAATTTTTTTGAGGGTGTCATAAGAAATAAAAGAAAACTAATAAAAAATCATCAACAACTCATTAAATTCTCATAAAATTTACACCACATTTTATATCCTTTTATAACTGTACTATATATACCTTTATTTCAATACATAACTAAGAATATAAATTTATTTAAAAGGGTCGGGTACGAAATTCTGTTTTTTAAAATCTCGTTTTTACCAAATTTCGTTTTACCAAAATCCGTTTTTACAAAATCGCGTTTCTACAAAATTTCGGCAGACAACATTTCGTTTTATTGAATTCCCATAAGCCCCTTTTGATTAATTTATTTGAATACGTTGATTTTGAATACATTTCAAAAATCGCCTTCTAGATCCCATTAAAACATATATATACGTATATATGTACTTTTAAATATTTTGGCAAAAGAAATCTTCTGATTAAGATTCCCTTCTCGCGCACACTTAAATCAAATCTCTTGTAGCATACATAAAGTACATCTGAATTTTAATATTCTGTAAAAACGTATAACCGTGATTCTTATACCATCTGCAAAAACACCTCTTAATCAGAATTCAGCAAAAAAAATGCCATATTATATTCTGGATCAAAACGCTACCCCCAAAAACTACCCCCTCAAAACGCTAACTCTTACATCACTGCTAATATTTTTTTTTACTCGTAAATTAATTCAAAAGTTCAGTCAAGAAAAACAAGCAGATTTTGAAAAAACCGCGATTTTGAATAAACGCGATTTTCAAAAAAGCAATTTTCAAAAAACGCGATTTCCTGAAAACTGAAATTTTATCAAACAAAATTTTAAAAAAACGCGGTTTCGCCAAACTAGTTTTTGTAAAAACGAGATTTTCTCAATGCGATTTAGAAAAAAAAAGTGAGTTTAAAAACTGAAATTGAGTAACACTACAATATACATCGACTTTATATGAAATGTTATATAAAAATTCATAATAAATTATATACTTACTTATTTGTAAACTTAGACAGTAAACAGCTTGTGAAGTCATTTCTCATTAATCCAAACAAATTATTATTGTCATACCGGAAAAAAAACAACTTCCAAAAAAAAACGAAACCCAAAAACCGCAAATGTAAAAAAAAAATTCAAATCAAAAAATGACAAAATAAAAATAATCAAATCACCACTTTGAAATTCTTTTTTTCTTTATCATAAATATATGCTTATATATATATATATTTGTTACATATATATATAATAAAAATTAATAAAACATTATCTCTTAGTAGAACGGAACTAAATTTTTTTGTTTTTTTTTTGTTCTTAAATGAAAAAGAAAAATGTAAAAAAAATTACACTTATTATACAATATATAACATTAACACTCTCGCCCCTCTCTCTTTTTAAACTAAAAGTCAAAATTGTTTTTGTTTTTATTTCCAAAAAATTAACAGGAAAAAAATTTCAAAAATATTTCCCAAAATATAAAAAAAAAAACTTTTTTTATTATTTTCTAATTTTTCTTATTTTTCACTCTTAATGAGTTTTTCCAACACCATCAAAAGTCAGTGCCGCCGACAAATCATTTCCATAATTACATTTATTCACCATCACATGCCACCTGTTGTCACACCTGTAAAAAATTAGAAAAAAAAAATGTTAATATTAAAAAGTGATAAATATATATTATATATTATTTATATATATATATATTAGTATTTATTTATTTATTATATACATATATATAATTTTAAGCTAAATTATATATATATATACTATTTATCATTTTATATATGTATATATTTGTACTAAAATTTATTTAAAAGCAACATATTTCATTGTTTATTAATTTAGATTGTGAATCAGGATTTTAAGATAAAAAAAAAAAAAAAAACAGAACAACAAAACAAAAACAAAAAATTTTACCCAAGAAAATTTTTTCAAGTATAAAATTTAGAATTTTCCAAGGAAAACTTTTTCTTTAAAAGAAAAAATAATAAAATAAAACTCTGAAAAATTTTAAATACAAATAAAGCAATGGATATATTAAAATTAATTCTCCGTTTGTAACACATCGATCTAGACGAGCTAGATATAGTGTCAAAGCTACGGGTCGGATCAGCATCGAAAAATTAATCGATCTAGATATGTGTGTCTGTCTGTCCGTCCATCTGTCAACAAGATAACTTAAAAACTTAAGGAGCTAGCGTTTCGAAACTTACACAAAGTAATTTTTAGACTATTTATAGGTTCCCTATTGTTTTGGTTAAAATCGGACAGAAACTTTGGGTAGCTGACATACAAATTTTTTTGAACTATGTAATTTGAAAATTTTCAAAATTAATAACTAATTAGAAAAACAAAAAAAACGTAGTTAAATTATTAATCGCTTAATGGTGTAGTGGTTCGGAGGTCATCTTTTTTTTTTATTTATTCTCATTGTAATTAATCATAATTATTTTTTATATGAGAAACTCTTATTCTCTAGTAAACTCTCATTTATTTTAATAATTATTCATTTTTTTTTTATTATTTTTATAACAAAATTCAAAAAAGTTTTTCAAAACAATGCAATTGTAACCATAATTACGATATATAATAATTGTCAAAAAAAAATTATTTTTTCAAAAATTCGATGGCTTAGTGGCTAGGACGTCGGCCTTTCGAAAATCGAAAAATGTCCATTCAAACCTCGGTCAGATCATATTTTTTTTTTTAATTCCATACAACATAATGGGTATGCACAGGTATCTAAAAGTTGACAAGGACAACTATAATCTTCCTTATTTTATTTTAAATTATACCGGAAAATTTATACGAAAAAATATATATACAATACAAAAAATATGATAATATATACAAAAAAATAAAAAATATTTTATTAATATGTATCTTAAGATATATGTATATATATACAGTTTAGTTAAAAAAACAAATAAAATAAAAACAAAAAGTCACCAACCAACAGTTTTTAAAACAAAGAAAAAGTCAATTTAATCAAAATGAATGAATGAATGAATGAAGGAATTTTTTATTATTTTGAGTCAAAAAAAAACCATTCAAGATAACGCAATAAAAAACGTTAAGATAATTGGATATCTTAAAATTTACAAAAAAAATGGTTTAAATCTTTGTTTTTTTTGTAAGTTTTTATTTTATGTTTTATCTATTTTATTTTTTTTATGGTATTTTGGTTGAATTTAATGGGAATTAATTGTAATATTTGGAATAGAATCCATTAAAAGAGTCTGACCTTCAAAATTAGAGATAGTTTTATAGTCAAAATAAGTAGGCGAGTAGATTAGACTTTGTCAACCTAGGGATACCCAGATTAAGATCCAGCTAAAGAAAACAAAACTTTAATTTTAAGAAAAAAACGGTAGGATTGCGCCTAACAAAACCTAATTTTGAGTTTAGCTGCTTTCACATAAGACTAGCCAAATTAATTGAAAAATCGTGATCAAAAAAATTTAACCTAATTGGAAATTTCAGATACTCAACTTAATTAGATCCTGAGTTATGCATTAAAAAAATAATGAAGTTGTATAGCAGTTATACGAATCCCTTGCACTAGATATTTATAAAAGTTAACGCAATACTAGTCAAATAGATTAGAAATCATTGCCAAAAATCATCTTTGAACAAAGTTTCAAATTATCAACTTAATTAAATCCTAAGTTATGCATTATCCAAAAATAAAAACAGTTATGCAAAACTCGTACATCAGTAAACCAAACTTTGTTAGTCGTTGCTAGCCATATAATTTAATTACTTTTGACAAAGTTTTAGTAGCCATAGCTACATAAAATCTTAAGTTGTGCATTAAAAAAATAAAGAAATTAAATGGTTTATATATTCAAACTTCCCTTCTAGACTAAGTAAATTTAATGTAAACGCTTTACATAAAATTCAACTACTTTGAAAAAATTTTAAAAAAAATTTAATATAGATTTATGATCATATAAAAAATATGGTACCTGTGTAATATTATAGCAGCTAATCGAACCCAATAAACTTACACAATTTCAATAGCAAAAAGCACTCACGTATAAAAACGAACTTGAAAAAGTTTCGAAATTCTAGCTCTATTAATTTTTGAGTTATCGTGCGAACAAACGTGCGTAAGAGTGCAGTGATTCAATACCTACATCAACTTACTTTTTTATTCTAATCCTGTCAATACATTTGAGACTATATATATATACAACATCTCATTTGCAAATTTTGATTCCACTGAAATTATGAGTCCACTAACACTTGTATACGTTCACAGTTGAGCCCACTCAATCTGTGAACTCAAATGTAAATAAATATTCAATATTTGAGCAGATCCAAAAATTTGGTTTGATCGATGTTAAGTTAAGTTAAGTTAAAATTTGAGACTTCCACAGCCCTGGCGTATCATAATTAATTAGTGTCGCCGTTTGGCATAATTTTAAATTTTTAAAAAAATTTTAATCAAAATTTTAATTTCATAAAAGAATATCAAAAACAAAAATTACAATAACATTTACCCTATATATTAAAATCCATGATCAAATCAATTTCTTCATTTCAAATTTTTTTAACAATTTTTCATTCTTGAAACGCGCTGTCTAAAGTTTGCTATCTCAACAATATTTTCAAATTCTCTATTTTTTTTTTACTTTTACCGTTAGAAAACTAAAACTTTAAAAAAAAAAAAAAAAAACCAGAATAAATTTAATTTCCAAGGAGAAAAAAATAGAAATGATTATCTTTGATGAATTTATTCAAATCTAACTACATACCATATTATATAGTAACTAGTAAGTATATAAACATTTAGTATAATTTTTTTTTATTTTAGAATGTTTATAGGTTTTTTGGAGAACTTTTTTAACATATTATCTAACAAATACAACAACAATAAAAAAAAAATATGCTGTGTCCGCTACAGAACCAACCGCTAATACAGGAAAAGCTTAGTGGAAATTTTTTTTTAATTACTATACTTTTTGCCTTTGCTTGTGACAAAATTTTTATCAAAACAAGACTTTTAAAACATTCCAAAATATACATACTTATATATGTAACTTTTATTATCTATCAGTTAGACGATCTCTTGTTTTCCAGTTTTAATTTTGCAATGCGTTATCAACAATAGCATATCTAAAATTTATTTTAGGATGTAAATAAGACAAAAATATATACGAGAATAATTTGAACTTACAAAACTTTTTGAAATTTAATTAAGAGCGCTCTAAAGTTCGTCGTATCAAAAAAAAATTCTATGGCAAAGCTGTAGCTATTTATTTGTGTAACCACTTTAATTAATAAATTTTTTGCTAATATTTTTGATTTAAAACAATATTCGCAAAAAACCTAAAAATTACCCTAGAAATGTACCTCCTTGAGTTATCTGATTTTCTCCAAAAACTTATCAATTCAAGGTATATTAATACATATGAAATTTGAAGACATTCTGCACAGCCGTTTAAGCTGCACACGGTTACACAGTCAGATATACAGACACACAGACGGACATCATAAAAAAAAACACGTTTTTTGGATTTCTGCCCGTCGGAGTAAAGCAAATATGCGAAACCCCCTTGGGTCCAATTTTTGGTGCGAAAACAATACCTACCGCTTTTTATATTTCATATAAGCGGTTGGTAAAAAAAAAATAACCAAAACTTTTTAATTTTCTCATTTTGATGCTTAATATAAAATTCATAAAAAAGAAAACAAAATTGTGAACTATAATTTTCCAAAAAAAAACTGGAAAAAATTAAGAAACCCGCTTTTAATATTATTTTATATGTATAAGGCTATATATATACATATACAAACTATATAGTTATTCAGTTAGAAAATTCCTCAAAACAATTTTTTCTTTCATTTTTTTTTTTAACATTTTTCATTGATAGAAATTCGTCCTTTTTGCCAACACACAATTTTCATTTCTATTTTCCATTTTTTTTTTCCTTTTTCTTTTTTCTTCTTTTTTTTTTCTCTCTCTTTCCTCAATATATTTTTTTTTTTTCATATTTATTCATTCATTTTCATTTTTTTAGTCATTCCGGATCCATGCTGGGTTATTTCCTGAATTTTCTTCTTCTTTTTTTTGCGATATGTGTGTATGCCCACCCTCTGTTAAAATTTTAGGGTTTTATTTTGCCCCCTCACTTTTTCTTTCGCTTTCTCTTGATCTTATCTTGTTGTTTTTGGGTCGTTTTTTTATTTTCTTGAACCCTTCATGTTATGCATATTTTGTTTGGCATTGGCATCTTGATAGGCGTCGTCTTCAAAGGCTAACATTGAAAAAAAAAAAAAAACTGAGACAACTAAGAATACGATGTCGAAGGAAATGAAAAAAAAAACGACAATTTTTAGAATATGAAAATATATGGAAACAAAAAAATAACTATGTTAAGAAAGAGAAAGAAAATACAGTGGTTAAGGAATGTTTGTAAAAAAATAAAAGAGTAGAAAAAAAAAATAATTTAATAAAATGTAGTATTTTTAAAAATGTCATTTCCTATACCGAACTTTTTTTTAATCAAAAATTAAAATAAGAAAAATTTGATAGAAAATAAAGTTGACAGGCGGGGCTTCAGGCAAAAAAATTGGTTTTTATCAAAATTTGTAAAGTCGGAACCGATTCGAAATTTTGTGAAAAGGAATTTTGGTAAAATATCAGTTACTCAAGTATTTACTTACAGCCCAGCTTCAGTATTTAATTAAGGGCTAACAATATTTGTAAATTCCAATAGATCCATCTAATTTCCATATACAAATTGAATTAATGTATTTAGGTACTAAATCTGACTAGAAAAGTATGGTTGAGCCATATTTTACTACTCACATAGAGTAGTATGTGATCAAAAAAGGTATCCCACTTCATCAATCATACCATATAACCATAAATTATACCATAAAACCATTATACATTTTACCTGTAAACATTAAGTTATTGCTAGAGCCAGAAGAATAACTCGTGATAGTTAAGAATTCAAGGTGCTAACGCGTAACTAGAGGACTAGAGTAGTGATAAGAAAATATAAAAAAATCAGTAAAACCTTTATCATCATTAATCTTACAGTGATAATAACTGTGTATCCAACTCAATTCCGTAAGAAGTTATAAAACATATATATACACAAATGTAGGGCGTAAGGCAATACTTTGTTATCGAAAAAATGACAGAAGTCCCCACTAAACGACCCTCGAGAGCAAATATAGGAATGCATCATGTTTCACCAATAAAATTCTCAACAAGTATAACCAAGTGTAGCAAAATTAAATGTGATAATTGTTATTCTCTTTGGTATTTCAACAGATATTTAAAAAAATTTAATCTTTTAGAATATGATCAGTTATTATACCAATATTCAATTGTTCGAGCAACAAGCCTTGCCTATTCCATAGATATATATTAAAACTGGAGTAATAATATGCTGAACATACTCTGTTCTTATAATTAGTAATGATCCTAATGAATTCCACAAACCTTAAAATATGAAGAAAAATCTTAAATTACCATTAAAAACAATTTTATTATTTTAAAAGTACAGGTTAAGTACTAAAAGTACTTATTTAGATAATTTGGTATTTCAATAAACGATACTTCTGTTTCTGTGAGTTATATTATTGAATTAAATTACAAATTCACATAAACTGGGATTTAAACTCTAACCACTGTGCCATCCTACCTGAATTCTAAATAAGTTCTTAACATGTAAATGACATTTAAATTGAATTGTACCCAATCTATCTCTAATGGTCTCTAAGGGTCTAATTTTGATTCAACTATTTCTACTATATTTATAATTTAACATATTAATTAGTAGTAATCACTGATCAGATATATATGATTATTTGCCATTTTAATCTAATTTTTGGGTAATTATTATATTTTACCCAAGAATCCAAAAAAAATTTCTAAGACCCTCTACAAAAGATACTTTAAACCCTTTTAGAAAAGATCTTATCATTTAATGATTTAATTAAATTGCTTATAATTGAAATAAAATAATGTTGATAACACAATGTTATCCTTTGAAGGACACCATGAACTCCATGCGAGAAAACTGACAGACATTAAAATATTATTATTCCATAAACTTATGTTTAAAATACACCGAGAAAAAACATTTCCAAAAATAACAAAAACACGCAATAAATGAAATTTAAATAAAAATGAAAAGGTTAATGTTCCAATATGTTGTTTAATATCATTTAAAGATCCTTTTTTTTTAGGATAACTACAGATTGTTCTTACACAAGTTTTTTTTTTTGTTTGTAAACTTTTTAAGGACCATTGGCTATTCAACAAATGTGTAATTTATACATTATATATATATATATACATATATATACATTAAATAAAACCATATAATGAATAAAATTACTAATAGATATTAACAAAATAACAAAAAAAATAATATTTACATAATAAATACATAAATATATTATATATGTATGTACTTAAATAAGTATGTAAGTAAAAAACATAAAGAAAGAGATAGAATATAATAATTTTGTATTAAATTTTGTAAATTGAGTTCTTTTTATTATAACTTAAATTCTTATTCAAAACATATTTTTTGTTTTTTCATCTCAGAGTTTTTATTCAGAAGAAAAAAGTTTTAAAGTATCTTAAGATACATTTTTTTTTTATTTTTCTTTAAAAAAAAAATGAAAAACCAATTTTTAAAAGGAAATGAAAATTTAAGAAAAAAAAAAGTTTATGTAAGGTCAAAATAAAAAATAAAATAATTTTAAAGAAAATCTTGTTACAATTTATTTAAAACTTATTAAAATAAAATGGTTTTTAGTAAATAAGTAAGTCTTTCTCGTTTTTTTTTAAGAAAATAAATTATCCAACATACTTAAATCATAATGTAAGTTTTTTGTTTTTTTTTTTTGTATTTTATTCTTGAAGTACTTAATTAAATTTATTGAAATTTTTTTTGTGGTAGTTTGTTTTTTTTATAAGAATTAAGGGGGAACCAAAATATTCGAAAAAAAAACAAGAAATCGATTATTATTTTACGAATTGAAGTTAGCGTTACGTAAGGCTAAGAAATAGACTAAAACAGAACTTAAGTAAACATATAGATAACTATTTTCTATTAATAAAAGTCATTTCGGATTATTTTGAATATTTTCAATACATTATAAGCCTAATAATAAGTCTTGCGAATGTATATTGTATGGACAGTAACATCGTATAGTAACATCTAATTAAGACCAAACTTTAAAGAATATGTATTCATTAGACATGACACAGCCACTTTTAAGTTTAATGTTTTACTAGATATACCGTTAAAACTATATTGTTTCAAATCTTTTATATATAAATGTGTGGGCGCAACAATCCTTTGTTTAAGTACCCTGCGCATAAGATTTAAATTTTAAACATAGTTTTCCAATCCCTGTATCAGTCTTAAAAAATATCTTTAAAAAAATTAACAAAAGCGGTTTTCTAATTTTATACTTAACATTTAAATCATAGTGGCTTACGATTATTATTATAATTTTTATGTTAATTTGAATCAATATCTTATTGATGAAATGCTTCAAAACTAATAAAACTGGGAGTATGCAAATTACACACGGTTAGCTATATAATAAGACAAGCACTTATACGTTATAAAGCTTCAAAATGTCAGGGTTCATTTAAAATGTTAGGAAAAAGTAGGGCCTATTTAAACTTTAATAAATTCTTACTATCACAACTTAAATAACTTAACCTAATTAAAAGTAATTTCTTTTGGTTTGATTAGGTTAAAACCATTCATTTAATTTTTTTTTAATAATTTTTCTATATGTCCGGTAATGATATATCGTATCTTAGATATTCCCCATTTATATCGCCCGAATTATATTCTATATCTTAGCATGCAGCCCATCTGTTATAGTGATATAAAAGATGGACATGATTATCATTTTGAATATATACTTAGCCATTTTTGTCCAGAAAAACAAAATGTTCAGAGACTGTCATTTCAGAATTAACTACAAAGTCTTATAAAGTCTTTCTAATTTACTCTGTATATTTTGGTAGAATATATTGTATGAGATATTAAACCATTTTCTGGAGTGTTTTGTGCTCTTTCATAGTGATTTATTATAAAATTGTCTATTCTTATGATTACTTGACGCACAACTTTTTAACAGTAAAGTTTGATTAAAACTTTGTTAATAATTACAGACTTTCGATTTGTTGAATTTCTTTTTAAAAATCAATCTTAGTTCTGCTTAAATTTTCACAAGATTCTACTTTTATATGAAAGATACTTTCAAAATATTTTTGCCATGAAAAACAATGCGTCAAGGGTTAGGAATCTCCGTTAGATGTTCATAAAACAATCAAAATTTCAAAAACCTTGGAAATTTAATAAGTTTATATCTTTTAATTTGAATATAATATACTTATACTACGAATTTTTTTGAGTTACATTTTTAAAAATTCAAAATAAAGTTAATTTTTAATATTTAGAATGATTTTTATTTAGACTTAAAACTATTTCCATTTTGACACATTCTATCAAATTGAACTTTTCCATTGAATTTTGTTAAAAATGTCATTTAAAATTTGAACGAACTCGACGAACGGAATAAGCGTTTTTATGAGTAATTAAATATTTTTTTACATATTATAAGTATACAATTACGAAACGTTGTGTTTCGTTTCATAACGTTTCGTTTCATTTATTTTGTTTCCTACTTTAGTTTTAATATAAGTTTAATAGGTTATGTTATGTTATGTTAAAATAGGATTACTTATTTTAAATTTATTGATTTGAAATTTGTCTTATACATTTATTAATGTGTTGTCATGATCTTGTATTTAAGTTTTATATAACTAATTCTTTCATTTTAATAAAAAACAACATTTTAATAGAAAAGGTTTTTTTTTATCGATTTTATAAATTGACCAGATTATTTATTCGTTTTTTTAGTTTTTCGATACTTAAAGTTTTCTTTTTTGATTAATTTTGATGAATTATTATAATATATTATTACACTATATGAAACCAATGAAATGTTTAACCTTGAATAAATAAATGAAATAACAATATAATTATGCATGTAAAAATTTAACAGATTTTGTTAGAATCTAATTTTGTACTAAAAAATAGAAAATTTTAAAATTTTAAATTATTTTAATAATTTAAAGGGTTTAGAAAGTATGTAGTTATATATATATTTTTTGGTTTTATTCTTAAAATTATTAAATTCAGGGTTTATTTTAACTAAAATATTTTACTAAAAATTAAGTAATTAATTATTAGTTATTTGATTACTTAATACTGCAAGCGCAATTACAATAGTGACGTGGGACTATTTAAGGCGTTTAAAAACATAATATTACGTAAATATTGGGATTCAAAAATAAATTAAAGTACTTAAGTATATTTCGTATATTAATATACAGTACGAATAACGAGTACTTAGTAAAAACTTGTGATTCAAAAATAAATTTAAGTACTTAAGTATATTTCATATATTAATATACAGTACGAATAACAAGTACTTAGTAAAAACTTGGGATTCAAAAATGAATTTGAGTACTTAAGTATATTTCTTATATTAATATACTGTAAGAATAACGAGTAGTTAGTAAAAACTTGGGATTCAAAAATAATTTTAAGTACTTATGTATATTTCGTATATTAATACAGTACGAATAAAGAGTACCTAGTAAAAACTTGGGATTCAAAAATGAATTTAAGTACTTAAGTATATTTCGTATATTAATATACAGTACAAATAACGAGTACTTATTAAAAACTTGGGATTCAAAAATAAATTTAAGTACTTAAGTAAATTTCGTATAATATTGAGTACTTAGTAAAAACTTGATGCAAGTGATATTTTGTTAACAGGGATGTGTTTTGACAAAAATTTAAAGCAGATATTTTGAAGTAAATCATCTATAGTATAAACTCAAAATTTGATTACTTGTAACTCATCATTCGTCGTGATTCTCTGCCCAGTTTAAAGCTATTCCCCAAAAAATAATCTTATCGTTATTCTTATTTAAACTAGCTGTTGTCCCGTCACAGAATGACGGAAGGTCAAATTTAAAGAAGAACTTTTTCTAATTAAAAACTATTTTTAATTTCATTATTTACATTATGTTAAAAGTATGTTAAAAAAAATTGCAACCGTTACATTTTATATAACGCATATTATGCTTCGATTCTAGTATTAGGTACACAAAAAATAAATAAATGACTCATATAATTTCTTCTTGTATCTTAAAACTTGAAGATGAATAAGTTAGTTAGTCTACTTTTTATATGTTTCGTGTTTATAAAATTTTGGGGTCGTTAGTTCAAATCCCTTCTTGGTATAATTTTTTTTTAATTTCAATTATTATTTTTTTTTTATTTAAGTGAGTACTTGCTTAAATTGAATAAATTAATAAAAGATTTAAAGATTTTTTATAGGTTTATTTTGTTTCAATAATGATCTATTTCTCCATTCATTAATGTTTTGTATATTATATTTTTAAAAAATGTTGCTATACATTCTATATCGTTTCCTTTGTTTCGATTCAAATCGGAATACTTGTTTGTTGCTAACATTCTACAATGTGTACTCAACATGCTAAATAATGTATCTGTTATTTAAATTTACGAAAATTGTATTAAATAAATGTTGATTTTTGAATTGAGTTTTGCATTATCACAAATTATAAATTTTATTTGAAATTTTTTAATATACCTAACCTAACTAAGTTTAAAAAAAATTTATTTTGTTTGGTTTTTATAGTGCATTGAACTCAGGTATTGTATACCCGAATCCACCTTCCCAACCGTTAGTCGTCACATTATTTTTTTCCATTTTTAACTTTTTTTAAATAGATAAGGAAGATGAGGAAGGGATGAGAGATAGTTGAGAGCGAGATGCGGGGAAACTTTGAAATTACTTTAATACATTGCTTGGTTTATTTGGTTAAGCAAACCAAGCAATGCATCAAAGCATACATTGGGCTTTCGCCCTTATTTCAGATTTGCACTGAACATTATTAAGACTTACTACACAAATGTGCCTGTGAAGCATTGTCTTCTTAAATTTTATTTACAAAATGTCTTACTATTTATTTAAAATTTCCAGAAAATCTTCTGCGATTTTTAAAACTGAAATGAAATTATTCATATACTAATAAATAAATTTCATTTCAAAACAAATTTTTTTTTTTTTATTAAAAATAAATAAAATATTTTTTGGCCTGCTTATGATAGTTTTGGATATTTTATTTTCTAAAATAAAACACATCCAACAAAACATTAATATTTTATTTTTTTATAATTGAACACATCCAACAAAACACATTTAATTGAATGCGTTTGTTACACCTCATTCTAGACAAATATATTATAATTTAAATATTTTAAATCCAAAATTAAATTAAAATATGCTTTCAACTTTTAATAATATTTTTCCAAATATTTATGAAATTATAAACTATTATATGTTTAAAACTCTTTTCAAATCTTAGAAACCTTTTCAAAACTTAAAAAAAATTTCAAACAAAATTTTAAGACTTTTTAAATATTTTTTGAAAAAAAAACAATAAATAAAATATAAAATTGCTCTTAACCTGCCAAAACTTTCAGTTTAAGTGATAATATGTGAAGTGAGTACTGAAATTAAAAAGATGTGCGTTAGTTGTAAAATTTCTTTAAATACTGACGAAAAACAGCAAAATCTAAAAGTAAGTACTCTCTTTTATTATCAGTAAGTACTTAATAATGTTTGGTATATTAAATTGCGAAAAAAATTACAAATAAAGAAAATTGATAGTGTGTATTACGCTTAACAAAATAATAATAATAATTACATGTAACTTTCAAACAAATTATTTGTAACCTAAATAAATATGATAATGACATTTGATTACACTAAAAGTAAGTACAATTACTTTAATCTAGTTTAAATATTGTATCTAATTTTAATAACTATTATCTTACTTTTAAAAACAGTACATCTTTTGATAAACACCCAACCGAACCTCAAATCAAAGTCTTACAACTAATTATGATTTAACACGTCCCTTAAAATAAACACTTAAGTCATGTTTATTCATATTACAAGATTTCTATTCATGTTCCAATTTTTTAAGAAAACTTCAAAACGACCTTAAACCTTTAATATTACATAATTAAATACATACATAAGTATTGTATTCTATACGTATGCACATGTATATATTCTAAAGACCCCTTTCCATTTTTTTTTAAATAATTTTTTTTTGCTCTTTTTCACTTTTGAAAAAATTTTGAAAAAAATGAATAAATTTTTTTTTTATAAAAATTTTCAATTTTTTTTATAAGGAAAAATATCGGAAATAATTTTAAAAAACCTCTAATTTACGTTGATGATGACAACAATGACGTGCCAAAATTTTAACCATTAAAAGTTACAGAAGACAAGAAATAAATATCAGATTTTTATAGTAGAAGTTTTTTAACTATTTTTTTTATAATGAACGATAGGACAATGAAAATGTGGCTGTCGAAGAAGGCGTATAGATTGAAAAAAAAATCAAAATTATTTCAAAAATTATTACCAGGCACGCCCCATCATAACAAGAAAAGGATTTCTTTTTATAAACTTTTTTTCCGTATTGTTATTTTGTTTGTTTTAAACTTATGTTTGTTTTTCTTACCAACCATACCTAAAGGAAGTCAATTTTTCCCTATCAAAATTTATACCTTGTATATTTTAAGCACATTTTCCAAAAATTTAAAAAAAAAAGTGCGAATATTGTCTGTCCTAATGTTTAAAAAACTTATACACAGTTTGAAGTAAAAAAATTAAGTTTAAACTACGAATAGGTACTTATTTCTAAATAAAATTAGTTTCTCGGAACAACTTTTTGCTAAAGCTGCATCCGATACTGAGTTACAGTCCCACAAAATCCGAAAAAGACCTATATTTCAAATGTTTTATCAGAAGTTCTATAATGTAAGTATACTTACAATCTGCCAAAAACCAAATCAAAGGTGTTTTAAAGGTTTCATATAAAATATATTTTAAAAAAAATTATATAGTGTTGCCATATTGTTAAAATGATTTACCGTTATGCAGAACTCAATTTTTGTTTAAAAATTTCAACTCGTGCATCTTTTATATTTTTTGTATTTGAGGTACACATTTAAAACTTTGAGAAACGTTTGATCTTTGAAAATGTAACTATCAGTAATGCATGGAAATTTTTTAAGACGCCTGCATTAAAGAACTGTAAAAGTTCAGAAACTGAGAATATTTCAATTTTTAAAGACCTGTAACTTGTATACTTGTCCAATTTTTTTTTAAAGTAATAAATGAAAATTAAAGTTCCGGATTTCTTTGAAATTGATAGAAATGTCTCTTAACTTTTTAACGTTTTTGTGAATTTATATAAGTTTCTAAAAAACGATCTAAATTTTGATACAGGGCACAATTAATTTCTAGATTCTAGAACCTCAACATTGTTGATAAGATAGTTATATCCTTATAAATCAGCGTAAATTTTCTCAGAGAAAGGATTTACATTAGAATTTTCGTAAATGAAGACGTTTGAATTTTTTTCCAATACAATTCCGAAGAGTTTTTCGAGCAATTGTAATTTTTCCGCGATCGTAGGAGAAATCCGAATGTAAATCATATAAAGAATGCGTATGTAAGAATAATTGGACGAATCATTTTTTTATACATTAGTAATTTTGTGTAAGTTGTTAAGTCTTGGTGAATTAAGAGGCACCTTAATTTGAATTAAGTCATTCCTGCATTGACAATCGATTTTTTGGCAAGTTTGTTAAATTTAAATATAGATTGTTTTAGTTTGCACCTAAGTACTTAAGATTTTCTGAATGTATAAAAATTTCGAATTAATTATGCAAAAATAAATAGGGAAAAGAGGACACAGAAACTGCGCAAGTTAAATACTGAAATGTATCAAACGCATTAATATTAGATAAAAATAGGCATAATAAATTAAACCTTAACCTTAAAAATTTTGGAACCTTACCTTATTTAAAGGCTATAAGGATTTTAAAAATTAAAAATTTCCTAGTATTAAACACAAATATATCTGACCAATGGCGTAGTGGTAAAGACGCCGCCTTTCATGTGGAAGATCTCGGGTTCAAACCCCGTTTAGATCATATCTAATAAAAAAAATATCGTAAAATTGTATAATTATATCGTAATATAAAATAAGATATTGATAAAAATATATAAATATTTCTTGTGTAAGATTAAAGATGGCGCACAAAGTTAACATTTGTGCATTCATATCTCATAACCTTATACAATAGCTACAGCCGAGTAATCAACGGCTTAGTGAGTATTATGATTAAAGAAACTGAAGCCTTGTTTAAAATAAACTTGGTGAATGCCCTATACTGCTTAAAGGAATGGAAAAGCAATAAAAAAAAAAAAAAAAAACACAAATAACTTTGGCTATGTAAAATTTTTAATTAATTTTGAAGCTCTTACATTATATTTGAACAATTCCTTAACATCCTTTTCTTAATTCCATAAGGCTTATAAAATTTTGGAAATGTTTTGTTGTTTTTAAAATCCTTGATTTTTTCAATTACTTCTGTTAACATCTAAACCTAAACTCCATCACTGTAAAATAATGTAACCCAGGTTCTTGTAAAATATACTTATATACAACCCCCCCTCCCCATTCTTTTCTAATTTTCGAATTTTTTTTTTGGTTTTTTTGTTTGACTTTTTTGAGTGTTTGTGTTTCCTTTCTTTTAAAAAAAAATTCCTCAAACAAAATTTACCCCATTCAAATTTCCTTATGTGTACATTATATATATACATATATATAACCTTTTTGTACTATTAGACAGCAGCGAACCCCAATTTATTTTTTAGAACAAACTGAATTCTCTTCTAACTATATATGCTTGTTTACGGAAATTTCTTTTACAGTTTTATGATTTCTCGTTCCGGCTCAAAATCATTTAAGCATTTTAGATATATTACCAAGGATATCTTCTAAGGATATAATGATATATATATATATATATAATAACATATAAATATATATTATACATTTATGCATAGATAGGTAATACAATAAAAATAAAATATAAAAAAAAATAGGTAGAAACAAAAAAAAAGAAATAAAAAGGACGATAAATTAACGTAAATTGATTTGAATTTAATACCTTGATGAGATAATTTTTTTTTTTTATTTTTATTTGTTTTTTTTTTAGTTTGTTTTATTTTTTTTTTATTGAAAATGAGAGTAAAAAAAATATTTGTTTTTTTTTTTGGGGAAAATTACAAAAATGAGGTTTAGAGGACACAATTCTGAAACACAAATAATAAAAATCAATATAGTAACTTTACAACCAATTTAAAATAAAGGAATGTTTTAGATTAACGGAAAATAGTATGTTACATATATATTTATATATTAGATTTATAAAAGTACATTTTTGGTTTGATACAATCCTAAATACGGCTGTATGAAAAATATCCCCAAAAAAAAAGTATCTTAAGTCCGATTTATTGCGTTAGACATTAGTTCCAAACTATGGGGCTATTGAAATTTCAATTCGGAAAAGCCAAAAAAAAACACAGGAAATAACACCAAATTCGATAATTATTTCGTTTTAAAATAACTAACACCCCAAATGAGGAACTCAAATTCAAACCGTGGAATGTCCATATAAAACAATTTTGTCAGTATTCAAGAAAGTTTGAGATGCCTCTAAATATTACCAAGATCCCGAGAAAAAAAATTAAAATTTGTTTTAGTATAGAAACCCCACTTTAAGCTTTTGACTCGTTAAGGGATAAAAAAAAATAGAATTTCCTGCAAAAATCTATCATAAAGTCAATTTCAATGGACATTGCACGTTTTAAATCGGAGTTCCTCAAATTGAAAATGAAATATTCTCGCAATAAAGTGAAATAACCCCACAAATTTTAAGGAAATATTTTCAATATTGAGATTGATTAAGATGGCTTTGTCTTAAATGAGGGATGAAAATTGGATGGTTATGTATAAAAGTTGGGAATCGGCACTTATATTGAAAATATACATATTATAAAAAATAAAAAATTTGCATAAAATGAAGGAATCTTCAAGATTAAAAGGCGTCTTTTTTGGTTTGTATTATTTGGAAATTTTTTCACAAAGCCTTCAAAAAATAATGTTGTATCTTTAATATATTTATTTATTGGATGCCTCAATTAGATTAATATATATGTATGTTGCTCTTCATTTTAAAATTTTTGTTTTAGTATAGGTGCTTCAAATATCATTGTGTAGATATTTATTTTAGAAATACTTCCAGTTATTCTTGAGGGATGTAAAAAATTACGAGGTTTCTCAAAATATATAACTTTAAATTTGTAGAGTATGTATTCATTTGCCGTTAACATCTTGTTGTTATTTCTTTGTTATGTTAAAAGTTATGAAATCAAAAGTCTTCCGGGTGACTTATGACCCAAAAACTAAGGCAAAAGTCCTCAGGAGATTATAAATCAAATGCTCACTTTGTTTTTTTCATTTTTAGACTCTAGAAGTAACCATCCAATTCATGCGTAAGTTATCTTAAAGCAACTAAAACAATTAAATAATTATTTTTAATTGCATACAGCATATCCATTTTAATTTAATTCATATATAATGATAGTTATTTTGAAACTGTAAGTTTTGGAATTTTTCAAATAATATAATATAAATAATAATTACTGTTGTTCTAATTAAATGAATGCACTGAACAAATTTAGGACTCAAAATTCCATGTATTTAGTTCCATTGTTAAAATCGTGAAAATATTTGAAAAATTTATTTTATTATTAAATTTTGTTTTTTTTTATTGTTATATATTTCCTCCAATTGAATGCAAAATTTTCAGTTCGCTGATTTCCACTTTTATAGAATATTTCATGAAATATTTGAAATAAAATTCTTTATTAGTTTATTTTGCATTCTGTCCATTTGATTATAAAAATTTGTGTCTATTTAAAATTTAACAATGAAGCTCTGTGAGGGAGCATAGGGCTCATAGGGACATTCCCATTTTCCACGGTTTCCTGCTGCTGTTTTGGCGTTCTTTCGTGTTAGGTTGAATTGGTCTAATTCGTATATAATAATGTGTCTCTATGTGTTATTTAAACGCCCGCGTCCTTAACTTCCTATAAGGTTCCAATCCAAGGTCATTTGGCTTATTTTGTATTCTTCAATGATTATATATATGGTATATTTGCAAAATATGCAGTTTTCAAAATACTTGATTACTAGATATACATTGTCTTGTTTTTATTCATTATTAAAATTGTTTTAATTTTATTTTATTTATTTTATAATTAAAATATATTTAACTTTTGAAAATAATATTTCTAATATATAAATAAATAAATACAAATTAAATAAACACCTATATAAACTATACATTAATATATTTTAAAAATTTAATTATTTAATTATTTAAAAATGAACAATTATTGGTTTTTATAAAACTATTTACTTATATAAATTTATTATATTAAAATATATATGTACATATTAATTAAATTTGAAATTACCATTAAGTAATCAATAATTGATTGGATGATATTTCAATTAATTTCCCTTTCAATTAAAATAACAATTGGTGTGAATAATTCAATTTAAATTATTTAACTAGGATTTTAATAAATAAATTAAAATAAAAATAAAAAAAAAAATAAAAAGTTATTAAAATAAAACAATAGTTAATAGAGATTAAGTTGATAAAGTTAAGTATGTGGTGTTAATATAGGTCAAATAGATTTAATGTTAATTATTACGTTTATCAATTGTGATATTTTACAATAATTGAAAAATTTGATAAGTTTATTTTCAATTATTAATAGAGTACTAAGGTCTTAGATTTTTAATTTTAATTTACAAGTACCCTTAGTAAATATTTAAAGTACTTATATATATTGCAAAATAATGATTTAAAAAATATATGTTCATATTCAGAAGATCCTAAATGAAAAAAATTTTTAATTAAATTAAATCATATATTTTGAAACCCGATTATGATAAATTGGAGAAAGTATTTAATTAAAAAAAATTTAAAAAAAAAACTTTTGTTTAAAGCAATTATTTTTTTAATAAAAATAATATTTCGAATAATTTTCTTGTTCCTATAACACATATAAAACATACATACATATATAAATATATATAAGGTGCTCCGCATAAAATTTTGGAGGTGATTCCTGTTATTTCCTAATTTAAAATTTGTTTTCGTTATACTTAATTGATTGGCGAATAAAACCTTGTCCATACATTTTCTATAGTAGTTCATTTAGAATTGTTTGAAAGCTCATTCTTTATCTCTTAAGCACAATGAGAATAGCCAACAACGTTGAAATACTTACTACTTCAGGTATTAAACATAGGGAAAACAATACAAATGCACACAATAAAAGTGACAGGAAAGTTTCAACGGCGTAGCCTCGACGTGCAAGTTGCTCAACTTTGTGTCTACGCTATTTCGACAGTTAATTATTTATGTTTTATCACCGGTTTATATTAATTATTACTTTTTAGCTTGAAATTGTAGGATATAGAATTAATAAAAATTAATAAATAAAATTTATTTACAAAATAATAAAATAAAAAAATCAAAAATTAAATTTAATTATTACTTTAATTTCAGTTCACTGATCGAAAAATTAATTACTTATGTTTATTTACTTAATTTGTTTACATTAAATGTCACTTTAACACTTTCAACGTTTTCCATTAAAAGCATGAAAGATTTGATTTCTATTTTTCTTTTTTGACTTTTTGCAACTTCAACGCTGCGTCATAACTACGCTCATTGTACCTAAAGCATTAAGCATTCATTCGCTGAAGGATTTATTGTCTTCGCGTAGTTAAGTTTTAATTATAGTTTAAATTAAAGTTTTAATTTCGTGTTTAAATCCTTTTTTTAAAAGCAACGGTTTTCTTTACAAAATGTTACGTTCTAACGAACCGTTTTTATATAGGGTGGCTAATGAAAGCTGCTACCAAAATAAATCGCTATAAAATTTTCTGTTTGAGTAATCTCTCCATCTCTTTTTTTTTTAACAGATTGATATTTAATTTTACAGATCATGGAGAATTGGGATATAGAAAAAATAATTTGGATAGTGCGCCGCTTTCACTCGCTGGAATCCGTAATACGCGTTAAAAGAAAATGTAGCATATTCGGTGGCACACCTCCTAGCAGATAAACAATAATGAAGATTGTGAATAGCTATAGAATAAAAAATTATTTACATGGATTTAATAAAAAGTTATTTGAGTTTCCTAATGTAGCAATATTCATCAGCCACCCTTTATATGTTGAATACTTGATAAAAACCCATAATTTGATGCTACGTAACTTTTTATATAAGCCAAAATTTGAAATAACCATTTTTCTTTTTATTTTAGTGTTTTTATATTTTAGGAATCAGCTCCTAAAATAATTATATCCATGTGCAACACCCTGTATATAGTTATATGCAAAATTTTACCTAAATAAAAACATTTAAAAATTTGTCTCTTAAGGTAAAAAACAAAAAACCAAAAAAACTTGTCGAAAATAATTTTTTTAAAATGCATGTACAACCAAATTATTTTAAATTCAGTGATCACTATAATGGTATGTTTTTAAGGTTTCTAGTATTAACTATCTAACTATCTGTATCTCTACAAAATTACAACATTTTTTCAACATCATTGTTTTGTTTTTGTGGGTACATTAAACAGATACAT
This sequence comes from Dolichopus griseipennis, assembly GCA_963082915.1. Taxonomy (NCBI): domain Eukaryota; kingdom Metazoa; phylum Arthropoda; class Insecta; order Diptera; family Dolichopodidae; genus Dolichopus; species Dolichopus griseipennis. Next base: position 106,367,407 of record OY720442.1, read on the forward strand.
GATTCAAAACAATATTTGTATAGCTACATAAGTACATTTGATTGGTATTAGAAAAAACAAATAACATAAAAAAATAATGCAAATAAAAACTAAAAAAAAAAACTATAACTAAATTGAATTTTACATAAAAAAAATAATAACATTTTATAGTTACATGTCTCAATTATTGCTTTTTTTAAAACATTGTACAAAATATTTTTAGTTGTTATTTACCAAATAAAAATAAAAAAAAACTTTCCAAAATAAACATGTTAATCTAATCTTTGCCAATCCAATGACGAAATTTTGGTTTGTAAAAATATCAATTTTAGCTATTTATGAATTTTTTAATTAAAATTTTAAATATTTTTAATTTTATAAATAAATTGTTTTAATATTTAAATTATTTTATTACAAGTTTAATGAAACTAAAATGCTAAAATCAAACATATGGTGATGATACTTTAGGATTAATATCATAGTATTGCAAATACTATAGTATTTATTAGTCTAAGAGATTAGCAAGAGATTAGCATGAGAGACACAAACATTAGCTGTAGAATACTACATTCTAATGAAAACTAATTAAATTACGAAATTCCCTCCATATACCAATTAAATTATTTATTTATTTATGACGCAAACGACTTAACGACGTAAACGATTTAGTTATGACGTAATTTTATGACGTAAACTATTAAGATATCAATTATATAGTTATTATATTTTATTTACTAGATCTGAACCCGAAACTTTTTGATTGAAAAGCTCAACTATAACCCCTGAGCTATTGGTCTGATTTAATAAATATATATATTTATATAAAAATGAACCATATGTGATATGAACATAGTTTTTGCAACACTATAGTATCAATACCATATATCTGTAAGTCAAAATTATAGATCAAAATATATGAATTAACTACATTATTTAAATAAACATTGTTTGTAACAGCAATGTAATAAATTAATAACTTTTTCTTTAATTTAATTTTAAATAACTTTCTATGATCCGTGGAAGTCTCAAAATTTGTACTTCTGTATTTAAACAGTTTAACTAGTTATATCCTTAATTAATTTATCATCTATATCAGAAAACATTTAACAAAATTTTATTTATTTCTTTGAATATTATGCATTACATGGAATTACGTAAAACGCTCTTCTGCCAGGGCCATTGTTGGCTGATTTTAATTTATCTTACATCTTTTACATCTTCTTTAAATTTGTATCTTAATTAATTGCTATACTTATTTAAATTCATTATCTTTTCTAAATTACAATCTTGAAACTACTTTCTAGATTTCTTAACTAATCTATAAAGCTATAATATTTAATTTAATTATTTAACAATTTTTTTTTTAATATTGCAATGTATTCCAAATATTAAATTCACTAGCTTTCTTTTGAATTAGTTCTATTCAAAATAAAGTTTTATAAAATATTACATTGTAACCAACTCCAATAATATATTGCATACTTTTAGGTAACTCTTTTATATTACATTAAAATAATTTAATAATGAATTAACGCTTGTTTGGTTAATATTGGTTAAAAAACTTTTTTAATGAGTATTAGCATCAAAAAATAAAATATTATATTGGAAAAATGAAATTTATCACTACATTTATCAATTTATTACGATTCATATTACATTATAGTCCACTTGAGAATACTTATGATTGACATAACTAAATTAATATGATAAAAAAATTTACAATTCAAAAAATATTTATTACTGCGTTTCTATAATGTACAATAGTTTCTATAATTATATCAATTAAGTAAGTATATTATTTTCAATTTTTATTTCAAAAGTAAAGTTGTTAATTTATTAATAGTTATCTAAATTTTCCAAATAATGTAGAAAAAGTTATAAACTATTTATAGCAGTTAATTTATATATAAAAGTAACTATGTTATTTTTAATAAATTTAATTACGTTTTTATTAATATAAAGCTGTCTTAAAATATAGTTGTAGTTTATATCGTAATATAAAATAAGATTTAATAAAAATATATAAATCTTGTTTAAGATAAAAGATGGCGCACAAAATTAACTTTTGTGTATTCATAATTTTATACTGAAGCCTAGTCCAAATAGACTTGTTCAATACCCTATACTCCTTAAAGCAGTGTAAAAAAAAAAAAATTACTTTGCACTGATTTGATTACAACAATTGTACTACAATTGTACATTTGGCTATAAGTATATAAATCTACTTATATATATAAAAGCGAAAGTTTGTTTATTTGTTTGTTTGTTTGTTTGTATGTAGCGAATAGACTCCTAAACTGCCCAGCCGATTTTCATGAAAATTTGTATATAGAGGTTTTTGCGTACGGAAAGAAATCGTGGCCCAAAAATTTTGCTTTAACGGACCGCCAAGTTGGCTGTGGTGCAAGTATTTAAACTTCTTTGTTCTAAAATGAAAGCGGTTTGACCAATTGACTTCAAATTTTGTATACGTGATGCTGCTTGAGAATTGAGTTGACACTATTAACAGTTTTGAAATTTGTTAACCCATGTCGGGCCGATGGTTGGTGCAAAAAAAATTTTGGGTCCAAACTTTGTCCGATTTTATGAAATTCTGCTTTGGCTAAAAAGAAAACCCACAAAAAAATTTTATTGAGTTGCATTAACCCATTGGGACTCAACAACTTTTTATACGTTTTTTCAATACTTAACTCTAAATTAAAAACGGTTTGACCGATTTTCTTCAAATTTTGTATACGTGCTCCCCTGTGAGAATTGAGTTGACACTATTAACAGGTTTGAAATTTGTTAACCCATGTCGGCCCGACGGTTGGTCAAAATAATTTTTTTTTAAAGTAAATTAAGTAACTACGTCAAATTTTGGAAAGTAGTTTGTACTGCTTTGAATTACAGAAAGTTTCAAAAATTACTAGAATAATTCTAGAAAAATCGTTTTAAAAAGATAGCTTTCATACATTTTAAAATTTACATGTGTAAACCATGTGTAATTTTTGTGTTAACTTTTTGCAGTAACATCAACTTCAATTAAACCTCCATTGAAAGGCGCAGCAACGCGCACCGGGTATTAGCTAGTATAAATACATTAATTTAAGGGAGAACCCAGCTAAATTTCTTGAAAAACGAAAAACTGGATTAAAAAAAAAGTTTAAATTAAACATTAAATGTATAGTTACTAAAAATAAAAATACCATTTATAACAAAATGAACTATAAAAACTGTCAAAATCAAAAAAACAAAATATTGAATTAAGGATACGTCAATTTATTGATTACTTTAAATACTTTAGTTATACAAATAGTTATTTGATTACATTAAATAATTTAGTTATTGAAAGTAATTAAACAAAGAAAAGTAATTGATTACATAAATACTCTTGCATTAAGTGAAGTTGACATTATAAGATATAATACATTTCATTTCATCTGTCAAAGTTTTCGAAAAAAGTAAAAAACAAGTGAGGGAAAAAACCAAGGGTTTTTAAAAAGCACATTTTCAAAATTATATACGGTTTCATACTGAGTATTTTATCATTTATTTTTATAAAAATATATATTATGATATTATTATAATTTTGTTATTTCATTAATAATTAATTATATGACTAATAGTGAAATACTTAGAATATAACCCCAATGCACTCAAGAAAACCTGTTAATAAGTGCAAAATATAATGTTGGAGCTTCAATGTTAACGTTTAATTTTGGAAAAACTTACACTGGTAAATAAGTTACTGTTTTATAAGAACACAAAAGTCTTAATTTTGAAGACCTAGTAGCCCTTCAATGGGGAAGGTTCCCAAATTTTTGCTTAGCAAACTTACGATGGATCTGCTCACCCTCCTCCTGTCTTCACTCTTCCATTTTTTTCCGGTTCTAGGAAATCAATTTTGAACTCCAACAAAATTTGGAATTTTACCTAGAATATTATTATCAAACCAAAAATGGTTAAGACTAAGAAACAATTTCTTCAATTTAAAGAGGCCCTTTCAAATTTAAGAAAAACCTTTGACATATGTTGAAACATAATGCTGCAGCTATAAATTTTGCATATTTGTAAAAAAAAATTTGAACAGGTGTTAAAGTTACAGGTGGTTGAAAATAGCAAAATTTCAATTTCCGACTCCTTATAGCTCCTAAACAGGGGGCGTGACAAAAATATTTTGTTAACCGACTCCTACTAGTTTCGGAGGACCTAACTTCTCCCAAAATTTCAAGACCCTAGGTTGAACGGTTTAGAAGATATATGGGGCCAAAAATTTTGCAAAAGTTGAGTTTTGCTTAATGGTAACTTTTAGTACCGTATGGTAACCCTATACATTTAAACCTTATATTTTTGTAAAGCTAATAAAACCAGCTATCTTTTTCCGTTTTCAGATTAAAAATACGCTTAAAGAAACTCTTGTTATAACAATTTAAATATAGGGCTTTTCTCAACTTTGGGGGGCTGTAGCTCCGTAACGGGTGGGGCTATAGAAAAAAATTCTTCTACGAAATTAATTTTTTTGTAATATCTACCCGTGGTTAAAATTTTTTTAATCTATTTCAAACGGTGTAAAAGTTTTTGTAAACATACGGACGGACGGACAAAGTCAAAATTAAGAAAAACCTTTGACACTAATTGAAACTTTCGTTCTGGAGCTTTCAATTTTGTATACAAATAAAAAAAAATTTTGACTGGTATTCAAGTTATAGGTGTTTAAAAGCCAAATTTTTAGCAAAATTTCAATTTTCGACCCCTTACAGCTCCTAAAGAGGGGGCGTGACAAAAAAATTTTGTTAACTCACTCCTACTTATTTCTAAGGATCTAACTTCTCCCAAAATTTCAAGTTTCTAGATTAAGCCGTTCCGAAGTTATGAGGGACCAAAAATTTTGTAAAACTTAGTTTTGAATAACGGTAAATTTTAGTACCGTATGGTAACCCTATACAATTGGTTTTTACAAATTTGTAAAGCTTATAAGAACAGCTGTCTGTTACCGTTTTCAGGTTGGAAATATACCTTATAGAACTCTAATTATAACTGTTTAAATATGGGGCTTTTTGCGACTTTGTGGGGCTGTAGCTCCGTAACGGGGGGGGCTACAAAAAAAAGTTTTAACATTAAATTATTTTTATTGCAATACCTACCCATTTCTGATATTTTTTAGTCAATCGTAGGTAAAAAGGGACGGACGGACGGACGGACGGACGGACGGACAGAGTGAAGCTATATAGGCACATTTTTACAAAATTTTTTGAAAATGTGCTAAAAAGCAAAATAATCATTGAATGTAATAAATACAATATTAAATTATTAAAATTTTTGTAGAATTCTTAAAGCTTTATATATATTTAAAATAAACTTATTTATTATTAGTGCCTTCCTTTTTTTAAGCAATTAGGTACTTGATTTTAATTATATGAATAAAAATTGCATATCATAAAATATGTATGTATAAAAGTAATAAATTCTTAATTATTTTTTAATATAAACTAGTTACTTAAATGAAAGTCTCTATATAACCGTTCTTATACTAGCAATTTTATATACCTTCATTCTATAACCATATAATTTTAATAGTTACAATATATAATTAATTTTAAAAATAATATTTTTATAATTTTATTGGTTTTAAAAACAGAATTGAAGCATAAAATTATATTTAATTGAATTTTAAAACTTAATTACTTGTATTATGTTACAATTTTTTAATTTTAAAACTCCTCAAAATTAAAGGAGTACTTATATTTATATTTTTATCAAAACCTTATAAGATAATTTATTTCTAATCTATAAAACATAGTTTCGGTATGGAATGAAGTACGAGTACATTAATTCTTTTAAACTACGATTACTCTAGGAATACTACTACCTATAGGCCACAGTAAATATTATCTTGGTGAACATAACAGATAATTTCAATTAAATTAAACCTCAAATTAATAGTTAAACTAATCACAATAAACTAAAATTACTATAAGAATATGTAAGTACTTAGTTAAGTACATATATATATATTTTTGAATACATTTCACTTTTAATTGTTATTATTAAATAAGGTTAATATCATATATTATAAAGATTATAACTTTATATATAAAAACTTTTTTAAGTAATTAATTTCAATTATTATTAAAGATCTAAGCAATAAACAATAAAACTAAATTTTTTAAAATAAATGTTTTTATACTCGTATTTGTACTTATTTGTACTCGTATACATGTAAAATTTTTTTATTACCAATTTGGTTCGGTTCTAATTTTTTTATTCTAAAAACAAAAATTTAAAAACAACATAAGTATAAATACCAATTTAAGCAAAAACTACATAAAATTATTTTTAAGGTAATAAAACAATAATGATTGAACGAAGTACAGTGCCAATTGAAAGTTTTCAAACAACTATATAATAACTGGTTAAATATCTTTAGAATTTTTGCTAATTTTTAGTTAAATAAGTTGCTACGAAGCAAAGGTGTAACCGAATATATCTAGAATTACTAAACTGATTTGCACAATCAAATTTTCGAATGTAAGGGTGTAATCAGATTTTTAGTTATATTTCGTTCCGAGTGATGACGCTGAGATTAATATATTTCAATAGTGATTGTATGTATTGCTTGATTCGGCTCATTTTTAGAATATTTTTATATTTTTTTTTAATATTTCTTTTGAAGTCAGTAGGTGGAACTGGAGTTGAGATATCTTGTTAAATTGTAAATATATAATCCGATTTGACAAAATGCATTTTATTTTTTTCAATATCTTATTATTAAAAGAAAATGTTCCATTCAAATTAGCTTTTAAGTTTAAGACTAAACAATGTTCTTCGGATTAGCTAGTAATTATGTATATATATATATATAAATAAGTAATTGCAAATGTACGTAGATAAGATTATTTAATTTTTAGTTTAGAAACTCAAGTTTAAGCCATAACTAATTCTTTAAACCCACCACATTTGTGTTGGTTGCCAAATAAGCTTGTATAATATGAACCTACTTATCATCTTTTAAAAACCAATCACAATCAAACCTGTAACAAAATATAATACTTAGGTACTTTACTTATTCCTTTAATTTAAAAAAAATATATTTAAAATATTTTAATATTCAAAGTATATATTGATATAATTGACCTTGACCTTGATCTAAAAAATTAGAAATTATTAAATAAATATGTACTTATTATACACGGTATTCCGCGTTAACTTTGACATAGAACAGGAGGTTATAGGCGATGTTAAAACAATCAAAAAATTCTACAGTAGATGAGATTTGTCTTTAGTCCTAAACCTTTAAAGATTTATTAACTTTTAAAAAACTTATGTTAAGTAAATATTTTAAGTTAAAATTTACAGAATTTAAATTACTTAAAATATTGGAAGAATAAAAAATAGAATTTAAAGCTTATTACACTATTAACTACAACATTATTTATAATTCCTAGTTATATTGCTGTAATTAATTTATATTGCTGTATCCACAACATCCTCAAGAGACCGTCATGTGGTCTTTATAAACAATCATGAGACCCAAAAACTGAAAAAGTTATTTTAAAAAATAGACTTTATGATTTACTAAAATTTTTAAATACGAAAATAAACCGTTATTTTTTTAAGTCATCCGAAAATTACATATAAATTAAAATAAAATTTCACTTTGAGTTATTAACTCACATTCGGAGACTCAGATTGTAAGTATTTCAAGCGAATGTCAACCGATGCTCCAGTTAAGAGGATATTTGAAGCCAGACATCAAGGGAAGCGACGCCGAGGGAGACCGAACCTCCGTTGGGAAGATGAAACATCGACAGATTTAAAAAAACTTCACATCACCAATTAGAAGAGATCTGCGCAAAACCGAGAGGAGTGGAAGCAGACATTACATCAGGCCCAGAACCTTCATGGTTTGTAGTGCCTAGCAAGTAAGTAAGTAAGTAAGTAGATTCGTTTGAGTCACGTACTATTTTATTTAATAAATTACTAACAGTATTCAATAATGCACTAGCAAATAATTAATAAATTACTACTTAACAATAATAATATTTTAATGCACTATATATTAATACTTTTGAAATGAATTGTTTTTAATGTTAATAATAACAAATTTGGTAATGTTTCAAAATTAAATCTAAAAAATTTGTTTCGTAGATACAATAGATTTAACCATAGATATTTTATATACATACATATATATGTATGTAAAATATATATATGTATGTACAATATATGAGTACTATATACAATTAAGTAGTTATATACAATATAAATATTTTGTACTTATATAAGTACAAAATATTTTATATAAAAATTAATGTATATATATATATATATTTGTATATATATATGAATTACATTGAAAAAAAAAATATTGTCCTTGGTCCACTAAATTATTTCCAGACTCAATATTTGTTAGTTTTAATTTTACACAAAAAAAAAAAAACAAAAAAATAAATTAATTTAACAAAAAGAAGGACTAAATAAAATTATTATTCTATGCATATATACATAACTAATACATTTAAAATAAATATCATTTAAAGAATTGAAAAATGTTTTATAGACTCATATGATAATAATATGTAATATATATATATTCAGTATACAACATAAGCATAGTTAGTTAGATTTAGAAAGGTATGGAGCAAATGATTAAGTTTATATTTAATGGTTCAATTTTTGGTCGATTAAACTTTACAATGCAAATTATCCTTTGATTTTAGGAAAATATTTTCAAATTTTTTTTTATGTCCTTTTTTTTTATTTATTTTACTTTCTATTTTTCTATTTTGTTTTCTTTTTATTAAATTTCTGCTCATGTTTTCAATTTTACGTTTAATTTTTTAAAATAATAAAGAGGCAGAAATTATATAAGCAATAGAATTTTTGAGAATTTTCCTTTTTTTTTGTACTTTTTTGTTTTTTTTTTTTTCTAAAAATTGATAAATTACTTTTGAAAAGAAGAAGTATTACGAGAAAACTTTATCTTGCAGTTAGAAAGTTCAGTGATGTACTCAGTAATTATTAATATTATTTTTTAGGAAAATCTTTATTTTGATTATTTCACAAAAAGCTGTAAAGCCTAATTTTCTTATACCACAATACCAGGAAACGTAGGGCTTCCATTGGCAGCTTCATCTCACACGCGTTTTTGCTACAGTTTTTACATTCTCCCATGTAAGGTTGCATTGGTTAAATTCATTTAGTATTACACGACTCCATATGTGTTGTTTGGAAGCCCGCGTCTTCTACTTCCTTGGCAGTTCCATTTCAAAGCCAATACGGCATATGTTGATCTGATTTTTTTCCTAACCGTATGATCTACCCAGTAGTATTTTTTCAAATACAACCAAAGACGCAGTAAAATTGAGACACATCTTTTATTGCATTGAACAACTAACCTGAAGTGCCCTGTTTTACATTGTCGAAATTCCAAAGTGGTTCAAAACTGATTATGGAAACTCTTGATAAGAACTACAAGAATATGGAGAATGCGTTCATGCAATATATTCCGCTTTGATACAACTAATTTTACCATTTATAACGTTTTAGATAGAACCTACTTTTCAATCGTTTTCAACCTACTTTTGAATTAAACCAGCCCTAACTAGGCTATTTCCCTTCCTAAGGATTCTAAGAAAGGATTTCTCTCCTTGTTCAGGTTTCATATATATTTACATATTAATGTACAAAATAATCCGTTCCTACAGTTTGACTAGCTTCTTAAAAAAAAAAAAAATTTACTTCATATAATACAGTACTGAATCGATACTGTTCTCTGCATGCGTTTTTTGCAGAGCCAATTCTTAAAAAATTTCCGGTTTATTTAAATTATTTATTAGAACTTAGATCCAATGCAAACTAAGAGCGCTAGAGATAGCTTCAACAAACGATTTTTTACACAAATAATTGAAAAAACAAAAAATTAAACAAAAATTAAATAACTAAAATAATATTTGTCAATACTTTAAGTACTTATATAAGTAATCAAAAACTTAATCACATAAATTAAGCGTTAAATAAAAAAAAAAACGAAGAAAAAACAAAATAATAGTATTTTAGTTCGATTGCATACCTTTAGGCATTTTTTTACAATTGTACCCACTAAATTTAATAATTTATATATAATAATTTTTATTTTTTTAATTATTTTATATTTAGAATTGATTTAAAATATACTGAATGTTTTTTTGTTAAAATTTATTATTTTTAATTTATATATACTGAAATAAATTTATTTTATAACTAAAAGCCTTAGGTGTATACTTAATAATATAAAAACCCATTATAAATTATTGAAGTTTAAAAAAAATTGAAAAAAAAAAGTGTTTAGAACTTTTGCAATTAGTTATAGATTGTATTGCACTTCACATTTAACATTTCATAAATTTTCTATTCAGTTCAAATTCAAAGAGCAAAGTTTACAAAATTAACAGTCTGAATCTTTTTTAGAAGAAGTTATACTCAAGGTTGACAACGATATTGATTCCTATTTCAGAACCTACTAAAAATTTAATACCAAGGTCTCAACACTGCCTTAAATTAAAAAAAAAAATCTAAATATTTAGCACATAACACAGACACTTGTCTAATTGATATTTTACGCGTTTTCATTTTAAGTTCATACAGATTTATGTGGTTTAAGTTTATAAAGATTGCTGGTTCAAGATTTTCGACCGTTCATTCGAGAGGCCGGAGTAGGAATCTCGTGTGCGAATCCATGTTTCGATTCGACTCAACTACCATTTCCAATTGGATTCAAATAAATAGCATAACGAATAACTAATAATTCTATAAGAACTTATTAATAATAGAAATTATATAATTAACAAAAGTAATAATATAAATAAATACAAAATATAAGTAAATAATTTAATTGAATAATATATCTCACAGATATAAAAATACTTTAAAATTTAAATATCAAATTGTTCTTCAATAAAAATTTCGTTTCTAATTAAATCTAATCCATTCCTATGAAATACATTAAGAACACTTCTAATTATAAAAATGTCCAGTACCTTCCCTCCTATTACAACATATACCTAGAGTATAGAGAAGCTTGTTAGCCTAAGTGTTAACACGTCATAAAAAAAACATTAAATAAGCTTAAATCTGTGGGTCAATCTGATAAATTTTATAATTTTTTTTTTTTTTTTATTCCTTTTTTACTGCTTTAAGGAGTACAGGGAATTCACCAAAGTTTATTTTGAACTAGGCTTCAGTTTCTTTAATCATAATATTCACTAAGCCGTTGATTACTCGGCTGTAGCTATTGTATAAAGTTATGAAATATGAATGCACAAATGTTAACTTTGTGCGCCATCTATAATCTTACACAAGAATTATTTATATATTTTTAATTACAATAAAATTATACAATTTTACGATATTGTTTTATTAGACATGATCTAACCGGGTTTTGAACCCGAGACCTTCCGCATGAAAGACGGCGTCTTTACCACTTCATATCAGACGCATGGGTTTGGATTAAAGAATAACACAAATAAAATCAAAATTCTATATATTTAAAAGTTAGTTTTAACTTGCAGTTCCGTTTTCCATAAATATCAAGTCCGACACTGTGTATTTTTTTATATTCATTTTATTTTAAATTTATAACATTTATAAACTGTAATGGAAAATTTGTACTCTACACAAACTATAAACCAAAAATCATTTAGAAAAATTTAAAAAAAAAAAAAACTTTTTAATATATTAAGGAAAACATTATTAAATTATTAACAGAATAAATTAAATTTAAAAGATAAAAAAAAATAAATTAATATTTAACAAAAGAAAGGGAAATGGAATCTTTTCCATATAAAAACAAAAACTTTTCAAAAGAATTTAAAAAGAAATTTTGTGTTTTTCAGTTCAAAATTCTATGAAGCAAATAAAAAAAAAAAACAAAATTAAAATTAAAATTAAAATTCTTTTAAATATAGAACAAAATTCTTAAAAGAAAATATTTTCAAAAACAATTACAGAATTTCTTAATTTCTGCAAAGTAAATCTTGTTTTATGTACCTACTGTACATTTATACAAATATAAATATACATATATTGTGTATAGACTTAAATCAAAATATTTATATTATACTGGACCCTTAGTAGACCTCAGTACTTACAGTATACTATAAATAACCTAATATCATATAATAAAAAACAGATATACAAATAGGAGCTTAAAATAGTAAAGTAACTATACTCTAGAATCTTAAATAAAAACCTAACCGGAATATCGCGAGCCAGACTGTAATCCACGTGGGAAAATAAGTGTGGGTAGAACTAGAATAATATGGAGAAGGTCAGTTTTTAAAGAAATTGCGGCAATTAAGAACGTGGGTAGAAGTTCACAATAAAGTGCGATACAGAAGCTTTGTTAAAGCCCTATGCTCCCCCAGGGGGTAAAACAGGAATAAAAAAAAGACCATACTAATTATAGTTTATAAATAAAATAAAAATGTTGACATTCAAATAATCTTGAATACCAAGTACCACCCTATAATAAATTCTTATTGAATATGCCATCACTTCCTTGTATCCCGAATGTTTTAAATAGATATCAATGAAACATTAAAATTTTTGGCAGAAGTATGGTAATGTGTTATAATTTATATAATTGTTAGCTTAATATTTTATAGTTATAATTATATATATACATTTAATATAAGATAAAAAATGTGATATACTATACTACATTTCATAAGTAGGTATATGCACATCAAATATTTATAAAGATTCGTAATTGGACCCACCAATACATAAAACTGAATTTGAGCTCAAAACTCGCCTTTTGAAATAAAAATTTGTCTTTAACTCGAAATTTTGTTCGAAAAATTTAAATTTGAGCTCAAGCTCAGTTTTATTCATTTAACCATATGTGTACAAAAAAGCCGTCCCAACTTCACGAAATTAAAGTCATAACATGCTTTTGAATAAAACTACAAGTATTCAGTAATGATGATTGAAACAGATAAAATAAAAGATTAAACGATTAATAACGGCTTAAAAATTTCGATTATAAATATAATACTGCGAAGTTTACAGTATTCGGAGGCAACCATTTTGACAATTGAAAGTATAGTTATTTCTTAAAAGAAAATTATGCACCAACTTAAATTATCTTTAAGTTCTAAATTCTTAAAATTGTATCGTAGGACATGACATTTCAAATCCAAATCTTTAGAAGCAGAAGGGGAAAAACTAAAGACATTTTTAAAAATAAAAAGAAATTTTTGAAATTTTTAAAGAAAAGAAGCAATTCATTATAAGTACTAATTATCATTACACATTTTTTTATTATTCCTTTTCAACTCCTTTTAAAAAGTATAAGGCATTCACCAAGTTTATTTTAAACTAGGCTTCAGGTTCTTTAATCATAATATTCACTAAGCCGTTGATTACTCGGCTACAGCTATTGTATAAGGTTATGAAATATGAATGCACAAATGTTAACTTTCGCCATCTATAATCTAACACAAGAATTATTTATATATTTTATTATATTTATATATTTTTATTATTATTTATTCAGGATTCTTAAAGTGAAATAATTCAAGGACACCTTTCAAAAAAAGAAAAGATCTATCCGAAAAAAACAATTGAAAGAAATGAAAAAAAATTGTTGACAGTTTGTACTTATTAAAAAATAACTTAAAATAAATTGTAAGTATTTTTAACTTTAAAACTGGAAATATATAAGTACTTAACTATTATAAATTCTAATTTTATTGTTTAATCAAGATGACTATTAATACGTTTTACAATTTTTTTCTCTGAAATTCAACAAACAAAAAACCATGTGTACAGTGGTACCAACAAATTAAAAAAAGAAAACCTGTCATTACAAATCCAACTTAACTATTATTTTATATGAAAAATAAAACGGGAATGACATAAAAATAAAATAAGTATATAAAATTATATAAAAAGAGAAATTGCAATAAAAGTGAGTATATTGAACCATTAATTTATTTACAAATACATATATACATATATATATATATATATATTATATAATACTAATAAAACAAATACGTTTATCAATTTTATATTGCTTTTTTTCTTATAAATATATATATAATATATATATATATATATATATATATACTTAGTTTCGGTTGCTTTTATATCTAAGTACTTACATATATATACATATATATATATATATACATGTTAATATCGCGTGATTTAAATTATTTTTTTTTTTTTTTACTAATATACACAGAACAGGGTGTACACGTTTCTTTATACAAAATTTATTATTTATATACTTATATACCGGATGTGAAAAGTTGTAAACTGAAATTAAGAAAAACATTGGTTTTTTTTTTTTTAATTCTTTTTTTTTTTAATTTTTTATCATAAAAATGTATAAGCAAGGATACGTCTTATAAAAAAGGATATAAATGAAATGAACTAAGAAATATAACGGTAAAAACAACAAAATACAAAACATATACGTAGGTAAGAATAGTATAATAGTATTTGTCCATGAAATCAAATTTCTTGTCTCGGAAGCTGAATGTTAAGTTGACACGCAAACTTTTCAATCCATAATTTTTATAAATATATATATATATATATCGTAAGTATATATATTATAGATTTATACCTATATCTATAGATATTCTTTTTATAAAAAAAAAATATAAAATGATTACGCTTTTTTTTTGTTTAATTAAAAAATAACGGTAAAATATTAGATTTTTCTCTTGTATTTTTTATTGATAAAGGAAAAAGGTATTTTCCGAATAATGAGTACTATACTTTAAACACTAATTAACGATTAGTTAATCACAATGTTAAGTTTGTTTTTTTTTTTAACAAAAGGTCAAGTGATTAAAGTATAAATCAATTTTTAAAATACAAAATTTTACCGTAGGAACGTTTAAAGTTCTAAAATTAAACAAATGTTCTAAATTCTAACCTAAAATTTTAGTTTGTGATAAGTTATTGAAAAATAAATTGTTGATTTGGGGTTGAATACTGATAAAAGTCAATTAATTTTCTATTAAAAAACTATGATACTTACACAATATAATTTATATATAGTTACTCAATAATGACAAAATTATAACTATAGTTCCCAATTGTAAATATATTAAATTCTTACATTTTTGGAAAATTTTGATTACGTATGCATTACGTTTACGTATAATCAAATACTCAAATCAATTTACTCAAAAGTAATTGCTTTAATTCTAATTTCAAATAGTGCGAAATTCTAAAAGACTTTATAAAAACCAAGTGAATGGTTAAATAACTAATTTGTCAGATCAAAAGACTTCCAAATATTTATTTACTTATTTATTAAGTATTTACAAGTGAAAACGACTTTGCAAATTGCATTTAATGTAATCAACTACTCAAATTAATTTACTCAAAAGTAATTACTCAAATTCTAATTTCAAATAAGTAAGTACTTAGTTAGAAATTCTAAAAGACTTTATAAGGACCAAGTGGATGCTTAAATAACTAATCTGTCAGATCAAAAGTACTTGTATAGTTATTCATTTACTTATTTTTTAAGTATTTAAGGATGTGGGCCAATAATATTATTTATTTTGTTTATATCATATATTTTACTATTAATATTTGGTCACCATGGGGATTTGTAAAGAAAAATGTTTTTTTCAAAAAAAAATTTTTTAAATTAAATATTTCATGACCAGTACGGTAATGGAATCCACACTCTCTCGGTTAATAAGTCAAATGCTTACCCACTTCACCAGCGAGGCTTCTACTAATTACAAGTACAACAACAATAGAATAAATAGTAAGTATAGATAATTAGTACTCGTAGATAATAGTATTTTCCTAACGTATTCGTTATAACATCTTTACGTTGTCCTTCAAAAGCATCCGTTTTACGTACATTTTTAGGCTATAATATTTTGAATTTTGTGTAACTAAATTGTTAGTAAAATTGCCTTAAGTATCTTCGAATTATGTAAATTGAATAAACTAATAAACCTGAATAATATAACAAAAAATTAAAAAATATTTTCACTAATGTTTATTAGTCAATTAGCGCTAAGTATAATTATAAAAACAAATTAGATTAAAAATAATTAATATACTTAGAAGGTCAATTTTGAATACATATGACAAAATGTAGAAATGTAACTAAGATGTTATATGAATTATTACTTATTAATTAGATTTTTACTTAGAATTTTTTTTGGAAATATTTACCCCTTACGTAATAACCTTAAGTAATCCAATGCCCCATTGTGTTATTATACATACTTATGTACTTATCCCTGGACTTAACGATAAATAATAACATTGCGCAATAGCATTAGTTAGATATTGTAAGGTAACTTACTTAATCGGATAGTTATACAATATAGATTTGTTTGTATAACTATGCAGTGGTTCAGGTCCTACTTTTAAATGCTTTAGAAGTTAAAGAATTCAGGGGACGAAAAAACATAAGTAGTTGTATGTATGTTTATGTAACTAGAAACTGGTGTTGATCGATCGATACAACATTTCAATGTGCTTAGCTTTTTAAATTTTATCTTATTTTCTTTTATTACATATTTTTATCATATTTTTCTGTACTTTATAAAATATAATAAATTTATAAAATTGCTCTTTTGTTCAATTTTTTTTTTGGCAATTATATAGAAATATTTATGGAACAAATATTGCGCATTATTATGCAAAAACTACTTGATATTTTTTTTTTTTTATAATTATAATTATTGCTCTATAAATTTTTTTTTTAAATTGACTAACTTATACTTACACTACCCCATAATTTCTCACATAAGTACTAACCTATAATTTTATCGACTAACTTATAATCACTTATTGCGCAATAAGTATGTATATAAGTACATTAATGACAGATGATCAATTTGACTATAAAAAGTTATAATTTAAATAATTCATTTAAAGCGAGGAGAGTGTAGTAGAGTAGACTGTGTCAACTCTGGGATACCCGCATGATCGTAACATATACACATTATATCATCCGGTTATTTACTTTTGGCAAAATTTCAGACGCCCAGGTTCATCAGGTGTAGTGTAAAGCTTATATCAAAGAAGGAGTTGTATGGCAGCTACTCGAACCCTCTGCAGTAGACCAACCATATTTTGCAGTAACTTTGGCCATTACACTAAACTATTTTTTGCAAAATTTCAGACACTCAGCTTCCATATCTATAGAGTACTTAATGCTCATATAAAATTAGAAGTTGTATGGCAGGTACTCGAACCCGTGGACCAAAATGGCTGGATTTAAATAGGGATTCCGGTTTTAGCATAAAAACGAATTTGTGAAAATTTCATAATCCTAGCTCCTTTATTTTTTGAGTTATCGTGATGACGGACGGACGGACGGACGTACATACATATACCTAAATCGAAAAGTACTTGAAGGGCTTAAGTATTCAAATTTGTTTTCATATTTTAGCTATTAAAATAACTTTGTAACTATATAAATATTTCAATAGTTCTAATACATAAGTAATTATACTGACAAAGTAAATGTAATTTTATTTAAGTTATAAGTACATAGTTAATAAAAATAATCATCATTCAATATTTTTTTTAGTACTTACTCTTCAAAAATTAACCAATTGTATATCCCAATTTAAAAATAAAAATCAATTTTGATTTTGCTAAGTATTTGACAATTTTTCATTATTAATAAGTATTCATTCACAATAGTAAGTTTTTGTAATTGTACATAAATTCAAATACATATTTAAAAAGTATTCGTTCACAATATAGTAAGTTGTTGTAAGTACCTAAATCGAAATACGTATATATACTTAAATTGAAATCATATTTTTTTAATCTTAAGTTAAAATTAAAAAAAAACTAAAAAATAGTTCTTAGTTATTTAATTTAATTTAATTATGTATTACTTAATATATATATATATATATATGTAATAGATAACTACTTATAATAAACTTCAAAATAAATTAAAAAAAAAAAATCAATTTCAAAAAAGTAAGTAAGTAAGTACTTGGGTTAACTATTTAAAATTTAAATACAAAAAAAATTTCAAAATGATTACAAACACTTTAGTTACTAAAAACTACAAATACACAAACACTTAGGAAAAATAATTGTAATAGTGTCAAATAGTGAATACTCTCAGTTAAGTAAATAAATAAAAAGTAACTGTTTTTTATTGTAACTGTTTTTTTATATCAAATACATTTGATCCAATAATATATTTAAATCACTTACAACACACTCTTTAAAATACATAAAATAACAAAATATAATGTAAAATATAAATATTTTATTTCATTTTATTTTTTTTATCTTTTCGTCCTTTTTTTTTGAATTTTAAATTTAAAATTTTTTTTTTTTTAAATTTCGATTCTTTTTTTGTTTTGTTAAAATTGAAACCGAAACGAGAAATGAAATTGAAACATATATATATATATATATATACGTATTACGTACATATTAAATATATAAATGAACAGTGAACAAGAGATAGAGAAAGAAAGAGAGAGAGAAAAAAAAAACTAATAATAAAAATAAACCTTTTAATCTGTCAAGACATCGCCACCAAGTAATTATTCAATTTTACAACATAAAAAGTCAAAAAAAAAAAAAAATAAAATAAAAACTAAAATGAAAAATACATAAAAAAAGATAAAAACAAAAAAAAAGAAAAAAATATTTCAAAAGAAAAACAAATTTTTCCATTTTCCTTTCCTTTTTACCCCGTTCAAGGACGAATAAAAATTTTTATAAATACACAAATATCTAACCAATATATGAATAAAATAAAATACACAAAATAAAAAAAAAAAATAAAAATATAAAAACAACAAAACTTTTTCCTTTTTCCTACTTGTATATTTTTCTCTTTCTGTTTTTTTTTTTTTGTTTTTCTTTTTTTTTTTTCCTTTTCTTTATACACCGTAAGGATACGTTTAATCGTAAAATTTCGAGTATACTGAAAAAAAAAATAATAATATTCTTATTATTTTTTTTTTTTAAATTTTTTTTTAGTTTTTTTTTTTTTTTATTTTTTTTTTTGTGAAAATGTAAAATGAAAAACTTTTTTAATACTTAATTTCTGTCCTTTTTTAATTTTTTCTCTTGTTTTTATTGCTGTCTCTTTCTCTCATAAAACGAAAAAAAATCTTTTTTCAATAAATATAATGCCTAATTTATATATATATATATATATATATATTTTCCTGCTCATATATTTTTTTATCCCCTTTAACTATAATTAAAATTTATAACCAAAAAATAATGACTTTTCATATTTTAAAACATATTTTAGGTTATAAAAAGGATTTAAAATTGTTGTTTTTTGTTGTTTTTTGTTTTTTTTAAGGTTATGACACAAAACTAAACTTTTTTTTTACAGTTATAATACAATAAAATAAAATATAAAATAATAAAAAAATGGATTCAAAACGAAAAATAAACATCTGAACCAGTCTACTGTATTATATATATATATATATTTTATATTAAAAAAATGTATATATATATATGTATATATTAAAAAAAAAAGTATTTAATTTTATATTATAATATTATTCTAAATAAAAATTGTTACAGACATGTGCTAGTATAGTAGGTACTTGAACGTTATTTCAATAATCAAAAACATATACCTATATATATATATATATATATATATATATATATATTATATATATATATATATGTTTTTTATTATGTATCTATGTATGTAACTATACTTGTTTACTATACTAAAATTAAAGTATACGTATAGAAAAATGAAAGGGCTAATGATGATAAAAGTATAGAATATACACAATATCATACATAATTTCTTTCTTTTCATTTCTCTCTTACTCAATTTATATCTCTCTCTTTTGCTCTCTTTTGTCTCTTTCTGATTCTCTCATTTTGTTTTTTATAATAACGGTAACTATTATACTATTAAATATAGAAGTATATATATACAGTTAGATATATATGAAGTTAATCATCTGATTTTTGTCCTTTTAGTAGGCCAATATTATATATATGTAATATTGATATTATATACTTATATAATATATATATATACTTTATGTTTATATATAACATATTTTTATGTATGTAAAAATATATTTTAAGAATAGTTTTTATTAAATATAAATAAATATAAATAATAATAAGAAAATAATATTAATAATCAGTAAAATAATAAAATAAATAAGTATATAAGTTTAAAATTAATAAATATTTAAATAATTACATATATATATATAAATATATAATAAAACATAATACAAAATTTTCAATTGACAGAACAATAGTTATTATTATTTACTATATTTACTGTATTAATAATGTATGTATGTATGTAAAAATATTAAACATATAAGTTATAAATTATAAATTATAATAAGTATGATAAGAAAATTTTTATTTAAATTATTATTATTATTATTAAGTATAAAAGAAGGAAAATTTTATTGAGAAAATGAGATGGAAAAGCGGAAATTTGACAAAACACGAGAAAAACTTTTTTCAATATACATATACTTATAAGTATTTTATATATATATATATACAAACGAAAAATGGAAATTCTTTTTTTCTTCTAAATTTTTGGAAATATTTAAGTAAAACGCACGTGTATAATACAGCGCACTCTCAGTATAAAAAACATGAAAATCACGAATGAATTATAAAAAAAAAACACATATTTAAGATATACATATATAAATTTTTATGTTTTAATTTTTTTTGGAATTTTTTGTATACTTATGTATATATATTTGAAATAATTTCATGTATATATTATATTTTAGGTTTATCTAGATTCAAGATTCTTTTTTTTTTTCAACATAACTATTTCCTATATCTTATTAAAATTTATTTTATATTTATTTAAATTTTTATGTTTTTTTTTACTTCTTAGATCCTAAGATTGTCTTCTTGATTTTTCTTATTATAATAAAGTCACATGAATAGAACAGTTTTCATTCTTTAATATTTAAATGATACAAAATTCGATTAAACGTTTAACAACATAAGGTAAGTGGATATAATTTCGACCTATGGCAGTAATTCCGACCTAATACAAATATTTGCTTATCACTTCTTTAATAATTTTAATTTAATATATTTTTTGAATAATGTTTTATATATTTCTTCAATTAATTTCTTTTGGTAAAATTTTTAATACACAACTTATTAGACTTTTAGTTATGTACAAAATAAATTATAAGTTGAAAGGCAGTTTTACGAACCTCTTTTACTAAACCAACGAAATTTTATTCAGACTTTAGCCATTAAAGTTAACTGGTTTTGGCAAAATTTCAAACATTTAGCTTTATTATAGGTATAGAGTAATGCTCATACAAACGATTAAAAGAGTAAACTCACTGAATCATTTCAATAGCGATGACGGCTATTGCATAAAAATGAACTTGTGAAAATTTCAGAATCCTAGCTACTTTATTTTTTGAGTTATCGTGCAGACCGGACGGACACATAGTAAGATCAACTCATCCAAAGCAAATTGGTTAATTAATGTAATTCCGACCTACGCTTTTTCTTATAGTTTTAATAATCGATTAAAACTGGGTACATCAGTTCGATCGAAGCATGCAATGACGATGCACAATGCAATAGCGTATTTTAATTTTAATTGCATATTTATTTAAAATATGTTTATGTAATACATTTATAATACATTTAATGTGCAAAAAATTATTTTAATCTTTTAGAAAACATAGGATTTGTTAAAGTTTTATAAAAAAAATAAATTGAAATATAACTAAAATTGAGCTATGCTTAAAAAATATGGGTCGGGATTATAGCCACTTTACATTATAATATAGACAAATGTTCTTTGATAACCTAAAACATGACTGCTGTATAGGTAAGTAAAACTAAATCATAGTTTGAATAAATTAAATGTTCTTTTAGGTAAAAGATATGAAAAGTAATTATAATTATTCACAATAACATAATAGCTGAGGTTTAAGATATATAGTGATTGTAAATGATCATAGCCGAATAGTTGTGTCGTCTCTATACAGCATTGATTATATAAAAATTTTTGAAAAAAGTTAAATGTAGTAAGTTCTTATGTATGTAAACTGCAAAAACATATTAATTTAATAACAAGCGGTTGTTTCTAACAAAATTTTTTTTTATTTTAATTTATTTAAGAATTTAAAATGCCTATGCAAATGATGGCCTCTTTTCCTTTCGAATGTGGACCAACAATATTATTTTATAAATTGTTGTTTTGATATGAAGGATAGCATGTTCCATCTTAACACGTAGGCTTTGTCAATCGTTCTGCACTCATTTTCAATACATAGTATCAATTTATAAGAAAAATATTAATTAGGTATATGTTTATATTACATATTTGTATATTTTAAATTATACTTGGTCACCATGGAGATTTGTTAAAACCAGTTATTTCTCAATATTTTTTTAATTAAAAATTTCATGACCCATACCTGAATCGAGCCAACAACCTCACGTATAAAAAGCCAAATGCTTATCTACAACACCACCAAGTCAACTATTTTTTAATTGTTTAAATACTTAACTATGTTCAATCAGTCTGGGTTTCTGAAGTCTGATTTTTCAATCTGGGTCACAACAAATGCTGTCTATTAAGATTATTTATCGTTTTTGAAATATATCATTATCATACAACTTTTACTTATCATAATATCTGTTACTTACTAACAAAGCAAAAAGATTTATACTATATAGAAACTATATAGGAGGATTGACTTTACACAAAAGTAAAATATTTACAATTTGTATTGGCTATGCTACAAGATAAAGTTGTTAAGTTGTCTAGATAAATCATACTCTCCAACTTGGATACTAAATTAAAATTAGTATATATGCCTGGCATCTCGAACTTCCGATCTTCGAAGAAGAAGGATAAATAATCGGCATGTACTCGTATATATTTTTACATATAGCTGAAAATTAAAATTGGAAAATTTCGAAAAAAATATTTGGAATGGCATTCGTATTGGATTTTTATTATTTCAAAAAAAAAAAATGAAAACCGACTGGTAATTGACCTGGTATACTTATATAGTATTAAATTTTTTTTATTTGCAGATTAAATATTATGATGAAATATGTTGATGATGATGATTTTATGAAAAGTACTTTTCATATGAATAGTTCAATACTTTTAAAATTGAATAACTATATACTTAATACTTATACAGATATAAAAAAAGCTAGAATAAAATTAACAAATAATTAATAAATAAAAACTATAAAATTACAAGACCAAATATTTAAGAATAAACAACACAAGCTAAGTACCACTACTCATACACAATACCCCAATAGAAGAGGTAACAGAATTTGAGTACTTAGGAAGCATAATAACAAAAGATGGTGGTGCAAACAGTGGCATAGAACACAGAATAACAAAAGCTTGAAGTGCCTTCGGAAAGCTATGGGCAGTATGGAATTCAACACACATAGCACGTGGAACTAAAATAAGAATCTTCGAGGGATGTGTCAAATCCATACTGCTATATGGAAGCGAAACATGGCTTGTATCAAGAAATAACATACAAAAATTACAAGTCTTCATGAATAAATATCTAAGAAAAATATTTAGCATATTCTGGCCTAGGCGAATAATGAATGAGGAACTCTGGGTAATGACGAGGCAAGAGCCGATATGGGTCCAAATTAGAAAAAATAAGTGGAAGTGGATTAGTCACATTTTTAGGCGGTTAACAACATCAGTAGCACGCCAAGCCCTAGATTGGAACCCGCAGGGTAGGAGAAATGTGGGAAGACCAAGAACAATCTGGAGGAGATCAGTCCAGAGAAAGTGTCCTATCGGGAAAAACATGGTCCGAATTAAAGAGGTTAGCGCTAAACAGAGGCAGTTGAAGAGGCTATGTGGAAGCCCTATGTTCTCCAGTGGTTCTTAACCGGTGTTCCGCGGAGCATTTTTGCTCCACAACCTTGTCCCAGGTGCTCCGCGAAACGAAAGTGAAAACATATGCTTTTCCTTTAATTTATGTGGTTTGTTTACATGGTTTAACGTTCGTTATTTTTTAAATTCTAAAAAACATCTAATCAAGTAGGCCGTGCAAAAAAAATCTTATTAAGTAAGCTGACAGTTTTTATTGTAGTGCTGGACGTCGTGTTAGAAATACAAATTTTCGCGTAAATGTGTTTTATTTAATAATTGATTAATTTTTATAAGTGACAAAAAACTTAGTTGAGTAAGTATTTTACGTAACAAATTTTAAGTTAATATTAATTAAAAAATATATAAATATACACTTAACAAAACTTGCAACATAAATTAATTACTTTTCGTACCGAAAATTAAATATAAATATGTACTTATTCTATTCCTAATTTATTTAAAATAGCAGCATGGAAAACTTCTTCAAGCGAAAAAGTAATTCGGAGCAAAATATTAATGATGGAGCAAGTACAAGTGGGACTAGTATTAATAGTGGTAATACAGAAAATGTCATATCTAATAAAATAAGAAAGATTAATAGGCAGTATTCTGACGAATACATTAGTTTTGGGTTTACGTGGACTGGTGAAAAGCAGTGTCAAATTCCTCAATGTATTATATGTGGTGAAAAGCTGTCGAATAGTGCTATGTTTCCTGCTAAATTGAACCTCCACTTTACTACTGAGCATCCCAATCTTGTTTCAAAAAATAAGGATTATTTTAAAAGGTTATTGGACATGCAAGCTAAGCCAGCAACACGATTTAAAGGTACTATCACAATTTCTGAAAAGGCTCAAATTGCTTCATATAAGGTAGCAGAATTAATAGCACTGAAATTAAAACCACATACTATAGCAGAAAGTCTTATTTTACCATCATGTTGTGAAATAGTAAAAATTATGTTTGGTGATGAAGCAAAAAATGAAATTATGGAGATTCCCCTTTCTAATGATAAAATAAAAAAAAGAATAAAAGATATGTCACATGATATTGAGGAAAATGTTAATAATAAACTTTCCAACAAATACTTTGCTTTGCAAATTGATGAATCTGTTGATATTAGCAGCAAAGCTCAATTACTTGCGTTCGTTCGCTTCATTGATGAAAACGAAATATTTAATCAGTTTCTTTGCTGCAGAGAGCTTACGGAACATACAACAGGAAAAGATATTTTTAATTGTATTGCCACATATTTAGAAATATCTAAAATATCATGGGCTTTCTGCATAGGAATTTGTACAGATGGATGTCCATTAATGGCAGGATCTATTAAAGGATGTGTTACACTTGTAAAGGAAGAAAATCCCATTATCATATCTACACACTGTTTTTTGCATCGTGAAGCTTTAGTTTCAAAAATATTGCCAAATAGATTGAAATCTGTATTGGATGAAGTTGTACAAATAGTAAATTATATAAAATCAAGACCTCTGCAAGCACGTATTTTTAAACAATTTTGTATCTATGAAAGCTAAATATGAAAGTTTGCTTTTGCATACTGAAATAAGATGGTTGTCTCGTGGTAAAGTGCTATGCCGTTTATTGGAACTTAAAGATGAACTGCTGTGTTATTTCCAAAAGGTAAATGTAGACAAATTTGTTAAATGTCTTGAAAATGATATTTGGTGTGCTAAATTGGCATATTTAGCTGATATTTTTAAATACTTAAATTCAGTAAATTCAAGTATACAAGGGAAAAATGAAAATATTTTAACATCCACGGACAAAATGCTAGCATTTAATAAAAAAATATTGTATTGGAAAAATCGAATTATAAACACAAACACGCTTAATATGCTTCCTTCAATTACAACACAAAATGTCGCAGATATTATTCCTGCTATAATATTCCTGCACTCACTATTTTAAGAACCACTGCTCTAGGGGAATAATAAGGAAAAACAAACAAATTAAATTACATATTAAAAATTGATATTAAAAAAATTTAATTACTTAACTTATAAGAAGTACTTAAGTATATTTTTTAAATAATTATTTATAAGTTTCTTAGTTCTATTTTTAAGTTGCAATTTAAAACTTTAAATATGCAATTACATACGTATAAAACTGTATACCTATTTAAGGTACAATTTTTAAAATAAAAATAACAGTAAAATTCTTTGCATTAATTTTTTAATTCTTATAAATCAAAAAAAAAATATTTATGTTAAAATCTATAATTATTTATATTATATATATATATATATTGTATATTCCAAGGAAACATTTAAATCCATATTTCATATATACCTCTAATTATTATATATTCTCATAAAAATATTGGTATAAGTACTTCTATATATATATACATAAGTATATATAGTCATTTAATATGTATGTCAAAAAATTAACTACTACATATATATAAGTATATTCCAAATAGTGAATATATACCTACAATAGTAAAAAAAAAAACTAGTATAAACAATAAATATTATACACAAGTAAATCATATGTAAAAAAAAAATTAGTTATTTACAACCACAAATATAACACGGAAAAAAAAAAACCAATAATGAAAAGGACTTTTCACACGAGGTGAAAATTTCTCGTATATAATAACTTCCCCGTTAAACTATTTCCCAAGTGTAAAGTTATATGCATATATAAAAACAATTAAAAAGCATATAAAATCATTTGCATACATACATATATAAATAACAGAAATAAAACATAAGTAGTTATACTATTTTAAATTACTTAGTATATAAATAACTATATGTACAAATATACATAATAAAATATTTTATGTACATATAAAAAAGTATATAGTTATTAAAATGAAAAATCTGTCATTTTCCATTTTATTTCACAGAACAGGTAAACAAGACTTTTCTTTTACTTTAGAAAAATAAAATACCGTTATTCTAAAATATTCATATACAATATATTAATATAAACATCTTCTTTTATGGATTTTTAAATTTTTTTTATACCCGTATGACTATATAGTCCAAGGGTATAATAAATTTGCCATTACGTTTGTAACGCAGAGAAGGAGGGGGGTAGATATAGACTCAAGTGTATGGATCAGATCAGAATCGAAAAATAAATCGTTTTAGCTATGTATGTCCGTCCGTCCGTCATCACGATAACTCAAAAAATAAAGGAGCTAGGATTATGAAATTTTCACAAATTCGTTTTTATGCAAAAACCGGAATCGCTATATAAATCCAGCCATTTTGGTTCATTGGTTCGGGTAGCTGCCATATAATTTCTAATTTTATATGAGCATTACTCTATACCTATGAAAGCTGCGTGTCTGAAATTTTGCCAAAAATAATTTAGTATAATGGCCAAAGTTACTGCAAAATTTGGTTGGTCTACTGCAGAGGGTTCGAGTAGCTGCCATACAACTCCTTCTTTTATATGAGCTTTACACTACACCTGATAAAGCTGGGTATCTGAAATTTTGCCAAAAATAGTTTAGTGTAATGGCCAAAGTTACTGCAAAATTTGGTTAATCTACTACAATGGGTTCGAGTAGCTGCCATACAACTCCTTCTTTTATATGAGCATTACTCTACACCTAATAAAGCTGAATGCTTGAAATTTTGCCAAAAGTAATTAACCGGATGATATAATGTATATGTTACGGTCATAAGGGTATCCCAGAGTTGACACAGTCTACTCTACTACACTCTTCCTCGTTTTTTTTATTTTATCTTTTTCCTCTTTATTTTTCTTCTGTATTTTATTTTTTGATTTTTTTTTTTTTTTTGTTGTTTTTTTTTTTTTTTGTTTTTATGTTTACATTATTTTTATACAAATAGATGGCGTTATTATTATAATATTAAGTGTATACATTATATATTGTGCGTTTGCTACACCGAGGTCAATTATGACGTTTTGAAGTACGTTTTACAAACAAATACAGAAACCAATATCAAAAAAAAAAACAAAAGGTAAAAAAGAATAAAAAAAATAATAAATTAAAAAAAAAAATTTTAGACTATGAAAAATTTGAGAAAAAAAACATGAATGATGTAAATAGTAAACAAAAATATGAAGAAAATATATGCGTATATGTATATATTTTATAAGAAAAATATATGTATATGTATGTATATAATCAAAACCATAATAAAATAGTCAAAACAAAAACTTTATTTTATCTTTCATATTTTAAATATGTAAAAAAAAAAGTTATTATTTTGTTTTGTTTTTATTCTTCCTTTTATCTGTGTGTTTTATTTTTCTATTTTACATATTTTTTATTTTCTTGCTAATAATCTTCTTCCTTTACATCGTTTAATATATTGACTTTTAAAAGTTAATTGTTTTTTTATTTTTACTTTTAAAGTTTCAAAGTTTGTACATATATATGTATGTACTAGGTACATACTCATTATAATTATATAATTAGCTATACTTATTCTATTTTTATTTACTAATTGTTTTCGACTATTTATGTTTATGTTTAATTCGACTAAGAAAATTGTGTGTCTGTTCTAAAAATAAGTACATATAATATTTATTCTTTTACTTCAGTATAGATGTTTATAAGATTGATCTTTTCATATGAGTTTTGATTTTCTTCAAAATATGTAAGTAAATCTTCATATATACAATACACAAGAACAAAAGATGTTGGTAAGACAATGCCAATATGTAAAATAAATATATCTTTAGCTTAAACTTCATTTTGTTAATGAAATGAGTCATGATTAAAGAATACGAAAGAAATATAGTCACACAAAATCGAAATTCGAAAATAAGGGGAAAGAAATAACATGAATGATGCAAAATAAATTATAACTATTTTATTGTCTTATACTTAATACAGGTAAAATTGTACGAAATACGAAATTTTAGAAATAGAAGAATATAAGAATATAGCCCAAAGTAAAATAGGACTGGTTTTTTTTTTGGCAAAATTATATAATACTATTTTTCCTTCTTTTTCTTTTTTAGCGGATTTTATGTTGATATATATAATATATGGAATAGCAATAGATATGGTTTGAATATAAATTATACGTACTATTTAATATTGTATAGTTTTTATAGCTAAAGCTATTTTTTTTTATCAATTTTTGTTTTTTTATTATTCACAGTACTCAGTATTCACAATTTTTTTCTATTTTTTTTAATCACAGGTTGATTTGCTTTTTTATTAGCCCTTTTTTAAAAAAATTGCAAAATAAATCATTTTCTTTATCAAAGATTACTTGCTTTGCTTTTTAGATAAATTGTTAATGAAAGTACATTTTGTAAAAACAAATTAAGCTAAAAGGGTTCGGAACTTAGAACTTTTTGATCGAATTTAGGCCAAACTAGCATAATTCCGAAACCAATGGAGATAGAACCTCCAAATTTGGTATCAGGGTGTCGCTTTAGATTTCCTTAGTCTTCTTGAAATTTGAGCCCAATTGGAGTAGTGGGTGGGGACCAGCCACTCAGTTCCGAGGACCTTAAAGCATATTTTCGAAATTAATAAAGATAGTAACTTGAAACAAATGTAGAAGCTTCAAATTTGGTACATGGGTGTTTGTTACTATTTCCTGCGGGTCCCTCTAATTTTGGATCAAGTGGAGTGGTGGTTCAGTACCTCTCTTAGACCCCCCAATGTGTAAAAGCTTATCATCGAAATTAATAAAACTAGTAACTTAAAATTAAGATGCAACGTTCCAATTGTGTACAAAGGTTAACTAGTATTGAAAGTATGACGGGGACTGCATATGGGCGAAATAGTACCATGGTTTCGGGTCCTGGAACCCTTGAAAAGTTCAACGGCTAACAAACATATATCTTAAAAACACCATAACTCAAAAAATAATGCGCTATTTTGATGAAATTTAAACTCTAGGTTACTAGTAATGAAAGTACCATGGGAATTTGTTGTGGTCGAGTTTAATTTCGAAGCCAAAGAATATATTTCCTATTTTCTATGTGTCTCCGAAATTTAGACTTAATTGTAGTAGTTCAGCTATATTCAAAGGTACTTGCTGCATTTATGTAAAATTTATTTTTATATTTAAATGAATTATATGAAAAGGTCTAAATTTGTAATTGTATTTTAGAAATACATTTATTGCATATTTTGCGTTTATAAGCTTTTTTATTAGGTATATAAACTAACCATTTAAAATAATTGCAATTTTGAAAAATTTGGATTATTAAATATATTATGCTTTGATAAGCTTTTTATCACAAAATTTAATAATTACAATTTTTTCATTTTGTAATTGAATTGGAATAAATATATTTTCATTTATTTCAAGTTTTTTTGTTTTTTAATATTTTTAAATAGATAAATTAGTAAGAATTTGTAATATTTTTTAATAGATAGTGTAATTAGAATAAGATGTTTTTAGTATTAAAGTTAATTTGGTTAGCTATGTCTTACGATCAAATTAATAACAGCTTTAATGGTGTTAAAATGACTTATGGAAATGTCCTTAAATTTGAACCAAATAGGTGTAGGGTATTTCTAAGTCGGTTGCACCGACTGACTGTTTCTTTACTTGTTTTACTTCTAAAATGGACCCGACTGAAACTCTTATATATATTTATATATATTATATGTATATATTATGTATATATATATACATAACAAGTTTTACACAATTATATAATTTTTCAACTGTTAACGACTGAAGCTTTTCGATATAAATATATAAATTTTTCAACTGTTGACCTAATAGAATACACTGTGAACCCAAAAATCTTAAAAACCCTCAGAAAATCTGTAATACTTATAAATAAGTATGTATTTACCAGAAAACATTATGTATCCAGTTAGGAAGACTAGAAATTCGACTCTGACCCACTATTTCAACTAAATAAGTACCTA
Organism: Dolichopus griseipennis; assembly: GCA_963082915.1. Lineage (NCBI taxonomy): Eukaryota > Metazoa > Arthropoda > Insecta > Diptera > Dolichopodidae > Dolichopus > Dolichopus griseipennis. The sequence goes on from OY720442.1 coordinate 106,398,108, forward strand.
ACTGTTTTCGGGATTATTTTAGTCTTTAACATATTAGTTATAGTTTGTATGTCAACTTAAGTACTCAACTCAAGATAAGTATATCAATTAAAAATGATCTTTGTTTGAGTCATCACTATTTAAATATTATATTTAAAATAACAGGATTAGCTAAAGCTAGATTGCTTGCAACATTATTTATTAAAATCTTTGAAAAATCTACCTAGATAAGTATCTGTATAACTATCTAAATAAGAATTTTTTAAGCTATTGTAGTAGTCCATAATTTAATATTCTAAATCTTTGTAAGCTTCAGTATTTAAATACCAAAATACTATTTAATTGCTCTTTAATTTATAAATTCATGTTTTTCATCTATTTAACTATAATTAATATGAATTTCATAATACCTATCAAGTATCAGAATGAAATGTTTATTGAATACTTTAGCATACTTATCTGTCAAATTTCATAAAATTCACTTCTTTCAACATTTTAATACAATTGTACAAATTTTCAACTCAACATTTTTGAAATTTTTTCTATATTGTAATATATCGTACATACTTACAAACATACTTATAATACTTAATATAAGATACATACAAACTATTTACAAATATTTACTAGTATTCATAATATATATATACCTATGTTATGTACCTATATAATATGTATATATATATATATATATAACTATATACTTATTATTTATATGTATTTATATATATATATATATATATATATATATATATATATATGTACGTATATATATATATTTAGTATCTTATAAATACTTTTTTTTTATATTTTAAAGAACTTCCCATTGAGGAAATTGAAAATTAATATGATTATTGCTAAAAGTTATTGATGGAAATTTTTTTTCTATTAATTTTTTTTTTTATAAAAAAAATAATAAAAGAAAAACTTTTGTTTTTTTTTTAAATAAAGAAAATAAAACAGAAAGAGATAAAAATATAAAAGTTACATGTGTTCCCAGTTGATTTAAAGGGTAAGTATGTATATAGAAAAAAAATCCAATTCTCTTAGGTGTAAATTAAAGGTATTGAATTTCATTTATTTTGATAGATATATATATATATACAACTTATATATAAGTATATAAGTTGTAAAATATGTATATAAATACACTTGCGTATTTATATATATATATTTATTAAGATTAGTTATAAAAGCATATGTAAACATATAAATTAAAAATTGAAAGTGAAGAGTTTTTGACATGAGCTTTTTGTAGATAAAAGAAATTTATAGTTTTTCTTTTGTTATTTTTATTTTTTTTTTGTTTTTTTTTTTTTTAATTTCAACCTTTAAATATTGAATAATTTGTTTACGTTATAATATTTTTAGATTTTGTTTTATTTACCTATGTATATATATATATATAATGAATAATAAGTATATATATATATATAACTTATGTAAGAAGTTTATCACTTTTGTTTATTTTATATAAATAACTATTTAAAAAATAAAATGAAAAATAAAAGAAAATTTTTAGTATTTTATTTATAATTTAAATAACTTTCTTAAAAATTTTTAATTTAATTATCTATAAAACAGATAATTATTTCTGATTAAATTAATTATAACATACATATGTACATAATTAAGTACTTATATGCTTAAAATAGATTGAAAAATAATTTAAAAACGAGGAAGAGTGTAGTAGAGCAGACTGTGTCAACTTTGGGATACCCGTATGACCGTAATATAAACATTATATCATCCGGTTAATTACTTTTGACAAAATTTTAAATATACAGCTTTATTAGGTGTAGAGTAATACTCATATAAAAGAAGGAGTTATATGGCAGCTCCTGCAACCCACTGCAGTAGACCAACCAAATTTTTCAGAAACTTTTGCCATAAAACTAAAATATTTTTGGCAAAATTTCAGACACGCAGTTTCATTACGTGTAGATTAATTCATATAAAAGAAGGAGTTGTATGGCAGGTACTCGAACCCGTGGACCAAAATGGCTGCATTTTAATAGTGATGATAGCTATTGCATAAAAACGAATTTGTGAAAATTTCAAAATCCTAGCGCCTTCATTTTTTGAGTTATCGTGGGGACGGACGAACGGACATACACAGCTAAATCGAATAACTTTTCGATTCTGATCCGATCCATACCTTTGAGTCTATATCTATCCCCTTCCTTCTCTGCGTCGTAAACGTAATGGCAAATTTAGTATACCCTTTTGACCTATAGTCATACGGGTATAATAAAAGTATTTAAAAGAAATTTACATAAGCAATGTTTCTTATATAACTACCCAGTTATATAAATATAAGTGTATATATATAATCTGCATATGTAGGTTTAAAGGACTTCATACTTATATATTATCATACTACAACAATTTTCATTTTAATCTAATTAAAATTCAGAATTCGTAAGTAAACACGTTTTTTATGGTGAAACTTAGTTTTATATAAAATAACTAGATCCCTAGATCTAAGAACCTAAACATTTTCTATGAACTCAAAGTCGAGATGTGTTCACTATATCAAAATCAAACAAGAGCTAATAAAGTGTACAAAAGATTTATTAATTACAAATTAAGTAATTTAACTTTAATAAAAAAAAGTATTTACTTAAGTACTTAGTTAACTTAAAAAGTAAATACATACTTACATATTGTAAAATTTACAATATAAAGTAACGCATGATAAAAGTCCATTTCAAAAATGAATTAATTAAATAAGGACTTATTTATTAACATTCGGTAATTTAAAAATTTTTATTAACTCTAAGTATAAGCGAGTATAAGTATAAAACTTATTGCAATTGTTCTTGGCACATACATTTATTTCATTTCCAAATAGCTTTACTTACTTTCAAAACAATTTGGATATTTGCCTTGATATTTTAATTTAAATAATTTTTTATTTAATTACAAATTACAATGTCAAGTGGATATCTTTACCACATTTACTTATAAGTATTTAAAAATTCATATAATAAATTTTAATAAAATTTAAATAATAAATAAATGATGCCGTGATATAACGCCTTATGTCATAAAGCCGTACTATATTTTAGATTATAATAAGTATAGTTATTTTGTTGTTACCTTTTAACAACTTTATATTGTGCTTGCTCTGGTCCAATGAAATTAAAGAAGGTAAGTTAAGTGCAACAATGTTATCCTATGTTTGTGTTAAGCTTGATATGTAAATCGATAGTCGAAAATAAGTCCAACATTTATGCATTCATTTTACTAAAAATATTTAAAACTTTTACGTCATCGCGCACGTTAACGTCTAGTATCAGAGTCATATGTGTGAATGGCAGATTCTGAAGTCGAAGTAGTCGTCTACAAAATCTATGATTTTGGATCATCTTATTTTTATACAGAAACAGTTATACAAAAAAACACAAATTATTAATTTTACAATAAGTACTTAATATTTCTATTGAAAAATTTTTGATGAAGTGTGTCTTAAGACCTTTATGGCTTTATGACTTACTCGAGTGCGTCTTAAAGCCTTTTTCAAAAGTTTCCCGATTATATATCCCGAGTGAGTCATAAAACCATAATGACGTCATTTGACTTTATGATATATGGACTTATATCACCAGCACCTAAAAAAATTAATTAATTGCAATTTTACTTTTAAAAATACGTAAAATTTTGAATTAAGAAAGTAAAAACAAAATATACGTATACAAAAATTTAGGTCAATTTACATACTTAATAAGGATTACTTATTACTTTAGAAGAATTTGGTAAGTACATATATACTTGATTTTTAATATTTTTTTTTTTTTGGAAAATTTTACACATAAAAAATTAAAATTTTTTAAAATTTTATGAAAATTTAAAAAAAAAAAAAAAAAAATATCAAATGCAGTAGAAAACTTGTAACTATTTAAGTTATAAGAAGAACCTAATAGAAAATAATACTTAACTATGTAAGTACTTAAGTGTATAACTTTGTGAGTGCAATTACTTATAAATTTTATTTATATGTGTATTGCTATACTCACATATTATTACAATATAGTAATTTAATCTTAAATAAACTTAAAAATTGTAAGAAGTAACTAGTCTTCCTGGTTAAATTCTAAAAAATTTGCAACATTGAAAAATTTTTTTGAAATAAATATTCTAACACCTAGAAAAGCCTTAAGTCAATAATTTTTGAACTTTAAGATCTAAAATTAGAGATTATATTTGCTACTTAATGACTATGCATGTAATAATTATGTATAACTAAATAGACTTATATATGTATATATAACAAGTACTTATAACTATCAAAAAAAATTTTTGAATAAAGTTCTTGTACTTATGTAACTACGAGTTTACTAATTGAGACTTGTGAATTTTAATTTTTGTCTTTATTTTATTATTTTAAAAAGTTTTAATTAATTCTATTAAATATTTAAGTATACATTTTACTTTAATTTTTTTTGAACAAGTAAATTGAATTTATTTATTTATTATAAATTTCTTTTAAGTATATATTCAGATATTATTGTGCTCTTTGTATTTTATATGGAAGAGATTAGGGACTCTAGTTGACAAAATTAAAAAATGACCCAAGTACACAAACTAAATAAATATTATTAGATGATAAAACATGACTTGATGAATCTTAAAATGAATCTTAAAACGTTTACTAATAGTCATATACTTATGTCTGAAAATATCTCTTGAAGTATGGTCTTCATTAGTACACAGCTTTTTATCTTTTAGAGTCGATAAACATTAAACAGGAGTACTTATAAATTTACTTGTATCACAACGAGTCCAAAACATTTATTTATTCTAACTTTTAGATAATCTAACTAAGTAAGTAGTACTTTTTACATTGAAAGCTTTTCATAAATTTGTTATAATTAGTTACCAACTTAAAATTAGTTAAATTAAAATTTTTTTAAAACTAATTACTTAGACTTGTAATGTATTTAAAGAATGTATAAACAAATATTATAAAAGCATTCGAATTAGATTTATTACTTAATAAGACAAGTACTTATGTGACTTAGGTAAAACCAAGCTCATAAAATGTTTTATGAAATGAGGACATTCAAATTAAAGAAAAATTTTCATAATATTACTAACTAATTAATTAATATAACATTGAGATCCTAATTTATGGGAGTAGAAAAAATTGTTATATTGGGAAATTTTGTTTATTATAAAGAAATTTAACAATATTATTAAACTAAAATAAGTTATTAAGTATGGCGTAGCGAAATAACTTCGAACGAAATAACTTCGACAAATTAAAAACGAAATAACTTCGACTGAAAATTTGGTTTTTTGTCGAATTTATTTCATTTTTATTTTGTCGAAGTTATTTCATAATGAAATAAGTTCGATAGATTAAAAATCAAATATAAAATGAAATAAGTTCGACAAAATTAAAATTGTCGAACTTATTTCATAATGAAATAACTTTAACAAAATAAAAATGAAATAAATTCGAGAAAATTTTGAGTCGAAGTTATTTCGTTTTTAATTTGTCGAAGTTATTTCATAATGAAATAAGTTCGATAGATTAAAAATTAAATATAAAATGAAATAACTTCGATAAATTAAAAACTAAATCTCAATTCTTTTTGTTTATTTTGTAGGTATGTTTATTATAGTTATTACATTTTTTATTTAAAATTCATATTCAAGTGAACACTTGAATTGAATCTTCAACCACCTGTCTACAATATGGGCACAGGTAGTTGCTTCTATTTTGTGAAATCGCTTCAGCTTGTGTTAATGCAGGTGAAGGGCCTGGGCCCCGGCGGCGGCGGCGGCGCGAACGACGCGCGGCCGCGCCCGCTCTTGCTGCTGTATATATATTAATTTGACAACTTTATAATTTACCTGTTCCATATATTCTATGTAGATAATTAAAAGCTGTTTGAAACAACCTTTCGGAACAATGGAAAATGTCCAAATACATAAATCAATTTGCTCTTTCTTCGTTTGCCATTTATTTCAATAAATTCCATTTTAAAGAAAAATTCAAAGGATTGGGAAAAAAAAATCACTTACTTTTTATTTAATTGTACGACCTTAACTTCGTAAAAGTCAATCGCATTATAATATGAAATATGAATAATTATTATATTTTGCTGAAATAATAATACACTCGACAACAAAATGAAATTAGAAATTACAAGAACAAAACTTAGTTTTTATTTAAAGCATTTGAAAACCGGTTTTATCTTTCAATTTATTTAATTTATAATTTTGATTTTAACAATTTTGTCAAAGTGTTTTCATAACGAAATAACTTCGACAAATTAAAAATGAAATAACTTCGACTAAAAAATATTGGTGTTTTGTCGAAATTATTTCATTTTTACTTTGTTCATAATGAAATAACTTCGACAAAATTAAATAACTATAACAAAATAAAAATGAAATAACTTCGACAAAAAACCAAAATTTTTTAGTCGAAGTTATTTCATTTTTAATTTGTCGAAGTTATTTCGTTGTTAAATAAGTTCGACAAATTAAAAATGAAATAACTTCGACAAAAAATCAAAATTTTTTAGTCGAAGTTATTTCATTTTTGGTTTCGAAGTTATTTCGTTCGAAGTTATTTCGCTACGCCATTAAGTATATTTAATAATTTACTAATGGAATCTTTAGATCCAGTATAGTGATCTTATTCCAAGAAATAAACAGCTGGATAGCAAGTAAGAGTGCCAGTTTTTCAAAATCAAGTAAAAGTGTAACAAAGGGGTCCTGATTCAAAATCAATGTAAAAATGTAATAAAGTGTTATGAATTCAAAATCAAGTGAAAAGGTATCCGGTAAACCCATAGAATTAAAAAATATCTATACTTCTAGAAAAGACTGAAAACTAGAAAAGACCTAGCTTAGCTCCAATACACAAAAATTATCTACTCATTAGTATCTGCAGTGGTATATAACAGTGCACTTAATTAGGAAACGGTCCATAGAAAAACATAAATTACTTAATAACTTAATACTAAAGTACTTGATATGTTAACAAGTAATTTAATTAAATAATATAACTCACAAATTTAGAAATCTGAAATAGGTATCGTATAAAACAAATACAAAATTGTTACAATAACTAAAGTAATTAACAAGTACTTATGAGAAATAGAAATCGAAAACTTTTAGCTACATTTAAGTACTTATATTCTTAGAACTATATCATGTACTTAAATATTAATCGCATGTGGAATTCATTAAGCTTGATCCTAATTATAAGAATATATAGTTAATATAAGACCAGCACCTCCCTCTTGTAGAAGTTTAATACCTATAGTATATAGACTGGCTTTTTAACCTAACAGTTGTACAATTAGCACGTACTTATTTAACTAAAACCAAAAAAAAAATAAGTTCCGTCCAGTTATATAATGACCTTTTTCTAGCTCAAATGGTACACACTGTAATATCTATATCTGGTCTTTATATAAATTAAAAAAAAAAATATATGTTCCCTACGTATAATTTACTACATTACATTTCTTACACTTATTGCGTTTAAGTTATTTTTATCATTTCCTTTCATTAATTTTAATATACATTACATATATATATATATATATTTTATACCTATATACATGTGTAAGTAGTACCAAAATCCAATATAAATAATGTCTTATACAATAAATTATTGTAATTTATGGATTAGCTAATAATATTTACACGATAATCATAATTATATTCTTTAATTACAAGAATTCATAATATATACCTATATATAATATATATATATATATATATATAGGTATGGATGTATAACTGGATAGATATGAAAAATTTTTTTTCAAAATAATCCATTTTAAAAAAAAAAAACAAAAAACTTTTCAACAACGAAAAAGCATTTAAAGATTATTAGCTTAATTAGAGGAAAATTAAAAGAAAATGGAAAATGAAAATTTCAAATTAAATTCAAAATCAATTTACAAAAAAAAAAAATAAAAAAAAGTTTTTTTACACAAATAAGAATAAAAAGTATGAAAGGTAAAAACACAACAGCATGCTTATTTACTTAATAAGATATAACAATATGCAATTACTTATATAATTACATATATATATATATATACTTATATACTTATGTATATATATAGTTAAGTACTTATAAAGTGAAAAACTAAGTCGGAAAATGGTCATAACAGTATGGAGAGGAAAAATAAATAATATACAATGGTATACTTATATACTTAAGAATATATATATTTATAATATACATGTTTATATACAGGGTGTTTTCTAATTAGGTGCACCGCTGTATACCACTACATAGATAATTATGAGTTGATAAATTTTGTGTATTGGAGTTAAGATAGGTCTCATCTAGTGGGAACGTATCATATGCCTGTATTTCATTTGCCTGTATTTTATTTTCATGTTCTTCATTTACCTGTAGTTTATAAGGCCCATAAGGCCAAATTAATTTAATTGATAATTCGATGCACTAACTACTCCTATATATGATAAACATGCCTAGATAAATCTTTTTATAATTTTATGACATATTCGGAGGGACTTTGGTGTATTCAAGATCAAAGTTATACGCCTTTTACAGAATTTTTATATATATCTAAGTATATGTGAGATTTTGAGTTAGTAGAGATTTTAGGGTTGGTTACAAAATCAGGGTTTAAATAATTTGTTTAGCGGTGGGTTTTGGGGCGGCAGCCCCCACTCTTGGAAGTTTCCTATTATTGAAAATATATATTAATATAAAAAATATCTAGGAGGAATTTTATAGTTGGTTACAAAATCTAGAATATTTATACAAACATAATACATATTTATATATATATATGTGAGATTCTGAATTAGAAAGTCAAATAATTCTGCAAAATACTAGGTAATTAAATGACACTACAGCCAAATGAAAAACAGTCAAAAGAAATACAGGCTTGTGACAGTAACCCCATCTAGTTTCCCAGATATGGGGGCTTAAATTAACTTTGAATATTTTTCTTTCATAATTTAATTCTAAACTCGGTTTCTATACTACTATACTAAATTCTGCAAAATGTATTAGAAATCCTCTTTTAAATAAGCACCTACTCATTTTCTATCTTTTACAGTTTCAAAACTGCGAGCTTCTACATTTAAAAAATGTTGTAATTTTAACAAACTTTTTTTAAAAAACCGTAAATGTGGTGTTACATGAAAAAATTTCAAAATTTTATAACACAAAATTTATTTACTCATAAGTATTTATGCAGTGGTATATATTAGTGCACCTAATTAGGAAACACCCTGTATATATTTTATACATATATAGCTTTAGTTAAAATTAAAAAGAAAAATGAAAAATTTATAATTATAACTAATTCTCGTGTCTTTTACATGCCATTTTAAAGAATTTACACTATACTTATTTATCATAAGAAATTTTTAAGCATCGTGTAATACTTATATTATAGCTAACTATTTTGCCTTATGTATATTACAAAAATATTTTTAAAATGTACATATTTGAATTTTATACAAATAGTTAATCATTAAATAAGAATTTTAATTAAATATTTTTAATTTGTTTTAATTTTAACATAATTTATAAAATGACCTATAAATTTTTTTTTAAAAAATAAACATGGCAAGTATTTTAAAATGCAATATTTAATACAGAAAGCCGATGGCTATATAATAAGTACTTAAGGATTTAAATAAAATGTACTTAAGGATTTAAATAAAATGTACTTATTGTACTTACTTATAAATTACATATTTTTAGAGTATTCTGATAAACTTCTAGCAGATCTTAATTAGTTAATAGGTGGAACTGTATTTACAGTGCAAACCTCTAGTTGGAGAGTACTTCGTTTACAGTAAAAGTACAAATGCTTTTATCTTTAGATTTTCGACTTGATTCCAATGTCATTTGTTAATAATAATATTAATAAGATTACAATAAATAGGTACTTAAGAAAGTTAATAAATAACTTAACTAATAATAACTTAATTTAAAACGTATAAATCTCAGATAGGTAAGTAAGAATCAATTTAAAATTTCTTAAACATTCTACATGTGGTAAGATCTATAGTATTGTAAAACCTATAATAAGTATTATTAATTGCGTATAAGTATATATATATAAATTTCACCTGGAGTTTAATATATATAAAAAATTCGTTTTAATAATAATATTGTACTTCAAATACGTTTCCCCATTTTCTAAAATATAATAATATTTATGCTATAAATGGTTCAGACCAGCTTGTTATCACAGACTGAATGAATAATACTTTAATTTGAGAAGGGAATAAGTAACTATGATATAAGATTCAATCCAGTAATCATAGGGAAAAATCACGATTGAGCACCATGTCAGTAGAAATTGTCTTATTTTTTAATTATTTTTTAACAAGAATAAGATAAGTTTAGATAGAATAAACAATTTTATTAAATAACTTACAATTACAATTTTTTTAATTATTTAAACAATTTTTAGTTTTAACACTAAATCTTCGCATTTGTTTATTTTACAAAAAATTCATAAATATGCACTTAATACTATGCTTCCTAAATTATTTATCAAAGAAGTAATTTTTTTAAATAATACTTAAGTAGTTATTTTATAAACATTTCTAACTGTTTATCCTCAATCCAATGACAAAAGATAAATACCAATGAAACCAATAAAAAATAATGGGAATTCACAACATAAATCATGAGATGAGAACACACGTTTTTAAACGTAAAAATTGTTTAAGTAAGTAAGAACTTTAACAAGGTACTTGAATGCAAACTAAATATAAGTAACTAATCAATACTCAATATTCAATAGTTAAAAACTGCAAGTAAGTAAGTACTCAAGTATAGTTTCATTATTTATTTATTAAATGAATAAGTACTTATTGGGTTTACTTTGGTAATTGTTTTAAAAAGACCTACATTTAACATAATGACCTGCATTTATTATATATATATTTACTTAGTTAAGTAAACTATTTTTTTCTAAATTTTTTAATTGTAATTAAATTATTTAACAAAAATACAAATTTTAACAATAAGTATATATATACAAGAATACTTTTTGTTTTAATAAAGGTTTTGTTTTGTAATGTCTGAACTAACGCATCAGTAATCAAACCATTCTAAACGATGTAGTATACCTTTAAATTTAAAGGAAGTAAACATCTTATGATTTTTTTGCTTTATTCTGTTGAGCATGATCCCCTACAGATTAGTGTATCAACTAAGCATATAATCAACCAGTCCCACAATAAGGCTTCTTTCAAGTACTAATTTACTTAGTTACTTTTTTCTAAAAAGAAACTACATAAGTAGTCCGTTATAAATAACTAATAAGATAGTTTATTAATTATTTCCATAAATAGGTTATGTATACTTATTTTTTTTCATATTGAAGTTAAGTAGTAAGTACTTGAGTACTTAATTACAAAATATATTTTTAATAATTAAGTATTTTAACTCTAAATAACGTATAAATTAGTTACTTCTACTAAATTTAATAAAATATTAATTAAGTTTTTAACAAATTGAATCAAAAATGCAATTTAATTATAATATAAGTATTCCATATTGAAGTGTATCAATATGATTACTTACTTAGTTAATATAAATAAATAGATAAACACATTTTCATGTACATTACACCTAAGTATAAAAATATACTCTTAATTGCTAATTTCAAATATAAATATTTCATGGTCAAAATAATTATATATACAGGGTGTTTAATAATTAGATGCACGGCTGTATGCAACTGCATAGATAATTATGAGTATGTGTTTGGGTGTAATTTTCTGTATGGAAGCTAAGATAGGCCTCTTTCAGTTCCTCCAGATATTGGGGTTTAAATGAAATTTAAATATTTTTTTTACTTTTCATAATTTTACTCTTAACTTTAAGATAAAAAAAAATCCATTTTGTAGAGTAAGTTGTCAGCTTTAATTGTGTACTAATGATTCCTATATACCCAACAGTTACAAAGTTATGAAGGTTCAAAATGACAGGAAGCTGTTCAAAAGTTATTGATTTTTTTATGAAAAGTCTCCTAAAAATCTTTAATCCCTCATATCTCGAAAAGGGTCCATAATAGACCCCCCCCCCTCCAGTACAATTTTTTGTTTGTTTTAATGCTCCCAATCACTGAGTTTAGTGCGCGTACTTGGTTCCGGACACCCTGTATATTAAAATATAACTATTATAACTGTAACTAGTAATTATATACATTAAAATAAGTACTAAATGATATTTAATTAAATTAAATAATATATAAATAAGTACTTACCAATATAAAAAATTAAAATATTGTACAATTTCCAATTTTATAAATGTGTATATAAGTAAGTATATAAGTTTTTTTTCTTTAACTAACTAAATATTAATTCTTATATTAATTATATTAAATTTTTTTGTTTATTTTAAATAGTGCAAAGCTTTTGGTTTTTTTTTTTTTTTTTGAATAAAGAAATATTTAAAAGTTTTTAAAAAATTTTGAATAGGTAGGTACTTAAGTTAGAAGAATGTGTAATTAATTTAATTTTTTTTTTTGTAAATAATTTTATTTATATTTTTAGCTATATTATATTTTTAGCTATATATATTCAGAAATGAATTAAATTTATTTTTAAATATATATATTTTTTTTTTTTAAATGTATAATTAAAAAACAAAATTTTTAAAATTACGAAAAATATTTATTTAAGTACAAAATAAAAATAAAAAAACTATTTATTATTATTATTATTTATTATGTATTATTATTTTATGTACTATGAATTTTTAAAATGTAGCGAGCGTAACGTGTGGTAAGCAAATTTTTTCTTTTCCTTTTTCTTTTGCTATTATTATAGGTATCTTTCTTTCTCTTTTCTTTTTCTTCTATTATTATTTAATTTTTTTTTTTTTTTTTTTGTATTTTTTATCTTTCTTTATTTTTATTTTTTCACAACAAAATATAATATATATATATATATATATTATTTATATTTATACATACAATACAATATGTACGATTGCATGTAAATATTTTTAAATACTGACACACTGACTGTTTTTTTTTTTTTTTTTTTTTTTTTTATTTTTTCATGAGGGGTTGTTTTTTTTTTTAGCTCTCTATACAATAAAATTTATTTATAATATTAAGTACATATTTCTTAAATTTAGCTTTTAAATATTTTGAATAAAATTTCAATGTAAAATGAATAAATTTTAATTTTTTAAAAATACATAAAGTGTAAAAAAATGTTTTTAATTTTATATTTTTTATTTATTTTGATTTTAAATAGGATTTTTTTTTTTTTTTTTTTAAATTTAAATATTAACTAGGTTTATTAATTAAACTTTTTTTATTAAATATATATTAATATATATTGTATTTATAATTATATATTATATGCATATATATATATATATAATATATTTATGTAGGTATATAGATTTCAAAAAAATATTATTTATATTACTAAATTAAGTAATTTTGTTTTTTTTTTAATAAAATTTAAAGCGATTTAGGTATATTTATTTATTTTAATTTATAATTTATTTATAATATTTAAATATATTAAATTTTTTTTTTTTAAATATTTTGGAATTTAATTAAAAATAAAAAAAACTTTGATGAAGAATAAAAATTTTTTTTAAAGCGATTTTAATTTTTTTTCATTTGCAAATTTTTTCTAATTTCTTTTTATATTTTTATTTAATATTATTTTTATATATACATAAGTATATTGATTATTATATAAATATATATGTATATATATTTATATATGTATATTTTTAACTTTTTAATATTTTATTTACAATTATAATGTAAGGTATTTTTTGAATTTAAAAATTTGTTTTAAACACTATTTTATTTATTTATTTTTTTTTTTTTTCTATTAAAGAAAGAATTTTAAATATTATTTAGGTACTAACTATGTATAGGTATATATATATATGTATATAAATATATATAGAATATAATTAAATGTTATTGAATTTAAACATTTATTTTTTTTTAAAACATTATTTAGGTATATTTCACTTTTCATTCACTTTATTCATATTTATTTTATTTTAATAATAATAAAATATATGTAGGTATATATATAGGTAAGAAAATGTTATATATATATTTTTTGTATGAAATAATTTAATTTAATTAAATAAAATAATTTAAAAATTTAATTAAAAAATTTTTTTTGAAGTTAAGTAGAAATTTATTTTATATTTATTCCATTTTTTCAATATTTAATTTTTTTTGTTTATATATTGTAGGTATGATGTACAAAAATATTTTAAGGAAAAAAAAATATAATAAATATTTTTCATGTGTAAAACAAAAATTATGTAACTGTGTATGTAATGTTAGTGAAATTGTAAATATATATAAATAATTTCTTTTTATTTTTATTATTATTATTATTGCTTTCATAGATAAATTTCTACATATGTTTTAAAATATTATGTTATTTCGTTATGTACATATATATATATATATATTTATATATATATTATATATAAATATTTATTTATAAATGTTACATATGTATATATATATTCATTTATATTCTATAATTATAGAAAGTGTAGGTACTATATATATAATATAACTATATATATAAACTTTTTTTTCCATGTATATTGATGTTCGTTCACTCTATATTTTCACAAACATTATAAAAAAAAAACACAACAATAAGAACAAGAAAAAATATATAGAATTTTTTGCCTTTAAAAAAAAAATTTTCTTGAAAAAAAAAAATTATTTTTTTCTTATTTTATTTTTCGAAATTCCGTTCTTATATTTACGGTATTTGATAAAATTTTTTTAAAAATAATTAACTAATGGACTTAAATTGAATATTTTAATATATTTAAAATAAAACAATAATGTTTAATTAAAGTATTTTAATTAAATTTAAAGCACACAAAAAAACTAGTATATACATTTTTTTTTTATAATAACTTTTTTTTTTTTTATTATTATTATGCTTTTTTTGTTCTTTTCTTATTTCTCACATTTTCATATTCATATATTTTTATTTTTGACGTAGAATTCTCCTATCTATCTTCTCAATCTGAAGTTTTGTTTGTTTGTGTTGTATTAGTATATTTTCGATTTTATTCGCTTTTCGATTTAATTTTGTAATAGTATATGTATGTCATTTTTGTTCTAAAAAAAAAAAATGTTATTTTTTGACATTTAAGTTTTTATATATGTTTTGTTGTGTATGAATATTTGAAAATGTAAAAATGTTCAATGAAACATTATTTTGTATATACATATTTATATACAAAAGTGTAGAGATATTTTTTTTTGTTTTTTTTTTTTTTTGTTTTTGTAATATTTTTGTTTATAGATTTTTTCAAATGGACTTTATATTTTTGAATGTGTTTGTATTATTGTTCTAATGTAAATTGTCAATTGTCAAAATAAAGCGGAGCCTAACGGAAAAAAATTGAAATAAAAAAAAAATTTTGTTTTGAAGATTATGAAATTATGTTGAATTTATATTTTATATAATGGTTATTTAATAATTAAATATTTTATTATTATTTTATTGATTATTGGTTTTTCGATAAAATACAATAAAAATTTCAATATTAAGCCTATTTTATAAATTTTTGGCCAATTTCAACAAAATTTCAATTTTATAAAAAAATTTAAATGTATTTTATAAAAGCAATTTATAAAAATTGTTTGAATTGTAGAATTATAAATATAATGAAAAAGGTCTCTGGCATAGAATTACTAGTACTAGAATGGCAATAGAATAAAAATTATCATACAAATTTCAAAAAAAGATACGTGTACCGTTTGTATGTATTTACTAGTTTCTTCACGAATAATATCTTTTTAAAAGTGAAATATAAATAATATAAATATAAAAGAAACTAATTTTTTTTCAATTATTTTATAGGTATTTTCGTTTTGGTTTCTGCTTTCCATTTTTCATTATGTAAATTTACCAAAAAACTGTATTTATTTAAATAGAACAAATTTGAAAATCATATTATAATGCTAAAATTTTTAAATAATAAATAAAATTTTAATTAAATAAAAAAAGGGTAAAGAAAAAACTTTTTAGTTCTTTATTCGGAAACGTCAAGTTATCTGAAACAGAAATCAAAAACCTCCTTACGGATAACATAAACGTAGATTTCATACTGCAAAAGGTTCGTTCATATCTAAAAATGCTAAAAATGTTTATTAGCACGAAAAACTATAAATACTTATTGTTTTGTACAAAAAATTATAATATTTTTTTGATTAACTTTTTTTTATTTCCACGATGAATTAAACAAAATATATAAGTTCATTAAAATTCACCTAAAAATATACTTGATGGAGATTACGTTATTTTTAAAAATAATTCACTGCAATTTCTTCTAATATTATTCAAATTTGTTTCTTGATATTTTGTTCAATTATATATATTATATTAAAAAGTAAATACTTAAAATTAATAGCAAGTTAAATCAAAAAGTAAATATCTTTATACGAAATAACTTACAATACAAAAACTTTCCAATCCAAATGTATTTCAATGTAAAAATGTAAACTAAAAAACTAATGAGAAACTGCTTGTTAAACATTCTCATTTATTCAAATTTAACAATGACAGAAGAAGTAGCCGTACCATTTGTATACGCATAAGAAAATGCATATGTATTTTTTTGTCTAAATACCTCAGGATAGGAAATCCCATTAGAAGAAAAGAGTCGGGAACATTCTTTTGCCATTCTAGTACTAGCAATTCTATGGTCTCTGGTCACTTAAAATAATTTCCAATTTTCTTTTTTTGAGTTCTGTTCTTACTTAACTTAAAGTGCCATATCCACCACAATACTCTGTGTTGTGTATGTCATTTATGTGTGGTGATGAAATTGTTTTAAATTTGCCTTCCACTTTATGCATATAATATGACATACATGATTTTGCTTTGAGACTTAACACAAGACAAATCGGTGCCGACTGCCGACTGTCCGTATGTTGAAAAATAAATACATTAGAATTTATATAAAAGATAGAATACTTGATATAATAAATAGTATAAAAACGAAAAAAAAAATTTTTTAAAGTAAAAACCTATTTAAATAAATAAAGAAAATTATAAATAAGTAAAACTGCTTATATAAAACTTATAATTAAAGTCCGGAAATTTATGCACCTGAAAAGAGCAGAATATTCAACCATATACCTAATTCTTAATTTTCTAATATTATAACATTATACTGAAATATTAATTAAAATCATAAATAAATACATTGAAAGTTTTGGTCCGTGGTTTCTGGTTTTTCCTTCAAAATTTACATTAGGAAAAGAATAAAGAAAATATGACAGTAACATAACACACTGTTATTCATATTATATATCACTCCGCGTATCATACTAAAATGTTAAAATTGTAATTAACTTATTTATTAAACGCCATCCATTTTGTTACATGGTATGGTATGTCGTCTCGTCAATCATGAATGGCATACAGGAAGCATAGTGGATACGGCGCTTTAACCATCATTCGAATAAAAATTGATAATCTATTATAATAATATTAAATTTCTAAAAAAATTTACTATCTGCTCATTTTGATATCAAATTAAAACAAACCAAAAATTATTTTAAAATAAAATTTTTTAACATTTTATCGCATATTTAGTGAAATTAACTCATTCTCCAATATTATGAATTAAAGGAAAATTTTGCTATCGTTTTTGAAAATTTTGTCACTTTGTCAACCAATAATCATTTCTTTATACATTAGTTAATAGTTATTTAGTTTTTTATCAACATAAATTTTAACTGTTAATCTATTTCTAATAATTTAATAAAAGATATACATTTGTATAAGCACAGTTTACACATTTATTTCAAGGACTCAAAATCATTTTATTTTGATAATATAATATCTTGAAAAATTTTTATTTACTTTAATTTATATTTCAAATAAAAAACAGGACAAGCATTTTTATGGACATAATTAGTTCTAATCGGAATTTGGATTGTAGACTGTAGTAAACTAAGCTTTAAAAAATTAAATTTTAATTCAATAAAATTTATTTTCCTAAAGATGTCGCGTATAATGCTAAAAGAGTTTTCATTTATAATTACAATAAAAATATTTAAAATCAGATGTCGCCTTAAGCATATTTTTGATTAATTAGTTAACTGTTTAACAGCTGACTTTGACAGTGAACGAGTGACAGCAAGTAATTGAAAACAAAATTTTGTGGGTTGATATTTTTTTTAATGATTTATTGAATAATATTTTTATCAATATTCAATAATATTAAAGAAAAAACATGAGTTATAGATTATTACGGCCAAGTGCACAAATTGGAACACAATTTGTACGTTCATTTAAGTCGGATTTAAAAATAAAATGGGTTCGCCCAGAGAAAATTGCAAGCATTAATCCAATTAAAAGTGGTGATCCACCAAAACTACCTGAAATTGATTTGAAAGATTTTGTCCCAGACGTTAAAGGAATAAATGAATTAGAGAAGTAAGACTATAAATTGACATAGTAATTTAATATTATGTTTGTTTTCATTTTCTTAAAAATCTATTATTGAGGTTATGTACTTTATATGTACATAATTCTTATAAGAAACTACCGAATATTTATTAGAAATTAGTTAAATAAATGTTTATTTTAATTTTAGTGCTGACGAAAATGTTAAAAATCTATTCCGATTGGAAAATAATCGTCGTATTAATGTGTCAAATGTCTACAGAGAAAATTTTGTAAAGGAAGTTCAAAGGCATTCTCTTGATTATGGTTCAATGGAAGCAAAAAGTGAGCCAATTGTATTAATGTAATTGAATTATTTTTGAAAAATATTTTCAATTTTTTTTAGTCGCTCATATGACAGCAACAATACGACGTCTCCAAAATTTAATGGAAGAACAGCCCAGAAATGTTCGAATGAAAGTCATTCTTAAAGAAATGATAGAAAAAAGAAAGAAATTTTTAAAATATTTAAGAAAATGGGATTATAAACGATTTGAATGGTTGTTAGAAAAACTAGATTTAATATATAAACCACCACCAAACGAATTTCATTGGATAACAAGAAAAGAATCATTACGTAAATTAACTGATATTCATTGTGACAATATTAAACAACAACGTTTAGAAGAATACCGTAAACATTTAGAAAATCAACAAATTGATTTTTTGGAAAGAAAACTTAAAAATTTAGAATTGATTCGTAAAGAACAAGAAGAATGTCAAGTTAAAGTAACCGTATCATTAGATGATATTAACAGTGTCAAAAACCAATTGAATGATTTAAAACAAATTAGAAATTTAATGGCAGAAGATAAAAAACAAGAAAGTTGAAAATTTTTACTACTCTACATAGTGAAATTTTAGAAAACCTTTGATTTTGTAAATTAAATAATGGTTTAAAAGAAAAATACATTTTTAATTATTTAATTAAGAATTTTTCTATCTTTTATTTTTATTAATTTATTTAATTTATTTTTTAGCCGGAAGTAAATATATATATGATTATATATATAATTTTTTAATATCTACGACTTATAATAATAATTATAAAAAAAAATTATAACACCTATCCAATACATTTAAAAATTTATACATATACAAATTTTTTTTAATTATGTATATCAAATTCTATAAATAAAATATTTTGATTTAAAAAGTTTTTATACTTTACTTAAAACTAAATTGTTTGCGAATGTATAAAATATTTTTTTTTTTTTTAATATTAAAACTGATGGCATGAGTTATGTATATAAATTATTTACAATTTACTTGACTACATCTCAGTACGACTCAAAAAAAATTTTTTAAAGACTTGTCATGGCTGGTGGTCTAGCATAAGCTTTCGGAATAAAACCATATTTTCTTGTTTTTGGAGCATATGCCCAAAGCCAACCATCAACTGTTTGATTATTTAAATCTGCATATATCCAGTCACCTCGGCGAACTGATAAATCATCTGGGGCTTGAGCCTTAATAATATTAAATAAACTATTATTACATTTAAAGAGCTTAATTAATAGAAATTTACCTTATAATCATAGAGCATAACCATTTGTTGTCCACCTCCGCCACCACCACCTCCTCCTACAGTTGTATTTTGCTGCTGTTGATGCTGCTGTGGATGTTGATTATTATAACTATTCGCATTTAATTGACTATTAACATTTGTTGCTGTACTACAATGTAATGCACCAGTTAAATTATCTTGAATGTTATTTAAAATTCCATTATTTTGATTTGAAACAATTGTTTGTCCATTCAAATGTTGTGTTTGTTGTTGCTGATGCAATTGATGTTGTTGTTGTCCACTTCCAGCTGTTTTTCCTGAGAATACATTATCCGCTGGATAAACAAATCCAGATGGTATAAATCCTTCTTGTCCATCACTTCTTACAATCCAAAACCAATCAGGATCTTCACGATTTAAAACTGTTACAAATTCACCACGTTCAACTGACACATCATTTTCATCCCTTGCAATAAATGTATACAAAACAATATAACGACCACTTGGATCTTTAGCAAATGGTATAAAATCTGGTTCTGAACTTTGTAAACTTGCTTGTGATTGTTTCAATGGTGATTGTAAACCATTACTACCAGTACCACCACCACCACTTAAACCACCAATACCACCCGAGCTACCAATACCAGTTGGATCATCTAACATTAATTCAGGTGATGCAATTGAACCAGAATTTGTATTCAAACCACCACCAGCAATACCACCGGATACATTATCACTTACAACACTTACACCTATTCCATCAGTTAAATCATTTGGTAATAATTGATCTCTAGGTAATTTCTTTTTTATTGCCATATCTGCTAATTGTGTATTATATGGAGCACAATATGAATGGGGTATAAAACCTTCTTGTCTTGTATCTTGTCCAATAACATATACCCAATCATTTTCTCTATATAAAATATTAACAATTTGTCCACGTTTAACTTCTAATTCATCATCAACGCATGGTGTAAAATCATGTAGAACAACCATTTTTGAATCTGGACTTAAACCATGTTCTTTTTCAATTCCAACTCTAACTAATGTTTCTATACTAGCTGATCCGGTTATTCTTCCCATACCATGATTTAAACCTAATCCACTACCAGGTCTTGAATCAATATCATTATTTGAATCTAAAATTAAACAATTAAAATCATTGGAACTTAATACTTTTTTAAGATATATGTTAAAATATTTTTTATATATTAAAAATTTTTTTACACATAATATAATATATAATATATATATATACTATGTATGTATATAAAAATTAGTTGAATTAATAAGAAATGCTAATAATTTTTTTTTTTAGATTTTAATTTTTTCTTTAGACTTATTGTATTCCAATTTTTATTCATTTCATCATCTTATTGTACTTATTTTCTTTATATTATATGTTCCGCTTGTTCATCATTTTCTATATGAATAAATTAATATTGATATATGTAGGGAAAAACTAAATTAATTAATTTTCTTTGTATATACGCTACTTGCATTTATAAATGCAATAGGGAATAGAATTTCGTTTTCCTCAAAAGTTCATAAAATAACAGCCGAAAGAAATCAGTGAACCAAATCAAAATATTTCAACCAGTTTAATTATAAGGTAAAAGAATATCTGATTAGTATAAATGTATAGATTATAATTTTAATAATATATTTATTTAATAACTTTAATCAAAATTATAAAATTCTTAATCTCTACTTTAATTAGAAGATATTATTTATTAAATCTAGATCATATTTAATTTAACTCATTAATTGGATTTTATCATAATTGATGATTGATGATGGAAGTGCAAAGAAGATCAAAAGTTAAAGTAGTCTTCTCAAAAGAGAATCACTAAAACAAAGAAGTACACAATTCAATCTTTAATTAATTTTAATAAAAATTAGGAATTGCAGAGGTAATTAAGATTCATTTCTATTTTGTTATCTTCAAGTTATAATTATTAAAAGTGCCCATCCAAAATAAACGTTAGTGTAAAAATATAATAAGTATAATTAGTTATGCTTAACTGACCAATGGCGTAGTGAAAAAGATGAAGTTCAAAAAAGGTCTTTAATTCCTAGAAAATATTTTTCTCAGAAGGTAGTGGTTAGGGCGTCGGCCTTTCAATTGAAAGGTCTCGGGTTCTAACCCAGATCAAATAATATCTAACAAAAAAATAAAATGTATAATTTATATTATAATAGAAAATATATACCAGGGTCAGCTAAAAAGGAAAGGCTTAACCACTAATTTATCACATAATATGTATGTGGTAGGGAATTGCATATAAATAATTAAATAATTTTATAGAAACTTGAAAAAATTTAAAATAATTATAGATTTAATTAAATGTAAAGCTGTTGATCTAGATTCACATTGGAAGCATCTATTCCATTATTGTTTACCCAATTTTAAAATCCTTTTTAATATTTTTTTCAAACGTATTTCAAAAGAAAAACTTTTAAAGTAGAGGGAACTTTAATCCCCAATATGCTGATTTTGTATCCTAATATAAAGTCTCTTTCAATTATATTATTTTACTATGTACATTACTATTGTATGTATCAACAAATACATAATATAAAAATAAAGGATTGAAATATATTTTAAATTTTTTAACAAAATTAATGAAAATTTTCGTCCTTAACCTTTTGTTTCATATTAAGTAAAATTAAGTGAATTAGTGTGAATTTCAAGAATAATTAAATTAAGTAAATTTAGCCGAAACACATATATTTTTGTATTTCACATATACTTTGAATTTTGTCAAATGTTTTGCATCTTTGCGCTATATAACAGATATGCTATATACTAAGAGAAACATTTTAAG
The DNA here is from genome assembly GCA_963082915.1 of Dolichopus griseipennis. Lineage (NCBI taxonomy): Eukaryota > Metazoa > Arthropoda > Insecta > Diptera > Dolichopodidae > Dolichopus > Dolichopus griseipennis. The sequence continues at coordinate 106,420,887 of OY720442.1, forward strand.
GAAGCAGAATAAATAAACATAATGATAGTTACTAAAATAGTTATGTTATGATAAATAAATTTATTATTTGGTAATTTTTAACTATGCAACAATTAAATAACTATAAAAAATAAGACAATAACCCTAATTAAAAACACAATAGAAGTCTTTAAATTAAAAGTTAATAAAATGGGTAATAAATTTTGTAAATTTAGAAACTCCAAAATGTATGAGTATGTAAGTATGGTATGAGTAACTGGCAACTATGGGATTTACATAATAATACATACATAAACATTTTAAAATCCAAAAAAGGAAAATCGTTTTTAATTAGCATATCCAAATCTAATTTTATGCTTTAATTTTTAATTTTATCTAAATTTAAATACTTAACTATTGAAATCTTATTTCCATATACGAAAATTAATAAAAAATTAAAATTTAAATTAATTTACATTAAACAATAACAAATAACAAAAATAAATTCATTAAATTTTTTTATTCTTTTTATTTTATTTTAAATATAACCCTAGCTTTTAAAATACAAATTAATCTAGTTCGCATTGAACTAATTTAAATTACAACATCATAAAACACCTACACGTGTAATTTAATATTAATTTAATTTTAATATCGTATTTCTTTTTCTTTTATTATTGTTCATATTATGAATTAAAATTAATTAATAAAAAAAATAATATTCAATAATAAAATTCTTAAGAATTTCATCTATCGGGGATATTAAAATGTTTTAAGCATCAAGTTTCTCACTTAAGTCTTTCGTATAATTTTATTCAAAGTTTTTATAAAAACAATTTATACAAAAATTTTTTGAATCTTTTAATGTATTAAAGGCATTTGTAAGGCTTAATTTTACATTGGAAAAAGGTAAAAAGTTTAAAATTTAAAACAAGATTAAACATGAAAACATACAAGGTACAAGGAAATTGTAAGAAAAAGAAAAAAATTGTTACTTCCTTCTCCCACAACTATTTTTTTCCTTAAGTTATTTTTTAATTTGAAATTATAATTTGCTTGTAAATTTGATAATCCTACTCTATCTTTGTTTGCACATTGTATTTAAAATACAAGACGTCATAATTATTATAACATATTTAAAAAAAATATACTAAGTAAATTATAAATAATTATAAGAATTTTTCTAATTCAATTCAATTGGTTAAAAATTTAACATCTAATGGTCAATCATCTAATTAAATGTCAAAATAACAACAACAATATAATAAGAACAAAAGAAATGTCATCGAACTTTTTTTTTTTTAACCTATTCTAATCAAAAATATTATAATGGTTAAAAAAAAATAAAATAATAATAATAATAAAAAGAAAATTTCTTTTCCAGGAATACCCATCCATAAAAGTACATCAGATATTTATAAATATAGTATATGATTTAATTCTTTTAGGCACATTCTCCATCATCATCATCAGGTATTGTTGTATATGGTGTACCGTGTGTACCCATATATAAAATCAAAAAGTACAAAACAACAAAAAAAAAATAATGAAACACCGATTACAGTGTACCTGTTTTGTTTTTCTTTTATTATTCTTGTTTTTATTTTTTTTTTTTTTCAATTTGGTACCTGTTGCATTCAGCATTTAATATAAAAAAATTTTTATATCGTGCACTGCGCGCAGCTTAAAATCAAAGTAGAACAATTAATTTTTATTTCAGTTTAGTTTTTTTTTTTTTAAATAAATTAATAAAATTATCATATTTAACTTGATACTATTCAAATAATTGAAATATAAATTAATTAATATATTTTTTTTTAATTTTAATTATATGCTTTCTTTTTGCAACACTTACTTTTTTTCTTTTTACCCCTTCGTATTCGAACTGGGCAAAGAAATGCCATTTTGCAATGTCACAAATTTATAAAAAAAAAAACAATTTGTTCTTTTTTCTTTCCTTAAATTTTATTTAATTTTTGTATTTTTTTTTCTTAATTTTTAATTTAATTAATTATTTTGGTTACATGTTTACTTATTTTGAAATTTTATTTCATTTTTTTTTAAATATTATAAATAAATAATGAACAATAAATCAGTTTTAAATTAAAACACAATAAAAAAGTTTTAAAAGAAACAAAAAAAACTTAAAGAAACGGCCTCGACAATCTATCAAATTTTTGCTTGACCAACCAACGTCTACGCGAGATGATGAAAAGTTGACTGGTACCTGGTGGTTAAAGTTAAAATAGAAATATATTTCTTGTAAAATTGTTCTTTAAAGGATAAACAAGATTGGTGAAACAGAGATGGTATGAAAATATTTAAATTAAATTGTTCTGTTTATTTTTTTAAATTAATTATTCAGAGACATCTAGTGAGAAATATTTAAAAAAAAAATTAAATTTCATTTACAACTTATTTTTTTTAAAAATTTTATAATTAAATTACATAAATTTTTATTATTTTCTCAAATTGTATAAATTTAGAATAATCAAATTAATTATTTGGTTCTAGGAAGGGTATATGTTTTAGTTTAATATAGTACAATTTGTTCTACTGACCGACTCCATTTTTAGTACTAAAATAAAAAATTTAAATGTCATTTGTCAAATAAGATTGAATCAAAAACGTCAAACTTCCTGAACATTAAATTTTTGTATATAAAAAAGTAAACAAATTCTCTGGAATTGTCGTTAAGAATTTAATAATTTCTTTTTTATTTCTCGAAAACATTTTAATAAAAAATAGAATAAATGTCAAAGAAACGGAATAATACAACATTATGGAATCATCCATCTTTCAGTCAATTTGAATTATTAGAAAAGAAATCAAAAACAACTATTTCAAAATTACCAAAAAGTAAATCATTTGCTTTTGAAAATAGTTCAACAATAGATTTAACATTATCACCGGAAAAAAGCCCCAATGATACAGTTATAGAATTAAAAGAATCTAAAACCTTTAAGAAAACTTTATTTAAAAAATGTGAGAATTGGATTGAAAATTTTGAACCACAAACTATCGAAGACTTAGCAGTACATAATAAAAAACTGGATGAAGTTCAAAATTTTCTTAAACATTGTGATTTTATGAAAGAAAAAAATCAATCAAATCAAATTGCTTTATTTAGTGGTCCATCTGGAGCTGGTAAAACAGCTTCATTAAAAATTTTGGCAAAAATTTTAGGTTTTGAAATTATTGAATGGATTACACCGGTAGATGTTGAAATTGATAATACTAATAATAATTTTTATTCATCAAAAGAAAACCAACTGACAGCATTTAAAAGATTTATTTTTCAATCATCACGTTACAAAACTTTATTTGAAACCGCTTCGCCGAAACGTATTCTTTTAATTGAAGATATACCAAATATTATTATTCGAGAACCAGAATTATTGATTGAAATTTTAGAACATTATAAATTATATGGGAAATCACCGGTTGTTTTTATTGTTACTGATTCAAAAAGTCGTAAATTAAATTTAAGTTTTAATTTATTTCCTGATAATGTAAAAGATAAATATGATATAACACATATAAGTTTCAATGCTGTGGCGATATCTCTAATGAAAAAAGCTTTAAAACGAATAAGTTCAGAAATTTCAAAGGAACAATTTAAAAATATGTACAGTACATTAAATCAAGAAACATTAGATTCTATATGCCTATCTGCAGATGGTGATTTAAGAAATGCTGTTATTAATTTACATTTTGCATCATTGAAAGGTCCAAAAAGAGTACAGTTAAAAACCTTTATTGAAAAAAATTCAAAAACTAAAAAAAAAACCACATTTAAAAAATTATCATCAATTGGACGTGATGAAACAATAACGTTAATGCATGCATTAGGACGTGTTCTTTATCCCAAATATGATGAAAAATTTTTAGTACATTCACCTGAAGAATTAACCGATCAGTTTGCATCAGAAAATAAACATTTTGTAAATTTTATACATGCAAATTATATTTCACATTTCTCAAATATTGAAAATGTTATTGATGCTGCAGATAATTTAAGTTTAAGCGATATTTTAATGACAGAATATAGAGATAGTAATGTTGGTACATTGGGATTAAATATCGCTGTAAGAGGATTAATGACTTCAAATTCAAATCCATTATCAGGATGGGCAGCAATTAAGGGACCCAAAAAACAGAAAGATGATAGTTCTTATGAAACAGAATTGAAAAAATTCAATTTGCTTTGTAATGTTACTAAAAATACTTTTGTTACTGATATGAAAAGTTATCTTAGTAAAATTAATAAGATCTAATTTAAAAATAATTTATTGTGTATTTCTAAAATGTTAAGTTTATAATTATAAATATTTTTTGTAAGAATTTTTCTTTGTTTTATTTTACTAGTTTGATTATTATCATAAAATCTAATATAAATTTTGTATCATAATTTAATCTTAAAATTTAATAAATCATCTTGTTTCTTTGTCCATTTTCCAAAGTAAGAAGTTTTAAGAGTGTTCCAAGCATTTTGATAGGATTCAGAAGTTTTCTTTAAATCTGCATAACTAATTTCATCGGGAATTTTTAAATTTTTCTTAAAAATTTTTTCTTTAATGGCAGAATAATGGTTAATAATTTCCATAAAATTTTTTGCTAGCATACATTTTGAAATAAGCAGAGCACCTTTAAATGTTGACTTTTCTAAAGTTTTTTTCGTAATTCCTTCTTGTTTACCGTTAACTGCAGTTTCTAATGCCCTACAAGGAATAAACATTAATTTTTAATAGAATATATACAAAAAACATTTAAAAACATTACTTCAGGTTCTCTGGCACATAAGACCAAGACAAACTACGAGATGAAGGTTTCTTATCATCTAATTTAGCTAAAGGGAATATCATATCTGAATTTATGTTAATATCTGGTTTTTGAACTTTAAATCTATCATTTAGAAATTCTTTGCTCTTCCATCGATTATAGACTGCTCTTTCAATAGATGCTTTCGGTGTTTCACAACAAAAGTTTAGTGTACGGAAATATATTGGATTTTTTAATAATAGATCTAATAAGGCACCTTGTATACCAAGTATATTCCATTTAGATAATTTATCACTACATGACATTGATAATGTTCTAACACCACGACCCGGCTTTGTTCTTAATGCACCTTCTTCTTGATCCATCGGATCAGTTTTTTCACCTGTTTTTGCATCGATACCTTTTATTACACCTAAAATTTTAGCACCTGTACAAACATAATCACTATCAAGTTTTAATTTTTTGGACGGTATCATTGAATCATTTTGATTTTCATCATTATCTATAATTGTTGCATCACCACATGGTGGATGCGTACTAAAAAAATGAAATGTTATATTAGTATCAAGGACAAAATAACATTTTGATTCATCATAATTTAAGATATTGCTCGAGTTTAACATTTGATTGTAAATATAACGTATAAATGATCTGCGACACATTACTTCAGCATGTGAATCATTTAGAATTGTACCATTTGGACACATTTTATCAACTCCTATACAAAAATAACAAAAATTATTAACTTTAAAATTATGGGTAATTTTTTAATTTGAAATAATCACCAATACATTTTGTACCAGTTCCAAGTGCAATAACTTTACAATCTTTTGTTTTTTTGTTATATTGAACAATTGTTGAAAGAACATTCCATTGATCAGTATTTGTTGCATTGTTTTTTATTAAATTTGAAAATTTTTCAAATGATAATTCAGTTATTTTTTTACAAGATGGATATTCTTCCATATTAACTTAAGAATTATGTGAAAATATTTACAAAAAAAATGTTTACAAATGAAAAAAAACAACACATGTCACATTGGTAAATATTTATCTGTTGACATTTATTTGACAATCTGTTGATTGTTGAATTAAAACGAGGTAGAGATAGCATCGAATAATTTTTTTCCTTATATAAGCATTGCCAGAATATAAAATATAAAGTACTTTGAAAAATTATGATTACAAATGAATATTGAAATAAATGAAAAAAATAAAATAATTTACAAGTTAAAATAATAAAAATAATTTATTGTTATTCAAAATTAATATTGTAAACATTTTAAAACATCGTGATGGTATAATATTATTCATTACGTTAATTAAATTAATTTGATATTCATATAACATTATTTAATATGGTAACACTTTAATAAAAATACTCCTAGTTATGGAAGTTGGAAGTTTTGGAACTCTCCAAAAACCATTTTTTTTTTTTCAGAAATGTCATTTCAAAAGGGAATAAAAAAATACATAATTTTTTCTGGCTTTTTCTTTATATTGGAGATTTTGACAGAAAGTAAATAAGAATTTCGCGGAGTGCACTCGTTATCGAATGTGAAAATATAAAATTTATATATTAAATCTATATTTGCCAATTTAAAAATTGCAATTTATTTTAATTAATTGTGAAATAAATTCATTTTATGTGTTTCATTACATGTGTGTATTAAAAAATTCAATAAATTCTAATTATTTATAGATAAAAAAGCAAAAAACAAATTGGTAAGTTCCAATTTTCAAGTTAAGAAAATTTTTTCTTTTAACTTTCTATTTATGTATTCAACCACCACCCTTATCCAATACATACAATTAAAAATATATTGTAATTATTTTATAAGAAAAACCCAAAACAAAAATTATAAATTTAAGAAAAAAAAATCTTTATGTCATAGTTTTATGATGACTTCATATTATTATAATTTTTTTTTTAATTCCATTTTTAGAATATTTTTTTTAGCTCAATTTGAAAACCAAACTAATTTGCATTACATATTTAAATATAATATGTGAGTCAAAAGTAAAAAAAAAAACAAAAATTAGTAAAGAAATAAGAAAATATGAATCAATCCAACACCAATATCAAGATTAAGTTCATTTTCAGTTTTTTATTGTAAGTTCAGATCAGTTTCAGGAAATTAATGTGATAAAAAATTCAATAAAATCATGTATACATAACATTATTTACATACATACCTTAGTATTAGGTACATGTGCACGACCAAAATGACAGGTTTTATTTTTTTGTTATTCATTTTCTATTTTTTCAGTATATATTTAAAATCCTATAGCTTCCGAGTTGAAAAATTCCTAAATAAAAAAAAATCAATAAAATTATGTTATACCGTTTTTAATTAGAAATTATGTAAAATACATAACAACTTAGGTACATACATACATGCATTTATAGATTAGGCATTTCAAACAAATTCCAGAGAAAAAAGCCTAGTTACTAACAGGAAATAAATTGAAAAACTAAATACATATTATTTTAATGATTTTCCATTTATTATACAAAACATAAAAAATATATTTAATAATAATTTATTTAAAAAAAAAAAATAAATTATACTGAATTCAAAAAATGCAATGAGCCTTATGAGAATAATTGAATTCATTTCATTGTACCTACCGAAAAAAAATATTTGTACCTTTAAAATTTTGTAGGTAAATTATTAATAAAAATAATGAAAACATAAAAATTAAAATAAATAAAAATAATATAAAAATTATTTAAAAAACCAGCTTTATAGATGTAAAACTTGAAGTTGACTTCGTTGACTTTGGAAACTTGCTGCAACAAAAACAAACGACAACGAATTACATTTTATTTTTCTTATTTTAGTTATTTTAACATTTCTTTTTAATACATAAGTAATTGCCAATTGGGTGTTAAAAATAATTATCAAAATTAATACATATTTGTTAAAACATAATATCTATTTATAATGATTTTTCCCATTAAGATTATAATTGGTATATATTTATCTGAATGCTGTAACATAATAGAAAAGATTGATAGTAATAGTATGTGATATGGCATATGAGTTTAAAGTTTTATGTACATATTTAATACTTAAATATAAATGGAAATTATCTATTAAATGTATTTTACTTATTTTTATATGCACATACATATTTTTGTATATCATAATTTTAATAAAACAAGTTTCTTGTAGGTGAGTACAGGTGATATATAAGCGAAAAAGAGATAGAATTAAACAAGAAAAATATTAATTTTTTGTTTTGTATAGATAATTTACCATTAAAATATTTACATACAATAAATTTATATATTTCTGTATGTACATGTATATACCTATACGAATTTTTTTGGAAGATGCTATGCTATATAATGTTTTTGGAATGTTTAAGCTTTTGTTTCTTTTTGATAAATTCTTTCAAGATTGTAAAATATATTTCCTTTAACCATAATCTTCTTCTTCTTCTCTGTTATGTTCATTAAATTCTTAGTATTTTTTTTTTAATCTGAGATTGTAATTGATACTTATCGCCAATAACATTCTGATAAACACAAATTTTAAAAGGACCTTGTCGCTCTTGTTTGTTCCTTTTTTTTTATTTAGGTTAAAATTGAAAATAAATTTCAGGTTAACTTTAATTAACTCAAGGTCGTTGTTTAGATGTTTCGAACAATTTTTATTCGTGTGAAATAAAAATATGTTTTTTTTTTGTATTTATTATTGAAAAAAAAGTTACGATTCTCAAAAATATTTTGTTATCGTAATTTGTTGATACATATACTTTTAAAAGTGAAATATCAATTTAATTAGACATTAATTTATCAGTAGTAACAATATTTTTGTTGATTTTTAGGTTAAATTAGAGATCTGTAATTACTTAGTATGTCTTTACCAGTGTTTTCTATTACGAACATTGTAGTATAATGTAATAATAGAATATATTTTATAATTTAGCTAGCTCTTGTTAGCCAAATTAATGCCAATAACTGCGCTAACCAATATTTTTATTTTTATAAACTATAGAAATAGAGTTTTCAAGATGTACTGTTCTTTTGCTAATAAAAGAAGTTTAATCAAGTAAATCTAATATGCAATTCTAATATTGGATTTACTAACTAATCAAAGTTTCATATACCTATGTGTTTCTAAATATAGCTAGCACGTTTTGTTTTAACTGAACAGTTGAAATGAGTAGTAGGTATCGTTTAAAAAGTTTTTCTAATTTGTAATCTTATAAAAAAAAAACAATGTTTTAATACTTTACATAATTTCGATTAAGATTATTTTGATATTTTGCCCTGATATATATTTTTAATATGCTATTAATTACTTTATTTTGTTTTCATTAAAAAAAAAAAGGTTATTGCTTTAACCTCGTCTCTTAAAACAGTTGAACAATTAAAACAATGTTACAAACTAACTGATGCATATAACGCCAATGTATATATACACATTTGGTTTTTAATAGACTAAAAAAGCTTTTAAAAGTGCACATTTTTTAAATACATATATACGTAATATTAGATTCATTTAAAAGATTTCTATGTAAGTATCTTAAGTAAATATAATATAGTAACTTAAATATCTAAAAATATGTGTTTTTATATAAATTTTCTACAATTTTGATCACATTCTCTCTAACTATATCTAGTCAATTTATTAGAAATGTATTTTTTTTTTAGTTTTTATGTTTTATTTTTTTTGCATTCACTTAGGTCATTAGTTTCTATTTAGAGAGATATGACCTTAATTAATATTATATTTATTTACAGCTAAATTAAATGATCATAATGATCATTGAACTTTTAAAATGTTTGTATTTTTTTATTGTTAAAAGCTTTTTATAATCAAAGATTTCAGAAATTTTAAAGTTTGAAATTGTTGAAGAGATAAAAAAAGGCATTTTATAATTTTTATAAAAACGTATGTACTTTCAATCATTTTGATAAGATTTTTATTTTTTTTTTATTTTACGGGGATTGGTGCTTCGTTCGAAGATTCCCAAACTGCCGCGTAGCAGAAATGTATGCCGGATTCTTACCGATTAAACCACACCCTTCTCTTATTAAAACTAGTCGAACTGACTAACCATTAATTTTTTGCAATCTTTGATTTGATTATAGGTTTTGTATGCTTTCCCTTAGGAAATCTGTACTTCATAATATATTATTAACTGAGCAGCTTCAATATTTATATGCACTTCTAGACGAGCTTTATGCTTTATGACATGTCTACTTATTTCATCTATAACTTTGGGAATGTGTAAATCTCTATGAATGTCACTATTACGTACATACCGGGGAGCACTTACTATGTTATGTAGGATTTTATTCTGAAAGGTTTGTATTTTTTTAATATGCGTTTGCTTGGCACAACCCCAAAGTTGAATGTCAAATAACCATATAGGTTTAATTACTTGGTTGTAAATTAACACTTTATTATATATTGTTAATTTAGACTTACGCCTTAGGAGCCAGTACTTTTCTCTATATTTATTTTCAAGTTCTAGTTTTTTCTTTTTAACATGTTCATTCCACCTTAGCTTGACATCCAGTATCATTCCTAGGTATTTTGCTGAATTTTCGATTGATACAAATACATCATTTAAATTTATTTTTGGTGGGTTTCTTATATTTCTATTACTAAAATTAATATGAAGAGATTTACTTTCATTTAATTTTATTTTCCATTTGTTAGTTCAAAAAACATATTTTTTTACTTGGTTTCTGTGATTTTCCTGTAGTTTCGTCAATATTCGATCCTACTGCCAATATAGCAGTATCGTCAATAAGATGAAATTTTTATTCTCATACCATTTGCTTTCATCGAAACCAGACATAGAAGCAGAAGCTTTATAAAATATTTTCTTTTTTCTTTCTGGTATCGCTTTTTGTTTTGCAATAATGTTTTGTAAATTTTATCGCCGTCTTTCGATTTTGATTGTCATTTGTACTAAATTCTTCACTGTTACAATCTTGTTATATAAGATTCCTTCTATTCGTTCTATTAATTTACTTGTAGATGACATTCTATATCTAGTTTCTTTTGTATTTGAATTAAAATTAGTCCCACTACTGTTTTATCAAATGGAATATTTGATCAATACCGATTCTCGAAACTGAAAGTTCACAATTTTTAAACTTGCAATGTCTTTAAAAGCTGATGCAATGAGCAATTGAGTTTATAAGTTTTTTAGAGTCCTAATTATTCTTTTTTAAAGGTACATAGTGAGTACATATGTACATGTTTCTAGGTTTCCTACTTATAAATTAGTAGGTTCCTGTAAATAAGGACTTAATTTATAATTTCACTTTGTTATAAAACCAAAATTTCAAACGTAAGATTTGGAATCTTACTGATGTGTGCTAAATTTTAAACTGCGTACCCAGACTTAAACTATTCCATTTAAAAAAATAGATTAGATCAAAGTCAATGATTGAATCCCCTGAAAATTAAATAAACAAAATTATGATTTAAATTGCTATCACTTAAGATTGTATTTTTTTTTTTTTTATGTATAAAACAAAAAAATAAACTAGTAATAAATTTAATTATATATTTTTTTAAAACCTTGAACTAATTTCTTGACATTAATCTAAAATATATGAGTTCTTACTGAGTTTTATGATTGTCATATCTAACACCTTTTTCAAGATAATTTCTAAACAATAATCAAATTGTTGTACATTAAAATCTTTTAATAATCATAAGTAGATGTGCAAAACTTAATTCAGTGAAAGATAAGCGATAGTAATAAAAATAATTTATAAACATAGTTAGTATAGTTAGGTACTTATGTACTTTGAAAAGTAAAAAAAAATATGAAAGTAACAATAAATCATTTTGTTTAGTTAATGAAATGAAGGTTGCACAATTTTCGAAAACTATCAAATAAGTCTAAAAGAAGGTAAAATTTCGATAGGACGATTATTTTGAAGTAATTAAATAGTTCAAGCTTGTTAAAATTTGATTTAGTTGATTAATTTCAACTCGTACTCATTTATGAGAAATCTATTTAACAACAATCTGTTAAATGTTTAAGGCAGCAGAAGAGAATAGGTATCTGTTCTAGTTTTTATACAATTACCATTACCGTCTTGTGTACTTAAACGATTTAATGCAGTTCATCGCTTACTGTAATTTTGTAAAACTTCATAAAATTTGAATCTACAAAAATAAAAAAAACAAAAAAACTTAAAATTATAAATCCAACTATAGGTCCTTATTCAATAAATTTGTATATAATTTTGTCTTCAAATCAATTTCAACAGTAGGTACTCAAACATTTTTAGAAAATAATAACAACACAACGATAGAAACAAAGAAGTACATAACATAACATAACATAAAAAGTAATTACATAGCGTAAAATAACGTGAAAATAATATTTTTGCGTAATATTTTTTTTTTATTTTTTTCATTTATTTCTGGCCCATAAAAAATTTTTTTGTGATTTGTTTTTGTTTCTTTCAGCGTGTTTTTGCCGTGTTATGTATACAATCTGCGAGACTTTGATAGGTATTTGAGCGGTATAAAAAAAAAAATACAAACGTATGTGAAAACAAAATCAAAAAAAAACGAGGAAGAGTGTAGTAGAGTAGACAGTGTCAACTCTGGGATACCCGTATGACCGTTATATAAACATTATATCATTATTATTATAAACATTATTTACTTTTGGCAAAATTTCAAACATATCAGGTTTATTAGGTGTAGTGTAATGCTCTTATAAAAGAAGGAGTTGTATGGCTGCTACTCGAACTCTTGGCAGTAGAGCAACCAAATTTTGCAGTAACTTTGGCCATTACACTAAACTATTTTTGGCAAAATTTCAGACACCCAACTTCAATAGGTATAGAGTAATGCTCATATAAAATAAGAAGTTGTATGGCAGCTACTCGAACCCTTTGCAGTAGACCAACCAAATTTTGTAGAAACTTTGGCCATAAAACTAAACTACTTTTGCCAAAATTTCAGATACGTAGCTGTAATAGGTACAGAGAAATACTCATATAAAAAAGGAAGTTGTATGGCAGCTACCCGAACCGATGGACCAAAATAGCTGGATTTAAATAGCGATGACGGCTATTGCAAAAAAATGAATTTCCGAAAATTTCAAGATCCTAGCTCCTTTAGTTTTTGAGTAATCGTGCGGACGGACAGACGGACGGACAGACGGACGGACAGACGGACGGACAGACGGACGGACATACATAGCTAAATCGAATTTTTTTTCGATTCTGATCCGATCCATACACTTGAGTCTATATCTACCCCCCCTCCTTCTCTGCGTCACAAACGTAATGGCAAATTTATTATACCCTTTGACTATATAGTCATACGGGTATAATAATTTTTATTTGTTTGAGTTCGCGCGCGCATTGTTCGCATAGTTGCAATGACAAAAGTTCATTAAACTCATTTGATCTAATTTGAATATAAGTATGTATAGTATGTGGTGGATATGCAAAGTGAATACGATTGCAAATAAAATTATAAAAATAAATTTTTTCAATTTTTTTATTATTTCTATTAAAAGATCAGTGAAAAAAATTTAAAAAACATATAAAAAGCTATATAATATGTACTATATGAGTATTATGTAAAAGATAAAGCTTTTAATTTGTTTTTGGGAATTTTTTTCGTATTTGATTTGACATTTTTATAATTTGGAATCTAATAAAAGAAAAAATGCTTTGCGTTGGTTGTATATGCATGCATGCGAATACCGATACAGCAGGTTCTAACATTACACATGTATAAGTTAGTGATCGTTTCCCAGGTAATAAATATCTTAAAAAGAATTTTGGAATAAAATCATGACAACTGTGTGGTAAAAGTGATTAAGACTAAAGACTCTTTTGATATGAAGTAAAGATTAAGATCTTTTTTTTAATGAGGGACAGCATAAAGCATTGAAAGCCATTAATTGAAATATTTTACAAGATTCTTCTGGTAATGTGAGACTTTAACACAATAAAACTACTCACTTTTTAAACCAAAACTTATGATGGGGACGTAATGACAAATGGTATTCAAGTTTGGTTTTTGGGGATAGAAATTAGAAAAAAAAATTTGTGAATTGTGACTGACATTGGGGGGACGGGGTATTGTAAATGTTCTTAAATTTTATTATGTGAAAAACATATAATTCAGAAACTTTAACTTTGTGATGCACATGAGATGCAATATGATTCCTTAATCGCGAAGTGCGCATAACAAACGAATTTCAATAAACTGAGTTACGTCTTCACAAAAGTTTAACAATTTAGGGATTAGCGTGATTTTATAATGATTGCAGGGTACACTAATTGACAGAGTAACCCCAGAAACTGAGGAGTTGATTTTATTCTGTTAAAGTATTCTTCTTCTTCTTCTTGTGGCGCTCGATGTGAGCTTTGGCCTTCTTCACAACATCTCGCCACGCATCGCGATTTTGAGCAGCACTTCTCCAATTTCCAACCTGCAACACTCGAGCGTCATTTTCAACATTATCAATCCATCTCAAACCTGCCTGCCCCTGCCCTGCCCCTACTTCTTAGATCAGGTTTAATATTGAAGGCTCGCTTTTGCGCTCGGCTTTCACTCATTCGCATCATGTGCACGGCCCATTGCAGACTTTGTGCCTTGGCAAATCTGACGATATCTTCCTGTTTAATGAGTTCTTGAATTTCCGCGTTATTTCTTCTTATATATTCGCCGTTTTCTATTCTTCTGGCACTGAAAATTTTCCGTAAGAGTTAAAGTATTCTACTAAAGTAAAAGTGTTAGCTTTCCATTTAAGAAGTTGCGTCAGACTATAAAATTTCAAGATGTTTTTCCATGACATCATTATTTGCTGTTTTTTTATTATAATTGCTTTAGTGAAGATTTTTCGTCGAATGATTGTTTTCAAGATGTTTTTCAAAGAAATTGTCATCTGCTGTCCTTTAACTAAGACTTTTGTCAGACAATGAATCTAAAGATTTTTTTAGGTAAAGAGCATCATACTGCTGTCTTATACATTTTGCCTTGAAGTTAATTATGATTTCTTACAAGCTAGTTTTACCAGTGCAGGTTCTTCGAAACAAATAAGTAATTATTTTTGATCCCTGGCTTAGTAAATTTTATTTGAGACTTGATCTTCTCGATATATTCAAATAACTATTTTTAAAACTTAGGGGCCTCGTTAACAAAGAGAGTACGGGTTCGATTCCCATGAATTTTTAATTATATTTTCTTAACAAATCGCCATGGTGACCAAATATATATAAAATATAGAATATATGATATAAACATAAACAAAATAAATAAATATTACTTATAAAATAATATTGTTGGCCCTCAATTGGAAAGGAAAAGGGCCCTTCAATTTGCAAAGCCATTGTATGAACTTGTAAATACTTAATAAATTAATAAACATTTAATCTTATTTAATTGACATAAAGTTAATCTGCTTTTCCTCACATCAACAGCTTCTTCTTGACTTTGTAATCTTTCTCATTGACTTTTGTTCTTCAATGAAGTTAATCCTCACATTCAAATATATTTATTTATATATTTACTAAAAGTAAGTACTAAACATTAATTTTAGGAAACAACAGTACTTAATGTTTAATAAAATGTACTAAAGTATATATATGTATATGTATGTAGATATCAAATTTCAATATTATCTTTTCTCTTTCTATATTTAATTTACAATGATTTATTTTGGTTTCTGTTGCTGCTGATGTTGATTGTGTTGTTCTTGTTGTTGATTTTTATTGTTTACCTAACAAGTAAAACATGTAAATAAGGAAATGTTGAAAGTTAAGACCAAATAAAAAAAGAAAAAAAAATAAAAATTTTATTAGTTACTGGTTTACCTTTGCATGTGGTCACATACCACATGTGTGTTATTATTGTGTACCCATTGATGGTATATAATTATGTTAAGGGAATATATGATATATGATAGTTTTTGGGTTGAAAAGATTATGTAAGATCTGCTGAAATGTAAAAATGTGTTTAAAAGTTAAAGAGAAAAAGAAATAATATAATTATAGTGTGGTTGTTTTGATTTTTTGTTATTTGCTTTTCATTTATTTTGATTTTTATTTAATCTAATGGTTTAAACTTTAATTACTTGTCGACCAGGAGTTACACATTTTTATGTATAGTCTTTAGAAAATATCTATCAATGTATTTGGCATTGATTATTAAATATAAGTATTTATTGTTTGCTCAAAATAAGGTTTTTTTGCGATCAACCCATTGTGAGACCATCATTTATTTGAACCTATTTCAAATGCACGTGAAAATAACACCGTATAGGTCGAATTATAATTTTATTCTGAAAAATTCCAAATAATATTAGTATGCGATCGAACTAATCATTTCAAATCGCACAACATATAATGAACATATAATCAATTTTAGTGCACTTTCGACAACACTAGCTATTGCACCTGTTTAAAAAAAGTTACGCGGAACCGAATAGAAGTTTTCTGTTTTTTTATTAGGGCTAATTGAACCAACAAGAATTTGATTTAATCTAAATTCGACTAAAACATTTTAACTATTTTTAGTTGAATTGAGTTTGATTCGTGTTGAATGGTTTAAAAATAATATTTTAGTTTATCTGACTTGAAACTATGGATAAAAATTAGATAAAGGATTTTATTTTAAAGTTTATTCAAGGCTATTTGGCCAATTTTGCAACTGACTCAATGTTTATTATTTGTCTACAAAGTTTATTCTTTTTATAGACATACACCCTTATTCTAAATTCCCTCGTACAGCTACGTCGGAGATAATTTACGAAAAAGATATTCTCAAACTCAAACGAAAAATGCAAAAATTTTCGAAAGAAATATTCATTCGTAGCATATTCGTACGTCATATTATTTAGTGATCAGTTCACTTCTATAAATATAAATTAGAAGTTACAAATAAACTTACATTATTTAAATCTATTTATTAAGTATTTTTAAATAATTTTCAAAAATTTTTAAGGAAAAAATAACGAAACAACTAGTCGTAGTCAAATTCAATATGAAAAAAATTATATAAAATATTTCACCATATTTAATTTATATATTTAAAATATTTTTTTCTATCTTAAAATAAAATTTTAACAAATTATTACTACAAAATTATATACAATAATTATTATTTTTACTTGGTAAAATGAACTTAAACATCAAAGTTGTCATTGCAGATTTAATTGTCAACGGAATTGTGAATCGCTAAAAATTTTTGTTCGCATCGTAGCCAATTTTTCGTAGAAAGTCTACGAGGGAATTTAGAATAGGGGTGATATTTTAAGCCAGGAACATTATACTCAATGAACAAAAAACCTTTAATTTACATCTAATTGATGAAACTTATTAAATTTTTGAGGTTTGAGATACCGGAATTAGTTATTTCAAGGCTTAACATCGACACATTATATGAAACTCAAAAAGTGATGCTACCGTCTAGCATACCGAAATTAAATAAGTATTGTAATTTTTAGATGGGCCCTATTGCACCAATCACTTATCACTAATCAAATAATAGATTAATTATTTTACTTATCAAAAAATAGTTTTGATGTAATAAGGCCCAGATATAATTGATTTAGAAAACGTTCTGGCTCGTTTTGGCAATTTAATTTAATTTTAATAATTTTGCGAGAAACATTTGTTTTCCCCCGCAATATTAACTTTTTAACAGTTCTAATGCTTCCTAGTAAGTATTTCGAATTTATAAAAATCATAAATACGATTAAAATCATAAATATATAATTAAAAATGAATTATTGTTTTAGAAATACATATAATATATATAAATCGATTATAAAATCAGATTTATTATTACTTTGTTTTCTTTTATTATGTATATACGGTATATAATAACAATTTATAACAGATTTTATTTATAATATACACACTCACATAAATTTTGTTAATAAAAGATTTGTTTAATTTAAAAGCGATAATACTTAATTAATGTTAATCCATAAATTAATAAATAAAAATCAAAATTAATTACTTTTATTAATCTATATGTAATAAAAGGTGTACAATATCTTACTAATCAAACAAAATAAAAAAAATTTTTTAATTATAATCACAATATTGTTTTATAACATTTATACAAAGTTAATAGCGTTGTGCACTTTCGTAAAATAAATTTAACACGTGACAATAGTAAAAAAAAATTATGATTTTTAATCATCTGTTGGTTTTATAATTGTACTATAATCGTACTATAATCGTACTTTTTTAATCATCAATATTATTTATAGATTGATTATCATAATATTGATTTTTTTTAATAAGCTTTGCTTTTGATATTAAAAAAAAACATCCTGGCATTAGACCGCGCATATTTTGACAGCAAGCGATTTTTTACGAACGCTGTTTGTATGTTGCATTAGGCCAATTAGAATTACCAGTGTTTAACTTTCGTTTTGTAGATGAAAAAAAACCTATCTCGGAAAATCAAAATCATTTTAAATATTTTAACAGTTATATTTTGTGATCTTGGATCGCATGTGTTGACTGTATCAAACGAAAGCTTTTGTTTCACTATGATTTGGTCAGATCGCACGACATTCTTACTTTTAATTTCCTTTCCTACAGTTACACATGTCTAAAAATAAACTGAAGACAAACATTCGAATTATTTAGATACCGGAATTGTAAAAATCAAAAAGCTGTTGTTTCGGAACGGGTTTAATAACCTAAAACAGTAGTGATCCATTTTAAGCTTAATCAAATATTTTTGCAAATTTTGGTGCCAATCGCTCATTATACAGTGAAACTGTAAATAATAGAACTAAAAATTTGTTGTGCCGGAACGGGTTATTGACCGATAACAAGTGGTGATATATTCCAGGCTTAGATGGATGCTCTTCCAATACTCATACCTCTATATTGAAATGTTAAGATTGCGCAACACGGCTTATGGAAATTCGATTGTTACGCGCCCGTACATAGTATAGAACTACATTTTATCCCATGTGTTCCCTAATTCGTATGTGCTGCTTTTTTTTTTTTTACTTATTATTCCCCTAGGGAATATAGGGCTTCCACATAGCCCCTTTAAGTCAAATTTTTTCATTTATCCTACATGATCTATTATCCCAATTCCAATTCTTAAAGTTTCCTTTCTCAATTCCCATCCTCAAAACCAAACTGGACATGTGTATCAAAAACCCCATCCTAAAGTTTAGTTTTAAAAAAGTGCGGTTTTAGTGTGCTAAAGTCACATACTCCCCAAAGGAACTGCAGCATATATTTGCATCTGTGACTTGCCTTTCCACGAATTTCATAAAAAGAAGACAAATATTTCAGTCTAGTTTGATGTATACATGGTGTACAGTGCAGACAAAAAGAAATATACGCATTATAAGTTAAATTTTTATATTATAATATGTAGATTGTTATAAAAAAATTTTTTTTTTATTTTAAGATTTAAATTTGCATTTTTTTTTAGTTTTATAAAAAAAAAAACAGATTAACGTCATTATATTAGATCAAAGATCAAAGTATATATATATAAACTGATTGTAAATGACGTAAAAATAACATTGATTTTACTTTATCTTAAATTAATTATTTATTTTTTCTTTCAGCTCCACAATTTAATTTTAGCACTTTAAATTGATATTGACTGTTAAAAGTTATTACTTAAAGTTATAGGTTGTAACCTTTTCAAACTGTAAAGACCTAAGAAGATCATATTTTTAACTCGTATATCAATTATTAAAGTGTATTAAAAAAAAAAAAATTCAATTGTATATTGTACGAGATAAAGAACTTTTCAATGTCAATAAATTAATTTATTTTTGTAAATATATATATATATATATTTATATATGTAAGATTTGCATAAATAAGATAAACAGGGTGTTTGATTAAAGGTTACACATTGTTGACTTTGATGACTTATCTGTGTAGCTTTATTCAAAGTTTAGAGTATTAGCAAAGTTTTTTCAATTATATGCATGACAGTTAAAAAGAGATTATAAACTTAAACTATAACTGTAAATTTATTAATTTTAATTAGTTAGTGCTTAAATACCTATTTTAATTACATATATATATATAATTGTAAAATCTTTAGTATACATAGTCAAAAGACAATGAACAGCTAATCATTATTTAAATGTCAATCATTCGCACGAGTATTTAAATGCATATGGGGACAAGTTGACTGTTCAGTTTTACACGAGTATTCAACAAAGTATTCAATATTCACTAATCACTTATCAAATATCAATGAATGTGTATAGTGTACAATTCGTTTTGGTCGATCGAATACTAAATTTGAGTTGTCCCCACAAATCACAGATGTTTAATTATTATTTGAATAAGAAAAAATTAGTTTTTGTATTTTTTAGTAAGTAAGGAAGGACTGTAAAGTGATTTGTATTATTATACTATAGTGGTAAGGCAAAACATGTGTCAAATAGTAAATTAGTGTCAATATACAGAAATTCAATATTTCTCTATGCATTACAATGTTCAATATTTTTTTTTTTTTATTCCTTTTCCACTCCTTTAAGGAGTATAGGGCATTCACCAAGTTTATTTTAAACTAGGCTTCAGTTTCTTTAATCATAATATTCACTAAGCCGTTGATTACTCGGCTGTAGCTATTGTATAAGGTTATAAAATATGAATGCACAAATGTTAACTTTGTGCGCCATCTCTTACACAAGAATTATTTATATATTTTTATTAAATCTCGATATAAACTATTACGATATAATTATACAATTTTACGATATTTTTTTATTAGATATGATCTGACCGGGGTTTGAACCCGAGACCTTCCACATGAAAGGCGGCGTTTTTACCACTACGCCATTGGTCAGATGTTTAATATACATTATATATAAAATCTCCATCAGAAAATTAGTTTGTAGGAAAGGAACTAATAAGCAAAAGAGTAAATCGATCATCATAAATGCCCATGAGTACTGACTTGACAGTTTTGTTGTGACTTTTGAGTCGTAACGTAAAATGAAGCTTGGCTGATTGGCATTTTAGATTAATACTAGAATATCCTATATATATTTATAGTAAATAATTCAATTCTTTACTATAAATAAAATATCAATATTTTGGGACTGAAACCTTCAAACCAAAGATTTATTTATTTCAAATTCTTTATCTAATTTATGTTTTATTTCCTGTAGAGTGTAGAACTTTATTTTCTGATTCATTCATTATTTTTAAAACATTTTTTTATCAACTTTTGAAAAATTATTACATTTCTTGTTCTTAGCCAATTTTAAATACCGCAACTATATATATGATTATGATATTAACTATTGATAAGTACAGGGTCTCGCAAAACGACCGATGTGGTTTGAATGTTTAATAACTTTTTTATTTAATGGTTAATTATTATTAATATTTTTTTGTTATACAGTATATTAATGGGGAATATTTTTAGCTTAAGTATGAAAAATTATATCCATAGTGGTGACCATTTTCGGCTTCGCGCATTTGTACTCTTTCCAATACATTTTGCATAATTTTTCGTAATTTTTGATCGCTGTTCTGTTGTGTACTGTTCTATTTCCAATTGCCCAAGTTTTTTTCACAAAATTCTGACTGAAATAAAAAATATAAATAAATTTGAAAAATTATTAGCATTCAAACCATATCGGTCGTTTTGCGCCACCCTGTATAACTATATGTATATACAATTACTCGTATTTTAGTTATAGAAGCATTTGAATAATATTAAGTATATGATATCATTTTTACTATTATAATTTGCTACTACAAAAGAATAGTATAAATCTTACTACCTTATCATATTTTGTGTGGTATACTGTATATAAAGAAAGAAATTATTAATAAAACATTAAATACTCGTATATTTTATAACGCGTTTTTTTCTTTAATCTAGACTTACTTATTTTAGATAGGTAATGGAAGTTTAGTATATAATTTTATTGAAGTATAAAGTAAGTAATATATAAGTGAATTTCAGAATCTATTTTAAAATTTAGCATCTGTTTATTTACTATTTACTTAAACTGTTATTGCATAATATTTATAATCAGAATGTCGAAAGTTTTCGATTATTAACTGTATAAAATTTAAAATTAAAATTATTTTTAAAAAATAATAATGATTGATAATAATAATAGTTCTAATCAAACGATTAAATTAAAATTATATTTAAAGTAAATATAATTAATGATATATCAACTGTCTGAACAATGTATATAAAGTGGGGCAAATTTTTTAAAAACACACTGGGATCTGTTCGGTTGTTGTTGCTATAACGGGGGGTGGACACTACCCCAACAACTGGGCTTTGGGGTTCTTTGTACGCCCCTGCTTTCGGAACCTATACCGCCTCGTTGAGCCAATCAATTCCCCTGATATATTTGAATTATCTTTCTCTGGTCTGACTTCTTTACAATACTGAAGTTTCCCCAGTATCTTTCTCCTAAGACCCTTGTTCTTAGGTGCTCAAGAGCTTTCACATTGACACAGGACATGGAGAATCGTTTCGTCTTCCCGTTGCACTCTCTGTTAGGAGCCCCACCTATTTTAGCTGATTGAATCCAAAGTGTTAAATGGCCTATGAATATAGCTTTTATTGATCTAAGATTATTTTTTTAGGATATTTTAAATTCTAGGATCCTTAGGTTTTAGGATCTTTTTTGTTTTATGCTCCTTGCATCTCCCCAGAAGCCCTGCGTATGAAATGATCCCATGGAGTATAAAATAATTCCTCTTACGCCTTTTGTGGTCCGTTTTACTTCTGCTTGTGGGAATCATATTGAATCTATCCACTCTGAGATCTCTCATCTGCGGGATCTCTCTCCGTTGTAATCTCTCCACCACTGCTCTCTCTGTCCCGGCTGCTTCAATTTTGTAAACCGTTTCATGACCGACACTTATGATACTGATTTCAACAGCTTTTCTAATGAATAAATTTTATTGGGCAAATTTTTAATCATCATGTGGCAACACGTAAATAAGTAATTAATTTTGAGAATTCTGAAATTTTAAAGCTTTTGTTAACTTATTATTTTAATAATTTTTATAACAAAGTAAGGTATTTGAAATAATATTTATAAAAGATATTTGAAATAATATTTATAATAAGATATTTGAAATAATACTTAAATAAAAAATTCTACTCTTTTGTCTTCCAATTGTACATTAAATACCAATTTTTTTTTTTAATTCTAAATAAAAATTTAAATACTTAAATTATTGTATATTTTTAGTATCATTTTTGATTTTATTCTTAAAATAGCACAAAATAAAACATTTATTTATTTTTGGTTTAATTTAATTTACTTAAATGTATATATAAAATATTGTATTTAATTTTTATTTAAACAAGTGTTATATTCATTACTATATACAGGGTTTTATAATAAGAACGGACTAGATTCATTATTATTAACAAAATCACCATTTATCAACAATTCCCCGTTATAAAAGATTTTTTTTTAGAATCTGGTTAAAACAGTTGGTCGTTACTCTTTATACGTCAGTTCAGTTAACATTGAACCACATACGTCAAAATAAGTTTGAAAGTGGGAGGCTCAGAACCAAAGTGGTCTAACTCTGAAATTAACTTTCTTACGTACACAATCCTATATCTAATTCATATCTAATTCATATCTACAATTCTATATACAATCATATCTAATTCATAATATTTTTTTTTTTAGAGGATTAGGCCATTTTGGTTCAGAGTCTCTCTTTTATGACATATGTAGCGACAATTATGACATTTAAGTTCCTTCCAAATGACATATGTAGCAACAATTATGACATTTGAAGTTTCAAGAATATGGTATTTATACACTTGTTAGATAATTCTCCAATACTTATAGCATAGAGTTAAACAGCAACGAATTTAGCTTATAAAGAGCTTATCACACTATAATTACTTACTTCGAATTGCCTTTATGTATGTGTCCGGATCTTGTTGTACTAAATTGCAGACCTAAAGTATACAGTCCTTACATTTATTTTAAAAACACGCTCTGACGATCACTTTAGCGTATGAAAATATATTTTTTAATTAAAGACTTTATTTAACTTTGGTTTAAAACTTAACTATCGTTCTTATTATAACACCCCTTATTTACAACAAAAAATACAATTTAATAAATTGTAAACGTTTAATTTCAGAAAAAAAAAAAAATAAAAAAGAAACTGCTTTTATTAGAACAGACATCAGTTGCATATTAAGAATCGGAATGTATTAAATTGATATTTAAAACCTTTTAAATTGTTTTTATTAATAAATTTTTTTCTTTTTTTTTTTACTTACAAATTATTTTATATATTCATATGTATGTGTATATATAATTTATATAATTACAATGTAGGGAATAAATATATAAAGAAAAAAATTGGTTATTGATCGGAATTGATACAATATGAAATTTATGTAAAAATAGCCCTTAATTGATTACTTACTGACTCATTAAAGTGTATACTGAATAAAAATTAATAAAAAATTGCAAAATACAATTTATAAACAAATAATTTAATTGTAATATAACTCATAGATACAAAATACCCATACCCATGAATTGTTGTATCTATTGAAAATCTAAGATCTTTCTACATGTTATAAGGCCTTGTACTATCTTATGTTTAAATTGTTTGTGGAATTCATTAAGCTCAATTCTAATAATAAGAATATAATATGACCCCATTGATCCAACATGTACCTTTGGTGTAGACAGGTTTAGTAGCATAACAGTTGGCACTAAAAAAAAAAGGGCGGTATTTTGTAAAATAAATAGCTTTAATAGGCACTTAAAGCCATAATTACATTTGCATCTTGTGAATGCAACTATGCTTGCATTTAAAACTATAAATTTCCTCAGTTTAGGTTTTCTTTAATTTAAATTAAGAAAATCAATGTACATCTAAGTTAAGAAAATCAAAATGTAAGAAATGTCTGAAACAGCCCCAAAAGGCTTTATAACAACAGAGACAGTTTTGCTTAATTTTTAAAAGATTCAAATCTGGTTTTTACTTTATGTGTTTTGTCCCGCATAAAATTTTTGGTTAATGGTAAAAGATTCAGTTTTTAGAACTACGCCAACTGTGGGTCAAATCAACTACGATTAACGTGTCTGTTGGAAGATGTCGATCGATTTATCGAATTATAAATTTAGGGTTATACTGACCTATTATTTGAATTTAAACAAATATTTTATGTTTACAATTTTTTGAATGAAGGTAGTCTAACTTCCTGCTATCACAAAATAGGAAATTATTAAGTTTAAACTCTCTGAGAATACCAAGTTCCCTTAATTTATGGTTTGAAACTTCTATAACTTATGCGATGTTTATTATATACAGTAGTTCTAAATTTTTCCTAACGGTAAAATTTAAACATAGAATTGGACAGAGGTTCTTACAACTTGTGATGGTTTACAACATTATACTTAAAAAAGTTGATAAGCCTGTCTATACCCTAAATGAATTCCATATGCACGTTAAACAGGCCGTAGTACTCATGGGGCTTATAACATGTAGACAAGTCTAAGATTTCCAATTGATACAATTCGTATATCTGCGAGTTATATTATTCAATTAAATTATTTGTTTATATTTTGCATTTAAAGATGTATAATTGTCAATTATTGATTAAGCCATTAATTTGAACCTAATGTCAAATGATAACTGAGTCGAGTTGGAAACCAGATAATTCAATTTTACTGGGATTCCCACCTAATATAAAAGACTGGCACTCTAATCACAGTGCCCTTTATCCCTTAATCATACTAAATTGACATGACATCTATGGAACAACAGTGATTTGTTTTAAATGACATATAGAAAGGTGTTGTAAACAGACGACAAAACAGATAAACAGAAGTTTGCACAATAATAAGCACAATATATTTTTTCTCTTTAATTTAATTTTTTGGAAAATGAGCTGAAAAAAAAATCAAAATATTCTAGAATATTCTTAAAATATTGAAATTTTATATTATAACAAGTATCAAAATCAATTGATAAAATAAAATTAATAATAATAATAAAAAACGAGGAAGAGTGTAGTAGAGTAGACTGTGTCAACTCTGGGATACCCGTATGACCGTAACCTATACATTATATTATCCGGTTAATTACTTTTGGCTTTATTAAGTGTAGTGGAATACTCATATAAAATAAAGAGTTGTATGGCAGCTACTCGAACCCTCTGTCGTAGACCAACCAAATTTTGCAGACACTTTGGCCATTACACTAAACAATTTTTGGCAAAAATTCAGACACCCAGCTTCATTAGGTGGAGAGTAATGCTCATATAAAGTAAGGAGTTGTATGGCAGCTACTCGAACCCTCTGCAGCAGACCAACCAAATTTTGCAGAAACTTTGGCCATTACACTAAACAATTGTTGGCAAAAATTCAGACACCCAGCTTCATTAGGTGGAGAGTAATGCTCATATAAAATAAGAAGTTGTGTGGCAGCTACTCGAACCCACTGCACTAGACCAACCAAATTTTGCAGAAACTTTGACCATAAAACTAAACTACTTTTGGCAAAATTTCAGACACGCAGCTGTAATAGGTACAGAGTAATTCTCATATAAAAAAAGAAGTTGTATGGCAGCTACCCGAACCCATGGACCAAAATGGCTGGATTTAAATAGCGATGACGGCTATTGCAAAAAAACGAATTTGCGAAAATTTCAAGATCCTAGCTCCTTTAGTTTTTGAGTTATCGTGCAGACGGACAGACGGACGGACATACATAGCATACACTTGAGTCTATATCCATACACTTGAGTCTATATCTACCCCCCCTCCTTCTCTGCGTCACAAACGTAATGGCAAATTTATTATACCCTTGGACTATATAGTCATACGGGTATAAAAAAATGATAACTATTGTTTATAATGATTAGTACTAAAATTGACAGCATGTATTCTTTGACAGACTCAAATTGAATTGAATTTTAAATTAAAAAAAAAAAAAGAATTGCTCAGAATTTATATATTTTACATATATATTGTACATTTAGTATATTTTCCGTTGTTTAATTTAAATCTCATATATCATTTATAAATAAATTTTTACATAAATTATGTTATTTATGTTTGTCATCATGTTTGTATTTATGTTGTATAGAAAAATAATAATTTGTTTTTTTTTTGTTGTAAAATGTTTGTTGTAAATTTATTGAATTCGAAATTTTATTCAGTTTTTTCGCGTCTTTTAATTTAATCTGATCACTTCATTTTAAATATTATAATTTAAATTGTGATTTTAAATAGCAAATTTGTTGCTAAATAAATGTTTTTTTAATTAAATCAGAAAATTGTTAAAAGAAATAAATAATTAAAAATGATTTTTAAATATTTTTAAAGTAATTAATTATTAATTAATTAGTAATTAAATTTTCTAAAACTTTTTGTAAGTGATTTAATAAGTTATGATTAGTAAAAGAAGTAGATTTGTTTTTTAAATAAATTAAAATATTAAAATTAAATCATTAGTAATGAAATTTATAACTTTAATTTAATTAATTTTTACTTGATTTTATACCTTAAAATTATTAAAAACCTCTCCATTTCAGATAATATTTGGTGAAATATTTTGGATCTGCAGAGCCTAATTTTTAAAAAGGGCTGCCTGGTAAGTTAACAATTAACCTCATTTCATATAAAAAACATATTTAAAATATTTAATTTTATTATAAAAATTTTAAATTCTTAATAATAAAATAACAGGCCATGACATTATCAATGGCCATGATAGACAATTAATAATGCATGACATACGAGGTCAAATTTAAAATATTTTCCGAAAAATACATTTCTTCTTTTTTTTCCAAACAAATTTTTGAAAAAAGAATTACGAACTTATTCGTAAACTGCGGCTAAATTTGCGCCAGGAGCATATGCTGCGTTTCCCTATGTTTTACTTGTCATTCGTATTTTTTAGGAGACAATTTGAAATACAATTTAATTTGATATTAATTCACAATTATCACAATCAACATCCTATATCTGAAAATAGGTGAAATTACATTTTTTTTGGGTACTAGATGTCGCATCCTTAACATTTATTACACTAATTCCACCGTGTTTTTAATTTTGGACTAATATGAAATAAATTATGAATTTACTAATTAAATTGGTTACAATTTTATTTCTTCATGGCCCTTGCCTTTTTTCAAGAACGCGAAATGAAAAATTTATGACAGAAACTTTTCAAGCTATAGTTGCTCCTTTTATTTAAATTTGAAAAAAAAAATTCCTACCACTCATTCCAAATTTTTCTGCGGTTTATCTTTACATTTCAGCGACAACCTTCCATGTTTTTATGTGTTCCGCAAAATTTTTCATATAAAATATTGTGAGATCTGAGCCCCTTATTTCATATAAAATATTGTGATCTGAGGCTCAATATATTCTGACTTTTATTAATGGTTTATTCATAAAAAAAAATATGGAATAACTATTGCCGAACGAACCACGGTACAACGGATGAACAATTTTTAATACATTTTATAACTTATTTTTGACATTTCACTGAAGTAGCACTTAGTTATACGTCAAAATGCTGGCCTTTCAAAATTTAATACGTTTTCTTTTTTTAAATTATTAGTGAGAATCGAATTTACTTTTAAAAACTTTGAAATTATACTTACATATTAAATTTGATTTCCACCAAATTTATTTTTAGAAATATTAATTTTTTCAATTTATTTTTTTCTTTGTTCGTTGTAAAAATTACGAATTCTGTGGAATTCTGTCAGTTATATTGAATCTGTAATCCAATTAGTTTAATTTAAGGGTAAGGGGGATGAACCTGGAAAATTTTGATTGTTAAAGAAAAAGGTTAGACATATATTTTAAATTTAATATGAATTTCAAAGAACATAGGAAGGGATTTGAACAAGGTTATTAATTTGATTATTTAGGAATTGGGATGGTGAAAGAGATTTAAAGAGGTTTTATGATTTAAATGTCAAAAAATTACCCCAAAAGATCTTAAAGCTTTCTCAATCTATTAGCCATAACTTATGAGCTTTCATATAAGAAATATTGTATAAATCCGTTAAAAGTCGTTTTTTTAATCAAGCCGACTAGCTACTAGACTACAGAGAGTGTATTGCAAATTTCGTTTTGTTTAATGTTGTATATCTTTATTTTCATTTAATTTTTTTTGTTTTAAATTAAAGAACTTTTTATAAAAATTGGGGGTATTAAGATGAATTTAATATTAATTTTTATATTTTTAATTATATTGTTTTGAAATTAATCCACGTGTAATTGAAATGAAATAACCCAGAAGCTATAAATAATACATAATAATATTATTATCTTCAAGTTATTTTCTTATAAAATTTTATTCCATAATACTTAAATATATATATATATATATATATATATATATTATATATTTGTAGATATACATAATTCATTATAAAATCTGTATTTATTTAAATGTATAAGAAAAATTATTTCAACAAAATCTTTTTTAACTGTTATATGAATCCTTATGATATATCCTTTATGATGTATCCTTTGTAACCAAAACAATGTTATTTTGTTTTTTTTTATTTTTTTTTTTCAAATGAATAAAAAAGTTTACTTGAATTTTTAGCAGTATTTCTTTTTAAGAAAAAATTTACCTTCAGCTAAATTTCATAAAAAGTACTTTTCCCTAAGGCGTTATGTACATATATATATATAAATAAAAAATATTTTTAATCATTTATAATTTTTCCTTTTTTTTATGTTATGTACAGGGTGTTCTGTAATTAATTGCGCACAACATCATATATTTAATTTGTATCAAAATAAAATAAAAATCTGCAAAATCCCAAACCTTCTAAGCTTTACAGACAAGCAGTTCTGCGAATTGAAACTGAAGATTCCAAGATTATTTTTAATGACTGGGTGGCACAGTGGTAATAGTGCCTACCTTCGCGAGAAAGGCGCGGGTTCGAAATTCATTGAAAGTGAAAAAAAATTATTCTGGTTTTCGACTCGACTCAACTACCATTCGTCATTGGGTTCAAATTAATTACTTAATCAATTATTAATTATTATATATCTTTAATAAAAAAATACATTAATATAAAATATAAAAAAATTCAAAATATAAACAAATAATTTAATTGAATAATATAACTCACAGATATGGAATACCATATTTATCAAATCAAATACAAAATATTACAACTTTAGGCCCTATATAAGGCCTAGTAATATCTCATGTTTAAATTGTATGTGGCATTCATTAAGATCAATTATAGTTACACGAAAATAATATGACCCCCTGTTTCAACATGTTCCTATGGTATAGACAGGCTTATTAGCCTTGCCGTTGAACAGTTAGCGCTAACAAAATTACTTGAAAAGCGCATTGCTTTGAGTCAGAAAAGATTCAAATCACTTTAAAAAAAAACATTTGTTAAACATTCGAAAACTTTTTAACAGAATATTTTTATGAAGTCTAGAAACGGAGCTAGATGCTAAATTGATAATATGAAAATTCCATTTGAGTTCTTATATTTAAGAAACAAAAAGATCTGGAGGTTAGCCTTGGTATTTATTATTTAGGGGCCCATAGAGAAGCATTTGGCAGTTAATTACGAGACACCCTGTTTATGTATGTAAATAAAAATAAATACTTATATAATGATTAAATTATTACTTTATATTGTATTACATTCATAATTTTATTTCTCATAATATATACTTATAACTTTATTTTTTTTTTTTTTTATGTAATGAGTATACAATTGTTTTATTGGTTAATTTGTGTGTAATTCTCCTACGTATTTTATGTATATGACTCCCATGAGTAAATTTATATCATAATTTGTAATTTTAAAAAATAAAAAATTTAATAAAAAAATTAACATAAATGAAAAATTAAATTATATAAAGAATTAAAAAAAAATATATAAATGATATATAATACACTAGTGCTTTAAAGTTTTTTTTTTAGTTAACTTTAAATAAAGTGCAATATATGTAACATATAAATTATTAAAATTAATTACATATGTGACCTAAAAAAAAATTATTGTTAAATATATAACATTCACTTCATCTTTTCTAGAAGTTTTTCTAATTAAAAATGTACTTTTAAAAAAAAATATCTTTAGATTTTAAAAATAATTAAAAATAAGATGACGTATCTTAATTTAATATATATCATCTCATAATAATGCATCAAAGATTTTTATTTAATAAATTATGTCAAATTTCTTTAAATTGAATCAATGCTTTTACAAATCAACACTCTGTCTAATTAATATCGAATAGCAACGAAACAACTTAAATTAAGAAAAAAAAAATCCTAAAGTTGGTGTTACATTAGCTAGCAAAAAATTATTCACAATTAATTTGAAGTTTTGATTCTATTTTGGGTATACATATACATTCAACATTTTTTTTTAAATAGTAAGAACTGTAAGATCCTATGGATGGGGCTAGATATTTGAAACTCATAAAAATACTTGTTATAAAACATTATTTATACCTCGGCTCTTAAAAGTATGTAAGTCTTATATGTAATAAGACATTCTAAAAAGTTGAACATTTTTTTTAGTTTCAGTAAATGATAAAGTAGAATGTGGTTTGAATGAATCGCGTTATATATAGTGTAATAAGTTTGAGTATTAGAGAGTGTCATATTTTTCACCAAATAAATATTTTAAAAATAGAAATGTTTCAATTTTGTAATATTTATTTGGTGGTGACGTCATTTGTTTTCTATTTTTTTTTTTTTTCTTTGCCATTTTGAAATAAATTCTTGTGATGCATAGAGAATATGTATGTACCATAAATATATACCGTTGTGGTGTAAGGTTTTTTGCTTATCTAATTTTTGTATTTAAATTTTAAATTTAAAATCAGTGAAAATAAAACAAGAAAGGTGGGAAAGGATAATAGAAGTAGAGTAGGGATTCTACTAATTGCGCTACTGCTACATCTAGTGTTTATAATTATTTTACGCTACGCTATTTTTTTGGAAGTAAATTACGTCAAATTTTGGAAAGTAGTTTGTACTGCTTTGAATTACAGAAAGTTTCAAAAATTACTAGAATAATCATAGAAAAATCGTTTTAAAAAGATTGCTTTCATACATTTTAAAATTTACATGTGTAAACCGTGTGTAATTTTTGTGTTAACTTTTTGCAGTAACATCAACTTCATTTAAACCTTCATTGAGAGGCGCAGCAACGCGCACCGGGTTTTAGCTAGTTATATATAATTGTATAAGTCAAAATATTCAAAAATTTTTTTTCTGCAACAATTAGTTACTTATAAACATTTCGTATTCAATTCTATACATATATATATATATATATATATTTATATTAATGTATTATGTATATATTCATAAATATAATACTTATAAACATCTAATTTATTTTACAAGTTACGACAGTTTTATTACAATGTATCTTTCATTTTGTTTTTCTGTTTGGTTTTTGACACCTATCATTCATCAAAAATTAAATCAATTTGACATGTAATAAATTTTTAGCTTTTATTTTTTTTTTTTATTTTACCCTTCTTTTAATGTTTTTGTATTTCGTTTAAGGTCAACTTGAAAAAGTTCAAAAACCTTTTTGTAAAGTTTGGAATTCACGTGTTTTTTAGAATTATATTTTTATTTATTTTTTTTGGCTAATTCATGAATTTCACTTCCATCTCTCAATCCAATGTCTCTTGGCACGGGTTTTTGCATGATAATTACTTTTTAATTTTTAAACATGCAAAGAAGAATCAATTCGTTTCTGTTTTTTTTTGGTTTTTAAATTTGTTTGTAAAAAATTTAAGAAACAGAAACAACATTAAAAAATATAACAAATAAAGGAAACAAAAGCAATCAAATTGGTTTTTCCAGGTCATGAGAAAACAAAAACAACATAAAAAATATGTTGGAGGTAAAATAAGAAAAATATTTGTAAAGAAAAACAAAAATAAAAAATAAATAAATATTAATTTAAGTATATGTATTAAAACAGCTGTTATTTAATTTAGATTTTACTTTAATTAATTGTTTTTCTAAAAATGTGATTATTTTTAAGTAATTGCAAAATTAAATTAAAGGTGGAGTCGGGAGAATCAATTCAACTTGGTTGATTTTGACATTTTTCAATTCCACTCAAAAATTTCCCGGGCTCCATTTCATAAAACTATTAGTCTAATATTATTAGTGAATTTACTAATATTTCATTAGTTATTAGTAAAATTCTGTTTCATAAAGGCTAATATTTTATTAGTGCTACACTAATAATTATTAGTGAATTTTATTACTGCAAAGCGCGTTTCTGTTTCATAAATCTATTAGACTAATAATTATTTGTCGCTACACTAATAATTATTAGTAAATTTTTATTAGTTTAGAAAGACTAGTAAATTCATTATTAGTCTTTTAAATATTAGGATATTTATATATAATAGAGGTTAAACTTTATATTGTATGCCATAAACTTATTTTTTTTTAGTAAATAATCTTAAATATTTTGTACAAAATAAATAAATTATAAAATCTAAAAAAAAATTACGCATTATTATACATACTTTACATTAATCAACAACATTTTATTTTGGTTACAACTTAAACATAATTCAGAATAAATTTGAAAATCATGTTAAGCTCTGATAGTGAGAGTGATTTTGAAGATTATTTTATAATAAGGAGAAGTCTTGCATTTAATATAAACCCAATAGTTGAACATTCAAATAATAATTATTAGTGACGAGTCTATACTAATAATTTATGATTTGCAGTAATAATTTATTAGTAAAATTTTATTAGTTGCAGAATAGTTTTATGAAACAAAAAAGTATTACTCCATATTTATTAGTTCTAATAATTATTATTTTATTAGTATTAGACTAATAGTTTTATGAAATAGGGCCCCGGTGTCGGCTAAGTCAATTGAATCAAGTTGTTTCAATTTTGATTTTTTGACAACAGAAATGTCAGTATTATAAAAATAATTTAAACGAAAAATTTTTTTTAATTTTTAGACGGTTTATTTTGTGCTGCATTATATTTACTACAAATAATTTTTGCAATGAGTTTTTTGTGGTTGCTTCTATTAGATTGATTAATTTTTCTAATTGTTTCCTGTTGCTGAAACATTTTTTCCTGAAAATAATAAATAAAAATTTTCATATTTATATAAATTATTTATCTTTATTTATCTTTATTATTCTAAATTACTCATTTTAATTTTTCTTTAAATTTTTAAACACAAACAACGCCAATAACAGAATAAATTTAACAGAATAGATTTAAATATGAACAACGCCAATGCCATAATGTAATTTCAAACACAAAAATGTATTTGAATTTCAAAGTCGACTCATACGACTTTAAACAACACAAATTGATTTCCCCGACACCGATAGTTGACTCAAATAGACTTAAGTTGAAAGTCAAAAAAAAATTGATTCTCTCGACACCACCTTAAATTTTTAAGAAAAGTAAGTACATGTATGGGACATCTGTAGTGTAGTGGGTAAGCATTTGGCTTAATAACAGAAGATGTGCGGGTTTGATTCCCGTAAGGTTAATGAAATATTCAATTGAAAAACAAAGTTATTTAAAATAAATGTATTTCTATTCAAATCCCCATGGTGACTAAATGTAACATATAAAAATATATGAAATAAAAAAAATTAATAATATTTTAATATTAAAATTAATAAAAAGTATTGGAATTGGGATGCACAACGCGTTGCAAGGCCTACGTGTTAGGATGGCACTTGATCTCCCTTATAATAAACAACGACAACCAGTACATATATGAAATATTAAAATTAGTTGGCGAAGTGGGTGTTGAGAAATTGTTTTAAACAGTCACCCGTCCCATATTTGTAAACCCATATTTTGGGTCTAACATCCTTAGAACTTGGTTTGTTTTTTTTAAGAAGTGCAAAAGGTTATATTCACGAAGTCATTCAGATTTTGGAGTAAGCTGCTGTTTCGTTTATCATTAATTTCCATAGACGCGGGATGACTATTTTGGACGTCATCTAATTGTCTTACAGAATAATCACAGCTAAATTATTTATAACAAACTATTACAATAAATTCATATGATATTTTTTATTTCGATACGATCTGATCCTTTAAATCGAAATAATAGATGAAACGAACGTTTTCATGACGATTCATAGTTATTGAAAAATTTTAAAATGAAAATGCATCTTCTATAATCCGTAACGAAATAAATTAAATTGTTGGGGCTGCAATTCCACGAAAAATCGGTTTCAAGTTCAGATTGGGGTTCGAACTGGAAAATTTTTGTGGATTCGATTCGGATTTAATTTTTCGAATAAAATCAAAATACGAGATTTTCAAGCACTATCTAGCTGTGCGCATACAGGTTCATTAAAAAATTGATACTTAAAAGTTATAAAACTTTAAAAATTTTATGTTTTTTAACTTAACAAAACATTAAATCGCTCTTTCAAATCGTTTTTTCCTGAAAAGTCTTGTTTTTCCTTCACTAATCTGTGTCGCAGGAAAAACTAATATTATTTTGACAGCTTCATTTTGAAGTGGATTGATAATATATGCTAATGCCAAAAATTGAGAAAAAAAGCTTGTGAACTTGAACCATGGTTTTAACTGGGTTCAGGTTGGATTTCGTCAAAATTATTGTTTCGGGACGGGATTTGGGTTCAGATTCGGGTATGGCAGCCCTGAATTAAAACTAATAAAACTTAACGTGTTAATTGCTTCAAATTATTTAAAGGAATCTTTAATCCTTTATTTTAAACAAAAGATTTAGAAATGTTCAAATTGATAGTAATAAATGGTTGAGCATGTTTTAGAAAATTAAATTATTATGATTTAATAATTTATTTTTTAACTCTTGTATTAAATTTTTTTATATATAAAAAAATTATTTCTGTTATTAGCGTGATTTCACAAAATATTTCTAATAATAAATAACAATTTTTTTTCTTTCTTATAGTAATAAATTAGGTCATTCAAAACTATTAAAGTTTAGATTACTTAAATAAGTTTCTTTTGTTCTATATTGATTCTTTTTAAAAATAAAACTCAATGAGTACATACTATACATATGTGTACATATATAATATGTACTGATAAAACTAAACGATTACATGATACTTTGTTAGGTTATTGAAAAAACGATAACCATTTTTAAGCTGACTAAAGTTAAACAAAGAACTTAATTTTTCTTAAATTTAATACTAAATTCTAAAAAATAAGGATCAATAAAATAGTTTCTAAGAAATTAAAAAAAGTGGAATACAGTTGTATTAAAAATTGTATACGTATATAAATTGTATAAGAAATAGATACTGTATTTTTAATAACTGACAAGATTACTATTACATTATTTTTGACTGCGATTGAAATTTACTACCATATATAAGTTATAAACTCATATTCTAGTAAATTTACTTTTAAAAAATTATTTTATTTTAAAATCTATATTTAGTGTTGCCAGATCTTTATAATCTGTAAATAACTCTAAGTAACTTTTTAGACTTGTAAAAAATTTTATTATTTTAACAAGTATTTAAGAATTGTTTAAGAAATAGATAGTAAGAATTGTGAAATCAAATAAAACCGACTACTTCTAAGACCAGTTTTTAATTACAAGCCTAAGAAATGAGTTACAAGTCTTCATATATGTAGAAGTTTACAAGTTGTAAATTTTATTTATAAATGTTAGATAATATTTTAGAATTTTAAAATTTATTTAGTAAATATATACATTTGTTGACACTTCTATTGATCATGAAAAAGACCCCTATCCACATTCATAGAACATAATTCTTGAAAAAAACTAAAGCTTAGTTTACGGGTATATAGAAAACTGATTTATTATGATCCAGTTTTATCAAAATCCTGTTTATTATAAAAATCTGTTTTTAAATGTTTTATAGGAGAAGTTTTTGAGTTGGATACAATTTCAGAGTTTCAATAATTTGTTCAATGGGGACTTGGAAGTGGTAATGAAACGTGGAATACCACTAAAAAACTCCGAACTATTGAAAACGGTTGTTATGTATGAATTTTGTGTTGTTCATTTTAAGTTTTTGGATTTTGTAGCAGACCCAGCATTTTTCATTCAAATTCAACTTTTTTTTTTCAATTAAACCATTTTTTTTGCATAAATTTTAAATAATTTTAAAAAAAAACTCCGAGTTTTAAAAAATAAGATTTTTAAAAACAGGATTTAAAAAACAGGATTTTGATAAAACTAGATTATAAAAAAACAGGATTTTAAAAAATATGATTTAAACAAAAAAATAGAATTTTGACAAAACTAGATTTTAAAAAAAATAGGATTTTGATAAATCAGGACTATGATAAAGCAGATTTCATTGTAGATTCATTAGAACACGATTTTGATAAAACCAGATTCAGTAAAACAGGATTTTTAAAAAACTAGATTTTAAAAAACAGGACTTAAAAAAATATGATTTAAAAATAAAACAGAATTTTGACAAAACTAGATTAAAAAAAACTGGATTTTGATAAAACACTATTATGATAAACGAGATTTCATAGTAGATCCATTAGGGCAAGGTAACTTTGTGAATTTCATATGTGAAGTTATTCTAGTTAAAAAAAAATAAAAACAAAATAATGAAATTATAATTTAAAAGTTAAATGAGTCACTCTGTATTACTCTGTAGGAAAAATTTTTTTTTTTTTATTTATTCAACTACGTTTCATTTAAAACGTCATATATATTTTATAAAACTTATTTAGGTATACCATAAAATTGTGTTTTTTTTTTTTGTATTTAGGTGTAAATTTCAACCACAATATTTCGTGAAAATATATTTTGAAAAATAAATCAATGCTATCACTTTTAATTTAAATCATGATAACACTTTTTTTTTTACTATTTTTATACAAAAATTTTTTATTGGAAAAAGAAAAAATTAAAAGAAAATAAGAAGGTGGAAAATATAAAATTTGTAGTATAAAAATATTCAACAAAGAATTAGTATAATTTACGTGACTTTTTTATTTATATATCAAACAAATATACAAATACTTGTATATTTTAAGGATATTTTTATAATACCATTAACCTTACTGAAAATCTATAAATAAATTTTATTTATATATATATGTATTCTATAATATAATAAGTAAGTACTTATATACAAATATGTAGTAAGTCTAAAAATAATAATGAAAATTTCATGTCCTATAAAATAATTGTACTATAAAAAAAATCCTATAAATGTCCTATAAAAAAAAAAAAAAAAAAAAATTTAAAAATAAAAATTTTCATTTTAAGTAAATTAAAAGACATAAAAAAGAAATTATGACAAGAGAAATACTATTTAATTTAATATTACGATGAAGGACAAAGAATACAATATATATATATATATATATATGTACATATATATATTGATTACTTAAAGTGTCTTTCCAGACAGAATTTATATTCTTTGTTTTTAATTGCACTGACATATTTTCCAATAAATCGATTTTTTTTATCATTCATGTATAAATATGAAATTGGTATTTTTCGATATAATTAATATTTTGAATTGTACGTCGAGATTATTGAATCAATTACCATATAATGTGCTTCCTGAACTTGACGATTTTTAAGTGTATAATCCTAGATAGTTTAAGAAGAATATTAACATCCATCTTCATGATATCTCTCAAAATTCCCTCTATCCAATTTTATCAATAACTCCCAAATCCTATCCCGAATTTCCTTTCCCAATCCCGATCCTAAAAACCAACAACACATATATATTTAAGATTCACTCCAAGTAGATTTTAAAAAATGTGGTTGGTTTTAGTTGTTTAAAGTTCAATACAACCCAGATGAACCCCGTTCTGTGTTTTCGATGCTTTAAAAAAAAAAAATTTATTTCTGGAAAGTAAAACATTAATTATTTTAATTAATTAAATTATTTTATTTGATTTAGCTCCACCCATTCCCATAGCAACGACGTTCTATCACTTCGGGATATTTTTCTTTTAAGAAATTACTAACATAGTACTAAAAATCCTGATTTTTTATCCTGATCAGTGTTTTCAATAATTTATTCGAGTTCTTTGTCAATATCAAGCTTTTCTGAAAGATCACAGTTTTAAGCACCCTATACTTGCACAGCACAACCTATACTAATCAAACTCATAAGTTTGTTTTAAACCTAAATAATAGCATATCTCTAGAGCGAGTATAACGGTTTAAATAAACTTTTTGAATAAATAAATAAATTTTTTTTTTTAATTTACCGTTATTTGGAAATTAACGTAAAAATTTTTAAAGTCCCGTTAGAAGTTTTAAATAACTTATAATATGTTATTATAATTATTTAAATAATTCATATAATTTTTAGGACATTTTTCGTTATTTATTGTTTTTGACGTTTGTAAAATATTAAAAGTATTGCCAGAATACTTAAATTCAATATTGGCCTATGGGGAGCTTTTCACATATGTTCATTATTTTTATTTATATATAATTTATTTATTTATTTATTTATTTATAAAATATTCATTATTTTTATTTAGTATTTCATTTGCAAGGATAATTTAAGTATAACTTTGTTCTTTATTTTGTTAAACAATTGAAAAAAGTTCAATATATTAATGCCCCTCGGGCTTTTCAAGTTCTATACAGAGAACCTTTGATCCAAAATTTTATTTTATAATTTATTCCAGTTTAATTTATGGTATATACATATATATTTTTTGATTTAAATTAAAAGTTTTTAATTTTAAAAGATATAAAAAGTGTATTTAAGTTTAATATTATAAATTTGTTTTTTAATATTTGAGAAGTGTCCTTTTTGTTATTATGTTTTAAATGATTCAGTGTATATTTATATATATATATATATATATATATTTATATATGTATATGTATGTTTTTTATGAGTCATTTAAAAAAAAATTAAAAGGCTTTTTAACTGTCGTCCTTGTAAATTTAAATGCTTAGAATGAATATAGAATATAAATGCAAATTAAATATAAACAAGTGATGAAAAAAAAACCAAGGGTTTTTAAAAAAGCACATTTTCTAAATAATATAGTGTTTCATACTAAATATTTTATCGGAATATAATGTTGAAGCTTCAATATTAACGTTTTATTTAGGAAATATATATGTCAGTGACTAAGTTACTGCTTACTTATAAAAACAGTAAATTTTTAAATTTTCAGCCCTATTAGCCCCTCTATGGGGAAGGTTGCTAAATTTCTCAAGGACATAATCCTCACAAATCCCCTTCCCCCAAACTTTTTTAGGTTCTAGGAATTAAATTGTGAATTCCACCAAAATTTGGAATTTTTCTTAGAATTTTACTATTTAGGCAAAAATGGTTAAAACTGAGAGACACTTTCTTGAATTTAAAGAACCCCTTTTAAATTTAAGAAAAACCTTTAACATATGTTAAAATATAACGTTAGACCTTTAAATTTTGTATATTAAGGAAAAAATATTTAAACAGGTATTCAAGTTACAGGTGTTTAAAAATAGCAAAATTTCAATTTTCGAGCCATTATAGCTCGTGAACATGGGGCTTGACAAAAAAATTTTGTTAACCTTCTCCTACTAATTTCCGAGGATCTAACTACTGCCAAAATTTCAAGAACCTAGCTTGAACCGTTTAAAAGATATGTGGAGCCAAAAATTTTGCAAAAATTGAGTTTTGCATAATGGTAAATTTTAGTACCGTATGGCAACCCTAAACATTTATTTTTTAAAAATTTATAAAGTATATAAAACTAGCTATCTTTGGCCGTTTTCACATTGAAAATACACCTAATAGAACTCTTGTTATAACAATTTTAATATAGGGATTTTCCCAACTTTGGGGGGCTGCAGCTCCCTAACGGGTGGGGCTACAGAAAAAAATTTTTCTACGAAATTATTTTTTTTGTAATACCTACTCGTGGTTAAAATTTCTTTTCTATATTTCAAACGATGTAAAAGTTTTTGTAAACATACGGACAGACAGACAGACAGACAGACGGACGGACGGACAGAGTGAAACTATATAGGCACATTTTTACAAAATTTTTTGAAAATGTGCTAAAAAGGATACTTATATATATATATATATTGACTATAAAGTAGACATTTTATTATTTTGAATTTATTAGAAAGTATTTAAAAGAAATCTTTAAAAACCTTGAAAAGTTTTCAAGATATTGTTTTTTTTTTACATTTGTTTAAAAAAAGTTTATTTTAATTATGTATTATTTATTTTTTAAAAAACTGTTAAAAATTCGAATTAACTTTTAATTACAGAAAGTTATGAAAGCTGGCTTTTATATATAACAATTTGTTAGTGCAATTCTATTTTAATTTAATGAATTTAATTTATTGAAATAAAATAATTTCAGTTCATTTAATTGATTTAATCAAGATTTAAACCTCCTTTTTACGAGTGTCTGACGTCCAATCCAGTACTTTATTAGGATATAATATTTCCTTGTATTCTAAAAAGTTTATAATATTTTATTTATAGTATTAAAAGACATTTTCCCGGACTTCTTTTACACAAACTAACTTCATTGATTATAATTAACATTTCTAATTGTATAGATGGTTTCGGAATTCCATTAATACTTTTCATCAGATTCCGAACTTTTTCATCAAATTTAGTATTGTACTAATTAGATGCTGCTAGCATTTATTGAAAATTCCCCGAACTTCTAATAACGGTAAATTAAAAAAAAAATGATTAAAGTTATATATTTAAACCACTATATTCTCCCAAGAGATATGCAATAATTTAGGTTTAATATGAGCTTATCGGTTTTATTGGTACATTTTGCCTTGCTCGAGTATTGGGTGCTCTTTTACTTTAAACTACCTGTGTTTCAAATTATAATTTAATTTTTCATTAAATTTTAATTAGGAGATGACGGATCGTGATATTTTACTACTACATTCTCAATTATTTGTTGAGGAAGAAATATTCGAATCGTATATTAGGGAATCCTTTGAGTTTCTAAATATCTGAACATCTTTTCA
Source organism: Dolichopus griseipennis (assembly GCA_963082915.1). NCBI lineage: Eukaryota > Metazoa > Arthropoda > Insecta > Diptera > Dolichopodidae > Dolichopus > Dolichopus griseipennis. The sequence continues at coordinate 106,462,583 of OY720442.1, forward strand.
GAATAAATATCCTAACGTACTTACTTATTACGCCGAACAAATATTGAAGGTTCTGGTCCTGATGTAATATCCCCTTCCACTCCTCTCAATTTTTCGCAGATCTCTTCCAATTGACGATTTCTCATCTTCCCAACGAAGGTTCGGTCTCCCTCAGCGCCGCTTCCCTTGAGATCTGGGTTCAAATATCCTCTTGACTGGACCATCGGTTGCAATTCGCTCGACGTGACCGAGCCAATGAAGGCGTCTGATTTTGACTTTCGTGACAACATCAACGTCATTATAGAGTTCGACATTATATCTTCTCCACCAAACCGCGCCATCGTTTACAGGATCATATATTCTACGTAGAATTTTTATTTCAAAAATAGAATAAATATACTTTTATTTATATCACTTAGAGATGGATCGATGTTTTAAAATTTAAAACAATAGCATTTACTTAATGAAATTAATATTGAATTAACTGTTTCTTTTGGAATACAATTTTTCTATTAAAAATCAATTGTCCCAATTCCTAAATGAAATCCATGTTCTCTAAAAAAAGAAGGTTTTAAAGTTTTGTATTTGTTTTTTTATTTTGATTTTGCAACAAATTTTTTTTTAACTTACTTTTAAAAAGTTTTGTTTTCAAAGTTGATAAACTTTGACCTTCGAAATGCATTAAAATACAATATAAAACTTTGTTTTGTTTTTTTTTTTTTAATTTTAAATAAATAAACACCTACACATTCTTAAAATTTTTTACAAAATAGAAAAAAAAACATGGTTGAAATTATGTTTTTTTTTTTTTTTTTTTAATTTTTCCAAATAATGAAAAATTTATTTTTTATATTTTTTAATGTCCTTGCTAAATATTAATAGACGAGGTTAAAAGTGCACTATTGTACAAGGATATTCATATATACATATACAAATATATGTGTATACAAACACTAACAAGAGAAAGAATATATTAATAAACTATGATTATTATTGTGAATACATAATTTAATTTTGGATGAGGTAATAGTAAAATAATATTTTGAAATAATTTTTAATTTTTCTAAAAATAAATGTTATTCTCTTTAATTCTCTCTTAAGCCGCATTTTCTCTCACTCTCTTTTAGTTTGTTTATGAAATATTCTCTTAAGAGACAATAATACGTTGAAAGCGCATGATTCCATGAAATAGAAAGCTTTTAATATAGAGAAAGTATATTTGAAAGTTTTTATTGTTCATTATTTCCATTCAAGAAATTTGTATCCTTTTTTTTTGTTGTTTTTTGTTTTTTTTTTGTGTATAACAGGATTTGCCCCTAAAATAAAAAAAAAACATAATAATAAAAAATCAAGGAGGGAAAATAATATTTGTATATACATACATCTTAACTCCTTTCAATGAATAAAAATAAAAATAAAATGTATATGTATATATACATATATGTATATATATATTGCAAGGACATTTGATGGGTTCAAATGTTCTCTGTATAATGATATTTTTGTTTTTTTTTTATTTTTTTTTTTATTATTTTATTTTTTTAAAGAGTGTAGGAGTCTTTAGTGTTGAATTTCAAAAGAATATTATAATCTTATGTTTACATTATTACATAAAAAAAAAGAATTCATCTGTACACAACATCTTACAACTTATTTATATACATACTATTTTTACATAATATTTATACATATATATATACACAAAATACAGTTAATTGTTAAGTTGAAAATTTTTGAAATATTTATTTTTATATTTTTGTATTCTTTGTGGAATTTTAATATACGTGGGATGAGATCAAGAGATTTGTTTTTTTTTGTTGTTGTGTGTATCTATGTATGTGTTGGTATGTGTTATTATGTAAATAAATAAAATGTATTTAATAATCATGCATAATTATGCGTAGTACAATTGTTTTTTATTTTTATTTTTTTTTATTTTTTTTGTAAGAAAAAAAAAAGGACATTATGTATAAATTCTTTTATATAATATGTAGATATTATATGTATATGTTGAATGTATACATATCTATATGTATATATTAATCTTTTATTTACATATATGTATTTATATTTAATAATTATTTCCGTTATTTTGGATTATATTGTGTTGTATATTAATATTGTGTTGTTGTTTTATATTAATTTTGTGAATGAGAAATTTTTTACATATGTATATATATATATATATTATGTATATTGTAAATCTGTATATAATATATAACAAGGACATTTGTTGAATTTTAGTTAACAATTTTTTGATAAAAACGGCGTAATATTATTTTTTTTTTTCTATATATGATTTTCTGAAAGATTATTATTAAATTGTTTTTTTTTTTTTGTGTAATATATTTACTATGTAGGTGTGTGTGTAGCTTTTGTTAATAAATGCATTTAAAAGTTGAATTATACAGGATGATTCTGTGTTTAAGTTTTAAAATATTATGTTAGGTATGTTCTTGTGGGATTTAATCGAACATTAACAATGACTATCTATTTCTCTAGATACCAAGTTACGTATTGGGATATACAATTTTTTTTTTAAGATTTTAGTTTAGTTTCCCTTTACTTATCTTGAAATTTGTGTAACTAATAAGGTTGTTTTATATTGTTAGAGAGCTTTTGATTTCGATTACACCTACATATAATTTAAAATAGATTTCTAAGATAGTAGAACTAAACCGGTTTTTAATTAAATTAACAAGGTACATTCAATCAATTGGAGAGTACTATAAAATACTTAAAATTGGATTTTTTTGCGTGTGTAAAATGTTCAGTACATTTTTGAATGAATATCTTACTAAGTAATATAATAGATATGATATTGTAGTCGAAGTAGAAATTTTTCTAGAGATGGAAGCAAATACAACTATAAAATCTTAAAAAGTACTTAAAGTTCCGTTATCTTAAAAAACTGAAAGGAAATAGACTGCTTATTACCTTAAAAATATTCAAAATCAAGTTAGAATCACCCTGTATATAAAAATTAGATTATTTATATTAAAAAAAAAAAAAAAAAAACACAGAAACTTAATAAAGAACTGATGACGACGTATTTTGAAAAATCTTATAAACTGCGCAATTTGGTAATACGTCTGATATATTATAGTAAAAGTAAAATATAGAAGAAGAAGAAAGAAAATAGAAAAGGAAAAAGGATATCAATTTAGGATATTTCTTTTTGTATAATTTTTAGCACATTTTCAAAAATTTTTGTAAAAATGTGCCTATATAGTTTCACTCTGTCCGTCCGTCTGTCTGTCTGTCTGTCCGTCCGTATGTTTACAAAAACTTTTACATCGTTTGAAATATAGAAAAGAAATTTTAACCACGAGTAGGTATTACAAAAAAAATAATTTCGTAGAAGAATTTTTTTCTGTAGCCCCACCTGTTAGGGAGCTGCAGCCCCCCAAAGCTGGGAAAATCCCTATATTCAAATTGTTATAACAAGAGTTCTATTAGGTGTATTTTCAATCTGAAAACGGCAAAAGATAGCTGGTTTTATAAACTTTATAAATTTTTAGGGTTGCCATACGGTACTAAAATTTACCATTATGCTAAACTCAATTTTTGCAAAATTTTTGGCCACACATATCTTCTAAACGGTTCAAGCTAGGGTCTTGCAGTTTTGGGAGTAGTTAGATCCTCTGAAATAAGTAGAAGTCGATTAACAAAATTTTTTTGTCAAGCCTTATGTTCAGGAGCTATAAGGGCTCGAAAACTGAAATTTAGGTATTTTTAAACACATGTAACTTGAATACCTGTCCAAATTTTTTTTTTAGTAATATACAAAATTCAAAGCACTATAATTATATTTCAACGTGTGTCAAAGGTTTTTCTTAATTTTGAAGGGTTACAAATCTACAGCCCCTGCAAATTCCGAAAAAGCCCTATATTTAAATTGATATAACAAGAGTTCTGATAGGTTTATTTTCAATTGAAAAACGGTTGAAGCGAGCTGCTTTTATAGACTTTACAAAAATACTTCGCTTAAATGTTTAGGGTTGCCATACGGTACTAAAATTTACCACTGTGCAAAACTCAATTTTTGCAAAATTTTTGGCCCCACATATCTTTTAAACGGTTCAAGCTAGAGTCTTGAAATTTTGGAAGAAGTTAGATCCTCAGAAATTAGTAGGAGTCGGTTAACAAATTTTTTTTGTCAAGCCCCATGTTCAGGAGCTATAAGGGCTCGAAAACTGAAATTTTGCTATTTTTAAACATCTGTAACTTGAATACCTGTTTAAATATTTTTTCCTTAATATACAAAATTTAAAGGTCTAACATTATATTTTAACATATGTATGTTAAAGGTTTTTCTTAAATTTAAAAGGGGTTCTTTAAATTGAAGAAAGTGTCTCTCAGTTTTAACCATTTTTGCCTAAATAGTAAAATTCTAAGAAAAATTCCAAATTTTGGTGGAATTCACAATTAGTGAGCATTATATCCTTAAGAAATTTGGCGACCTTCCCCATAGAGGGGCTACTAGTACTTAAAAATTTACTGTTATTATAGGTAAGCAGTAACTTAGTGACCAACGTATATATTTCCTAAATTAAACGTTAATATTTAAGCTTCAACATTATATTCCGATAAAATACTTAGTATGAAACACTATATTATTTTGAAAATGTGCTTTTTTTAAAACCCTTGGTTTTTTTATCACTTGTTTTTATATTATATTATAAACATTATAAACTATTTGTGTGAGATCAGCCTTATTTTGTTTTTGATTCATTCAGGACAACTTACAAGTTTTTATTACAATTAGCATATTTTAGCGTATCTTTAAGATACAATTTTTTTTAATTTAATTATTTTTTTTTAGATTTCCTTAATTAAATTTTTTTTTTACTTCGTTTTATAAATTACTTTGGATTAAATTACTATAACTAAAACTTTTTAATTATATTTGATTAATTGTCTGTAAAAAAAAGAAATGACAAGTGTGTGAACATTAATTTTTTTCTCACCATATTTTCAATTTTTACATTTAATTCATTTTATTTAATAATAAATTAAATTATTTGTTATTTTTATTTTGTATTTTATTGATCCAATAATAGAAACGTGTTGTCCATTTATTGGTCTCAATGAAACAAATTTGACATGTGGCAAATTTTTATTTTGGATTTTTGACATATTTGTGTGGGTAAAAGTCCCGTGGATATTGTCACTAATTAAATTAGAACAAATTTAATAAATAAAATTCTAAGAATCGTTTTATATATAATTATTTATTTTTGAATTTGTTGTTTATTAATTGTATAGAAATATTAAAATTCTTAAGCTATAGCTGATGAAAAATTGCAGAATAAATTGTCACTTGATATGGAAAGATTTTCAAGATTTTATCGTCATTTATTCATGAATATTTAAAACCTTTTCACACTTTTTGTATAAAAATAAATTTCATGAATCAACTGCTTTCTTAAGTCCTACCTCCTATCCATTACGGAGTAATAATTTACCTAAATTCGGAAAAGCTCTATATTTAAATTACTAAAATTGACGCAGTTTCCACAAGGGTTAGTTTTAATCTGGAAACCGCCAAACGACAGCTGTTCTTTTTAGTTTTATAAATATATGTAAAATATATATATATAAATATTGAGTTATTTATACTTAATTTACCGTTATGCGAAATTTTTAAAAGGAGGTAGATCCTAGAAGTATAAATCATGTAAGAAAATATTTTTGTGTCACCTGTTAAAAATTAAGATTACTTAAGACCTTAATACGGCAGGGGTCCGAAATGAAACGAAATAAAAATGAAAAGTTTCGGAATGATAGTTTGCTCCTATATTAAATTATATTTTGCTCCCAACGTTTGGATCCCAAGATATGAGGGCTTACCATTTATTTTAATTTTGAATACAAATAGTATCCAAAAGATTTAAATTTTTTGCTCCTGAGATAACAAAATTTTGAAGAACAATTTAATTTTTCGTCTAATATCGTTTCCCTACGGACCCCTGCTTTATAGTTTTGCTTAATATTTGTTAAGTTTTGGAAGAATCTTAAGCAATCTTAAACAAATAATTTAGCTCCTCTTTAGATATCTAAAACCTATTTTATTTATAGATTTTTTTCTTTTTATATAATTTTAAATCATTTTCAATTAAAAACATGAAAAAAACCAAGGGTTTTTTAAAAAAACCAAGGGTTTTTTAAAAAAACACATTTTCAAAATGATATAGTGTTTCATACTGAGTATTTTTTCAAAATATAATGTTGGAGCTTCATTGTTAACGTTTAATTAAGTAAATATATACACTGGTGACTAAGTTACTACTAACTTATAAAAACAGTAAATCCCCACCTCCATTTTTTTTAGGTTCTAGGAATTAAATTGTGAATCCTACCAAAATTTAAAAAAAACCAAACTATTTAAGCAAAATAGGTTAAAACTGAAAGACACTTTTTTCAATCAAAAATTGAGTTTTGCATAATTGTAAATTTTAGTATCATATGGCAACTCTTTATATTTGTCATTAAAAATTTATAAAACTAATAAAAGTAGTTGTTTTCTGCCGTTTTTAGATTGAAAATATACATAACAAAACTTTTGCTATAACAATTTAAATATAGGGCTTTTTCCAACTTTGGGGAAATGTAACCCCGTAACGGGTGGGGCTACAAAAAAAGTTTTTCCATGAAATTATGTTTTTTTTTGTAATATCTACCCGTGGTTAAAATTTCTTTAATCTATTTTAAACGATGTTAAAGTTTTTGTAAACATACGGACGGACGGACAGAGTAAAACTATATAGGCACATTTTTATAAAATCTTTTGAAAATGTTCTAAAAATCAAAATCCTACACAATAAATAACTTCAATTTAATGATATAATAAATTAATCATTATATATTTTGATAAAACTAATTAATAAATTAAAACTCGCCATTTTTTTTTCTGGATGTGTAATTTAATATTAATTAAATTAATAGTATAGTTTTTTTTTGTATAATTCCATTCAATTTATTTCAAAATATGACTCAATATTAAGTTCAAAAATAAACTTGTTTCTTGTTTTTTTTAAATGAAATTAAATTTGAAAATTGCTTCGATATAAAATTTATTGTACATAATATAAAAAATTTTATATGAAAATTTTATTGATACAAAAAATTCCTATGGAATTCCATTCAAGTTGTATTTTTTTTTTGTAATTTTAAAAATGTAAATAAAATATTTTATTTATAAATATTTGGAAATTAAAATGTTTTTAATTTTTTTTTTTTAAATTGAAAATTAAAATTCAATTTAATAAAAAACGAGGAAGATTATAGTTGCCCTTGTCAACTTTTAGATACCCGTGCATACCCACTATGGTGTATAAAATAAACCGTAATTTACTTCTCTTATACATTTAACTCATTACCCCATAATTTTGACGTAAAAAAAAAAAAAAAAAATTAACAAAAAAAAAAAAAAATCACAAAACAAAAAACAAAAAAAAAAAAAAAATCACAAAACAAAAAACAAAATTTTCATTCACTGTCCCATAACTTTAGCTTAAAAAAAAAAAAAAAAAAAACAAAACAAAAAAACAAAAAAAAAAAAAATTGGCCCACCCTAAAAGTCCGATGGTCCGAGTGATGTCCAACTTTGCCAAGTAACTTGTCCTATTACTTTACCTGTCCAATTTCAATTTTAACCTTGTAGCTTCATTAGATTCACAGTTATTGAATCAAAAACTTTGTATGGCAGCCCCTCCAAAATGAGGCCGTAACATTTTGAAACTTCATAAAAGTGCTCGATTCATTATATAAATAACCGTGTGTAATTTTTATCGTCGTAGTAAAATTAGTTTTGAAGAAATTCATATTGGTGCAAATAAGTTGTATGGCAGCCCCCCGAAAATGGGGCCCTAACATTTTGAAATTTCATATAAGTGCTCGATTTATTATATAACTAACCGTGTGTAATTTTCAGCCCCGTAGTATAATTAGATTTGAAGAAATTCATATTGGTGCAAAGAAGTTGTATGGCAGCCCCCCGAAAATGGGTCCCTAACATTTTGAAACTTCATATGAGTGCTCAATTCATTATATAACTAACCGTGTGTAATATTCACCCGCATAGTGTAATTAGTTTTGAAGAAATTAATATTGGTTCAAAGAAGTTGTATGGCAGCCCCCCGAAAATGGCGCCCTAACATTTTGAAACTTCATATAAGTGCCGGAGTCATTATAAAATTAACCGTGTGTAATTTTCATACCCGTAGTATAATTAGTTTTGAAGAAATTCATATTGGTGCAAAAAAGTTGTATGGCAGCTCCCCGAAGCCTTGGTCCGATTTTAACCAAAAATAATAGGGAACCTAGAAATTGTCTAAAAATCACTTTGTGTGAATTTCAAAACTCTAGCCCTTTTAGTTTTTGAGTTATCGTGCTGACACACGGACGAACGGACGGACGGACGGACGGACAGACACACATAGCTAGATCGACTAATTTTTCGATTCTGAGCCGATACGTACCCTTGACACTATATCTAGCTCGTCTAGATCGATGCGTTACAAACGGAGGAGCAATTTTAATATACCCGATGTCATATATGTATGCACGGGTATAAAAAAGAAATTAATAATAAATATTAAAACATCCTACGCTCTACGAAATATCCGTATGTACCAAAATTCAGTACACTGAACTTTTAATTAAATTAATTCCATTATAATTTCAACTGATGCCATATTCTAAAAAAAAAAAAATTATAACTAAAAATTTTATATTGTATCTATAAGATACTATTATGACTAATAAATTTAAAAATCCAATTGAGTATCAATGCAATGGCTTTAAAGCTAAAATACGATTTTAAGTATGAATATAATTTTACTAGTAACAATTTTGGCGGATAAGTAACACATTATAAATTTTCTAAAATATAATTAGATCATTGTTTATTAAACAAAACTTTATTTTCTCAGATTTATCTTAAGATATTTATTTTTGTTTTTAATTTATAATGAATTTAAAAATAAAATAATTATTTTTTGTATTTTATAGAATTATAAAAAAACAATTTTGAAAAATATTTAAAATTTTGATGATTAACATCTGTATCTATAAAAATACGATTTTTTTTTTTTTTTTTTTTTTTTTTTTTTTTTTTTTTTTTTTTTTTTTTTTTTTTTTTAAACAACAGTCTTCTGATACCTCTCAAAGAGAGAAGTTCATTTCAAGTAATAATATTATTATATTAAATTATCAAAAAAAAAAAAAAAAAAAAAAAAAAAAAAAAAAAAAAAAAAAAAAACGGTATTTTTCTCTTAGTGATTTTGAATTAAACACGTGTAATTAAAACAAATTTTAATAAATATAAATTTTAATATATAGAAATAACTTGGTTTAAATTAATTTTTAACAAACTATTTACATTAAATAATTTATTTACATAAAGACAATAATAAATCATATAAATTCAACAAATATTAATTTAAATAAAATGGGGGACAGTGGAACCCCCGACCTTTTAGGTCTAAATCCAAACGCATTATTTTTTGACAAAACAAAAAAATTAAAGAATGATGTACCAGGTCCGAAATTTTTATTAATGGAAAGAACTGAAACTAATTTAAGTATGGAGAAAATATCGCCTTTTCTATTAAAAGCAGTAATATCATCGGTAGCAGGTGATATTAAGAAATGTACTAAATTAAGAAATGGAAAAATTCTTTTAGAAACAAAAACACTCAACCAAGCAAAAAATTTAATACAATTAAAAAATTTGGATGCGAATACAAAAATTAATATTTATGAACATGAAACGCTCAATCAAAAAAAAGGTGTAGCTTTTTGTCCAGATTTAAAATATTTAGAAAAACAACATATCTTAGATAATCTAAAAAACCAATTTGTAACAGATTATAGAAGAATAAAGCGTAAAAATAAGGAAACAAATGAAATGGAAGAAGGTGACCTCTATATATTTACTTTCTCAACATCAGAACTTCCAGAATTCATAGAAGTTGGATATCAGATAATGAGAATACGTCCGTACATTCCTGCTCCTTTAAGATGTTACAATTGTTTACGTTTTGGACATATAACCAATAATTGTAAAGTGGAGAAAAATTGTTCAAATTGTGGAAATAAAATTCATAATGCTGAAAACAATGAAATATGTGATAGACCATCTAAATGTATCAACTGTTTTCAATCTCATCATGCATTTTCAAAAACCTGTCCTATATTTCTAAAAGAAAGAGAAATACAAAAAATTAAAACGTTAGAAAAAACAGATATACGTGAAGCAAATCGTAGATATAGACAGAGAAACCCTCTTTCTGTCAGAGAAAGAACTTACTCTAGTATTATTTACAATAATAACAATTTAAAACAATGCACATGTAAATGCAACTGTAACACTGAGACAACAACAACTTTAAAAGAGAATAAAATGGAAATAGACGCTCATCATACAAATGAAACAACATCAATAAGTGCTGCCATTGAAAAAACCGAAGAGGATAGTAATATTATAAGTCAAAATAATATTGTATCAATAGCAGGTAATAATATTCCAATTTTAAAAAATAAAACAAAAGCTTTAGTTAATGAAAATATTATAATACCGCCTCTTAAAATTTCGAAAAGAACTTTGAAAGCTATTAAAAAAGAAAAAAGAGATAAGAAAAAAAAAATAATAAAAATTAATAATAACAAAAATAGCGTAAGAGAAATAAGTAGTAATAGTTTCTCTGAATCAGAAACATCTAATATAGAATATAATGAGTAGAACTAATATTAATATTATTCAATGGAATTGTAATGGTTTATATAATCATTATGAAGAGTTTAAGTTATTAGAAAGTAAATACAATTCTTTTGTTTTTTGTTTCCAAGAGACTAGATTTAAATTTAATACCATTCCTAAATTTAAGAACTACAACACCTTTTATAAAAATGTTCTATCTGATACTGTGGCACACGGTGGAGTTGCAATTCTTGTAAATGACAAATATACGTGTGAAGAAGTGAATTTACAGTCCACTGTACAAGCAGTGGCAATTAAATTGTTTTTCCCTATAAAATTCATTATATGCAATATTTATCTCGCAGGAAAAGATAATGTTTCCTATGTTGATATTGAAAACCTAATTAAGCAGTTTGACAGTCCTTTCATATTACTAGGGGATTTCAATAGTCATAATCCTTTATGGGGTTCGGACAAACTAGATAATAGGGGGAAAATGGTAGAGGCTATAATCAATGCAAACTCCTTGAACCTATTAAATAATGGAAGTTCCACACATTTCAGTTTTGCTTATAAAACTTCAAGCTGTATTGACTTAACGTTAGTAACACCCATAATTGAAAATTATTTTGATTGGTTTGTAGATGAAGATCTACATAATAGTGACCATTTCCCCATTATCCTTCCTCTAGTTCATACTTTTTGTAGGACTTCTTCAAGGAAAAAATACAACATTAGAAAAGCAAATTGGGACCTTTTTAAAAATAACCTTAATTTAGAATTTTCTCAGAAACGATTTAAAAATATAAATGACCATGAGTTATTTTTAAGGAATAAAATTCTTCACGCAGCTGAAATGTCGATACCTCTGACAAAAACTACACAAGGGAAAAAAATGGTACCATGGTGGAATAATGAGATAGAAGAGCTTATTAAGCAACGTAAAAAATTTCTTAGAAAATATCAGAGAACCCTGGATTTGAACGATTTTAAAAATTTTATAGTCGCGAAATATAAAGCCCGTAAATCTATTAGGTATTATAAAAAAAAATCATGGAAAGAATATGTAAATTCAATAACAAGCAATACGCCTGCTTCTGAACTCTTTCAAAAAATACGGAAACTAAGTGGAAAACATAAATCAACAAATATTACTTCAATTTTAGTAGATAATAAAGTAATAACCAATACAAAACATATTTCGGAAGAGTTTTTAAAAACTTTTTATAATACTTCAAGCAACGAAAACTACGACAGTTCCTTCTTGCTATATAAAGAACAAGTAGAAGCAAACTCACTGCTAATTCCTGAAAATAATAATGAAAATTATAATGTACCATTTACTTTGTCTGAATTAGAAAATGCTTTAGCAGAGTGTACTGGATCATCCCCAGGTCCAGATCTAATTCATTATGAAATGCTGAAAAACATGAACACATACAACCTTAAAGAACTCTTAAATCTTTACAACGAAGTATACGCAACTGGTACTTTCCCTTTGAGCTGGAAAAATGCTTTACTTATACCAATCTTAAAGAAAGGAAAAGATCCGAAAAACACGGACAACTACAGGCCTATATCCTTAACTAACTGTCTATGTAAAGTTTTAGAAAGAATTATAAACAAAAGACTACAATGGTTCCTTGAACAAAATAATAAAATTAATTTGTTTCAATCTGGATTTCGAAAAAATAGAAGTACAATAGACAACTTACTATTACTTGAATCTGAAATAATGGAAACCTTTTCCAACAAGCGTTTTCTTGTATCTATTTTCTTTGACATTCAAAGAGCATATGATACTGTATGGAAAAGAAATCTCTTAAATGAACTTATAAAAATAGGGCTAAAAGGCAACTTAGTAAAATTTGTTCAAAACTTTCTTTCTAACCGAAAATATGTTACGTTAATAGGAAATACTTGTTCAAAAGAAAAAGTATTTGAAAACGGGGTTCCACAAGGATCTGTCCTTAGTGTTACACTGTTCTTAGTAGCAATCAACAGGCTATTATCTAAAATTAAAGCGCCAGTAAAATATGCTATGTATGCAGATGATTTGGTAATTTTTCTATCATCAAACAGTTTAAAATTCATCCAATCCGAACTACAAATTTGTGTAAATAGACTTTACGAAGAAACAAGCATCAACGGTTTCACCTTTTCTAGAAATAAAACTGTATGTATGCTTTTTACCAGAAAAACAAAAAATATATATTATCCTGATATTAAACTAAATGGGTTATCCATCAAATATGTAGAAAAACACACATTTCTTGGCATGACTTTAGATCCTAAATTAAAGTGGACGGAACACATAAAAAAAATTAAAGTAAAAGCCAGTAAAAAGTTAAACTTACTTAAAATACTCTCAGGTACAGACTACGGTTCAGATCGGAAACTTTTGCTTAGAATACATAGCCTAATTGTTTTGCCAACTCTTGATTATGGTAGTGCCCTATATAACTCAGCAAGCAAAACAAGCTTGAAAATGCTTGATCCTGTACATAACATTGGTTTGAGAATATGTACCGGTGCTTTCCGCACCAGTCCTGTTATTAGTATTATTGTCGATGCCGGACAATACCCTCTGAAGTATAGACGTGAGCAACAAAGCCTAAAATTGCTTATCAAATTATGTTCTTTTAAGAAACATCCATTAAAACCAAAATTAGAAAATGAGGAACAATTTGAAAAAATGAAAGAAAAATCTAATAGCTACCAACCGTGCTATGTCCGACTCAAACTTATAGCAGAAAAATACTCAATTCCTTATAAGTATAAATTTGATTGTAAAAAGTTTCAATCTACACCACCTTGGCTTTCAAACTTAAATATTGATCTCTCTTTATCTTATTACAAAAAAGAAAGCACATCAGCTGAAAAATTTCAAATCCTTTTCAACGAAAAAAGTAACTCAATTTATTTAAATTATGAAAAAATTTATACTGATGGATCCGTCTATAATGGAGAAACAGGTTGTGCCTTTAAACACAAGAGTAGTGAAAAAAGGTTTCACATAAACAATTTTGCAAATATATGCACAGCAGAGCTATACGCTATCCAAAAAGCTGTAAAATATGCAACAAAAATTAACAAAATAAATTTCTTAATATGTACCGACTCACTTAGCTCGCTTCAAATTATCCAAAAAATGTACTCTAAACACCCTATCAGTAATAAAATCAAAGAAATCATTTACAAAAACTGGAAATTGAATTTTGTTTTCATGTGGATTCCAAGTCACATGAATGTTGGGTATAATAATAAAGTGGATTTACTGGCCAAGGAATCTATTAAACTGCCTTATGATGAAAAATTCCTTTTTTTCTACGAAGATCTTAACGAAGTTTTAAATCAAAACTTACAAAAAATGTGGAACAACAAATGGGAAAACGCAACTCTAAATAATAAATTAAGAGATATTAAAGAAACAACTAGGCATTGGAAATCGATTTTGTGCTTGAACCGAAGAGAATCTGTAGTTTTAACAAGGTTAAGAATAGGTCACACTAAAATTACCCACAGATTTATAATCGAAAAACAAGATCCCCCTACATGTTCCTGTGGTATTTTATTAACAATCAAACACGTTTTTGAAAATTGCGCGCTTTGTGCTACTGCTCGGTCAACTTTTAATATACAGGGACTAAATAATTTATCTATAGATTCTTTTGAAGAAAGTAAAAACATCTTAAATTTTATCAAATATATAAAAATTTATGACAAAGTTTGAATCTAGCGTCTTGGAAATGTTTAATAATTTCACTTACACAATACAAAATGCAAAATGAATAAAAATTGGAATATTATTAATGTTATATATTATTTAAGTTCATAATTTTAAGTTAGTACTATATATAAAATTTATAATAAAGAATATTATTAGTTTATAAGAACATTATTAAAATGAAATATGTATTTTACGTTCAAATAATTTTATAAATATTTTTTTTGTAATAATTTGAAGAGCCCGAAAAAAACCTTTTTGTGTTGGCGGGCTTTAAATAAATACAGTTTATTATTATTATTATTATTACGATTTTTAAATTTTGCGTAAATAATTATTTAAAAAATTGTTTTATTCTAAATAAAGATTTAATATATATATATATAATACTACTATTAACTCTATTGTTATTATTTTATCATGACCTCTTATCCTTGTATCTTTTTTTTTGGTTTAATATAATTTAGAAGGTTAAAAAGTGTACAGGGTGACTCAGAAAACATTTCTTAGTAAATTATAATATTTACGTGTATATTTTGGATTTTTTTAAAAATTTTTGAATTCATCGTTATAAAACTCTTAAAATATTTATAACATATTCTATAGATTTAACCTAACACTACTCCTTAATGTGCTGGATGTGTTAACATAATTTGAGATACATCGGACATATTGATTCTTTTGAGTCCATTAAGCATATAGAGTAGCCTTTGGTTTGGAATTTATTCTTTTTTAAGAGGGTTGGTGGATAACATCAAAAATCGATTAGGTTCTTCTAGGTAGATCTACATTCTATTTAACCAGAACTACCGATCTTGTTTTTGAGAGGGTAGAAGGGAATCCTTAAAATTTGGAAACTTGCATGAGATTGCTCTAGCTAGGGCTACATCTATCCAATCAGAACCATTTTTTTTTTTTAAGAGGCTAGATGGGAATCTTTAAAATTTCGGAACTTGCATGAGGTTGCTCTAGCTAGGGCTAAATTCTATTCAATCAGAACCATCTTCTTATAAAACCAATAATTAGGAAACAATGAGTCTGTTATGCACATGCAGATTGGTTTCCAGGACAGGAATTACAAAATCAAACAGCAGAACTCTAATTTAGTCAATTATATTGAAGTTATGTCAAAACGTGGTAATAATACCACAAGGTTAAATGAATAAAAGTCTCCTGTAGTGTCTGAACCTAACCAAAAGGGCAGATGGAAGAACTACAATGTTTAGAACTTGCATCAATCATACCCTTATAAAATTAACCTTAGAAAAATATCTTAATCCACATCTACAGTTTAGTTTTAAAAATTTTAATTAGGAAACGAAACTGCGGAGTTTTTTTTGGAAAAATCAATTAATTACTTAATTTTAATTTAATTTATATTTATCGAATTTGGCTCAAGGCGCCGTAAAACTATACAAGTTTAAATGAATTAAAGTCTCCTATATACTTATGATTTGTATTCTAAAATAAATAAAAATCATTATTTTTCGCTTAAATAATTATATATTAAAAATTTTTTAAATTAAATTGTTAAAAATATTTTGTATGCAATTTATATTCATATATGGTTGCATTCGTTGCATTCATTGCATTTCAATAAATGGAAAAAAGCAACAATTATATTTTTAAAAAATAATGAATATAAAATTTAATTTAATTAAATATCTTTATTTTTTTATTATAAACTTTAATTGATTTTACTTAATTATTAATACTCATATTTTAAAAATTAATCAAGAAATAATATGACATTGAAAATCTATTATAATTTAATTTAGAATTTCTTTGAATTGCAATGCAATGCAACAAATGGTAATGAAAAATTAAATATTTTTATACCCGTATGACTATATAGTCAAAGGGTATAATAAATTTGCCATTACGTTTGTAACGCAGAGAAGGAGGGAGGGGGGTAGATATAGACTCAAGTGTATGGATCGGATCAGAATCGAAAAATAAATCGATTTAGCTATGTATGTCCGTCCGTCCGTCCTTACGATAACTCAAAAACTAAAGGAGCTAGAATCTTGAAATTCCGCAAATTCGTTTTTTTACAATAGCCGTCATCATCTATTTGAATCCAGCCATTTTGGGCCATGTTCGGGTAGCTGTCATACAACTTCTTTTTTTATATGAGCATTACTCTGTACCTATTACAGCTGCGTGTCTGAAATTTTACCAAAAGTAGTTTAGTGTAATGGCCAAAATTTCCGCAAAATTTGGTTGGTCTACTGTAAAGGGTTCGAGTAGCTGCCATACAACTCCTTCTTTTATGTGAGCATGACACTACACCTAATGAAGCTGGGTGTCTGAAATTTTGCCAAAAATAGTTTAGTGTAATGGCTAAATTTACAGCAAAATTTGGTTGGTCTACTGCTGAGGGTTCGAGTAGCTGCCATATATCAGTATTCCACTACACTTAATAAAGCTGTATGTTTGAAATTTTGCCAATTTTTCGGATGATATAATGTATATGTTACGGTCATACGGGTATCCCAGAGTTGACACAGTCTACTCTACTACACTCTTCCTCGTTTTTATTAAAACTTAAATAAAAGACTGAAAAATTTCTAAAAAAAAAAAATATAAATTAAATTTTCTAAATGCATTATAGTTAAGTTATTATTTGTTTAGTTTATATTAAAGTAGTTAAGTTGGTGATGTGAAATAACGCCCGACGCATTAATGCCCAAAATCCCATTTTAAAGTGTAATAAGGTCTTCGGGTGTTTTTGCGCTATTATTTGAGTTTTATTGCACTTTTAAAATAAATTAAAACCCTTAGACTTTTTTGCACTTCAAAATCAGGGTATTACCCTTTTTGCAGAATATTTATAAATCTGCATAAGAGGGATTTTCAATTAGGAGAGATTTTAGAATTGTATTCAAAATCAGAATATTACCCTTTTTGCAGAATATTTATATGTATGCATACATAATAAAGTAAAATACAGAAAGGAATAAAAGTCCATTGGCTTTATTACCATTTTAAAATGGTATTAAGGTCAATTGACTTTATTTCTCATATTTTAGTCAATTGACTTAAATTTCTTAATTCACGTCACCATAATATAATTTTAATTTTTAAATATCCATAATAGTTTTTAAATAAAAGAAATACAATCAATAATTAAAATATTCGTATAGGACGTTTTTGCACTTTGAAAATGCAATAAGGTCGAGAGGTCTTATTTCAATTTTAAGATGAAATTTAGGGTCTTATTTCAAATTTGTTCAGAGTCTTCTTATACTTTAAAATGTGCAATAATGCCCTATATGGCGTTATTACGTCGGGTATTATTTCACCTCGACGTCAAGTTGCAATTGGTATCCTTGAAACGAACTTTATTATAAATCTACAAAATTTATTTTTTAAATGAAATAATTAAAAATGCATTTGTGCATTTATAAAAATTTAAAAAAATTCTGACCAAGGTTCTGTTAATACTATCACAAAATTAAATTTAAATTGGAATTTGTATTTTTAAAGTTATTTTCAAGAATTCTTTTTAAGATGTTGGTCAGTTTATGTTGGAATTGATATTTTTTAATCTATTAAATGCAACTTTTTGTAAAAAGTAGAAACATAGAATCTTTAAATAATTTTCTTATACTTTATTAAATTTTGCAATTTCTAATGAATGCAAGTAAATTAAGTTCAATATTAAATAAAAATCTTCAAATGAGTGTTAAGGTGAAAAACTTTTATTTTTTGATTCGATTCATTTAGCATTCGCCATTGGGTTCAAATAAATGCAATAACTAATAATTATTAATAGTTCCATATCAATAATAAAACTAGCCTAGATGTACTACACTCTTAATTCTAGACTATGTTAACTCTAGGATATCCGTATGAATGTGGTACAGACATTGTGTAATTAGGTTATACTCACTTTTGGCAAAAATCAGAAATTCAAAATTCCAGCTTTTTTAAATGTTGAGTAATACCCGTATTAAAAAAAAAAGTTTGTATAACCGTTAGCGAACCCGTTGATTTCAACAGCTGTGACGGTTTTCTTTTGAGTTATCCAGCGAAAGGAGAAGCTGGAAGGATGGGCGGACGGACATAAAAAGATAAATTGATTCGATTCGGATCCGATCCATGTCTTAAAGTCTATATATACCGTCCTTCCTCTCTGCGTCACAAACGTAATGGCAATTTTATTATACACTTTGACCTACATTTATATTGGTGTAAAAAGTTTACATAATATAAATATAATACAAAATTTATAAATCAGTTTTTTAATTGTAAAATATAACTCACAGATAAAGAAATAACCTTGCAATTCAAATATTAATTTTTTTTAATGTAAAACAAACCTAATTGTATATATGTATATTGTATTAGCTGTGTGTTGGATTTATTAAAATTAATCTTTTACTCTAATATTTTATTACTTTAAAGCCATTTTGTGGTTGATCCTTGGTTGCTATAGTGAATATATATTTTGATTGAATATTCCAAACCATCTTGTCTTAAAAAACTTTTTCAATTTAAAAAAAGACGGTCCCTTTAAATAAATAGTAATTAATACCTCATTAAATTTGGACCTTAATTATTGGCCGTAATTAGAATTCATGATATTTTAATTATCATCTAATAAATAATACCTTGTTGACAAAAAAATTAATTTAAATAATTGTAAAATTAGTATACCAAGTTTAATACCTAACGGAATATTTATCTTTAGATATTTATTAAAAAAAAGAGGAATAATAACAATTTACTAAAGAAAATAATGAATATAGATAAAAAAAAAGCGAAACTGACCACAAGAAACAAAACTTATTGTCCTTTAATTTTCTTTTTTCAAAAATTAATTAATTAATTATTCTGTTCCTATCCTTTTTGTCCTTAAGATATTTTTCACTTTCAAAATACTTTTAAAAATTCAAAGAAGATTATTTATATTTAATGGTATTTCATATATATGAAAATGTATATACAGGATGTTCCGTTAGCGGTTAAGTTAATACGTTTTTTCTTATTTCATTTTCATACTTCAATTACCTACCAACACTTTCAAGAATCTTCTTTTTGTACAGACTTGAAGACATTGGTAATTTTCTTTTCTTGAACTTCCCCTTTTAACCCCACTTCCATTTGGAAACACATTAACGAGACGCACCATATTTATATCTGAATTATTTATAAAAATTTAAGATAAATCAGATATATAAAAGTAAAAGTTAAAAGAAAGATCCTTTTTAAAGCAAAAATTTAGCTTTAAAAATTAATTATGCATTATATCCTTTCTTACACACATCCACTCATAAAAAAAGGTGTTCATTTTATCTTCTATATACCGTTAATTATTTAGATTTTCTTAGAATTTACCTTTTACCTTTTATTTTAATTAAATAAGATATTTTGAATACATTTTTCTTTTATTTGAATACCAAACGCTTCTTTATCTTAGACCAAGGATTTTTATGTCCTTTTTTCTGAACTCTGAATTATTTGTTCGAAAAAAATTTTTTTCATTAATTTTCATAATACATTTTTGTTTAATTATATAATGTGATCGTATGTCTTCTGGAATCTTTCATTAAAGATTCACTTTATTTTATATTAAAATATATATGTATATTTGTATTACAATCAGGTTGGACTGATAGATTATAGAATTCGTTTGGATTACAAAATATCTCTTGCTCACTTTTACTAGGATTCAAACATGGACCTTTGTGTAAAAAGCCGGCCCTATAATCTCGGTGTCATCCAGTTGTTTAAAATTTTGTAAAATAAACATTTGAACATAGAAAACCTATCAAAAAATGTATTCTACAGAAAATACAATATTGCATATTTCTAGGCGCTTGAAAATAGTTTTATTCATATTTTAGAAATTTACGCATACATTAAGAAAAATTGCTAAAGGTTGTTATAGGATTATTTAGATTTTAGAGCGTAGCATACATGACGTCATTATAATAAACCAGGGCTTGAATAGCTGAAGTTTTGGGAAGGAATATTAATAATATAGAATTGATTTTAAAAAAGAGTATCAAATGTTTAATTTTAATTTTTCAAGTTTAAGATTCACTTGTTATATATTTGTATTAAAATTAAGGTGGACTGATAGATTACAAAATTCGATTGGATTACAAAAGAACTCTTAATTTTTCAAGTTTAAGATTCACTTGTTATGTATTTGTATTAAAATTAAGGTGGACTGATAGATTACAAAATTCGATTGGATTAAGAACTCTCGCTCAGTTCGTCGGCCCTATAACTTCTGTGTCATTCAATTTTTCAAAACTTTCCAAAATGAACATTTGAACAAAGAGAAGCATCGAAAAATATATTTTACATAAATTCAAATATTGCATACTTCTAGGCGTTGGAAGTTTACGTTTACACATTAAGAAAAATTGCTATAAGTTCTTGTATAGGAAAGTTTAGATTTTAGAACGTAGCATACGTGACGTAATTATAATAAACCAGGACTGAATAGCTGAAGTTTAGGGGATGAATGTTAATCATATAGAATTGGTTTTAAAAAAGAGTATCAAATGTTTAATTTTAATTTTGCTAGTTTATATGTATTTATTAAAGTTACCAATTCTTACTAACTTCATAGTGCTACTAATCTTTCATATGCTTCCAATTTCCAAGAATTATGCCAAGCATTCGACAATCACATAGATAATTTATCTTAAATTTAATCCTAAATGAATCGGCTGTATGTGTAATTTATATATATGTATATTTTAATATAAATTAATATTTGATAATAAATTGTGACTTTTTTACAATTTTCAAGAAAATCTATTTTTGCAAAATTTCGTTTGATAAATTGTACTCAATATCTGTTTAAATTGGACATTTCATTGAACAATTTATTCAAATTGGAATTGGAATAATTGTGGTAGTCTAACTTTCAGTTTTTACATACATTTCTAAAAATAATTAGTATTTGATTTATTGAAATTAATTATATGTGACTAATTAATTGACAGTTTTAATTAATAGTTTTTTTGTGGCATAAGTTTTAGTAAATCAATTCAACATAATCAAGTAATGTGGTCATAAGGAATGCATTACATAAAGAATTAAATTGCGGCTGGTACATTTACAATGAAAACCACAATAAAGAAAAAAAAATTAAAATAAAATGGTCATGATAAAAATAATAATGGTTAATCAATTAATGGACACTAATTGAATTTGTTTATATTGAAATTCTTATAAAATGTATGAGTAATTTGTTTATTTGGGTTGTAAATACTAATTTCTTAAGTATTTAAAAATTTTTATGATTTAAACATATTACAAAGAGTTGTTGGAGTAATGAGAGTAGTGTGATGGAAAATTGAGTTTTATCTTTCATAAATAAATTATTGTTGGAGGTTATGTTAAAACTTTCATAATTTATTACAACTTGGAAAATTGCTTTAAAATTATGGTGTATCGAATTATATAATATTCACGAGATAGATTTTCTGAATTATTGAGAGTTAATAGAACAATTATATCATTAGGCCAACATCATTTTACTGGTCCTGTTTCTAAAAAAACTATTGGATCAGTTTACATGATGTTTGAGGTATAGTTGGTAATGATTGAGGAGAGTTGAACGGTTTATTGAAGGTTTTAGGTATTTTTTTTTTTTTTTTTAAACACCCAAATGGGGGTTTTAATTATAACAATCTAACAACTTAATACTAATAAGCTATTTTTCTTTAAATCTTATTAGCCCACTCTTTAAAATACAAAGGCTTATCCGAAGATATTTTTTTTTAATTTTTTGTTACTTTTAGTTTTATACCAATTCAAATGGCTTCATTTGATCAATTTGCGTGTTATTTCATCATTGTCCAAAAGATCTTGTAATCTCTTTTGATGACTTTGTGCATATGTTGTTATAACCTTGTCTACCATTTCTACACCCAAATCCTTATGCAGGTTGACATTTCAAATATACCAAGGAGCATCAATTATACCACGTAGTACTTTATTTGGAAACATTGTATTATGTTTCTCATACTTTACTGGTGCAATCCCTGAGCTGAATACCATAAGTCCAAACTGGTTTCAGGACTTGTTGATAATGAAGAACCTTATTTTTAACTGATAGTGTAGAATGTCTACCAAGTGACCATGATAGGACAGAATGTCTACCAAATAACCAATACATTTTTCTGAACTTTTTAGCTCATCTCGTTTTTCTTTACATGAGTTTTCCACTTGAGCTGGTATCAAGCGTCATGCTCAGATATTTGTCTGCGTTATCATACTTGACAATTTGATCCTTAATGCACACAGGTTCATGTTTAACACGTTTTTTGGTGAAATCAATGTGCACCGATTAAACTTCGTTCAACAATTTAGGTATAAAAAATTTTTTAAATAACAACTAAAAGTAAACCTGTATTGAGAGAAGCCGCTCATCAGGAATTAGCTAGTTGCTTCATAAACTAGACTTTTATTATATTTAATCAGACTATATAAACTACCCACACTTATAAAAATTGCACAAACATCCAACGATTAATAAATTGATAAAAAAATTTAACCTATATATATATATATATACAATTAATAAAATCCTTAATTAAATATCACACCTTCAAATGAATTCATTCAAACTACGACTTAACTGTTATATACACGAATAACAGATTTAATTTTAATTTAATTAATTAGAAATGTTAAAAATAAAATTGCGCGGGAAATTAAAAAAAAAAACAGTAAAATAACGTATATTTATTATATATGTATATATATATATATATGTAAATGTAAAAATAGAATAAAACGTAATTACAAAACGGTTAAATTATAATTTTTCAAACCCACGAAAGTCATTAAAGGATAAAAACAGTAGTATGTAATTGTACAATTTATAAAAATAAATTAAAAATCTTTTGTAACATTTTACATTAATTTTACATCAAAGTTCTAGTATAACGGTTTATAAGCTAAAATGTATATTAAATTACACCTACAATTTATTTTCATTTAAATTAAATACTCGTTGTTTTGTACATTTCTGTGCAGTATCTTTTGTATTTTATAGTTGAAATTGAAGCAATTAAATTAACTGTATAATATATATACTTTGCCTAACTATAACAAAATATATACACTATAGGATATCCTTGACCTAATAGATACAAAAAAAAAACAATAACAAAAACTTACCTAAGAAAACTATACTATTTTCAACACAATTTAAGAATTTCAATAAGAAAAGGATATCTTTTTTTCTATTCATCAGATACTATTGTGGGTTGGTTTTTTTGTTTTGTTATTTAAGGATATAAAAATTCAATGTACTGTAATATCCTTTCAAAAAAATATATATATATATATAAATTTAATACAATATCTTTTTAGATATATACAATTTATTCTTATAATTGAATTATACACAAAAAGTTTTTCTTTTAAGATTTCGTTGACGTCTATTACAATGTCAGATAACGGTAATAAAAGAAAAACAACAACAAAAAAAAAAACAAAAAAATTTTTTTTGACTTTTATTTTTACGATATTAGATTCATTTTTCTAAGAATGAAAGTGACAAAATAAATTGATTCAACTGACATAGAAGGGAGGAGGAGGAGGAGGGGAAAATACCGTTAATATTTTATTATCAAAATGTTTTTTTTTTGTTTTTTCTTCTGAAATATTTTATTGAAATTGTAGATACAATGTTAATATTAAATGATGTATATAGAATATTATATATACACATATTAATAAACATACATTTGTATGGATGACATGTACATGGATCTTTTTTTTTTTGTAAGAATAAGTACTTATTGTGAAATATTGGAGTTTCTCTAATTCAAAAAATTCAAGGTCATATGATGTAATAAGTTCAAAAGTTTTTTGATGGTATTTTTATTTCATTTTTGCATAACCTGCTATACTGGAACCAGCAGTGAGTATTAAAATGTTGATATTTAAAGGGTTTACAAATTTGTGTACATGGTATGTCCACCGTTATTTATTAATTATTGGATTTGAGAAGTATAATACATAATGCCTTACATTCAATTATAATTTTTAAGTCCTTCGTTTTGAGAACTTTAAAATTCTACATTATTCTGAATTATTATAATTTTTCCCGTTACTCCACTAGAGCACAGGGAGCTTCCACTTGAAATCTTCAATCTTCTCTGTTTGACACTTTCTTTTGAATTATGCTCTATGATAGATCGCATTTACTTATTCCTTTTAGAACAGTGCGCTTCCATGTTATTTTGGGTCTACCTCTTGCGCTAGAATCTCCTTGTCGGTTCCAACATAACGAATTTTTAGTTATGGAACTTTAATCTTCTCAATGTGTGTCCGATCCACTTTCACTTTTTTCTGGTTATTTGTTTTACAAGGGGTTTTTCGTTCGTTAACTCACATAGATCCTGATTTTGTTACCGACTGTATTCAGTCAGAAAATTCTGCAGGTTCTCAACTGTTTATTTACGAAGGCTTGCACTTTATCTTGATGGAGTTCCTTAGCAGTCATGATTCACTGTCAAATGTTAGTGTGTATTTAACACAGGTGTTGATAAGCATTTTAAATTATATATTTTTTAGAATGGGTTTTGGGTTGCAGCTTAACAAGTTCTTGTAATTAGGCAATATATTGCATATTTTTAGGGGTAAAAAATTTTTTGTTAATTTTGAAAATACATATAGTATTAAAAGGTTTAGGATCGCTTTACTGACAGATGCCTTAGAAGTTCCATTGCAAAAATAAAAGTTTATCCTCGCATTTTTGGAAATAAGTTCTTCGCAGCCCTTGGGAATTCAATTCAAAACTTTAGTTGGAATAACTAAAGATTATTTAAATAATTAGATAATTCAGCAGTTTTAATATACATCTATTATAAGTAAAACTAAATTTTAATTGTTCTAATTAGTTCTTTTAAAAAAAGTTCCAAAATACTAAACTTTACTTCCGATCAATTACATCTGAGACACTAGATTTAACTCGGATCACTTTCATTGAGAGTATCTTGCCGAACAGAAATATTCAATTAAATTCCTTGGAAATGTATACATATATTGTATACCTAATAATAATAAAAATAAATAGTATTCGTAAAATACCCGAAAGAATTAATAAACCTTGAATGGAAAAATATATATAAAAATTTATTTACTTAATAATAATAAAAAAAAAATGTCTACTAAATAAAAAAAACATAAATACAAAAAAAAAAAATATCAAATTCATTAAGAAATATTAACTATTTTAAATATATGCGTAATCGTTGATATTTTATCAATATTTTTATACTCCTTTTCTAATACGATTTCTCCTCTCCCTCTTCTAAAATTTAATTATAAAATAATTTTACTATTTATAATAATTTACGTAAAATATATTTTTAAATTTTTTTTTATGTCCTTGAGTGTATTTATTTTTTTATTATACTTTTAAATAACTAGGCTAAATATTATAAAATATATTTGGTATTTATTGAATGAAGGTGATGTAACAAAAGTTATTATCCCTCTATATTTAAGTAATGTTAGAATTTATTTATGGATAAACATTAAAAAAATTTTATTAGCCTTTAGTTATTTTTCCTAAATAGACTTTTATAAGAGCTTAATATATATATATGTTTTCCAATTGAATTGAATTTTGTTATTTTTTTCATTCATATCCTTTACACATATTTCCTTTTAAGTTAAAATTCGCAATATATGGTAAGTTTAGTAAGGCTCTATGAAAAAGTCCCCAAAAAAAAGGTTTCAAAATTACCAAATAAACTCAAAAATTTGTATTAGTTTTATCTAAAATACTCTTTCCACATGTACATGGTTCTTTTTCAGATGAAAGTAGTCTTTTTTCAAATGAATTTGTTCTTTTTTGCAAATACAAATAATCCCGACTTTTGAAATTAAATTTTTCTTTTTTTAATCAGCTCTGTTTCTTGGAGTTCAGTAGTCGGATACACATATTTTAGGAAGGTATTTCCCAATTTTATAGCGTTAAATAAGTTCGAATCCCAACTTAAAAAATTAGTCCCAAAAATTCATTTGAATACTTAGCCGCTTTCTTTGGGATTCGGAAGTCGTATTCACATATTTAAAAGAAGGTCCTTATTACTTTTACAGCATTAAATAAGTTCGAATCCCCACCTAAAATATAGGTCCCAAAAATTCATTCAAATAAGTTCATTTTATGTGAAAAAGGACTTTACACGTATATATTAGTATAGAAGGAAGTTTGATATCACAAGCACCTTTCTAGAGTATGTGATAATTAGACGAACGATAAGGCTGAATTTTTTTAATTTTATATTTTATAAGGGGGAATTCTGGGAAATTCGGGAATATAAGGAAGGAACCTGAGGAATTTCTGAATTCTTAAAAATTTAAGATTTCATTTATTTTGAAATCGTTTATAAATATTTTTTACAATTTTTGAAATATTTTTATATATTTCATTTTTAGGACTTCTTTCCTTGGGAAAATTTTACACAAAATTATATGTTTGACGTCAATTTTACTATTATAAATTATATAATAATAAATACAATACAATACATAATAAATATATTAAGTAAGAAATTCGATTTCGGAATCGTTTTATTTCATAGTTATTTATTGTTATTATAATTTTTATTATTCTATAACAAGACTTTCGGGAATCTTAGAAAGTTTTCAATGTTATTTAAAAGATTTTTATAAATTTTAAAGGGAATTTAAGGTTATTCAAAAAATCTCTTTTTTTTTATTTGAGTACATGCAGATTTTTTCCTAAAGTGAGAGATTTTATTCAAGTCTTCCATTAAGTTAAATTTTGAATTATAAAAAAACGGTAAAGGAAGTTTTCAAAATAGAAGAACCACTTTCATATTTGAAACTATTTTAACTTATTTTTATTAAAAACATAGTTTTTATTTAAAGAATTTTCAAATGTAGTAGATAGTATAAAAAGCTCAAACTTTGACTCAAATCATCAATTTTTGATTATAATCAAATAAATAAACTGCTCAAATACTGAATTCGCCCATGTTTTAATCCCGATCTTCTTGTAGGCATCTGAATTGGTTAAAATAAATATTCTTAAAATTCAAATTGAACTTGAGTTGTGTCATTTACACTGACTGCATTGATTTACAAACTTTAGATTGTTTTTTATGTATTAAAAATTTTAAAATAAACCTTTAAAATTCCGTCATTTGAAGTGAAGTGAGAGTGAAGTAGTTCTTATTTTTTTCTATTGACAAATATATAGATAAATTAAATTAAACAAATTACAAAATATTAAATTTTATTCAATAAAAATTAAGACATTCATGAACAAACCTAAAATAAATAAACACTACTAACTTGCAAAATTATATAATATAATGGGAATATGGTTGTTTAGCCTATCACAGTGAACAGTTAGCACGTAGAGGTGCCGGCAAAAAAAAAAATTTAATTGTAATTTTAAAAAAAAAGGGATAACCCTTATGCGGCAATATTAATTATTCAACTGTTGAATGCATTAATTAATTAATTAGCGAAATATTTTATTATTCAAATTTATCAACTCATTTCCATCGCTAACAAAATAGAATTATTATTATAATTTTTTTTTTAATTAAATTAACTTTATAATCAACGATTTCAGATCAACTTCATATTAAATTATTCTGTTTTTGGTTCTTGGAACAAATCTATAAATAATATTTATATTTTTTTTTATTTCCTTTTGATTTGAACTCAAACTTCCTATTAACATCTAAACAAAAATATCAAATCAATTATAATTAATTAATAAATAATTTTTAATTAATTTTAATAGAATTATAAATACCTCCAGTTTTTGTTTTAATTAAATTTACTAGAATTACGAATACAATCGTATATATTATCAATTATTTAATTTTTTAAACCATTTGATACATTATTTTGGTAATCGTTTAGTA
Organism: Dolichopus griseipennis; assembly: GCA_963082915.1. Taxonomy (NCBI): domain Eukaryota; kingdom Metazoa; phylum Arthropoda; class Insecta; order Diptera; family Dolichopodidae; genus Dolichopus; species Dolichopus griseipennis. The sequence continues at coordinate 106,490,889 of OY720442.1, forward strand.
TATAGTACATATATATACTCTTTTCACATCAATTTGGTCCTTTTTAACATGAAATATGTTTATTTTCAAATTAAATTGATCTTTTTACAAGTCAATTTGGTCCTTTTTTTTAAAAGCGCTCCCGTATCTTTAAACACAGAAAAAACTTAGTCTCCCATTCTGTAGTATACACCTTAAAGGTGCAAGAGGGCCCTAAAAAGTGATTCCAAAATTTTTAATAACTATTTTTTAAAGCGGACTTAATCGTCTACCTCTTATAATTTTTCTTGCTCTATTCGGGTTTTACTATAAAATCTGTGAGTACATTTTTTCCAATATGCTGGGGCTGATCAAAAAACAACCAATTTATTTTGAAAATTTCAGACTATTTGTATTTGAAAAAAGACCAAAATTCAATTAAAAACAATAAAATTTCATATGAAAAAGAATCAAGTTCACGTGAAAAGAGTATATTATTTCAACTTATATACCAAATATATAAAATTAAACATAAATTACTTAATTCAACTAATATATTACAAATCCACTTTCAGTTCTATTATATATATTATAAAAAACCGTATATTATACTAAAAAATCATTTAAGGTTCACTTGATACAAATCCATATTATTATGAAATAACTTCCAAATGTATAAAACCAAATAAACAAAAACAACAACAACAAAAAGTCATTAAACTTAAAAAAGAAATGTACAATAACAAAATACAATACAACAACAAAAAATAATAAATGTAAATAATAGAAAATTTTTCAAAATTAAATAAAAATCAAAATATGTAAGGTATATATATATATATATATATATATAGTCGTATATATACATAAAAAATGAAGGTAATATAAGTTTCAATTCAAAAAAAAAAAAGGTAATCGAAGAATCTAAAAAATACACAAAAGATACAAAATTAAGGTGTGTATTAAAATGTGTGTATACAAAAGTTGTAAAAGCTTTTACACGCCAACAACAACAACAACAACACAAAACAAAGTCAAACTAAAAAATCAAATTTTCTGAGCACATGTCCTTAAGAAATCAAATTATATATAAGTACAGATATACATAATATATATACATGTAATTTTTCAAAAAATTCCTTTATATATTATTTTCATATATCTTTTGATTGTATTAGTACAAAGTATATATATATATAATATAGGTACTATAGGTACCTACTTTTTCCATCGAGGAAGAAGCCTACGTGACAAAATAAGAGAAGAAATTTTTTGAATTTATTTCCCATAATAATGGAAGATTTTTTTTTATTTTCTGAAACTGGTGTAAAGGAGTGAGGTGGCACCTATACCGCCCGGCACTTGATAAATTTATACACTATCTCTACCAAGTACCAATACAAAGGATTATTGTCCTCTTATTCAACTAATGTCAATTGTTGTTGTTGTTTTATTATATTTTTATTCTCTCTCTGTTTGAAAACATTACATTTTTTAGAGAGAGAAGGAAAATTTTTTTTTGAAAAAATATGTATCTATTTCTTTCTAACATACACAATGTTATCAACAATTATTTATAGATACTTTTGGTTTTTATAAACCTAACAGTGGAAAAATATATACATTAAGGATACATTTATTTTCAGAAACACATACACACAGTCACACACATTTTTTATACAAATTTTATTCATAATTTTCTCATGTATATGTAAAGGAAAGAAATAAAAAAAAAAATAGGAAAAGCTTTTTTATAAGTTTTTGATTTTCTATATACATACAAAAATTGTTACAAATACTTTTAAAAGTTTCGAGTTTTTATTTCTTGTTTACAGTTTTGTTGTTTAATTTTGTTGTAAATTTTTGATAAATTTATGTATGTGTATGTGTGTGTGTATGTTTATCAAAATCCTTTGTTTTTGTATTTTTTTAAATAATATTTGATTTTTTTTGTGAAAACCCATCATATTGTGCAAATAATACAAGAGAAATTAATTTGCAAGAAGGGGTAATCAAGGACGTTTTGCAAGCAAAAAAAAAAGGAAGATAATGTAAAAAAAAGTTTTATATTGTCTTTTGTTTCAATTTTTTAAGTGAAAAAATTGTAGAAGTTGAAATTATTATATTCTTAATAAATTATTAGTTTTTTATTTTTAAATTATTTTAAGATTTGATACAAATATATTTTTGAATTTCATTTTGGTAATTTTTTTTAAAAGAATTTTTAAAAGTTTGAGAATCACTTTTTTTGAAGATGAATCATTGATAAAAATCTTTTGAGATTTTTTCATATTGCTTTATAAAATATTGGTGTTAAATTTAGATAAGTTGAGAGAAAGGATCTGCTCTAAAAAAAGTTTAACTTTTTGATAAGTTACATTATTTTTCTAAAATTTCGAGATTTTTGATCCTGAGATTTTTTAATACTTTATTCATTTAAATGAGTTGAGAAGGATCCTTTTGACTAATCAAACATTCATTTATTTTTTTTATAAGTAAATGTTTTTTTTACTAATCCATCTTCAGTTGTTGTTATGGAATGGTTTCTGGTGATTATCTGATGAATGATAAGTTGTTGGTGCTATTGTTCGCCCTAAATTATTTACAAAATTTTCCCTTTTTTAAGATTTTCATATTTTATAAAAAATTTCGCACTTGTTAATGTCTCGAGATCTTTCAATAATTTCTTTGAATGAGTTCATCAGGATCCTTTTTCACTAATAACTTATCATTAATCAAATTTTCATTTATTTTTTTATAAGTGAATGTTCTTTTTCTAACCCTACTTTAATTGTTGGTTGTTGTCGAATGGTTTCTGCTGATTATTTGATTAGTGGTAAGTTGTTGGTCCTATATTCTATGCCTCATTGTATGCCCAAAAAATATCACATTGATATTAAAAATCTTGTACCCTGATAAAATTTTTCCACAGCGATTCGAGTGATTAAAATGTAAGTAGAACTTTGGCGTTATAAGATCGGTTCATGAGATATAGATCGAATCCATTAAAATGAAGTATCTGCATGTAAGCATTTATAAAAATACATACATTATTTGGGTATATAACTAAAGTGAAAACAATTTTTAATCCAGTTTTAAAAACAACTTCCGCTTATATAAAAAAGAGTTTTAAATTTATTTTAAATCGAATAAAAGGGAAAATGAGTATAGATGTTATACGTCCACAGTCTGTTCTTTCGATATTAAATTTGGCAACCGTTCTACGTTTGTAGATGGATCTTATCATAGAACAACAGGTGACGATTTTAATGAGGCAGTTTATCACAATCGAAATTTTTTAAAATTAAAAAAAAAATTAAATTATTAAAATTTTTCGAAAGTGCGACGCATTGTATAAGTGCAACAGAGTCTATAAATATGGATATGGCAGAGACGGAAAAGATATTAAGGCTGAAATTATCAAATATCAAAAGCTGAAATCCAGCCTGAACAACACCAAGGTGCCGTAGATGGTTCATATGTTAGAATTGTGATTCCAGTAGAAGATGTTCGGCATTTATATAATTTATAATTTTGTTTTTTAAATCTATCTAAAAATATAATTTTAATAGAAAATTTTCCATCTTTTTCTAATATCTAAAAATTTATTATATGTTGTACCAAAGTTCAAGTATATATGTACCAAAGTTCAAGTATTCCCGCTTTTTTTCAAAGTTTTATTAAATAACGGTTTGAATTAGATAATACTTATAGTATATAATATGTAAGAAAAAATATATACTGATAATATTCTAATCAAAAGTTACACAAAATGTTACACAATTCATTGAATACACAATTTTTCATTTCACATGGTGGAAAGGTAAGTAAAAAAAAAAGAAAATGGAAAATTCATGGAAATTTCAGCTGTAAAAGGTTAAAGTTCAATTAACTCAACATAATATGTTTTTTTAAAATCATTTCTAAATACAGTGTTGAAATCAAAATTTTTTCGATATTCAGTAAATTAAATTAGATAATATTTTTTTTAATTTGGATCAAATCCTTTTTTTACTTATCATTTCTTTTAAAATATAATTTTCATAATTTTCCTTTTAATAAATTTAAAAATTTAGTAAATTTCCTTTAAAACTTTAGAATGAAGCTTCAATTATCTTTCAAACAAATCTATATTTTGTCTAATATGAATGAAATTTAAGAACTCCAAAACAGAACAAACAAAAACAAAAAATATAATAATATGTACTTGAGACTTTTCTTAACTGATTTCTTATCCTGTTTTACAAAAAAAAAATACAAAAATTTTTTAAAGTGGTTTACCACTCATTTTATTTCTTTTTTTTTTGTAATTTTTCATGAAAAACTACTTTATATTATGTTGACTTTTCCTATTCCTCTATACATATTTTAACATTAAAGGAATCAAACTTTTGTTCCTTATAGATATATTGAATAAAGGAAGACTCAAAGGTACAGAGAGAGAGAGATAGTAAAAAGGACGATGAGTTAAAATAAAAAAAAAGGAAGAAAAAAAAGAGTATAAATATTACAAAAAAAAAAAAGAGCTTATTACAATTTTCCATTTATGTTTTTGATTTTTTTTTTCAATTTTTATAAGAAAATTTGAAAATTTTCACTTTTATCCTGAAAAAAAAACTAATAAAAAAAATTCAAGAAAAATTAAATAAAAATCTCTTTATCATACTAACCAACTAAACAATATTAAATTCAATATATATATATATATATTTCATTTCTTGTTTTTTTTTCTCTTTCTCTCATTTTTTTTTTCTAACTTCGGTTTTCTCATTCTCTCTCCAAAATTTTTATATTATATAACAAATAAATATATAATATAATATGGTTAAACATAAAGTACATAGATTTTATAATATTGTAACAGAGAAATACCTAACCTGATTTCTGCACTTTTCATCAGAATTTTCCTTTTATTGTAAATCTAGTCTGTAGTTGATATTCTGGAAAAATTGTGTTTTTGTACGGGAAAATTTTTTTTTGAAAAAAAAAAAAAAAAGGAAAATAAAGAAAAATATCAATTTTCATTTTTTTATACATAATATATTGTGTAAAAGTGTACAAAAATAAAAAATTTTATACATTTTTTTGTCTGTATATGAAATTTTCATCGGTTTTTTTGGAATTTGATAATAAGGCGTTCACAGGAATTTAAATAAATATTTAATTGCTTTTTTTTGGAATAATGGGTAATTTGAATTAATATTTAAATTCGAAAATCGAATTTTTTAAATTATACTAATAGTTATTTTAGTTTTAAAAATTGTAATTTAAAATTTTTGGAATATTCTGCGTAATATATGTATATATTTAATTGAATAATTGCTTGAAATCACTTGATTTTGTTCAGAATGATTTTAAATTGAATTTTACGATAAAATGGGTAATTAATAGTGTAATCGAATATGTTACCAGACAGAATATTATATTTTTTTTTGTGGAAAATTGTATATTTTTTTAGTTTTTCAACTAAAGATACACATACATACTTATAGTATTAATAAATTACATTTCCGTAGACATTTAATAATCGCTGTATTAAAATAATGTAAAAAGGTGATAAAATGATTAAGTGTTTTATCGTAAATCCTGAAATCAGTTTTGTTTATTTATAAGTTTTTTTTTTCATTAATCCTGTGAGTTTTCCTATATGTATATATAGAAATTAACATATACATTATAATATATAAATATATATGTGTTATCTTAATAGATAAATTACATTTCCGAAAATATTTAGTGGGTGTATTGAAATATTATAAGGTGATAAAATGATTAAGTGTTTTATCGTAAATTAATGGTTATCCTTAAATCAGTTTTGTTTATTTAAAAGTTGATTAATATTTGTGTGAATTTTTTCCTTGTATATATCTATATACACAAATTTTTTTTTTTAAATATATTTTCCAACATTTTCTTTTTTTTTTTAAAGGAAAATTCGTTGTTTTCCCTTTCACTTTTCATTTATTATCTGATTCCTTTTTTTGATATCGTTTTCCCTTTTTTTTTTTGTAATTTCACGAGACAATAAATTTTTCAAAAAAAAACATATAAATATTAAATATCTAGAAATAAAGAATACTATATTTATTGAATATATAAAAATAATTGTAAAATAATTCATAAAATGAAAATTATAAAAAATTGTTGTCATATTTGTAAAGAAAATTTTTATAATTTTTCATTCAATAAAAATCGGAAATTTTCCTGTGAGTAAGAAAAAAAAATATTTGACGACGTAATACCAGACATATTACGTCTTAAAAAAAAATGCTTTTCTATTATGCATTTTCTTATATCTTATAGATTATAAAATATCTTATAGATTACATTTTGTTGAAGTATGAAACTGTTGTAACATACATTTTTTCAGAAAAAACTATTTTTATTATAATTTTAATTTTGTAATCATAGTATTTGTTACATATTATTGTGTGTATATACAGGGTGTTTCCTAATTAAATGCACTGCTATATACCATTGCATAGATACTTATGAGTAGATAAGTTTTGTGTATGGGAGCTAAACTAGTTCTCTTCTAGTTTCCAAGATATGGGAAATTTCAATAATGTAAATGTGATTTTTTCAAAAAATTTTTAAATTTAAAAGCTTACAATTTTGAAACTGTAAAAGATAAAAAATTGAGTAGGTACTTGTTTAAAAGGGAATTTCTTAAGCTTTCAAATGCGCCTTACAAGTATTCTAGAAACAGAGTTAAGAGTTAAATTATGAAAACTAAAAAAAAATATTGAAATTTTATTTAAGCCCTCATATCTTGGGAACTAGAAGAGAACTAGCTTAGCTCCCATACACAAAACTTATCTACTCATAAGTAGCTATGCAGTGGTATATAGCAGTGCACTTAATTAGGAAACACCCTGTATATACGTATTTAAGAAAATTTAATATTATACATATATATTTGTATTTGATTGAAACTTTGTACAATTACATATTTCAAACACTTATAGGGTTTTTGAAAAAGTATTTTTCTTTTCTATTTATAAGAGCGCTCGAATTGCTGAAAATTCATTATAAATAAGTTTTTTGTAATTACATCAGAAAATATATGTATATATTTATAATTATAGTAAGAATGTTTGTAAAATAATGCAATGGAAATGAATTTTAGAACATAAAGTTTTGTTTTGTAACTTTTTAATAATAAATCATTTTTTTTTTTAACTTTTAAAGTACTTCAGAAAACATATTTCATTTTATAATTAATTAAAGAATAATTTAATTCATATACAAGTAGTTAGGATATTGAAATAAAAGGTTTTAACTAATCTAAGACATCGTTGAAATAACCGAAATAGTTGTAATTCCTTCGAACTAATATAAAATTTTAAATTTTCTCGAAAAAACATTGCATCTCAACATTCCTGGCACAACATTGCTCAGAATTTCTAAAACGGCTGGCTTTTGCAGTGATAAGAGTTCTGACCAGTCATTTCAGAGGTTTGAGTTCGAAATCCAGTAAAAATGTAAAAAAGCACTTATCTGGATTTTGTATTCGACTCATCAACCTTTCCCCATTGAGTTCAAATTAATTACAGAACGTATAATTAATAACTCTATATATATAATAAAAAACTCATTAACGTGTAATTATAACCAAGTAATTTGATTGAATAATATAACTCACAGATATAGAAATACCGTATAATTCAAATATAAAATTATTACAATATACTGGCAACATTTACTCTCTTAACTCTTTATAATTAATCTTTTTTTTTGTAATTTGATTTTTAAATGAGAGTTGTGTAATTAGAAATGGATCCTATGTCCAAATGGGACCATCTTATCATTAATCAAGTATGAAATAGTCATTTGATAAGTGAGTATTTTTAGTTTTAATCAAAGCTTTATTGAATTTTTGTGAAATATGGTTTGGTTCCAACTCTAAAACTTATAAAAAAATGATTACTTGATAAGTATTTCGTGGCTGTCAATGTAAAGTCAATGTAAAGTCCTCGTATTTTATTATCAGGACGAAATCTTCTTTAACATTTGTTTTTGCCTTAGAGAATTGTGTTTATATTGAAAAAAACTATTCCAAGGAACTTTAATTCCATCAAAGACTTAGTTTTAAATCACGGTTTGTCCATATATCAAAGGTTTTGGTAAAGATTTTAAAGTTAAATCCTTAACAAACCTTAGATGCTCCTTTAAATGAATTATTCGTCCAGAACATAAACTTAGTTTGAGTTTGAATCAAAATCCGATTTCAAGTGTAATTTTTATTTGGAAAGGTCATTAATGAAATCAAATTCAGTTTTAGGCATTCGATCCATTCGGTCAGATGCATGAAACTGAGCCTAAATTCAAATTTAATTTTTTAAACAAAAACTGGGTTAGAACGGGATAGGTACGAAATTCCAAAAATATAAATTCCAAAAAAAAAAATAAAAATACCAAAAAAATAAATATCCTGTGAAAGACTTATCCCCTAAAAGGCTTTTGAATCCAACTCTTAAATCCCTGCTAGTTCAGACTTGAATAAATAAATTCAAACTCAATCTTATGCATTCAACCCAAATTGGTTAAATGCATAAAACTGAGCTTGAACTCAAATTTTATTTTTTTTAATAAAATTACGAGTTCAAGACTAATTTTTGTTCGAGTTGTGAGTTCAAGCTCAGTCTTATGAATTCAACCAATTATCTCGTTTTTAAATATATTAAGTATTATTTTGTTTATAAAAAACGCTTTTGTTTAACTTTGACTCATAATATCCAGGTTTGTATTTCTAAGGATACTAATTACATTGTATCTGAAGATTTGAGTTTTTTGGAAAATTTTAAAATAAAAAATTGTAAATTACATAAAATAAGGTAATAAAAAATATAACTTAAATTACTTATCATAAGAATGAACATTATAAAAATATTTTAAAATAAAAAACAGTTTTTCTATTTTATATTCATCAGATACAATTTTGTTATATTGTTTTAAGGTTTATTTTTATAGCCTTTTATTAGACTATTTCAATTTTTTTTTTTTTTTTTTTATTTTATTTTTATTTTTTTATTTTATTCTTATTTTATTTTAAATAGTATCTAAAATAGTATCTACTATGAAATTTATAGTCTCTTTTGCATCTTTATGTTTCTATTTTAATATTTTTTTTTTAAAAAAAAAATCCATATAATAAAATTCGAAAAGAATAAAGACAATAAATCAATTGTTATTACTTATTTTTTTATTAAATGAATATAGGTGGTAGTGGTTACTACTGTTTGGTTTCTAAAACAATAGTTAGAACTTGAAAATATTCTTTGTATAGTATAGTAATTCTATTCAGTTTGAATAGTAAAATTTATAAGGTTTAAAACAATTTAGATTTACATTGTACAAAAAAATGTATATTGTATTTTTATGTTTTTTTTTTTTTTTGTATCTTAAAGATATTTTATTTTTTTTTTGTATCTTAAAGATATTTTGTTTTTTTTTTTTTTGTTCTGAAGATATATTTTTAATAGTGCAGTATAGATTTTTATTATAGAAAATAATTTAAATATTTTTTTTTTATATATATTAAAAGTATTCAAAGTTGATAGAGTTGATTTCGATGGATAGGGATGGCGTATGCGATAGTGTTCAATATTGATTTTAGTTTCAGAAAAGGTAATTAACAAAATATTAATTGAACTTCTAAAGAGTTTTATAATATACATCAAAACTCTGTGATATTATTGCAAGAGTTTAGTACGATGTACACGTTGTATACGTTTTATCTGATGAAAACCAAGGCCATAATGTTTAATTAATTCAATATTTTGTTTCTTTACTTGAACTTATGAAGGGAGTTGTTACTACTTTTTAACTTGTTTAAGCATTATAAAATTAAAGAAATGATCCGAAAATGTTGAAAACTAAATTTTGAATACCAATAGAAATTTTGTTATATCCAGTGGTATTTTATAAAGTAAAATGATGGTATTTAAACAATTTCTAACTTCGGGATCTATTTCCTTACTTTTTTTATTAAATTTTTTCATCTATGTTCCTGTATTCTTTAGAAAATTTGCTGTAAAATCCTATAAGGTCTAAAATACAATCTTTCGGAGTCTTAAACATAAGATGCTCCTTATCCACTTTCAGTTTTAAATACTATCATCAATAGACGAATAAATACTTATCATCAAACTCCTGAATAGTTTTTAGTTCAAGTAAAATCAGAAAATAATTAATCAATTCAAATCAATTAAATTAATCAATTTTACTAGATCAGGGCCGTATCAAATTTACTAGATCGAGGTAAATAATCAAATAAGTTTTTTGATAAGTTTTTTTTTCCAGTTTTCCAGAACAGTTTTTGATAATAACTCAAGGAAAGTTCTGATTAGTAAAATGCACTCAATTATCTAAATATAAATAAATAAAAAATAACTTATCGTTTTTATAAAAATTTTCATAAAAATTAAAAATTTTTTTACATCAAAAATATTAACTAATCACTTATTATGTAGAGTGTTGAAAACTATCATATTCTTTTGATTAGAAAATAAATTCTTATTGGCTTTTGATAAGTGTGCACTTGTTTTACAATAAATTTTGTACAAAAGTATTTTGTTTTTATTAAAAATATGATTAGTAATTTAGAGTAAGTTTATTATATGAGGATACTCCAACTTTCGGCACGTGTGCCTAACCGTGTAAGAAATTCGCATCGCAATTATTTTCAAACTTGAGTTAATGAGGGTACGGCAAATGATTTCATAAAGTAATTTCGCATAGTAATTCAAATATTTGATTAAGCTTGATATGAGCTTCAATTACCAAGTATTTGCGATGCGAATTTCTTACATGGTTAGGCTCGATATTTATGTACATACTAGATTGTTCAGAAATTTAAATGTAGAATGTAGAGAATTTGAGTAATAGAAAACAATTGAATTTAATATTAAATATGATATAGTAACTTAATGTAATAATTGATTATAATTTTTAAATATATATATATAAAATGAGGTGGCGCGAAATAAAGCCATACGAAATAAAGCCATATCGAGAATTTTTTTGCGTATGGCTATATTTCGCATTTGAATGCGAAATAAAGCCATATCATTTTCTAAAATTTTACGAAATAAAGCCATATAGTAAAATTGATACAAATTCTAGTTTAATAGTAAACAAAGTAAAAAAAAATAGAAATTGATAATTAAGTGCAGTTATAAATGATAAATACAGGGTGTTTCGGTAATAACCTGCCATAGAACTAGGGGTTATTCTAGGGTTCAAAACAAACAAAAAATGCTTCTAGAGGTAGGGTCTATTCTCATCCGTTTGGGAGATATGGGGCTTACCCTCCCGCTAACTGAATTATTGAAGCTAGATTTTGAATCCAACACTAAAATGAAAAGAATGGTATAAGAATTCGGATACCTAATTCATTCAAAAAATTAATAAGTTCCTAATTTTTTTTAATACACTGTAATAAAACATGTTAAATAATATTATATTTTTTATTGCTCTTCCACTACTTTAAGGGGTCTCAGGCATTCACCAAATCTATTTAAACTAGGCTTCAATTTCTTTAATCGTTTATATTCACTAAGCCCTTGATTACCTACACAAAAGTTATATATTTTTATTAAATTTTATTTTATGTTACGATATAAACTATTACGATATAATTATACAATTTTACGGTATTTTTTAATTTCATATAATCTAACCGGGGTTTGAACCCGAAACCTTTCACATGAAAGGAGGCGTCTTTACCACTACGCCATTGGTCAGATTACTGTTTTAATACCTAATTACTTAGTGATACTAGATAAATTGTAGAGTTGGTAAGTGAGTGAAATTTTAAAAACTTTCGCGCAGCAGTAAGCCCCATACCATTATCATGAAATGTCTTTTTAGATTAGTTGATAACTGATAATCGATAAGTAGTTGGTGGAATAGAAGCCAAATAAGATGTGCTCTATAAAACAATACGATTATATCGAGCTTTACAATGCATTTTATCAATTGAAAAATGATTAAACGCACTATTCTTTAACCCATGAATGCAGTTCATTAAAATTACAGGATATTCTTGCAGGTTTTATTTAAAATAAATAATTCTATTTATCCAATATCATTAAAAATCTATTATCACATCTATTTATTTTTACAAAAGTGTAAAATGATTTATACAGTCTAAAATATTATATTAAATACGAATTGAATATACTAAAAAAGTTTCATTGAATAAAATATTCCATTAAAAAATATTTAATAATAGAATATTGTAAATTTACATTATTTTAATAAGTAAATATTTATTTATGTTAAATAACTTTTGATTAAAAAAATTTAAAAATAATGATTATATTTTCTATTTATAGAATAATGTTTTTAATTTTTTTAAATATGAGATCAAGTTAAAATTATGTAATTTTTAAAGAATTTTATAATAAAATAAACTGATTAAAAAATAAAATTTAATTCAAGATTTGTGAAACACCATATTTCTGAAATATTACAAAAATAGGATATTTAATCAATTTCATATTTACTTATTAAATTTAATTTAAAATAAAAAATAACGAAGGATTGTTTTAAATAAAGGTCTTTTAAAAATTTTTAAATTCGAAACTTTGATGTTATTAAAGTTCGAAGGAAAAATCCTTAACTCAAAATTATTCAAATTTACAAAAAAAAATTTAATTAAAATTTTTTTTTGAAAAAATAAATAAAAAAATCCCTTTCCTTAGCTTAAGGGGTTAACATTGAAAGATAATATTTTCCATAAGTATTTTATGTTTTTATACACTTTATATAGGAGACGGTCCGTACTTCCTGGAAAATTAAGGTTAATTTGTGTTTTTGATACTTTTTCAATGTTAAACTTGAAAATTGAAAAAGATACAAATTAGCCTTCAGACATTTTAAGATAATTTAAATAAGTATTACTGCCTCCAAAATTGCTTTAGTTACTTTAAGTATTTGGTATATACAGGGTAAGTCTGAATTTTAATCTTTTTTTTTTATTTTTACACTAGAAGTAAAAACAAAAATATCGAATTACAAAAATTATTTCGTATCTGGGTCGCATCTCTTTATTTCGTACCCTTGAATAATAACCATTTTAAATTGGTATTTGTTTTATCATTCGAAAAGTCTCTATTGCCATTCTTAAGGATCAAAACAGATAAAAAGGTACAATTAGTTCTTTAATTGTCTTTAATTTATCTCTACTATGATTACAAGTTTATTATTCAAATATGGATGCATATTTAATTCATAAAACTTTATTTTCATATCTTACAGAGATTGAAATTTTGAATTATAATTATAATGCATTATTTTTGGTAATTATTAATTAGATACAATGCATTAATATCTTTAATAATGCGTTAGAATAATCATTTTGAATTATTTTTTTCACACTAATTAATTAAAATAATGCATTTCATTCAAAAATAATGCATTACTTATAATGCAATATCAAAAATAATTCAAATTAATTGAATTACTTTTGAATTATTTGAACTAACTTTTGAATTAAAAAAATAATTCATAAATAATGCAAGTAATCCAATGAATTATTTTTTTTAATTCAATAGTAATAAAATTAATTTCTATTTTTTTGGTATTGCATTATAAGTAATGCATTCTTTTTGAATATAATGCATAATTTTAATAAATTAGTGTGAAAAAATAATTCAAAATAATTGTTTTAATGAATTATTAAAGAAATTAATGCATTATTTTAATTTGTGTTAAATTAATGTTAATGGAGACATCATACATTACAAATATATAATGCATTACTCCCATTTTAATAAGTTTTATTAATTATAATCTGTAAAATAACTTTATAAGTTATTATGTATATATAAATATATTTTTAATTGCACATTATGCCAATATTTTTAAAATTACTACTTTAGATATATTACAGCTTAAGTTAAGTCAACAATTAAAATTTTTCAAAATTTTTAATCTTCTGTATCCCTGGCAAGCCTTTAACAATAGAAACTTATAATGGTATATACTCTATAAAGTAAATAAAATGTATCAATCTTTTAAAAAATAAGTTCTAATAAACTTGCTGTGATTTTTCGCCCTTTCACTGTCAAAGGCGTACGTGATTTCAATTTCCTTTCCTTCAAAATACAAATTAGACATTTTTCATATACGCCATTGAAAGCTAATTTATTATAATTACACTTTAGAGTAAATTGCATTTATAAATTTACAAATTTTCTTTTATTATGGAAATTTTATAATTGAAGGTTCACATCTCAAATTAATTTATTATTAAAGTTAATAAATTAAAATTTAAAAAAATAAATAAATAATAAAAAACAATTTAATTATAGAATACTTGGTAAAAGTATAACATAATATTATTTCTGTTCAAGGTTTTGGGAAAATTTTCCATTTTATATAATAAAAAAAATTTCCTGGAATAAATGACATGGTTCAAAATAAAAGTTACTGATATATTACGTTTCCTATATATATCAACTCTTGAATGTATTTAACTTAATTTTAAATTGTAAAAATACCAGTACATAACAAATATATAAGTATATAATAACTATTATATGATATAGGCTCCAGGTATTTTTAATTCTATTTAAAATAAATATATATATATATATATATATATATATATATATATATATATACATATTTTATGTCAATAATAACAATAAATTTATTTTTATAATGATTGATCCTTTAAGGATATTTGTTTGAAAAAATTGATACCTTAATTTTAATTACACTATATACACACTATTGTGTATATGTATTATATTACTGATAGATTTTATAATGTTTTATTTATTTTTATTACTTTAAAACGATTTTTTCAATTTTCATTACAGTATGCAATTCCCGATTTCTAATTATCTATCATTTAAAACCTTTATTACAGTATCATTTTATTGACTTAATCATTTAATTGTCATAACATAAAAATTTTTATTTTTATTTTGGTTGTATGTATAAAAAATGATATTTTACTAAACGGCGGAACGTTTACATTTCGGATTTTCTCACATCAAGGAGGGGAATTCTTTTCAGCTAAATACGATAATTATATTCATTCTGTGCTGTATTTTTTGAAATAATATCAATATCAAAAACGATAAAAATTATATTCTGCAACATTGAGCCGTTTATCAAAATACCATCTTGAGGCGTTTAGAAAAATACGAAGTTTTAATATAACTGCGGACAATGTCAAGTGCCACGTTTAGTGGAATAGATCGCAATGAGTTTAAGAAAAATTTAAAATTAGTACTTCGTCCCGTTTTAATATACTTCTTATATGTTCCAGCACCGTACATTATTTACTATCCACTTTTGTTTGAGGGCAATCTGTATATATTTAATATAATTATAATTTAAATATTAACATTATTTTTCTTACATGAATAAACATTTTTTTTTAAATTTAATTTATTTACTTTTTAATTTATTTAATATTTAAATAAAAGTAGTTGTTTTATTTTTATTTCATCAATCGTTGTTCCATTAAATTTAATTTTAATTTAACAACGATTTAACAATTAATTTAAAATTAATTTATGAATTTATGGATGTGAAATTATGGTGAAAATGCTCAAACTTAATTACTCAAATTTCTCTCCATGCTAATCAATTAGACTAATTAGAGCATAAATCTAAGCGATTCCTTCTGTGCTGATTTTTAATAATACCTCTGTTGTTATTTCAACTTTTTTGGAGTTACTCACACATACACCTTCGCTCGATTGATACATCATGGGCTCAAATAAACTGTTCCTGAGAATCCCTAATTTAATAACATTTTCATAAGACTATAAAAAAATTGCATACTTTACGGCTGAACTTAAATTATTTTATTTATTATATCCTAATACGTAATTTAAAATAAGAAATTCATATATATACTCATTATTTAAATAATATAAATTATTTCATAATAAAATTTAATTGGATTAATATTTAAGTGTTTACAGGAGTTGAATTTTTTAAATGTTATAAATTACGATTAAATTCTATATAAAAAAATTTAATAGCTTAAATTAATTTAAAAAAAAATCAACTTTCAAGGTGTGTTTGCACTATTGAAAAATATATTTTTTTTATTACATATATTGCAATTAACATGCAATTTTGCAATTAAAAAAAAATAAATTTTTATAATAGTATATTAGTATATATATAATATATAATTTTAAATATAATTAAATTTATATCGAAAACATTATAAAAATTTTTTAGTATTTTAAAATTATAGTTGTAAGTTTTATTTGATGACCTTTCTAGGAAATATGACAAAATTAACTATTTAAAAAAAATAACTACTATATTACTATAGACTTATTTTACGCAGTTGTAAAACCGTTTACTTTTATTCAGTAAACTTTTATAAACAGAATTAGGCGTTCGCTAAGTCATTTAGTGTAAGCTTCAGTTGAGTTAGTGATTGTAGTCTATAAGCCGCTGTCAACTCAGCCGTAGACAAAAGATTATTACTAATCTCTTTTTTTTCCATATATATATATATATATATATATATCTTTTCATATAGATTTTATTTCTCATTACAATATAAACTCTTATTCGATATAAGCAATTTACAAAATATTTTATTGACTATGGTCCAATCGGATTTTGAATCCGAGATCTTTTGATGGATCAGCCGGCAAAAAAGCGACTATCCTATTGAGCCGAAATTTAAATATTATATCTTCAGTATATTTTCACTATCCTACATTATCTTTTTTTTTTTACAAATATGTATAGTTACAATCTAGATCATGGACCAGGTTTTCTAGCCCAACATTTTGACATTTAGTTTTTATTCATACTATAATTAAAACTAATAATATTTTATATACAGGGTGTCCCGGGAATAACGTGCCATAGAACAGCAGATGATAGGGGAGTTCAAAACGACCAAAAAATTGTATGGGAAGGGGGGTCTATCTCCAACCCATACGGAGTTAAAAAACCTTAAAGATCCGATTTTTAAAAAAAATTATATTTTTTCACTAAATTTTTTGATGTTTTGTTTTTACCCATAAAAGCAAAAATCTAGTAGCTAAAAAAAAAATTTAACGTGCACATTAAAGCCTGTTGAATTCTTTTTCTAATTCATAAAAAGTAATGCATATTGCTCTTCGAAATTGGAAGTTATAATGATTTAAAGGTTAAAATTATGAGCATTTTTTTAGGCATAAATTGCATTGAACCCTATTGCTCAAAAAATTGAGCAATTACCATATCATTTTTTTTTTCTAAAAAAAATATTTGTTTCTCTACGAACATTTTGAAACTCAAATTTTATTCTTATCTCAAAAATCATAAAAGTTATAACCAAATAAAGTTTCAATAAAATACTTTTTTCCTTTAAATAAATTTCTTCAAAAGATTTTATTGTTGAAGAAATTAAAGTTTAAGATTTTTTTAAAGTTGGAGATAGACCCCCCTTCCCATACAATTTTTTGGTCGTTTTGAACTCCCCTATCATCTGCTGTTTTATGGCACGTTATTCCCGGGACACCCTGTATATATAAGTTTTTAAATGATTTTTTTTTTATTAATTTTTATACCCGTATGAACTGAACTGTAAAAATTTGCGATTATATTTAGACACTGAGGAGGAATACTCAATAATTGGATATAAATATGGATCAGGTCAGAAACGAAAAGTAAATCAATCTAACTAGCCATGCGTGTACATCTGTCCGCAATATAAGTCAAAAACTAAAGGTGTTAGAATTCTGAAATTTTCAAATATTCATTTTTACACAAGTGTCGCTATTGAAATCCAGCCAGTTTGCTTAACGGATTCGGGTAGTTGCCGAGTAACAAACAAGTTAAATTTTATGACTAAAAATTTCGGAAAATTTGGTTAGTCTATTGTAGCATGTTTGAAAATCTGGAATACAATTTTTATTTTTTAATTTTAGAATAAATTAATGGGTGCGTCATATAATACTCTTATCGGTTTAGTAAATTCTTTTTTTAAAATTTCGCTTTTAGAAAATCTCGCGTTTTTTAAAAATCATGTGTTAGAAAATTTAGTTTTTAGAAAATCTTGCGTTTTTAGAAAATCCCCTTTTTATGGATTTTAGAATTGGATACAAAATCACCCTTTTTTATCAGCCTTTTCCAAAATAAAAAAAAAGAGGTTTTCTGAAACAAGATTTTGAATATAGAGATTTTATAAAACGAGTTTATTAAAAAGAAGATTTTCTGAAATGAAATTTTATGAAACTGGATTTTCCGAAACCGGGATTTTCTAAAAACGAGATTTACTAAAACAAGATTTCGACCCCAACCCTAACTTAATCTATAATAAAACTGAATAGCTGAGAATAACTTAAAATATAATAAAAGTAAGTATCTGAAAGTTCTTCAAAAGTAATTAAATTTAATTGTCAACATCTACATAATGTGTAAGAAGTTCGAATAGCTGCCATACAACTTTTATACGAAGCTCAGAGTTTTATAAGTTGTGTATTTAAAGTTTTATCAGATGATATACTGTTTATATTACGTTCATGCGGGTATCCTAGAGTTGGCAAAGTTTACCCTACTATCTTACTCGTTCATATATAAAGAATATTTATATATGTATATTTGTACTTATAATATGCAATGGGCAAAATGAATAAGAAGTAGTAAATACTAAAAGGTATTTACTATTTGAAAAAGTATTAGCTTTCTAGTAAAAGCAAATACTTCATTTGAAGTGAATAATCGTTTACTTTTACTACTAAGTAATTGTTGGAAAATTCTAAGTATAAGTACTTCCAAGTATTTACTTTATATTTTAAAAATAATAAGTGTTTACTTAAAAAACATGATTCTGCATGTAGTGTGAGCATGTATGACTCATATGAATTTGCATTTTTTTAATGCATTTAGGAATGTATTGATCATTGTATTTTGCTCCGCCAACATGTCTAGCGAAGACGAAATTTCTAAAAATAAATTAGTTGCAGACAGACTAGTTTTAGTCAACTTGCTTAAAAATAATGTAATTGTACTGGAAAATCTATGGTTCCAAAAGTGGTAGTAGAAAAGGAAAAAGCCGGGTCTATAATTAAAGATGAATACAGATGAATACACTGTAGTACGATGAATTTAAAAATCTTATGCTACACCACTCTGAAAACCCAGATCACTCATGTAGCAAAAAAATAATATCTACATTATTTTTTTTGGAATAAGTGCTCCGCCTCTGGTTTCGGGACTTTCTGGTAAAAATTCATTGCAATAAAAATCGATTTTAATAGGCGAAAACCTCAATAGACATTCCTCGGTAATACTTAGATTCACGTATTTGAATGAAAGCAGCCATCTTTATACACTGAAGGTAACCATATACCTATCTTCAAAATTTTTAAGTTCTTACTAGAAATGGAAAGTATTACCTGAGTTTTATTCACATCAAGTAAATACTAGGAAAAACTAAGAATGTTAGTATTTCCTATACCGAAAAAGTAAATGCTTAATATTGAGTCTTTACTTATTTTTTATTCACTTAACTTTAAGTATTTACTTAATAATCCACTAGTAGAAGCATTTACTATTTTTTATTCACTAGGCCCAATGTATATAGAGCTTCCTATTAATTAATTTTTTTTTATCATTAAATGATTTTTAAAAATCCTTCCTTTTACATGTCAATTATTATATTTAATTAGAAAAAAGAAATGTATAATATTTTTAGAGAGAAAAATTATTTTGATTTTATTTTAAATGAAATTTATCTAAATATTTAATTTAATTTTTTTCTTCTTAACCATTAAGTATACGAATACCTTTAGGTATTTTTTAACTATAATTCTCTATAAATTTCTATAAAAACCATAATTTGCATTGCTCTTGGAAATTATCCATTAATTCTATCACATATAGTGCAATACTTAGTATTGTAGATTTTGAATTTTCATGTAGGTATATAATTAACATAAAGTACCCTGGTATCCTGTGATTTGAATGTATAATTTTTGTAATGGCAGGTTGTATACTTATGAAGAGGATTTTAGGTTTAATTTTTTTACCATAGACCCTTAAAGGGTCAATTATAATTATATAATTTAAATAAAAAAAAAAGAATTTTAATATCAAAGTGTTCCTTCAGGGAATTTAATAAGTAATTAAAATAAAAAAAAAAAATAATAACACAATGAAGAGAGATTTAAATTTAACCCAAAGGAATTACATATATATATTTTTTAAAGCTATTTATACAGGGTGTTGCACGAGTAAACGGTATCCTTGTAAGGGGTGATCAGGGAGATAAAAACTAGCAAAAAACTTAGTATTTAATGAGGTCTATTCCTAACGGCTTTCGAGATAACAGGATTTATAAATTTTCTCTAGTTTTTTGTTTATAATTTAAGAAACTACCAAACGTAAGATCAACCTTAATAGCATTTTCAGAAGCTTACTAAATTAGCTATTTCACGCAACATGAAAAAAGACCGGGTGACTTTTAAATAAAAAGTTATATAACCTATGCTGTAGGTTGACAAGGATGCCGTTTATTCATGAAACACCCTGTATATATAATAATGTTTACATTATTTAAAAATTTGTGCAAGGTCATATCTCCCAGGGTCATAATTTCCTTTGGCATTTGTGACTCCTTTAGCGGGACATATGTCCCTGAGGGACTTTCGACTCATAGCAATGAGTCATAACTCCCTGATGGACTTCCGATCCTGAGACTTTTACGAAAACGTATATTAGGTCTAAAATTAGGTGAATACATCTATTTGGACTAGAGTCGCTCAATTAGCACTAGCTCTAGGTCCCCAGCTCATTTTCCTTCATATGTTTTTTCAAAATCAAACTGTAAATTCCTATGTTTGTCCTAATTGAGTCCTAACTTTGGTTTATTATTTTTAAGTTTTGATTTTTGAAATGGGAGGGTAATTATTCTTTAAATTACAACACTTCCATGAAGAATTCCATGTAGGTTCCTGGCCTGACTTTTTTCTGCATTGCACGGAAAGTTTTTTTTGATTTTAAAGACTCTTATTTTTAATATTTATTGCCTCAAAAAATGATGGGTCCATATGAAGTTGCGAAACATGTACCCGAGTCTACTACATTTAAAAAAAGATGTTCCATAAGATTGCCTCGGTGTCAGTATTTTAAAAAATTACCAATCTTGATCATTTTAAATAAGTAGTTGATTATAATCGATTTTATAATCGTTCATTATTAAATTACTATTAAATTACAAAATGTATATTTCTACGTATGTAAAGTTTAAAGTATCTTGTGATTCATTTGTTATTTAATAAAATAATATTAATATTTATTTTATTAATTTTGTTTAAATGGAGGAGTTGTTTATATAATATTAAATTTTGTTTATATAAATTTTATTGTTTTAAATATAACTATAAATCATTTTTATGAATCAAATATGTAATAAATAATAATCATATAACAAAATGTTTACAAACAGAGAAATTTAAATCGACGTAATCATTAGAGTGTCCATTTGCATTGTTTTTTAAATAAATACGTATCTAAAATTTTTTTAAAGGAAATTTTTCAATCTGAATCATTGAAGGTATTTGCGTCACTAATTTTTAATGTAATTTAAATTTAAATCATTCCTAGATCAGTCTTTCGGGACTTATATGGTATTATAATTTAGATAAGTCTTAGGCTAAACGCATATGAATTTTAAAAATTTTCAAATATCCTGTTAATTACTTTTGGCAAAATTTCAAACATACAGATTTATTAGGTGTAGTGTAGTACTCATATAAAAGAAGGACTTGTAGGGAAGCTACTCGAACCCACTGCAGTAGACCAACCAATCCATTTTTTAGAAACAAAATTTGGCTTTGGCAAAACTTAGGCACCCAGCTTTAATAGGTATAAAGGAATGTTCATATAAAAAAGAAGTACTCAAAAGCGTGGACCAAAATGACTGGATTTCAATAGCGATGACAGCTATTGGAGGGATACGCTAAATCAATTTATTTTTCGATTCTGATCCGATCCATAAATTTGAGTCTATGTAATGGCAAATTTAGTATACCCTTTGGACTTATAGTCATAAGGGTATAAAGATAGCACATTTAGATATATTAAATGCAAAGCAACAAATACCAGCTCCGATCATTTGACACTACTCTAGAAAAAGTATAACGGAATAATGGTATGGAAAGGTAATAAACATGTTACGGTTCTATAAATTTAAGAAAATGGACAGATATTATAAAATTATTTCCTGTTACTCCACTTAGAAGAGCATAGGGCATCAACTTGAAGTCTCAATTCCTTTATATTTAATGTTTTTTTCTAATATTTCATTCCAAGATATTTCATATCTACTTAAATCATTTAGCACCGTTTTTCTCTATGTCGTTCTGGACCTACCTGGATCTGCCTAAGGATTCGATATTAGGATCATTTTTGCAATCCTGTAACTAACCATTCTTATAACCCTGTTAATACATTCCTCATTTTTCCTTTGTGTATGGCCAATCCACATCCATTTCCTTTTGAAGATTTTTTTAGTTCTTGGTTCTTCGTTTGCTAGTGCCTACAAGTCTGCATTTCGTATTCTGTTCGGCCAGAATATTTGGTATATGCCACAATATTCTAAGATGTTGATTTAACAAGACTTGTAATTGATTCTTAATGGAATTAGTGAGCAAACCATGATTCGCAGCCATATTTTAATGCAGATTTTATAGTAGACTTAATACATTCAGCAATTTGAAACCAATGTGAGCCGAAGGTTCGCAGAGATCAACAGAAATAAGTAAATTTTAAAGAATAATTGCCAGATTCATTTGTTCCTAAACATTTGATCAGATAAGAACCTAAAGAAGAAATAAAACACAGTAGTTAATATATTAAAAATCCTACAACTTTTGGGTTTTGCTTATCTAATTCGTGCCTTACCAAAACAGAATATTTAAAACTTGTCTGTAAATATTTAATGTAATTAAATTACATTTAAAATTCCATTTTAAAAGATTAGTTGAAAATTCGAAAAAAAAAAAAAATTACAACATAAGAAAGTAAAGGAAAATACCAATTCAAGGAATCAATAAAGTAATTGTAATGCTTCTTATTCTTGTTAATTTTCCACAGTTATTGGTCTTAAACGACACGAGCGATTGATTTTTTTTTTCCACCATAATAAAGAAATTGATTTAAGAAACTAAAGTAATTTTTATATTTTTCTTTTTTTTTTTTTGTAAATAAGATTAAAAAATAAGAAATGAATTCGTCAGAATAAATCGACTTATTTACAAAAAGTTTTGCTTTTTCAACGGATATAAATGTTGACTACTTTGAAACGTCGTTGAGTTTGAAGAATTCTAAATATAGAATTTTTTTAAAATATTGGGGTTTTAAAGAGGCTCCTAAAGGGTGGGAGGGTCAGTCAAGAAAAGAAAAAAAAAAACAAATTAAGAAAAGAATAAATAATATAGAAATTTATCAAGAAATGTGAAAATCGGGAGCGCAGCGAATGTTCCTATCTCAAAATCTCACTGTTTAAATGAGTCACTTCTCACTGTTTTTTTTTTATAGAAATTATAGAAATCCAAAAATATTAAAAAATTCTTAAAAGTGGGATAAGAGATTATCTTCCTCTATTTATCCTCTACTACCTCTAGTTCTCCTTCTATCTCTACATTTACTGCTTTTCCTTACTGGGTCGGAAGTGGAATTGCAACTTTAAATCATACCGTACAATTAAGCCGTCGTGGGTATATTTAGGGAATGTAGCCACTGTAGGGAATGTAGCCAATTTAGGTAACTTATTTATTCCATCATGCTGCGGCTGTGACGAACAGAATGCGAAAGACATCATTATATGCGTGTTAGCAAAACAACTCTTATAAATAATAGAATATGTAGTCATAAATTCAAAAATTCAAGCGATTTAGCAGTTAAGCAACTTGTGTAACTGATAAGATTTTGGAACCCTATGAAATTGATCTCAAATAAAACTCGATTAGCTTTAATACACGTCTGGTGGACACGCACGTCGAAGTGCTTTTTGGTGTCACCAACGCGCTGTTTGTTGTGACGGTTTTGGAACCGGAACAGCCACTTAAAACATCCAACCAACTAAAGAAAACTTGAAATTGAAGTAATATTTTTCGTTAATTGATGAATTCAACTGATAATAAATAAGTAGGACTGCGTTCAACGACAGAGAAATACACTTCCTCGAAAATATTTATATGATATATAGGATTTCTGAATCAGGCGGGATTTTACAGTTACATTTAAAGTCAAGATATTTCGAAAGCGACTTTAACACACCAAAATTAGGATCTTTTTGAACTAAACTTTAACATTGGACCTGTATTACAAATGTACAGTTTTTTTTCGAGAAATTTAGAATATGGAAGGATTTTGGAGTTTAGGTCTAGAATATTTAGGATTTTCGGATTATGGCTAGAGATGGAAAAAAATTACATGGGATATTTAGAAGATGTTGATATTCTTATTAAATTTGGCTGAATTGTACACAAATACATTATTAAGTTTAGGCAAAATATTTGATGCAATATGGTTCCATAAGCGTGATAAGTGCATAATTTCCCAATTTCCATAAGCGTGTTTCGATTGTTTTGCCATTTGATTAGTTCAATTTTTTTTTTAGGAATGGTCTTCTGCTGCCCCCCTATTTTCCATAGCAAAAATTTTGATTTTGAAAGAAGGTGATCCCTTCGAGATCCCTTCGATAAAACTAAATTTTAAAATACGACCAATCGTACCGAACCCAATAGAAATCAACGTCCTTTGCCCCTATTTTTGTAAAATAAAAATTTTCCAAAATTTTACACTTAATGCCTATGAAAAGCTTTTGTGTGGTTTCAGTAAACTGATAATAAAAAAAAAACGTGAAATATATTTTGGTTTCCATTTTGTGGTTCTTAGGAAGTAAGGGGAGAAAGGGACACTGTGCTTTTTGATGATTTCAGCACATCATTTAACTTTTAATCCATTTGCAAAAGTCTTAAGAAATTAATTCTATATATTTTCTTTTATTGTTTGTTTTTAAATGTTTTTTCTGTTCAATATAAACAAATATTATTCAAGATATTCGTATTATTTGTTGTTATTGTTCTTTGGTTATGCAAAAAAATATAAAAATTTCCATATTTATTTTAATTTTTTATTAAATAAACAAATTTCACTTGGAAAATAAAAGTTTTTAAATATTATATTTATTATAGTTAAGTGTTAATTTGTGCATTTTGATGATCAAATCAACAAATTTACACATTTATTATTAATAAATATAATGTTATATCATATATATATATATTATACATACATTTTGTATATATATATAAAGTTTGACGTCAATTGAGAACTTTAATTAATTTATTAATTAATAAAAAAAGAAAAGAAATTAATAAATTAATAAAAACCGGAAAAATTGAAAGAAACATATTAGAAAGAATGATCTCTAGAAAGTAATTGAAGTTTATGGAATCTTTCATTGATTGTACGAGCTTCTTTATTAGGGGGTGCGTCGATTTGTTGTAAATGGAAAATATCGAAAACAAAAGCACTTAAACTATAATAATATATGGATTAAAAATAAGTTATTTTTTTATTGGTAAAGGTACTTAAATAGTGGCGCCACCGCTTCCCAAATTCTCGCTCAATAAATTTATTGAATCCTGATTTTGTTACAAACTGTAAAATGCTTTGTAATTCGAAATGTCGCGTACACACAAAATGTTAATTATAGTGGGAAAAACGTATACCCCTATTTCGAAACCCACCCTGAAACACTTTTTGATTATATTGATTACGCATATACATTTTAATAAAAAGACACTTAAATCAGTGGGGAATGTTGCCCTTGAACCCCTTTCAACATGTAATTGAAGTTTTTATATTTTTACTGTAATTTGTAAATATATTTCAGGAATGATAAAAACTGATTAGGAAATTTAAGAGTTCAATTTGGATCGGAAAATTTATGTCGATTTTCAAAGTATTGACCCCCAAAATGCCAACTTGATGACTAAATTTCGACTTGCATGGTATAAATATAAATCAACTTGTCGATTTGCGTAAAATGTATATATAAATATTCCGGAAAAAGGGAATACCCTGATTTGAAATCCAACTTTACAATACCTTTATATAAAATTAAAACATCGTCAATTTTTTTGAAATTTTGAGAGTCAGCATCTAGGAAGTGACATTTTGGGAGTCAATATTTAGGAAGTGATATTTTGGGAGTCAATATTTAGGGAATTGACAACTTGGGAGTTGAAATTGTGAAAATCGACATCAGCACCGTATTCCATTAAATTGTCATTAAGAAAAAAATGTGCAAAATTAATCAATGAAATTAGAAATTCTGCTTTCAGCATTCGGTATTTATTCATTTTAATTATTAAAAATTTTACTTACGGTTCGATATTTTATTTTTTGAAGAAAAGACTAGTTCTTTTTATTTAACTTTTGTTTTTTTGAATTTTAATAAACAACATTTTTAATTGTCATAATATTATGTTTGACAATTAAAGTTGTTAGTATGAAAACTTAATATTTCATAAACTTAAAAATAAAGTTTTAATATATTTATTTGCAATTGTCTTAATAATTAAAAAAAATTCGTTTCTTTTAAAGCATTTTCAAAGTGGCGCTTTGTCAGTAATAGGTTGTTAAAAATAATTGAATCTGCTTTTAAACTTTATCTGGTGAATAGAACGTCAATGTCTGATTTGGCAGGGTATAAATATAATTAAACATGTATATGAATCAAAGCTAAAGTCAACCAGGAATTAATATGTGAGGATTGATCACCCCCTTGACTCTTTATATAAAGGTTGTTTATCTAATTAATAGTTAAATATCGAAAGAAATATACACCAGTATTCTTTTAGTAGCTTCATAAAAAGAAACATAATTTGAATGTCAAAACTACATAAGGTTCGGTGCGCGTTTTTGCATCTCTCAAACGGTTTTTAATTGATAGATATAAAAAACGAGTAGTTTCCTTTTAATAACACTAAAATTATTTATTTTTACAAATACCAGTATCGTTTACGAAATGCAGACTTTTTCAGAGCTAGTACTTGATTAACTTAGTGCTTCACAAAATTGGATATAAATCGGTTCCAAAACTTTTTTTTTAGATTAATCGTCGTACCAATACGTATACAAAATTAGAAGTCAAAAAGTCAAACTGTCAAACTAAAAAGTTTAAATACTTGTTCCACAGCTAAAACTTCGTATTGTCATAAACCGAATCCATATATTTTCCATTTGTAATTAATAAACCGTATAGAAAATGTATGGGTTCCATTTGCAATTCAATGTACGTTACAAACGGAGGAATAATTTAAAAAATATTTGTGATTATAATTAATAATAGAAGTGGGTGTACAACATTTGTTTTTCATTTGTGATTTTAAACAGATCAAAATTCTCATTAAAATATTTTGTATTATTTTTTTCGATATTTTTTCTTAGAAATTTGATTTTCAATCGAATAATTTATAATGGATTAATAAAATATGGAATTTTGTTATTCTTTAATTTTTTCCGTTTATTTATTTTAGTATTTAAAATATTTATTATATAAATATTTTTTTTTTTTAAATATAATTAATAAAATTACAAATAAAATTTAAATATAAATATTATCTTAAGTATAATTTTAAAGTAAATGGAAACCCAAAATATGATGGTTTATTTTTTAATCTCACTTTATGTTTATTTTATATTTTAATTTTGTTCTATTTAATTTTTTTTTTATTTTAATTTTATGAAATTGGAGAAAATTATTTATTCAAATATCCTGAAAAACTTTACAATTTCACAAATTAAATCTGGCAACATTTTATACCCGGAAATGTTTTATATATTTTTTTGTTTTATTTTAAACGCTAACTCTTCAACTGTTAGACTAACAAGATTGTCTATACCATAGGTACATGTTGGAACAGGGAGTTATATTATATTCGTTTTATTAGAATTGATCTTAACGAATCCCACATACAATTTAAACATGAAATAGTACTAGGCCTTTTATTAAAAACGTCTAATATTTTAAGATACAATTTATTTTCTTTGATAGATACAATTCTATTTTTGTTTATATTGTAATATTGTGTATTTAAGTTATATGGTATTCTATATCTGTGAGTTATATTATTCAATTAAATTATAATTTAATATTTTGTGTTTGAGTATATTGTTGTATTAATATATTTTTAATTAGAGATACAAAGTTGTTAATTATTATTAAGCTTTTAATTTGAACCCGATGGCGAATAGGGGCTGAGGCAATTTCGAAAATCAGAAAAGTTTTTTCACTTTCACTGGGATTCGAACCCGCCCTTTTCATATGAAAGGTCGGCAATCTAACCACTATTCCACCCAGCCGTTTTAAAGTAAAATAAATCTAATGATATATTTCTTAAATATTTCTATAAGTAAAATTGTAAAAATTAAACAATTAACTAAATATTTTTTTAATATTAAAGAAAAGCTACTTCTTTATTTAAACAGTTCTCCAACGGTCTACGGTACGAACAATTTAAAGATTTGAAAATTACAAGTCTAATTAAATTGTTAATTGTTTCCTACAACAAAGTTGTTGTGAATTCCTGAGCTTTTTTGCATCAATAACTTATCACTAATAATATAATAAAATGTAATTCCATATACAACAAATACCATATTTGACAACAAACCAATAAAGTTTGATTAATTTAAAGGCATATATTTAGATTACTTGGTTAATGATAAATGATTGGTTGATTTTCACTTTGTATTTGGCTTCAATTTATTTATCTATTTATGTTAATTATTTATTACAAATAACATTTGATTTAATATCCAAATATTATTTGTGCCATATGCTACCACGGACCAGGGTAATATTCGATTCTTTTATTAAACTATTAGAAAATTCGTTTATTTTTTTAATACTAAATTTAATTGAATAATATAACTCACAGATACAGGAATACCTTATAATTCAAATATTACATTATTACATAATATATAACAAATCGATTTGTATCTATTGGAAATCCAAATCCAAATTTCTACTTGTTATGAGACTTGGTACTTTCCCAGTAGCAATTTCGCATCAATCCAAAATCATGATTAGATGCATTATATGTTTTTAAGATGACTAGATCCTGACCTGAACGCGTAATCAACTGTGTAATCATCGCTAAAGTTAAATACATATATTGATATATTTCCAAAACTTTTGGCCCTATAATCTCTTTAAGTTTTCGTTAATACTGTTATACTTCAAATTCAATCTATAACCAAAGGATTGCCAATTTATTATTATAAAATATTAACCATAAATCTATCTTAATAATTTATTATCCAATTCGCATATTCATTAAATACTACTTATACAAAATTTTTATTTTAATTAAAACATTTTGATGTCCATTTTATTTACTTTGATTTTTTTTGCAGCTTTGTAGGCACCATTAAATCAATATTGTTTTACAATTATTTAAAGGACACTGTCTTCAATATTATTTTATTAATTGTCCGTTTTCCTTTTAAGTTTCGAGGGCATATTGCATGCATATATACAGAAATATATTATTAAAAACTCATTAAAATGCAAAAAAAACACAGCAGAGGCGGAAGGGTAAAAGCAAGGAAATAATGTGAAAAAGGAGAAATGTTTTTATTTCACGTAATTTGATTTTCCATTTTAGGGGATGTCATAAAATATTATAATATGTGATATTAAAAATTTTTATTAATTTAAAATTGCATCTAAAAAGATTCAGTAACATTGAAATTATTTTAAAATTATAACAAAAAAAAGAAATTACAAATTAATTAAAAAAAAATAAAATACTATTTAAATTCTGTAGAAGACCTTCATTAAGTGATTTTGATTAAGCTTTAGGTTGCTTTTGTTATTATTTTTATTAAGTCAGTAATCAACCACAGACTGTAATCATATGCTGTTGTTATTGAATGCGATTATCAATTCACAAAAATTTTCCTAAACCTTTCCTTTCAAATGAGAGATCACTGACTTTAAAGTGATGAGATATCATGCGAGAGATTAATCACTATTGGTGATGAGCTCCTCAAAGTATAATATCTCACAAAATTTTGGATTTTTCGTTTTTGAAATAACCTGAGATACACTTTTACAACTTTGGCGGTCCCATATCAGATTTCTATAAAATTCCTGACAACTTTAAGCGTATAATTTAATAAGTTTCAATTGGTTGAAATTTAGTATTGTGCATTCATATACAATGTGCCTAATAAAGTTCTATAATTTAAAATGTGTTGAAATTTTTGATTCGATTACTCTAAAGTCTTTAATATTTTAAATCCTGAATCCTTTGTACACTGAATATAATAAAAACCTTTATTAGACATATAAATTATTTTAATTACCTCACATCATTTCACAGATAAGTGCCATGTAAGCTTCATTAAACAAATTTAATATCAATTAGATTTATTATGACGCGATTAAAGACCTAATCTTAAAATTTAAATGATTTTTTAAGTAATATTTTGTTATCTCTTACGGGGTCGTATTAATCAATTTGGGCAACATTGTATCTAAACATTATTGCAAAAAAATTTGATTATCATTCAAAAAACATTTGTTTATCACTTCATTTTACTTTGTAAAGCGTGTTATCTTTTTACTATAAAAAATCACTTCAGTGATTTATTTTCTTTGTATAACTTATTTTACATCTTGTTGGTAATTTTCCTTTGTTTTGCTAAAAAAAAAATCAAAATTTTCCCAATGGGAAATTGTGAAAATAAATTTTAAAATAATTTTCATACCTTTTCCAACAAAGTCATATAAATGTCATAATTTTGTATTTTCATGCTGATGTCTTGGGTTTTCCTTTAATTTTCCTTTAATTCAATTAATAAAAAAAAAAAAAATTATTTTAAAAGGTTTCTGTGAAATAAGTCCACAAAATCAAAATGAATAAAGTCATCAAACGCACACCAATTTTAGGGATTTCTTAGGTTTTTTATTTTTAAACAAAATTTAAAAAAAAGTTTAAAAATATCAAAATTTTAGAAATTTGTATAGCAAAGTCTGTTATAAGAGTGTTATAAGAATATCAGTTATAATGCACATATATTTGCTAAATTATGATTTAAAAGTATTAGAGTTGAATTCAAAATCAGAGTTGCCGATTTTTCCCAAAATATGTATAAACAGGGTGTCCAGCATAAGCACCATATCCGTTATAATGCACGTAGGAGAAATTCCTATATATATTTACTAAATTATGAATTAGAACGAATTTTAGAGTTGAATTCTTGTTCAGGATATTCCCCATCCCGTGGTTCCTTTTACAGAATAATTGAGTATATATGTAAAGAAATTCTTGAAAAACAAAACTTAAAAAAAAAAAAAAAATTTTATTAGAGAAATTTCAAAATTTTAGATTTTTGTATGGGGAAGTCTGTTATAAGAGTGTTTTAGGAATATCAGTTATTATTCAGGTGAGGGAAGCAAGTACCTGTACATATATTTGCTAAATTATGATTCAAAAGTATTAGAGTTGAATTCAAAATCAGATTTGCCGATTTTTACCAAAATATGTATAAACAGGGTGTCCAGCATAAGCACCATATCCGTTATAATGCACGTAGGAGAAATACCTATACATATTTACTAAATATGAATTAGAACGATTTTTAGAGTTGAATTCTTATTCAGGATATCCCTCATATTTCTCTCTCTTTTACAGAATAATTGAGTGTATATGTAAAGAAATTCTTTAGTTTATGGAATTTCGTACTCAGCCTGAATCGTTCCCTAGAAATGATTTCTTATAAGAGTCCAGATAATCTCCAAATTTTCCCGACTTTTTTCTTGGGGTGCTTTTTTTCATGAAGGCTTTTGAATTTATAAAATAAAAACGCTTGAATGTATAAAATCAATAAAAATAAAAAAAAAAAAAACAGAAAGAATAAAAAATTAAAAAAAAAATGTCATATTCTGTTAAATCTTAACATGAAAAATGTGTTTTCTGTTATATGTGTTGTTATTGTAAATTTGTTGTTGTTAAGAGTTTCTATATTTTTGTAAAATATTTAAAACATGATAAAATAAACATGAACACGAGAATATAAACAAAATTTTAAACACACAAATTTTGTTGTTGTTGGTTTGGTTTATTGTTCTAGGACTTTTTATTTTGTTTTATTTTATACAGTTACAAAAAAAAAAGGGAAGGGATAAAATCCTAAATTGAGGGTTTTTAACAAGAGCGGCGTTGGCTATAAAAAATAAATGCTTTTCTTTTTTTTTTATTATAAATGTGTTTTGCATTCGAGGCCACCTGTGCAAGGTGAATGAACTTTATTTATGTCGTAAAACGAAAATGAAACAAAAACATGCAAGAAAGAGAAGAAAATGTATACTCGGTGTTTAAAATATAATATCCTTTGTCTGTTATTATATTATCTTTACATTCAATTTAATAAAATTTCCTTGCGTTATGTTGATGTTGATGTTGGGTACTCATTGTTAATTAATTTCTTTTGAATAATTGGTTTGATTAATTGGTGGTTTTAAAATCATTTCTTTTATGATTAATGGCACGTATCATATTACGTGTTTTATTATGATGTACATAACTTTTTATTAGTATTTCTTGTTCGGATAAATATTAAATATCTTTAAGTACATAAATTTTTAAAAATTTGATTTTTAATGCGACTGTTTATTGGATAAATTTTCAAATACATGGTTATTTCGATAGCTTATTAAAATCAAAATTTGTTAATATAAATATGCCAAAAAAAAACTAATTAAAATTACGCAATACATAGGAAAATTTTCCTAAAACGTTCTCCACTTTAGAGTAAGTAATAATCTTAATATAACTAAAACAAACATATATCCTAAAAGTATGCAATTTTTAATAGTTATTTAGAAATTTCATTTTTTAAAGATTGTTCGTGCATTATATTTTTTTAATGTGTAGATTAATGTGTAGATGTGTATGGAACTTAAAAGTAGCAGACTGTAAAATGCTCTCAATTTTTGAGAGAAAAATATTAAGAAGAATATACGGGCCAGTCAGAATTGATGACAACATTTACAGGGCAAGATTTAATCATGAACTCGAAGCACTGATACAACACAAAACCGTTATTCGATTCATAAAATCGCAGAGAATAAGATGGCTAGGCCACATTATCCGCATGCCGAATGAAACAGTCCTAAAAAGAATTTTCATGCATCGTGAACAAGGAACCCGAGCGAGAGGAAGACCAAAAAGGTGGTTGGAAATGGTTGAAGCAGACTTAAATACCATGAATGTTAGAAATTATAACACCCTAGCAAGTGATCGAGGAGAATGGAGGAGGGAAGGCGAGAAAGCTTTGGCTCACAGAGGGCTGTAATGCTAAGAAAGAAGAAGAAGATTAATAAATAAATAAGATTCCTTGTTGCGCAACAGAATAATGAGTTTTCGAAGTCTCGGTTCCGTAAGGGTTAAATACTTGGCCTGTTAACCGAGGGAATATTGATTCGATGTACGTACAAATCTTAAGTTTTTTTAATAAATCATTTCCTTTACTATAAACCTAATTATTTTAACTTTCTTAAAAATTGTATTTTAGGGACTTTTACATATGACAAAAGCCCCCAAAAGTATTTTTCTTGAGTATATGACAGTTCGATTCAGTTAGTTTTGCGGAAATTTCGAATTTTCCTATTTTCGAAAAAAAATACTGAAAAAACTATAAATATAATTACAAGTATTTGTATAAACTAATACTAGGATATCTAAACTAATAATGATGTCAGCTGCTGTATGAAGAAATTTCCCAAAAGTTTTATTAATTTATATTTATTTAAATTTTTATATAGAAAGAATTCTCCAATTTTGGGCAAATTGTTTCAATAAATCATTTCTTTTACATTGAACTTTTAGAAATTACTTTGACTTTTAATAATATTGGAATTTTGGGGACTTTTTTGGGGAAAGTTTCCAAAGGTATTTTTATAGGGTATATGACAGGAAGAATCAATTAGTTTTGCAGTAACTTTGAATTTTCCTATTTTCATTGTAAAATTTGTGTTTTTTATTAAAAAAGCAGTGGTATCGCCCTGTCCAGAAAATAAACCAGCGCTGCCGCTGCCGCTTCCAAACCCACTCTAATAATATTAATCAGGGGTTCCAGATATTGCATCTAACTCTAATTTATATTTCAAATTTAATTTTTCACCTACACATATATAAATACAAATATTTAGGAAAAGGAAAACACCTGAAATTTCCTATATGAATACAAGATTTTGATACGCTCCTTATTTAAATTTTAATTATATGTTTATCAAAACCAAAATTTAAAATTTCGGCAATTTTTCCTTTCTTTTGGAGACTTTTATATAGAAAATTGTATTTTGGGGACTTTTTGCATATGAAAAGTTTGGGCTTTTTTAATTTTTGTTTTAGGTACATTTACTTTGGAACTTATTTCGTACAGTCCTCAGAAACCGATGATATTAAAAAATATTGCATTAAAATTAATGGTATGTTATAATATTATAAATAAATAATTAATTTTTCTCATAGATTAGTGTTGTTTTCTTCTTCGTCTTCGAATTATGTTGGAACCTTAAAAATTAAGTTTAAATAAAATGCTGAAAACTTAACCTTAGAATACCCTAATTTAAAAAAAAGAAGTTAAATTAATTTGAGTATTTAATTCCATCAATAAATATTTCATTATTAATTAATATAAACCTTGCATTAAGAAATATTCTTAACCCTTTCCTTACCATGGTAGCCATATGGCTACCACAGTTAAAATCACTCTAAAATACATGCAAAGTTAAATTATTTACTTGTACTCATTTTTTATTGTAAATTTTTTTGTTGTTCTTTTTAAAATGAATTCATTTGAACAAAAAAATATGTTCAGTTATGTGTTAATTTGGAAAGTTAGTACTTCGATCAACGCAGTTGAAATAAAAAAAAAAGTTGTTTTGATTTGTGGAATAACGGGTATGTATAAACAAAAATCTAAACAAAAAAAAATTTTTTCATAGAATTTGGTCTTTTGATGTCTTATTTTTTTCTTTAAAATTATAATTAAAGTTATAATATTTTAATAATATGAAAAAAACTGTTGGTAGCCATATGGCTACAATGGGACAATATATGTATAAGAATTTCCTTAATATATAAATATATCAATTATAGGAATATGACTCGTAGAGGATTAGAAACCGGTGAAATTTATGTTCTTTTAACCGGAGATGTATCTAGAAATGATAGTAGTGATGACGATGAGGATTTTAATGACATTTATAACGCTATACAAGAAGAATTGGAAAATAATGGTACCGAACAAGAAATAAATTTAGAAAATGATGAGTTAGGTTTGTTCATGTTCACATATTATATATTGTAATATATACAAATGTTCTTAAAATTACAAAGAAATCTTTGAATGTGAATTTGAAATTGATGAAAATTCAACCTCTAATGCTAGGAGTAGAAATTTAAGATGGCATAAAAGCCACCTTGAAAATGTGAATTTTGTTTTTAATGCCGAAAGAGACGATATCACCTTACAACCCGATTTAACACCATATGAATATTTTAAAATGTTTTTCGATGATAACATTATAGAGAACATCGTATATCAGTCCAATTTATATTCCTCACAAAAGGACGTCAACAATAATCTCAATACCAATGCAAGTGAGATTTCCACATTTCTTGGTATATTGACTTTATCAGGAATCATAAGTGTTCCAAGCTATAAAATGTATTGGTCCAAAGCTTCTAGATATTCTACAATTGCAGATGTAATGCCGAGAAATAGATTTCAAAAAATTAAAAGTAATTTCCATTTCAACGATAACGCAAGTATGTTACCTAGAAATCACCCAAATCATGACAAATTATTTAAAGTTAGACCATTCATTGAAGCTATAAGAAGCAATTTTTTAAAAATTAAACCAGCAGAACACAATTCAATCGACGAAGTTTTGATACCATGTAAAAGCAATAATTCAATAATTCAATTTATAAAAAACAAACCTCACAAATGGGGTATCAAAATGTTTTCTAGATGCAGCAGTAGTGGAATAATGAACGATTTTACATTTTATACAGGAAAAAATAAAGATAGAAAAACTACAGAATTAGGAATAAGTGGTGATGTAGTTCTTCAACTTTGCGAACATTTAAGTGAACATGAAAATTATAAAGTATACACAGATAATTGGTTTTCGTCGTATAAATTGGCATGTGCTTTGAAAGAAAAAGGTATTTGGACTGTAGGATGTGTTCGTGCTAATAGACTTCCAAATTGCAAATTCGAGTCTGATGAGTCCTTAAAAAAAAAAGGCAGAGGAGCTTTCGATTTTCGGACAGAAAAAACTAAAAATATAACTGCAGTAAAATGGTTCGACAATAAAGCTGTGCATATATTGTCCTCCTATGCTAGTGTTAATCCTTTAGAAAACGTCGAGCGTTGGTCCACAAAGGAAAAAAAATATATATCTGTTCCAAGACCTTCACTTGTTTCTACATATAATAAATATAAGGGAGGAGTTGATTTGAATGACATGCTGGTAGCCATATATAGGACTAAAATTGGAACAAAGAAATACTATTTTCGTATATTTTACCACTTATTAGATGCTTCAATTGTCAATGCATGGTTACTTTATAGAAAACACTGCGAAGATTCAAAGATAGAAAAAAAGTGTATTAAAAATTTGTTGCAATTTAAATCGGAAATTGCCGGGGTACTTCTAGCTGCAAGCAATAATAAGTTTCAAAAACAAATCTTGCGTGCACAGGGACGACCTTCACCATGCAGTTCTGGCGCAAGCTCTCCCATTGCTTCGACTCCAATAAGGAGATGCACTATAGAACCTGTTGTAGATGTGAGAAGGAATCATAATTTCCATTTACCAAAATACATAGCCGTAAAACAAAGATGCAAAAATTGCAAAAATCGTTCAAATTTTTCTAGAATTATGTGTGTTAAGTGTAATGTAGCACTGTGCATTACAAAAGATAAAGACTGTTTTTATGATTACCATACTAAATAATAAGTACAAACACTTTTGAGTTAAATATTTTTTTTAGTTATAAGACTATGCATTGATTTAACAAATTACCTACTTTTCTTTATTATTTTAATGAATATATTTTTTATTAATTTTTGATAATTTTAAATATTAATTTAAAGTTTTTTTTTTAATTTGTGATAATAAATTTGAAAAATGAATTCCTCCTATTTTATGTTTTTAGTTATAAGACTATGAATTGATTTAACAAATTACTTTTCTTTATTATTTTAATGAATATATTTTTTATTAATTTGTGATAATTTTAAATATTAATTTAATATTTTTTTTTAATTTGTGATAATATTTTTGAAAAATGAATTGTTCCAATTTTATGTTTAATAAATAATGAAGTAAATAAAAAATTATTATAGTTTTTAAGTTTGGAAATATCTATTTTTTTTTAATTCGATTTATTTCGCTTATTGACCCAATGTATCCATATGGCTACCACTTGCTAAAAAGTCCCAGGACGGCCCTATAATTTTTATGAGCACATTTTTGGATTCTGGAAAGTCCATTGATTAAAAAAAATGGATGTACAATTTTTTTAAATGCGTACTTCTATATCTGGGACTTAAAGGGTTAAAATAAAAAAAATGGAATCCTAGAAGTATGCAATTTTTGTACTTTTTCAAAATTTATCGTAT
Source organism: Dolichopus griseipennis (assembly GCA_963082915.1). Lineage (NCBI taxonomy): Eukaryota > Metazoa > Arthropoda > Insecta > Diptera > Dolichopodidae > Dolichopus > Dolichopus griseipennis. The sequence goes on from OY720442.1 coordinate 106,528,563, forward strand.
CGTATCGGAAGTTCTTAGATAACTTATATAAAAGTTAAGTAAACGAAAATTAATGAACGTTTTCCCATTTTTTTTTTTTTTTTATAGTATAGAAAATATAAATATTGACAATTTAATTAAAAATTCAAGGATTTTCATAGTTTCCTAAAATTTTCCTCAAAAAATAAACACAAAAAAAACAAATAAAAGACATAAATAAATTTTATTTAATAGTTTTACGACTAGAAATAAAAAATTTCGTGAAATTTTGCAAAAGTTGCCAAAAGAAAAATGAAAAAACATTTATACAATACAAATTTTTTCTTTCCTTCGACTTTATATTCTAAGAATTTTCTTACTAGTATAGTATTAACCCATTTTAGATAATATATTCCATTTATATTTGTTCCATTAATAAAAAAAATTGTGTTGTACGAGTAAAAAAAAACTCACGATGAAAAATAAAAGTTATAGACAAATAAAAAAAATTTGAAGTTTAAGGAAAGACAGAAAAACAATAATAAATAGTTTTTTTTTTTTTATTACCAGAATTAAAATAAAAAAACATTCTAAAAGTTTAAAAATAATGGTACTGCTAAATAGTATTTAAATTTTGCTTAGTTTTGTTGTTTCACTAAATATGAAATTTAAAATGTAGTTTTAAAACGAAATTGTGACCTAGAACATAAATTTTATGTTTGCTAAAATGTTAATGTCCTTAAAAATTCAATAAATTTTTTTTTAAGTTATTTTTTTGTTAAATACTTTTACCAGGATCGGTTTATAATTAATTGAATTTAGCAGATTAATACCTGTTAATTTTTATCAATCCTAAAATAAATAATATTAAATTCAATCGATTCTGATTTCTATTCCTTCCATTCCTTTCATATTCTGTATTCTTCCTTTTGATTCCCACATCTTTTAGAAAGCTTCTTTTTGTTTCCTAGATTAGATTTAAAAACCGATTATCATAAAAACGGCAATGTAACAACACTCTAACCTCAATTTCAATTCATACTACACATTTCTTTTGACACCGGATGACATCGACATCAACAGTGACCACCCGACAATGTACCTTGGTGTAAAGTATCCTCCCTAACGCAGGTAAAACTATCGCAATTTATGAAGCCGGACGTGATAGCACTGTTTATTCTCTATTTTTGATTAAATAAAAAAATACTAAGTATGTATTTAAAACAAAAAAAAATATGTTGCCGTGACGTCCAGCAACGGCAAAGTATGATTAATATAACGTTGTTACCGTTTCATGCCAGAGGTGACCATTTAGTGGAAATTAAATGTATTAACTTACAAAATATGCATATGCCGTTACTTTTAATCTTGATAGCGTGGTTAAAATAACGCTGTCGTAACCGTTCCATGCCAGAGGTGACCATTTAGTGGAAATTAATTTTAATAATCCGTTACTTTTAATTTTGATAGAACCATACAGTGTTTAAAATATTATGTTGTCGACAAGGTTCGGTGTCGTAACGATGTTGTTAAATGCTGGTGTACCGTTTGAATTGGCATTTATAATATTATTCTTGTTGCGTTTCGAACTTAATGATTCTGCAAAGAACTAACGGTAATTCCTCACTCTATTTTCATCACTACCTACATGAAACACAATCTTCTTTTGCACCTGTAAATCTAAACCCATACTAATTTTACAGATTCATGAATTTTAAATTTCTTCTTTAGATGATTTGACTTACTTAAATATGCATTTAAAACATAGTAGTATTGCTCAATGATAGCACAATTCTATAAATAGCAATTCTTAAATTACTTTGAAAATCATTGTAAAATTTTATGATATGCTAAATTCTGATCAAACTTTTTATAACAGTAAAAGTGTAGGTAAAGTTAAACTTTTAAAAAGAAAATAGTATTATAAGTAATTTATATTTAAATTATATTTTATTGCTTATTTAAAAAAATACCTATGACATTCGCAGCTGTTGTAATTCTATTTTATTATGTTTTTAAAAATTTTACTTTGAAATTTATAAAAAGAGTCAGAATAAATGTTATTTTATATAATGGTAATAAAATTAAACTCTTTATACTCTGTTTACTCTGGAAAATTACAACACAGAATAAAATTAAAATAAATTGTATAACCTTCAAAGTTCAAATTGAAAAATTTTATTTTACATATTTTTTTTATTTTTTTCCACAATTCCTTTAAAAAAAATGACATTCATTTCCTAGACAGATTTTTTTCATTTTTAGAAAAATAATTTATCAAATTAAGTTTCATATGTACATATTATATACTATTTATATGTAAATGTATGTATATTTGAATGTAAAACTAAATGTAAATTTGAATGTAAATATTACTTTTGTATAATAATAACATATTAAAAATGAAAATTATAAAGAATTCGAAAATTTAATGTATAATTTATACGAAATATATATATATATACATGGTAATTTTATATATATATATGTAATTCAAGGACATTTTTATATTGAAATTTATATTTACAGGATATTATAGTGTATATTTTAAAGATTTACTCTGTGTAAATTTAAAGTTTATATAAGTATTAATATTGTAGAAAATTGAGTTTTTAAATGCAGAAGGCATATTTTCTACTTTTCATTTGAAAGTCATAAATTATTAAATACATTATGGCTTCGATAATTCGATTTACAACAAACGAAGTATAAACTGTAAAGATACTATAAAAATTTGAATAATAAGGAAGTGATGCCCACCTTTAATCTGATCTCCTTTCAACCAACTTAGCTTACACTTATGACTAATCAAATAAAGAAATAATAATTTTTACTAATCAAAACTTAATTATTAAATATTGATTAGAGGAGTGTTTAATTCTGCAATATTACGAGGCGCTTCAGTTGGCTTGTGATAGTACATTACCCTTAACAATAATAGTCATATGATGTCATATAATATTTTAACGATTCTATGACATTTCATTTAAATAACTATAATAGTTGGTTATCATTTAGAAATCATTCGTCAAATCACAGACATACGAAATGAATCGTACATATCATATAATATCATACATACAAACAAATTAAATTGAAAAGAAATTAAAAGTCACTAAATTAGAAGTTAAAAAGATTTATAAAATTTCAGAATCAAACATAAAATGGTAAATACATAAATGGTTAATAATAAATTTTTTATGTATGATTGGTTATGATAACCATTAAAGATATGATGATGATTTTGTATATCATATGTAATCATATCTAATATTTATCGAAAGTTTATATGACGTCATATGATTTTTATAGTTGGGTTGGGGCTATTGTCTAGAGACAAACTTCTAATTAATCTTTGATATAATTTCATACTTATAGAAAATTTTACGAAAATCTCCTGTGAGTTATAAGAATCAAACAAAAATTTTTATACATACAGACATTTAATTAACGAATGAAATAATTTAATAAATAATTTTAAAATTTTTTTTTTTTTTTTTTTTTTTTTTACAACTCCAATTAAGAATAATTGAAAATGAACTAACCTTTTAAGTCATTATTAGGTATCATTTAATATTTGTGGGGGAATTTAGTATTTCATTTTATATCACTTCTATTCATCTATTGGGTAGTGATAAAAATTACGATACTATATTGCAAATTGATTGAAAAAAATGTTTGAATTAATGAACAATATCGTACTGTGATCAATTAAAGTTTATAATTGGTTTAAAGAGAAAATAAATTAATAATCATTATATTTGTATTTATGTATAATAAAATTATAATTAAATATAATTCAGTTATTCAGTGGGGTCTGTATACGTATTTAAAAGTTGGAGCTAAAGAAAGGACTAAATAAGTTCTGAAATTTATTGAAACTATTTTAAAATCTATATACAATAAATGGTAGGAGGTGATTTCATTAAATTCATTAGTTAATGGAATTATCAAGTAGGTATCATCGAGATATCAATTGCAAAATTAGTTATATCAGAGATACAAAGTTTTAGAATTTTTTGTAGTGCTAAATTGATTTTTCTTAATACCTGTTTATAATTTAAGGATTTTTAAGGATTTCATCTTACAAATTTTTGATAAAATTGTGTTAACTGTTAACTTTGGTTTGATCAATTCAGCGAAAAATAATCGAAAAAATGAAAATTTGGAGGAAGATGGAGCCTAGAAAATGATTAGAACATTTTTGTTAGCTTTTTATAATTTGATAAGTAATATCGCAACTTCAAAATTGTAGAAATGTTGCGTATTAAGTAGTCAAGTGTTCAAAATGTTTAATATGTGCACAAATTTGTACATAGTTTTAAATTGTAGTAGAGTGGTTGGGCAAATGTAATTTTGAAGTCCGGTATACATTAATTATGATTAGATTTTTAAAATCTAACAAAATATATTCTCAGATCTATCTAATTTTCAATGTACATAATTTGAATAATAGAACTTTTCAATTTTTAAATATAAATATAGATTATAAATATTTAATTTTAATCTTAATTGCAAAAGTCTGTTTTACATTCTTATTATTTTTCGTTTTATTTTTAACAACAATATATAATTATATTTATATTATGCTATATTTAATATGGTAACTTGGCAGTTGTTGTTATATTAATTATTCTTTCTAAAATCGAAAGTAGATTTTAAGATATAAGTAGATAATATTATGTAATATAGTTTAATGTAATATGTGAAGATCGATTCGATAATGTTGCCTGGTAATTTTTAAGAAATTTAGTGAGTAGTATTTAATCATATGGAGACTTAAATAAATGTTATACCATTATTTAATAATAAAACGAAAGATTTTAATGATAACTTTTATTGGAGAACTTATTTTAAATTTTAATAACATTTTTTTGGTATACAATTTTAATATTGTGTACAATTAATATTCGACATAATTAAAATAATTGGTTAAATATCACAGTATTTAGGATGTCGACATTCAGGATGTCAACCTTTCATTCAAAACTATCGGGTTCGCTTCCGTATAAATGTGAAACACTTTTATATCTTATTTCAAACTCGAACTCACTTACCATTCGCCATTGGGTTCAAATTAATGACATATCACATAACTAATAAATAACTAATAAATAACTAATAATTTTTATATATTAATTGTAAAAACTATTTTAACATGATAATTTTATTTAATAATATAACTCACAGATATATAGAATACCATATAACTCAAATACAAATTTATTACAATATAAACAAAAATAGAATTGTATCTAAATTGTATTGTATTGTATGTAATATGTCGTGTTTAATTTGTATAAGAAATTCATTAAGATCAATTCTAATAAAACGAATATAATATGACGTCCTGTTGCAACATGTATCTATGGTATAGCAAAAGGCGTATTATCAAGTAACCACTTTACAAAGAATAAGGTCCTAATTTAATTCATTAGTTCGCATTTATATTTGTAATATTATTAGTTTTTTTTTTATTTAATTAAAAGTATACAATTCCATTTAAATTAAAACTATACCAAATTTATTTTATTTAAATGTTTTTATAATTTAAACATAATAATTCGTTTAATTCATTCATATTATACATACATAAAGAGTATTTGTAAAAAATATGTTTAATTCACAACTTAACTTTATGTTTCAATTTTTTTTTTTGAATTCTTCTTTAACAGTTCAAATTCAATGTAAATTGTAAAATTCCACTATTTACCGTTATAACCCAAACATATAAATGAATAAATATATATAAAAACATAATATAACTTGAAAAATATAGTGGAAAATTTTCAATTATAAAAAAAAATTCAAAATTCATATAAACTTTTTCCATGTGTTCTCCATGTGGCTTTTATAGAAAAAAAAAAACGCATATGGATTCCTATATATATATATATACACATATATATTTGTTTTATAAAAAATTCTAAAAAAAAAATTTAATATATAAAAATATATTTTCGTTTTGCTTATTAATTCCAAATTGGGCCACTAGTTGGCAGAACTTTAAGCAGAATGACAGTTGTTGCAGTAATGAACAGAACGGCAGCAAATCAAAATGCTTTTCTATTTTTATACCCGTATGTCTATATAGTCAAAGGGTATAATAAATTTGCCATTACGTTTGTGACGCAGAGAAGGAGGGGGGGTAGATATAGACTCAAGTGTATGGATCGGATCAGAATCGAAAAAAAAATCGATTTAGCTATGTATGTCCGTCCGTCCGTCCGCACGATAACTAAAACTAAAGGAGCTAGGATCTTGAAATTTTCGCAAATTCGTTTTTTTGCAATAGCCGTCATCGCTAATTAAATCCAGCCATTTTTATCCATGGGTTCGGGTGGCTGCCATACAACTTTCTTTTTTTATATGAGTATTTCTCTGTACCTATTACAGCTACGTGTCTGAAATTTTGGCAAAAGTAGTTTAGTTTTATGGCCAAAGTTTCTGCAAAATTTGGTTGGTCTGTTGCAGTGAGTTCGAGTAGCTGCTATACAACTCCTTCTTTTATATTAGTATTACTCTATACCTATTAAAGCTGGGTGTCTGAAATTTTACCAAAAATAGTTTAGTGTAATGGCCAAAGTTACTGCAAAATTTGGTTGGTCTACTGCAAAGGGTTCGAGTAGGTGCCATACAACTTCTTATTTTATATGAGCATTACTCTATACCTATTGAAGTTGGGTGTCTGAAATTTTGCCAAAAATAGTTAAGTGTAATGGCCAAAGTTACTGCAAAATTTGGTTGGTCTATTGTAGAGGGTTCGAGTAGCTGCCATACAACACCTTCTTTTATATGAGCATTATATTTCACCTAATAAAGTTGGTAAGTTTGAAATTTTTTCCAAAAGTAATTAATGTTTATAATAATAATGATATAATGTTTATATAACCGTCATACGGGTATCCCAGAGTTGACACAGTCTACTCTACTACACTCTTCCTCGTTTTTGCTAAATTTGTTAGAACCTAATAATACATAAATTAAATTAATATATATATTATGTCTAATGTATATATAAATAAATATATTAGTAAATTATGTATGTATATATATAATAATATTATATTGCACTATATTTATTTAAGAGTTTGTTCATATAACAAAACTACATACCTACCTACTAAATTATAATAAATTCTCCAATGCGCAGTAAAGTGAATGACATGGTATAGCATTAGCAATATTTATGCTCTGCATACACATAAATATATATATATACACTAATGTCTGTATTTTTTTTGTATTTTGCATTTTTATAAATAGTTGCATTTTGCATTTATACAAGGTGGTAGTGTTTTTAATTACATAATCCATAAAGTCCATAGAAAATTACAAAAAAAAAAAAAAAAAAAAAAAATTTCATTGAAGAAAGTTTGAAACAAAAAAAAAAAAAAATTTGTAAAATTATAAATAAATAGAAATAAATAAATTGTAGTTTAATATTTACTGTATAGTATAAAGAAAAAGTTTTAAAATTTAAATTTAAAGTTGAAAAATAAAAAAAATAAAAATTTTTTAAATATGGAAAGTTCCATTGAAATTAATGAGGTTAGGTAATTTAAAAAAAAGTGTACTTATATTTATGTATATTTATATAAAATAACTTTTAAATTAATGTCACATGGGGGGTTGAGGTAAAAGTTAAGGATATAATATAAATTGTGGTTTTGTAAATTTTTTAAGAATGTATTTGTATAAGTGGGTGATATTAATTGTTGCAGTATAAATTTATATTATAATTAGAACAGTTGTATAATGAATCTGATGTAATATAAATAGGGTATTGAAGTATTTTTAAAAAAATTTGCCTTAAAATTAGAAGGATTTTTTGAAGATATATAATTTATTAATGAATTTATACACACAATACATTTTAAATGTTGTCAATGTTATGTACCTACGTTATTTTACATTATTTTAAAATAATCAACTTTTTAATACATTTTAAAAATTATATTATAATTAAATTTACTAATTAATTGATACTTAGTTATTAATAAAATTTAAAAAAAAAAATGATACTTACTTGATACTTAGTTACTTATTTATAAAATTGGATACTTATTTATTATTACTATAAAATTATATTAATTTTTAAAAAGTTAAATATTTTTTAATTATATTTTAAATTATATTACTTAATTATTTGTTAGTTGTTTTTAGATTTTGAAATATCCTTGGATTGTATTGAAATATCCTTCGGTTGCATTTGAATATCCTTGGAATTGTAGCTTTCAATTCAAGGTCTGAAATTTGTTACATTAGGAGTTTAAAATATTTTAAAGATAACATTTTGCATATAAAAGAAAATTAAATATAGAATAAAAGTATTTTTGGAAAGGTGATCCAATTAAAATGGATTTAAATTCTAACTACAATTAATTGAAGAAAGTACAATTTTTTTAAATTGTAACAGTTATCTCATATACTTTTAATTAATTTCAATTTGAATATAAATATTAATTAATAATTAAATATTTTCATAATATTCCCCAGTCATTTAAAAAAACAAAACACTAAAACTAAGTCAAGGTCATATATCAATGACCAAGGTCATTTAGTTTTTTTTTTTAATTAATTTTTAAATTTCTGTATTTAAATTGTTCAATAAAACTTTAAACACCCCATTTATTTAAAAACTTTTAAATATTGAATTAAATGAATAAATTTATAAAAATTTGATTAAATTTTTTTTTCTATTTTTTCTATTTACAGATTCGATCAAAAATCTACAGTTTTTTGAGAAAATATCAACAAATAATAATTGATAATTAAATTACAAAAATTTAAAAAGTTTGAAAAAAAAAGCTATAAAGCAAATAAGCTAAAAAAAAAAAGAAAACAATAAAAAAAATTCAGGAAAGGTCATTTCTACAAAAGGAATTATAAAAAAAAAAAAAAAATTCTTAAATCACCCTGTTTTATGCATTGTCATCATAATATCGACTTAAGAGCGAATATTTAAAAAAAAAAAAAAACGAATTTCAAGAGATTCACAAAACAAATTTTTAAAATTTTCTCTTTGATTATTTTCTCTTTAATACATAATATATATATCTTTAATTATTAATTAAGATATATACATACATACGTATACATTTTTTTATGTATATTGAGAGCATTTTCAAAATCAATAAATAAAAAAAAAACAATAAACAAAAATACATAATATTTAAATAGCAAAAGCTTTCAGTAAAAAAAAATATAAGTGAACATAATATTATTGTGAATTAATATATTATAAATTGTGTTTTATAAAAGTTTAATAGCTGAATATCTGAAGATACTCATAATAAAAATCTAAAGATACATAAAAAAAAAAGTTAAATAAAGTTTTCTCTTAAAAAAAAACATAAAATACTATAAAAAAAAATAAAAGCTTTTTTGTGTTCTTTACATAATTTCTTACATATTCAGTATTGAATAATTTTTCGTTGTTTTTGTAAAAACATTTAGAAAAATAAAAGTTTTAGTTTTTTAATATATATACTTTTTTTTTAATTTATAATTTTTGTTTTTCTTATTCTTTTTTTTTAAAAAAAATTCTATATTCTATTTGAATAAATTCATTGGACTAAAGTCCATATAAAGAGTAAATAAAAATATAAATAATACATAATAAATATATATATATATATATGTCCATAGATATACATAAAAAAAAATTTTTTAATATTGTGAAAATACATACAATATTTTGTATATATACATATATATAAAATATTATTCTGTATATTAGAATTCAAAAAAAAAAAAAAAAAAATTAAGTACATTTAAAAAAAAAAATAAAATAAAAATTTTATATAAGAATAAAATATCTATAGATACATATTTCTATAAAAACAGTGTTATAAAATTCATCTGTTGAAGACCATAATAAATAAAAGAAAGAATTTTATAAAATTAAATTCACGGAATTTTTAATAGTGTAAAAATATTTTTTTAATTAAAATAAAATAAACAAACAAGAATTAAATTAAAAATTAAATATCTATATTAAAAAATAAAAAATCGAAAGTGAATCTTAAGATAAAATATATATAAAAAAAAAAAAATCATACAATTAAATAATATCAAATAAAGGTTGTAAAGTTATAAATAATTATAAATAAAACAAGTTTATAAAAAAATTATATATTATTCATATTAAAATTTAAAAATTAAAAAAAACAAATATTAAATATTAATCAAATTAATACATATTAATTTTTTTTATTAATTAATATAATTAATAAATTAAGTGTCTTTTCATTACGATAATACAAAAATTTTCAAATCGTTTTAATGAATTTCAATTGGAAAGGGACTTCAATATATTTAATTTAATTAAATATATATATAATCAAATATATATATATTATATTTAAATATATACATATATATGTATATATTACATCAAAATAATAATTTAATGAATAATTAATAAAAATTTTTAATTCAAATTAATATAAAAAACAAGTGATTTAAGAGGTGAATTAAAAAAAAAATTAAAAAAAAAATTCCCCCCTCCTAATCCAAAACAATCAAATTTAAATCACATTTCACATGCTAAATTATCGATTGGTGTCAACACATTGCATCAAACAACCGTAGAACAATTATAAAATATATTAAAGTGAAAACGAATTGGACAATTGATATTTTGAAAAAAAAAAATACTAAAATTTTTTTTTCATTAATTTTTATTTTGTATATGGTATTCAAATAAAAAAAAAAAAAACCTATCGATTATTATTAAATATATAGATATCATCTCACACACATATATAAATATATATCTTAATCTTTATTAGAAAAAACCAAAATAATCATATAGATACACATACATATATTTAAAAAAATTAAAAAAAGGAAGGATCATCCCCAGGAAGGATCGAAGATATAAAAATTAAAAAAAGATCTAATTTTAATACATATATATATAGTAAACAACTTATTCTACTCGTATATTCATATAATATAGTAGTTAATTCAAATTAAAAAAAAAAAAAAATTCAAAAAAAGAGTTACATACAAATCGTAATATTTAAATGTAAGCAGTTAAATCATTTATTAAAATCAATAGTTACTTAATATATTATTTATATATATATATATTCAAATTACCTTATTCAAATAATTAATTAATTATTATTATTAAAATATTTTTATAGAATAAAAAAACACACAACATTTGCAGCAATTAACAACTATCATTATATATATATAATAACTCCTACATCATAGATTTAAAAATTCAATCTTTTGGATATACACATTTTTTGATTACCCTGGCCAATTTTTAAATATAAAACCGCAATCACGTATTCGTTTAAAGAGTTTGTTTTACTATTTGCGATCCGTCAACAACTTAACCGTGAAGATGTGCAGAGATCGAGATATGTTTTCACCATAAATTTATTCAGCTATCGTCAATTTAAAATCAAGAAAAAATTTTTAATTATTAATAAATAAAAAAATTCAAATTAAAAAAAAAATTGCGCAAAAATTTTAACTTGTATTTTAAAAAAAAGAAAATTTAAAAATAAAGAAAATTGAAAAAAAAATAAAGAAAATTGAAAAAACGAACCAAAACAACAATAACAAATTTAAGCAACATATTAAATCAGAAAAACAAAAAGACAAAAAACAAAAAGAGAAAAGAAACACGAAAGAGTAAAAGAGAGAAAAAATATAGAAAGAGAAAGAAAATTTTATTTTTAGAAAATAAACCAGAAGAACGTCCCTTATTCGACAAAAATTTTATAATCAAGGGCCTATAAAAATTTAAAATAAATATATTTTTTTTGGTAACACCCTGTAGTGTATAGAAGAAATAACACTGGGTACTTACAAATTCTTCACTTAAATTTTTGTGTGTTTTTACATTTGGTTTTTTAAATATTTCTCCAAAACAAATAATTTTGTTGTCATAGAAACCAAAAAAAAAAAAATTTCGTAATTTTGTTGTCATAGCAACAAAAAAAAAAAAACAAAAAAAAACTGTTGTTCGTCGAAACCTTAGGATACAAATAAACAAAGGATCGAGTATCTTTTGCACCAAAGGAATAATTTTCTTAATTTTTAAATAGAAGATAGTGTAAAACAAACTAACAAACTGAAAAAAAAAAAACTCTGGAGTACACGCTAACAATATATATATAGTTTAAATACATATGTATATATAAGCAAATATATATATATATAGGAAAAAGCAAAAAAAAATTTATATAAATGCATCTTTTAATAAATCATTACAATAGAAATTAGAGAAAGCGCGCGCAAATTTGAAGAAAATTTTTAAACTATATAGAATTAAACTCTAGCGAGGAGATCAGTTTTAAAATATACATATATATATATATATACATATATAGAGTTTTTCTTTCATATGAAGTAAGAAAGAAAAACGTTTAGAAGTTATATATATACTAACATATATATATATATATAGAGATAGAGATATATTCTTTAGAATAGAAAGAATATACACATATATATATATATAGAAGCAGAAATTGTATAGAAAGTTATAATTTAAAAAAAAAACATAAAATATTCAAAGAAAATAATTTTAATTTAAAAAATAAAAATAAAAAAAAATAAAAAATAAAAAAAAAATTTTTTTTTTTTTTTTGTAACTAAACTATTTAATTAAAATCCGAATAGCACTTCGATTATAGTGGAAAACGGATTTCAATAAAAAGCAGAAGAAGCCGAACTCATTTTTCCAAAAAATTGATCATTTTTTGAATTTTTGGATATAAGATTGTTGTAGAAGAAAATCGTGGATTAGTAAATTCTTGTTTCTGAAACTATCAACTAAATATATTTTAATTTAAAATACAACAACTAGAATATAAAGTACCGTATATATATACTAACATATATATATATTTAAATGAAATTAAATTTAATATTATAAATGCAAAATAAAAATATAATTAACAGTATCGTGAAATTTTTAAACTTAATGTACTTATTAATTAAATCTAAAAGCACTACTTAAATACAATTATAAAAAGGATTTATTTAAAAAAAAAAATAAAAAAAAAAAACAGGATTCATTAAATTAAAACAGGATTCAAGAATTTAGTTTAAAACAGGATTCAATATACTTAAAAATTAAAACATTTAAGCAATCAACAATTTATTTTGAAAAAAACTATCAGTTACAACAATTTTACATTTCCAATATTTTATAAATATATGGTGGAAATAAGGAAAATTGAGGGTATTATAAACGGAAAAAAACATTTTGGATAAATCATAAATATATATATAGATGCAAATTACAAATACAAACAAACAAACAACAGAAATTCAAATAAAAAATCTGATTGAAAAATCTTTTAAACTTTAAAAAACAAAAGAAATAAAATTTAATAAAAGGAAACCGGATATCTAATCTTAGACCGGAAATACAAAAAAAAAAAAACAACAACAAATTACAATTTAAAAGGGGGAAAAAAAAATACTACAATATCATTTTATTCGAAAAAAAACCAAGTAAATTAAGAAGTTAAATACAACAATTGAATTTTTGGAAAAATTTTAAATATATATATATAAGTATTTACTAAGTATTTACTAACTTTGATTACTAGATAAGTAAATACTAATTTCGAATATCAACTATATACCAAACTATATATATATAAAGGAAACTAATTAATTCTCTTAAAAAACTTTGGTTATTTATACACTATATATATATTGTGTACGATTGTATTGTTTTTATATATATATGTGTATGTATGAATAATTGATATAATATTGATGATTAATTGAATTTTAATTGACCTTAACACATATAATAGATATAAATATAAATATATATACTTATAATAAAATATATTAGAATTTAAAAAAAAAAAAGCAAAAAACTAATAATAATAAAATAATAATCAATAAAACAATATATCGTTACGTTAAGTATATATTTATATAATATACATACATATATTCCATATGTACGTATACTTTGAAGAATATAATATAATTAATGAGATAAATATTTCGAAAATTATCTATAAATTACGAAAAAAATAAATTTAAATTTAAAAAAAAACATTTTTTCATATAATAATTAATTAATTAAAACATTTAAAAAAAAAAATAGTACTTAAAAATATTTGATATAATAGTTAAAAAACAAATTAAAGGAATAAAATACAATTTTTAATTTAATAATATCGTAAATTTATTTTGAAAACACACACAACTTTTTCGGTTTTTTCGGTTATATTTAAAACATTTATCATAGTAATAAAATTATCAAAAATTTAAAATTCGAAATTAATTAATTAATTAAAGTAAAATAAACTAATAAAACTATAAATTAATTGAACAACCTTTTTTTTTGTAATAATAAATAAACGACAAATTCAAATAATATATTTATATATATATATCAATAGAACGAAAGAAAATAAGGAAAGCGATTAAAAACTAATTAAAAACACAAAAGTAATTAGTTAGAAAGACATCAAGATTGAAGAATTTGCAAGAGATCTTTGGAAGTCTGTTAAGGCTTGCGTTGTAAGTACAATTTTTTACTGATTATTTTTTATAATTAATTAAATATTAATAAATTAATTATAATTTTATAATATATTTTTATTATTAATTTTAATTTAAGAGAGGGAAAGATAGAGGGAAATCATTTAAATTGAGTAACATATATACTTACGAATGTTTATGTGAGCTGTTTTTATTTAAAAAACTTTGTTAAAATACTAAAAGTAATGAAAGAACAAGCACATATATTAACTAATATAAAAACTGCTGTAGAAAATTTAGTTGAACCGGCCAATTGAATGATCAATTGAATCATCTATACGTAAATCATCTTGTATAAAATTTTTCGATCCTTTATTCAAGATTTTAAAAATACGTATGCAAAAAGTCAATAGATGGAGAAATGGATTATTATCGAAACAAAATAAACCTATTGAAAATATTATAATAAAAACCTTTTATTAACAAACAAATTTATCGAATTATTTTATAATTTTTAATTTAAACAAGTACGTGTACTTAAATAAAAAAAAATTGATTGAAATTAGAAAAAAATTTCACCAATTTCTTCTTTCAATTGACTTTCCGTCATTATGGACAGCTAGTGTATATATATATATGTCTTAATTAACAAAGCTTTTTCAGAAATATTTTAAATCTATGATCAGCCCTCCACAGCTCGTGAGGGCGTTGACCTTCTTTAGAACCCTCCGCTAGCGTTCCAGCTCTACTGCAGTTGATCTCCAGATTGTTTGTCGTCTACGACATGCAAACTTTTTTCAGTGATTGTAATTGAAAAACGGATGAAATCACTATACAATTAATTGATTAACGGGTTAATCGATTATTTGCACTGGAAAAGTTTGCATTTCGTAGACGAAATATAATTTGATAATGGGTTAACGGTGTAAATTAATGCAAGCGCTGTAGAAGTTTACATGACGTAGGCGAAATATGTGTTTTTTCAAAAATAAATAAGTTTAAGTGAAATTAAAAGGAATTACTATAGGTTTTTAATTTATTCCATATACATTTAACTTAAGCGCTGAAAACTAGCTTAAATAAAGAAATCAAATACTCTTATGGTCGTAAATGTGAATTTGCTGTCAATATGCATATTTTGAATTTACGACCAAAAATTATGTAAAAAATCATTGCTAACTGAACCTGGTCGTAAATGTGAACTAAATTTTTTATTTACAATCAGTTTACCAAGTAGTAAGGTACAGTTTTTTGAGCGTTCAGCGTTGCTCTATTTTTATGATTAATAATGTAAGTAAGAAAATATTATGTCTTTTTTTGTAAATTAATTTAAATTTAAATTAACAGGAGTGAAACTGAAAGTGAATCCACAAAGTTTGTGTGTCCACCTTAAAACTACTAATTTGTACAAAATTTGCGATGAAAACTCATTTCAAAAATGGAAAACAAAAACAATCTGTTGATTATATATCCATTGCAAAACTAAAAAATTTACTTTTACGACCACAAAAATTTATTTGTAAATTGAATGTCTACTGATTGCAAATTGTTTGGTCTTAAAATCATAATAAATGTCAAATGGCATATTTTACGTCAAAAAGTTTACATTTACGACCACACCTTACGTCTTTAAATATAGTCATTCTTTTAAAGATTTCATTTAGAGTAATTTGATTTATTTATAATAAACTCCAAATCAGTCTGATTGAATATTATAAACTAAATTTAAAAAACTGAATTTACCAAATTCTAATCTAACAGATTTAAAATGTCAACATTTACTTTTTTAAATGTGATTTTAACATAAGAATGTCTGATACTTAATTTTTGATTCTAATTTTGTTTTATAAAATATTATTTTTTAAAAAAATTTAATATTTTTCGCTAATGTTAATTCAACATGCAATTCTAAAAATAAAAAAATAGTGTATTAAGTATGACATTAATTAAAAGTATTATTAATTAATTACTTTTTCAACCATATTTTTTTTTAATTAAAATGCATAAGAAATTAAAATATTTGCATAATACGTATCAAGTTTCAAATATCACATAATAAATATTTACTTATTTACTATAAATACTCCAAGTATCTAATAATACTTTAATAATAAAATGTCAATTTAAATGTTTTTTTAAATTGTTAAACATTACGGTATTAATTACAGAAAATTGCAAATTAAATTTTTTTTTTTTAATTTATTCTAAAATTCTTAATTTTTTATTTTATTCATACTTTTTTTTTTTCTTTATTTTCAATTTAAGTTTTTTTTTATTCAAAGTAGTACAACTTTATTTTTTTTGTGGTTTTTAAAAGTTTTTGTGGTTATTAAGTAGACATTTTAATTTTGTTAATTTTTTAAATAAAATTTGAATTATTTTAGAAACTAAACATTATGAAGAATTGTCTGTCCCAATTGGAGAAATATATGTAGCTTTTATATTTAAATAATTTTTTAAAAAGAGAGCTCGAAATCGAATTCAAAATATTAATTTTTTTATTTGTGTTATTATAAATTAGCTGTGATTTACAGTTATAAAATGATAGAAATGTCAGGCTTGACATATAATGATAGAATTATCAGGCTTGCCATATAATGACAGAAATGTCATATAATTATTTGAAATAAAATTAGCTGTGCTTTACAGTTATAAAATGACAGACAAATAATGAAATAAATGTCAGATTTTACATATAATGACAGCAATGTCGGACTTGACATATAATGACAGAAGTTTCATATACTTTTTTGGAGTTAATTTTTATTGTAAACAATTTTTCCGATGAAACATCTGACGGTTCTTTATCGTATTGAATCCAACTGTCATTTTCTGCTCCCTACAATTGTCTAATACTCGAATGACATGAGTAGTATAGAGTTCCTTTGCGATATTTTTTTTATAGAACGGTTATAGAATGTGA
Organism: Dolichopus griseipennis; assembly: GCA_963082915.1. Classification (NCBI taxonomy): domain Eukaryota; kingdom Metazoa; phylum Arthropoda; class Insecta; order Diptera; family Dolichopodidae; genus Dolichopus; species Dolichopus griseipennis. Next base: position 106,545,928 of record OY720442.1, read on the forward strand.
AAGTGATAGTTTAGAACTATACTTGTAATAAATAGTAAATGGATTGTAACCGGTTTTAATCAAATTTTTGCCAAGTCGCCAATTTAAACCCTTGCGAGTTGAGGGTCTTCATACAATATTTTAATCACATTTAATTCACTTTTATTTTATATTCAAGGTGTTGTATTGTACCCTGAATTTGTTTGCGACATTTTTGGTAGAAAGTTCATTATTAATGTTTTAACCTGTAATTTCTAGTCTTACAGGCATTTTGCTATAGCCTGTATTTTCTAATTTGAATATTGTAATCCTTTATTCTATTGATTATTTAATATCAAGGAATGTAATATTTAGAAGACACCAAGAATATCTCAAATGGAATGTCATTCTCACTTCGTGGTATGATGCATTTACCCACTTAAACCATCTGAAACTAAAACTATCTGAACTGCTTGAGCTGAAGAGTTTGATTAATACAAAATAGAATTTCAAGGTATGAATCATCCTGGCAGCCTGTAATCAGTACTATTCTTTCCTTTCAACATCCTTTAAACCAGTTATTCAAACTTCATAAATATTTTTTAGAATTTATGACTGGTTTTAAGTGTTAAAATTGAAAATTTATTATAAATGTTAGTTGATTGGATGATGATATATTTGCATAACGAAATAATTTCTTTCATATGTAATTTTTTTTGTCTCTCTCTGTGTCTGTTTTAGGGGTGTTTTTTTGTTTTTGTATATTTTACGCTGACCTCACTTCGCAAAATCAACATATTTTGCGTCTTAATTTATTACTGTGTTGTTTTTGTTTTTATATTTCATCGATTGCAGTATACAGACATTCATTTGGTTAGTCATTTTGAACTTTTTAAAATGTAACCTTAACTCATGTTACATATTATTGTAAATATATATATATAGCTATGGACATATGTAATAATATATAACTTCGTTTATTGATTTTAGATGAGACAACATGATTAGTAAAAAAATAAAATAGTCGTTAAAATGTCATTGAATGATTTGCTACTATATTAAAATAAGTATATATATATGCATATGTTCATATTAATAGATTTATATTTTGGTTGTGAAATCTATAATGGATCAACTCAAAAAAGTTAATTTTGCAATATAACTACATATGTCAATGTATTTAAAGCGTTAATGTGCGATATGAATGATCCATTAAAATGAGCGTAGGAAAAAATTTTAAGAAAATGTAGATACTTTAGTATTTTATTGGACCTAAATCAATTGAAGTTGACGTTCCTTTTAAACAATGACAACTGTACATTTATCACAATGGTTATGTTTAGTTTTTCATAAATACATAATTTTTAAATCCTACCCAAATATAAATAAGTAAATATTACACAGAGGAGTGCAGTTTACAGTGTCAAAATATCTTTTTGTCTTACACTGACATTCCATGGCTTTAGTTGCACCACTGTTGAAAGCTCACTTTATATTAAGTATTCATATTTGAAATAAAATTTTATGATCTTGTATCATTTCGGTATTTGAGACGACTTGAGCTGGTACTCGAGTTTTTTAGGGTTTAGATTATACATACACATCATTTCAGTCTTCAGTTGTCCAACTGTCAATTGTTATCAATATTTATTTTTGGTATTGTTCAACTCAAACGCACATTCTTCAGCATTATGCAATGAAAGTTTATGATATAACTTTATACATCTATCAGTTCATTCACAAAACTGACAACTAAACTGATTATGCATAGGTACTCTAATTTAACAAAAACATTTTTGAGAACATCGCAATGACGCATCGCTCAAGATACTATCGTTTTAATATCCAAATTATGATTGAATACGGTTTGCGTTATTTGAAGATGCAGTGAAGAATATTAATAAGCCCTAAATGCATTAATTATTTTCGAAAATGAACAAAAAACAGTCATGCTGTGACGCTTTGAAATGTCTGAAACGCGAGTAATATGTTTTTTTTATATATGTATATAAAAGAAATTTAGCTTATGTTTCCCACAGTTGCGTTCACAGAAGTCTTTTGCATATTTCAAAGAGTTTATATTTGTTTCAAATTTTGAATGATCTTGGTGACGTTGTCGCTATCGAGTATGACTACAGTGTAAAGCATGTTATGCACAAACCTTTTTCGACACTGATGATGTTTCTCTGACGCTTTGACATACCCAAAAATGGGGTCCTCACTCTTGATATATCTCCACACAAAATGAATATACTATTTACAGTTCACAGAACTAATATTAGTTTGACATTTCGAAGCGACAGTTACAACGTTGCTCTGACGCTTTGAAACATAAAAAAACGCAAGGATAACGCTTTTTATACATGTTTTTATATGTAAAATGAGTCTATTTTTCTCCCTCCCTCACAGTCATTTTCAGAATAATTCCTCGAACACAGTTTAACTAATATTTATTTGACATTTCCAAGTGTCATAATCGTCGCTGTCCAGTATAATTACAAGGTAATAAAGCTAATAATTAGTATTAGAATATATCGACTAAACAATCCATATGAATTGTATTAAAGTATACATACTTATATTGAAATTATCAAAATATTTTGTTTATTTTTTTCAAAATTCTTTAAAAATTGTAAACACAAAAATTGTGAAGTCAATTTTTTTGCGCGTTAAATTGAAAAAAAAATGTTTTTTTTTTTTTTAAACTACTAAACTTGGATAATGATGAAAATAAAATCAAAATTTGGTTTGTTTTGAAAATGAAAGTGATGTCATGCTACATTTATTTTTTTTTGTAGTTTACTTTGATATTTTTTGTTTTTTTTTTTGAAAGGGGGTTGGTTTACATTTTTCAGTTGTTGTTGTTGTTGTTGTTATTGTTTAAATGTTATTTTTAAATATAGTTGAGTAGATGGTGAGGAGAGTTTATAATAGAGTGCAAAGAGAGGTGAGATATTTTACACGTAGTTATATACAATGTTGCCACAAGAAAAAAAAATTTCGTATCAAAAAGTCTCATGAAAAAGTATCAAACAGTATAAAAAAGTATCAAATCAGATAATGTTATAACTATAGTTTAATATTTTATCGTTTTTGTTAAAACAGAGCAATAAACACATTAACGTGTGATTCAAAATAATAAAAATAAAAAATAGATATAAATATAGTGTAGAAATAATTAGTTTTATTTTACCTTATAGTAGGTATACATTAAATTATTTCTTTAATATTATGTTTACTTTATAAAAGCATTACATTTTTTAAGGAATTTAATTCATTTATCTAATATTTTTTATAACAAAAACATTTAAAAATAAGCTTTAAATTTCATATATACATAATTCAGTTGTACTTTCAAAAATTAAAATTAATAATAAATTAAATTATTTCCTTTTAAAGTTTCTTAAAGTCTAAGTTTCTTATATAATAAAGAAATATTTATAGGATTTACGAAATTCAAAAAAATCAAAAATATACGAAAGTATTTTCATAAAAAAACTTATATACTAAGAAACAAAAACAGCCTCTACATCACAAGAGTTTAATCCAATTTTCAAAATTAAAATAATAATAAAATAATAAAAATTACTTTTTAATTACTAAATACATACGCCTCTACTAATATTTTTTTTTACTAAAAATTTGTTACCAATTTTCAGGTGATGACCAAGTAGTTTGTTTTTCTATTGCATTTCTTACATTAGGTATTTCTTTTGCCAACATGATATTTCTGATGGTTTCTAAATTTAAGCGGTTAGTCTTTTTATTTTTAATTAAATTTAAATCTGAAAATACACGTTCAGCGCAAGCAGAACTGTGTGGTAGGCTCATTAAATTTATCATAAAATCAGCAAGATTTTCAAAAAGGGGTTCTTTAAAAGCATTTTGCAAAGTCTTCAAATTGTTCCAAAAAATTTCAGGATTTATATTGAAAGTTTTATCAGATAAAGCTTGAAATTTTAGAAGCCTCCACTCTGCATCAATTTTGTCAGAATTATCTTTCTCTTCCAATGTGCATGCGAGATTTGGAAAACGAGATAGAAGAAAACCTAATGATTGAGTTGACGAGGTTGCTTTCTCTGGATCTATTAACGACAAACTTTTGAATACCTGTTCACCAAAGTCAAACCGTTTCATAATTTCCTCGCAAAGTTTTATATAGAAATTTAAACTCGCTTCTTTAACTTCTAAAATATCTTCATTAGATAATTCACTATTATCTTCCAGGATGAATTTTTCGCAACTTGCCCCCATATAAATATTAGTAATTGGTAAATGATTATTTCTATTTTTTAGATTCACTTGAGACAAACAAGTTAAACTATTTATATATTCCATTTGAAGAAAATTAGATAAAATAAGTTTGAAATTAGTTGACATTACATCATATAATCGATGAATCCTTAAATTTTGTGATTGAAATTCGATATTCATATTATTTGTTATTTTCAATATGTTCGAAAGAAAGAGAAAATATAATTTTTCGCGTTAAGAGCTTCGGCCAGCTCTCCAGCATTAACTAAATTATATGTTTCTAACTTGCACGATATAAAATACAACTTCAGAGCTGTCCATTGTTCGAGAATTCGATCAACAACATGCAGCAATGATAACCAACGAGTGGGAGCCATATTCAAAATTTTATGAAATTTTAATTCACAGTAATCCTGAAATTCTTCAAATTCTGCGACTCTTTTCGCGCTATGTGAGAAAAAATTGTATATATTTCTAGTCATGTGTTCAATCTTAGTTGGTAATAACTTACATGCATGGCTGGCACATAAATGTAACGAATGGCATATACATTTCATGTAAAATAGGTTTGGACAATCAACTTTTAGTTTAGATTGCAAACCATTCAAATGACCAGCCATGACACTGGCATTGTCCGTAGCCAAACCTATTAAATTTGAGACCGGTATATCTAATTCGTTCAAATAATTAATTATGGCATTATAAATTTCTTCACTATTACATGAAACTAACTTTAAAAGCCCGAGAAACTTGTCTTTTACAGATGCAGCTGTATAGTCAAAAAATCTTGCTACTATAACAAGTGCTTTTGTACAACTGACATCTGTAGTCTCATCTACTATAATTGCAAATTTGTGTTTTTGTAATTCATTTGAGATTACTTTTCGTCCCCTTGTCTCCAGTTCATTGCAAACTATGTTGGTACTTTTTGTTCTACCATATCTTATATTTTTAGCTATAGTACTATCTGGGCAACACTTTTCCAATAAATTGGGTAGATAATCCATTAAACGAAACGGTAAATGGTGTATTAGGCAAAACATTACAAGACAAAGTTCGGCGTTTCTAACAGCCTTTTTCAAATTTTCCTTTTTCTGTGATTTTTCTGAATTGAAATTAATGTTATCAATTTTTGGCTGATTAACTGTTTGCTTCATATTAGTTTTATGACGTGGAGTTTTTTCGTGACGATCTAAATGCGTTTTTATATTAATAATGTATTTTTCACATGGTATACAGAAGGCTTTTCCATTTCGTTCTTGCAACCAAATAAAATTATCAAGCCACTGTTGTCGAAAGCATCGATTATTATTATCAAAATTAGTACCACTAAACAAAACATAAAATAAATATCTACTTGAGATAAATTTAAAATTTTTAAACAACCTTTTTCGGGGTTCGTTTAAAATATCAACCTCTTCACCCTCATCACCATTAGAATCACTGCTGAAATCACTACTATTTATTAATTCATTAATACTGACTTCTTCCGCTTGTATTGAGTTTTTTCTTTTTTCTGTTTGTTTGGATTTTTCAATCCTTGGCTTTTTAATTAGATATCTACAGTAGACACATTACACAATTCATTTTTTTAAAAATCTATTTTTAAGAAAAAAATAATATACTACCTGTTCATACTTTGCAACAAAATTAATTTAATTTAATAATACTATATTTGCTGATATACACATAAGACAAAAGAAACTAGACTAGAATAGATTATAGAATGTATGTTTTTCAAAAATTGAAACTTGTAAACTAAACAATATTGGAATTTGACATAATACATACAACATTTGACAGTGACTGCACCCAACATTAAACAAAGAACTTTTTTATACTTAAGTACTAATTTTGACAAAATTTGACTTGATTAAATTAATTTTTTTAAAACATTGTAAAAGTATCAATAAAGTATCAAATTATGTAAAAATAAATAAAAAGTATCAAAAACAAGGATTTTTAAAAATAAAGTATCTAAGTATCAAATTGACATTTTGAAACCAAAAAAGTAGCATTCTGATACTAAAGTATCAAAGTGGTAACACTGGTTATATATGTGAATGTGTTGAAGTTCACATTTTTTAGTCTCTCTGTTTATGTTTTTGTAGTATGAATAAATTGTATTTTAAAAAATTCTTTTGATGTTAAGATAAGACATTGTATGTAAGTTCATATAAATGTACATACATTATTTGTGTATACAAAGTAGTTATATACAAGTATAGAATTTATAAAAAAATTTCTTTTGTAGATTTTTTTGGGTAGAATTAAAAAAAAAAGAAACTGCAATACGTTTTTCTGAAGCCTTTGTTTGATTTGACAAAAAAACTAAATTCGGGAAGGGGGACTGTATAATGTTTTTCTTTTTTTTTTGATGACAAAGGAAAGATCTTTTTAAAAGTTCTTTTTTTTTTTATTATCCTTATCATGTCCAAAATAAATGAATTTTAAATTATGCATTAATTTTGAGGAATGAAAAATTTTCATTATATTGCAAGAATGAAGGTTTAGAGCATAGGACACGTTTTTGTATAAGAACTTTGACTTTTGACATTTTTTTTGGATATAATATTGTTTTTTTATGTGTAAAAATGTGGTTCCTAAAATTAATGGGATTCATTTGGTTAAATTTTGAATTATATAGAGTGTTTTGTTTATTTTTGATTCCTTTTCCACTAATTTAAGAAGTTTAGGGTATTCATCAAAACATTTAGGCTATACTTCAGTTTCTTTTATTATAATATTCATTAAGCTGTTGATGACTCGGCTGTAGCTTTAGGCTTTTGTAAAGGCTTTAGGAAAGGTTGGGAAGGTAAAATTCAAAAAGACTGAAATAAAGGTAGATGAGATCAAATAAAATTATTCTTATGAATTATTAAATGATACCTACTTTTGGAGTGTATAGGCTATAAGATTCCCACTGCTACTTTTAAAACGCAATAACTATGGATACAAAAGAAGTTTCAACCATTGAGTTAAGGTCTACTGAATTCAAATTAAGTATTTAAATTATAAATTAAATTAGGTATCTTATATATATGTATATAAAATTATGAACACTTATATCATAAGAAAGAAAAAACAATAAGTAATGGGTACTTATTTAATAACAAGTAATAAACCCAAAAGTAAACCTACAATACTTATCATTAAATAATGGAATTATTTATATTCACATTTTTTCATTTAAGTGTAAAATTATTAAATTTTTGTACCTACCTATCTATAATTAGAAATAAACAAATTTAATTATGTAAATTGAAATTGTGTAAATTATTTTTTTAATTAAATTTCTAATTGCAACATGTGTATATTATAAGGTACATAAGAATAATAAACAAAATTAAATTAAAACAAAAATTAAATAAGTAACTAGGCACCAGTTTTTCAAGGAATAACCTACCTAATTTATATTGTATTGTGATTACTTGATAAGTATTCCAAAGAAAACACAATAACAAAATCATAGAATTATGGATTATAAATTTAGAATACACGCATATCAAATTTTTAAACATGTTCTTATCATTATTATAATTTATAAAATCTAAAAAAAATATAAAATAAGGAAATTATTAAAAAAAAAACTAAATACTTTTATTTCTAATTGCAAATTTTTATTATTGCAATTTTGTAATTTATTTGTTATAAATCATTTGTTTCCTTTCAACCTTTCCTGGTACCTGATATACCAGGCACAAGAAAACCAATTTATTTTCTCAATTATTTTACAAAAAATAACGAAATAAGAAAAACTGTCATAAGTTCAATTCAACTTCAATAATTTTTAGTGGAAGGAACAATTTAATAATATATGTCTATCCGTTTATTGGTTCCTTTCAATATTCAATTAATATACGAAATTATTGTAACATTTTGAATTTTAGTACTAATTTTGATATATCATTCTAAATTAAGAATCTTAAATTAATCTTAGATAAGATAAAGAATGCTAAAATTATTGAAAAAAATTATAAATTTTTTTAATTCTCCGGTTGCTCTTATTAAATTGTTAAAAATAAATAAAATTTGGTAGATTGCATATTTTAAGGCGTTTCACTTGTTACATTTTATCAATTTCAAATTTATTTGAAGGTACATTTTGGATTTAGTACCAATTTTGACATGTTATCGCAAATTAAATTTTTATTTATTTTGGATGGCTTGCTTGGAATGGAAACCTGGTGAAATGTAAACCAGCCTCTAAGTGGTACATATTGTTAATCTATTTAATTAATATGTTCATATGAATTGAGAAGTTTCGGAAATATTTCAACCCTTTTATTCCACAATTCTTTTAGAGAAGGAAATTTATCCGAGTGATTGTGTGCTAATCTGCTTGCGTCTAAGGTTTCTGGTATTAAATTGTTAAAAATAGATAGCATTTAGTTGATTGCATATTTTTAGGGGTATTACTTGTTATATTTTATCAAAACAAGTACAGTTTTGTTTTTACTACGAATCATTACATATGTTTTTTTTTATGTTATTTTATTGAACAGCCTCACACCATTTACAATGCGATTTTATTTAACAGTCTCATACCACTTACAATGTGATTGTTTTGTTTTTAATGAACAGCCTCATATCATATCGGATGTGGTATGACAATAAAGTATATTGTTTTATACTGCGATCTTAAAAGCTTATTTTTAATTAGAAAGGGAACTTCAATAGAAAAAAACAAATTTATTTGATTGCATATCTGTAGGCGTATCTCTTTCTATTATTCTTTTATTTTATTAATATTACATATCATAAATGATAGTACAAAGCACTTACAAGATACCACTGCTCCCCTTTTCTATTATTAAATTGTCATTAAAAAAAAAAAGTAAAAATGTAATTTGAATGATTGCATATTTGTAGGTGTATACTTTGGTACTCATATCCTACACTTTATTTAGTCTATAAGTTATAAAGAATCCTAACAGAATATTTTCAAAGTTGACTGTTATCCTAACAACAATAAGTATTAAATTATATTTACTAGGAAAATCTATTTTTTCTTATTATAAGTACCTTGTACCAGTCACAATCTGTACACAAATTTGAGAGTAATAAATTTTAATTTAGAAGTTTTTCATTTTAATTTCAAATAATGTTAAAGGTTCATATTTGATTTTCTAGGGTTTTTTTTTTAAATAAAAATTTTAATTGTATAAAAACACAACTTAATATTAAATGTAATATTTTTTGTTTTTTTAACACAGGCGGAGATCTCTATCGAAAGTAATAATTTTACATTAAATCTTTTTTGTGTGTTTTCCTATTTAATAATGGCATATTTTTTTAGTATACTTTTAGGTACAAAATGTATAATTTTTTTTGGGGAGTAACTAGGTTTCCTTTTGTATAAATATTGATTATATTTTTTTATATATGTACCTATTCTTTATAAATGATTCCGATTACTTATTCTATATTTAAATTAAGTTTTCGTAGTATGGGAACTTTTTTTTTCAATTTCTACTCGTATAAATGAAATAAAAATTTTAAAAGATTGTTGATTTATATTATGGTAATAAAATATTCAGGAAGTTCTAATTTAATAAAATTGAAAAGTCAAGAATTTAACTTTGATTGAAAAGTGTCAAAAATCAAATAAAAAAAAAAATTGAATAAATATTTTGAGTAATTTAAAACTTTTGGAATTTTTATTTTAAATTTAAAAGTATATATTAAAGTTTTAATTTGTGGGAATTGTATGACTAATTAAAAATATTTGAAATTGAAGACAGTTTTGAATAAAAGTAATTTTAATTACTTTATTTATTTTTATTTAATAAATTCTTAATATTTTAGTTAATTTTAAAATGAATTTTTTTTTCGTAATTGTGTACAAAATTAGTAAATTATTGCATTAACATTGAATTCTTTACAAATTATTTTGCGTATTTACTAATTAGAATAAAATATCAATTTATAATATATCTGCGTACGTAGTATTAGGTGCAAGTGTACTTATAGTGGCATTGTTTATAAATGAACATTTAATAAAAGGGGTAAAATCCTTTCTGATTAAATATTTTTAAAGCAAGGCTTAATACTAGTTTTGACAATACTTGGGCTAACTAATATCTTTTAGTTTACTAAAGAACAGCGAACAGTGATGTAACCCACTAAATAATGCCTTATCCCAGAAAAATTAAATTTATATATAAAATCGAAGTAGTTTTAGATAGGAATTTAAAAAGGCTTGTACAAGTTTCTATCTTTATTAATTTCTACCGGTTATGATATGCCGGTTACATCTTGTGCTGTGTATGGGAGGTATCTAAAGTAGCACTCAAATTAATCCCTAGTTGTACAAAATTTGAAACTTCTATAAATATTAATTTTTAAGATACGTTTGTTAAATATTGGGGGATGTTTCGGAGGATTCGAACCAAAACTACAATTAATAACCAATTATTAGAGGCATAATAGAAATAACACAAAAAATGTATACCCAATTCGAAGGTAATATCTTTATTGGTTTCGGAGATATGCTCGTGGTTCGTCGCTTCGGAGGTTGGTATGATTTCGGCATTTTAAATCCCCGATTTGTTTTCGTTATTAGTAATCTCAATAAAAGTTAATGGTCAATTTAAGGAAGCTCTAGTTAAAATTCTAATCTTAGTATGTATAAGTAATTAGTAATGAAGTATAACTTATACTATAATGAATAAGTTCCAACATTTAATCTTTTATCCCACCCAACTTGCTCTTTTTCCATGTTAACAATCTTATTATTGGATTAGAGTATATTAGAGTAGTACTCTATAGTGATATGTATACTGTATATTAATTTAATAAATATTTCGATTTAAATACATCTGAAATAAGTAGGTATTTATAACTTTTCATCACAAACAATTATCAAAAATATTAAAATTGCAAAATTTTTTTTAAGCGTTTTTAAAATTTAAATAATTATTTTCCAAAAATAAACATTCGCAAGATAAACTTAAAATTTATAGTGATAATGTGTATCACAAAAATAATTTATGCGCAAGAGTATAAAAATTGCGCATTCAAAAGACGTCCTTTAAATTTCTAATCTATAAAATGTTATTTTAAAAGATTTCTTAATTTCGTTTTTTTTTTTTATTTTACTGTATGTACAGGGTGTTTTTTGTTGAATTTTAATTCTTAAAAATATAAATGTGAAAAAGCTTAAAATAAAAAGTTTGTAGTTACCGCAATATGATTAACTCAGGTATTGTATACTTTTTTAGGATATGGAAAAATAAAAATTCTGTAACTTAAACGAGAATAAATTAATTTTTAATACTAGCTACATTAATATTTGATTTTGAAAAAGCATTTAGTATCAGTAATTGATTTTTTAACTTAAGATTCTTTTAAGATTCTTGCAAGGCCTACGAGTTAAGATGGCACATGCAACAAAAACAATTACTTTTCAATTACTATTTGATGACTCATGTAATTTTATTATATTCAGATAATTCGGAAGTATTTCCAAATTGTATTGATCTTAAATCCAAAAAATAATAAGTTTATAAAGTAATAATCAAGAATTATAAATTTTTTTTAACAAAATACAGAGATATACAAAATAAAGTGTTGAATATAAAATTTATTTTTGAAATCACCTTGTATATTTTTTTTTAATTTGCCATAAATTAATTTAATCAAAAATTAATTTAAATTACTTTGATTTAATTTTCGTATATAAAAAACAATAACAAAATCTATAACATTCCTTTCTTTACTAATAAAAAATTAAAATTAAAAATATGTGACTATGTTTTAGTCTGTCCGTCCGGTTTATAAAATTTTGACACCATTTTAAATAAAGCAATAAAATATTTAATAACGGATAGGTACATACTAGGATTGTTTTGGCAATTTTTTTTTTTGTTGCCAAAACCCATTACAAAGTTACAGACCTTTAAAGTTCGAAAAGTTCTATATTAAAATTGTTAATCTTCGCAATTAGAAAATTCCAAAAAAGTTGCCATACAGTATTTTGATTTACCGTTATATGAAACACAATTTTTGACCCTTTGTATCTTCCAAATAGACCTGACCTGTAAAATAATAACTAAAGTAGTATTTAAGTACTGTGATAAATACCATTATTTGTAATCATTACTTCATAATTAATATTAAAAAATTTTCGCAATCATACATTGAAAATTCATTTACTAGTATAAAGAATTAAATATTTTCCTGATAATTACTTTTGTAATTATTTTTGAAATTTAATTACTTTTGTAATTATTTTTAAAATTTAATTACTTTTGTAATTATTTTTAAAATTTAATTACTTTTGTAATTATTTTTGAATCTTAAATTAATTTTGTAATAATTTTTGGTACTTTAAAGTAGTCAAATACCAAAAAAATACTAAATTATCATAATAATAACAAGTACTTATTTTTCAAAAATCAAGCAATTTAATTTTTACACTTTGTTTTACATTGATTGATAACTTAGTTTTATTTTAAATTAATATTAAGGAAAACGTCAGTTGATTTTTTCTAATATTGGCTTGTACAATAAAATTTGATGGAAAATATTTACATAATTTTAAGAAATTATTATAAATATGTTTGCCAATTTGCCTTTTACCCAAAACTGATTATGGGAGATTTTCTAATTTTGGAAATGAGCGTTATTTAAAAACCTTTGATTTTTTTCATTACTTGTTTAAATATTTCATTTTTTTTTTAAATCATCAGATTTAATTTTTTTTTTTTTTAATTTTTTATATTTTCTTTTAAAGGTCATGTTCAATAATAGCAAAATAATAATTAGTACTTATTGAAATAATAAAAAAAAATCTTATTTTGTTTATTCTTTCCACCAACCCCCCTCTCCAAATGTTTTCACACCATCAGGATGAGAAATTGTGTAAATTTTTATTTAAAATGTCAGTTTTATGAAATTTGATATAGTGAATGAATGAATAGATGACAATGTGATAATTATTGTAAAGTGTTATAATCAGGGCACAATATCACAGTTATTATATAAATATGTGTGAATGTATGACCATAAACATGTTAAATTAGAAAATATAAGGAATGTTCTTAATATAAAGAATACTGAATGGGAAAAATCTAGAAATTTTTTTTATCGAAGATTTATTTGGGCTTAAGTCAAGATTTAAAGATTTTCGGAACTCTGTCAAAATTTTTTGAACTTTAGAAATAATATGAAAGATTATTATGTTTGGTCACAATTTTATAGGTTTCGAGGCACGGTTGTGAAACAGGTAGGATGAACATAATTTTATTCCATAATATCGTAATAGGATTTCGATCTAAATTGCATTTATTAACCAAAAAGTTGTAATTTTGTTAATTAAAAATCTTTATAAACAGTGGGTGACAGTGGGTTGGTGTAGTATCGCAGTGATTAGAATGTCGCCCTTTTTATTCGAGAGAATCGGGTTCAAATTCTAGTAAAAATGAGAAAACTTTTGTCTGGTTTTCGCTTCGGCTCGGCTACTATTTGCCATTGGGTTTAAATTAAAGGTGTAGCCGAGTGTTAATAATTATGTTTATATTAAAATATGTATTCGACAGATTATTCAAAGGATTGTCGGGCCTGTGAGGAACCGATATTTTAAAAAAAGCCAGAAACCTTCGCGGAATTAAACTCAAAAACTTCCGATAGTTTCGTGGTGATCGAATGAATGGTGTAGTAATGCATTAAGGAAAAACAGACATACATACGCTGTTGTGTAATAATGCATTAAGAACAAACAGACCTACATACGCTGTTTTATATAGTTCTGAGTAAAAGTATAATTCAACTCCCATTATTTTTTTTTAAGATTTCAATATTCAAGACATTGAGAAGGTTCCAATTTAATATTGAATTTCTTCGGTATTGATAAGTATATAAGATATTTGAAATTTATTTGAATATCATTTGCACTCATTTTTTTGAACGTGATCTATATTTAAATTTTTTTATTATAATATTTAATGTTTTTTTTTTTTTTTTTTAAATTGTTTGAAGTTCGTGTTTTTTTTAAAAAAAATTTTTTTATTAAGAAATTTATTGATTGATAAAAGAATGTTGAATTCCAAACGGCCATTTTTACTTTTCTGGGAAATATTAAAAGAATAATTTGATTCTTTTCTTATATTTAAAGAAAATAGAATGACGACGATGATATTCAAATTTTTACATTAATAAATGTAAATTAAATAATATATATATAATATATACGAATATATATTTATACATATATACTATATACAAATTTCAATTAAAAACAATTGAAGGAATATAATATGTATGACAGACCAAAAATAATTGAAATTTCTATATAAAAAATATTCAATAAATCGTAATTATTAAGTATTTAAGAATGAATTTAAGCATGAATATATTCATGCATATATATTTAGATATATATATATATATATATAAGTTTGATAATGAATAAACAAATAAATATAAACAAACTCCAATATTGGACTTTGATTTCCAAATCAATTTAATTAATTTGTGTGGTAGGTTATAAATTAATTGTATCTGGTATACTGTGTATGAACATACATATACACGTACGTAAATAGTCTATGGAGAAAGTGATGACTGATGTTCAATTTAAAAAATTTTCTTTATTTAAAAAAATAGTAATTGTCAATTTTAATTTGAAGAAAAATAATTTAAGTATTTTCATATATAAATTATTGAATTAATGTAGGTTAAGTTTAATATTTTGAAAGAATAACTTAGGCTGATTGTTGTTTCCATTAAATAATTCAGAAATAAATCAAAGAATATTATAGCTAAAGGCTTTCGAGTTTTTTTTTAAAAAAATTTTCTAAGAAAACTTGAACATACATATTTCTAAGAAAACTTTTTTAGGAAAAATTTAATTTAGAGAATTAGAATAAAGTCAGTGCAAAATTAAACTAAAAATTTGACATATGAAAATAGTATTTGTCAAAAGTTTGTTGTAGAAATGTCAAAATGATTTTTAATTAATTGCCATTTGTCATAATTTATTGTTTAAACAATCATAATCCATTGTAAATTGAAATATTATGTCACTGTCACTCTGATTTTGCTTTGATTTTGTTTTTGACAATTGACAGGACCTCGTTGATCACAATTATCTTATGATTTAAGTTTCTTTTCTAATTTGTATATATGTACCATAAATATTGAGTTCAAGACAATAAAATGAGGTTAAGTCAGTTTATTTGATATAATGTCAGCGAAGCTAATTTTATTTTACTTATATTCTAAATTATAAGAATGAGGGGTGATAAACTAATCAATTATTTTGATTTTAATTTTACAATAACACTAAGAAAACTTTTAATTTATTTGGCTATCCATTGTCAAATGATAATTATGATTGCATTTAAAACAGCATTAGTATTGTATGTTAAACTTCTTTTTGCATTTGAAAAAACTTGTAATGTAAAGAACCAAACTTTTTCAAAATAGCACATTTCCAATATTAAATAATATTCCATAAAACGTTTTGGTTTCCGAACTTATCTTAGTAAATTGTAAAAAAATTATGAAAAATTATACCTTTATAAATTAAGGTGTTATAAAGACACATGTCAAAATATACTGTATGAACTAATGGTAAATTAAAAAATCGTTTGGCAACCCTGCATATTTAAAAAGCTATACCCCACAGCTATAGAATAAAATGTTTTTCATTAATCTCATATTTTTATTTTAAATATTAGTTAAGATTTTTAAACAACAGAGGTCTATTCCACTAAATTTAGAATTTTGCAATTCCTATATAATCACCCCTATTCTAAATTCCCTCGTAGACTTTTTACGAAAAATTAGTTACACTACGACCAAAAACATTTAGTGATTCTAAATTCCCTCGTAGAAAATTAAATTTGCAATGGCAACTTTGACGTTTGAAATCAGTTTTTTTAAGTAAAAATTATGATTATTGTTTTCAATTGTGTTGTAACAATTTTTATAAAACAAAGTTAACCAAACAATTAAATAAAAATGTAAATTCATTTAAAACTTTTTATTTATATGTATAAAAGTGAACTAACTGATCACGAAATAATATTAAGTACGAATATGGTACGAATGAATATTTTTTTCGTAGACTTTTACAGTTTTCGTAACGTTAAGTCGGTAAGTAATTAATCGAGCATCACTTTTTCGTAGATTATTTTCGATTTTGCCCAACGAGGGATTAAAGAATAGGGGTGAATTCTTACAAATTGTTTGAATTTTGTAATGAACATTTTCATAATAGACCTCAGGACAAACTAACTGAGGAACGGACAAAGTGAATCTATATAAGCGTTGAAGTTTAAAGTTCTTAAGTGACAGATGAGTGTTCCTTCAAATCGTTATTTTACTTTACTTTTTAATACCATAAAACTCGAATTAATTTTTATACATATACATTTAAATAAAAAAAAAAAATGCAATATGACCATAACTAGTTTTTTTTAATTAAAAATCGCGCGTCATTTTCTAAATTTAAAGTATTTTTCAATTTTATGAATGAATAAATTTTTTTTATTTTCAATTTTTTTTTTTGCAAATTGTGCAAAATTAAGTTTCTTTTTGTTTTTTATTGAATGACGTCATACTTTTGTCTACTTTAGTAGTTTACTTAATTTGAATTGGGTTGTTGTTTTTTTTTTTTTTAATTTTGAACCATGCATGAAGCAGTTAATATTTTCAAGATCATTATTATTAACTTATTTACGGAAATTGCAATAAAAATTAAATTATGTTTGAACTGTTAAAATTTTTTAAGATATATACTAAAAAAAAAGAGAATCGATTAATTTTATTTTTTTTTTTTTGATTTAAGATAATCTTATTTTAATTTGTTTTAACCTTGAATAAATCCAGTTGATCTGTTATACCTAAGTATATTCCAAATAAAAGATACCTAGTTATATAGATATAAAAAAACAATAAGTGTCACATCATTTAATTTGCAATGTTTAAACAAAGATACTGCAAATTTTATTTCCTAATCACAATCTATTACTTTTGTCATTTGTATATGAAATGTATTATTCTAAGGAATCTATTATTCTTAAAATGGTAGGGCAGGAGGTTGTTAAATTTGGTTGGTTAAAATCAAACACTATATCCAAAAGAACCTGTGAATCAGGGGAAGCAGATCCTTGTTAGGATCTAAGAGAGCTATTTAACTATACTCATATCATCATATAATTCAATCGGCTTATTCGGTCCGCATAATTGCCGAGCTCGGTTAGTTGTTTATAAATATAAATTGTAATGTGATTGCGAAAATCGCTCGAATTTTAAGCTCTTAGCGACTCTAGTATATATTTAAAAACTTAATCTTATAAACTTTTCTTAATAATATTGTAAAAATTTTTAACTTAGATAAAAGTTAACATGTATATGTATGTATTCAATATTTTTCTATAGAAATTTTGAAGGGGTTGAAATAATAAGCAATTCAAGTACTTAGTTATAGTTACTTAACAAATTTCTACATAAAATAATGTCATATAATATAATTTATTATTAAAGTACACTAAAGTAATTAATATAATTATGAAATATAATGTAATTCATATATGAAATTCATATGAAATTAAATAACTAGTACCAACTAGTACTAATTGTATTGTACAGCAGTTAAGAATTCAAGGTAATCGACTATTATTCAGTTGTTTTTATTGGTACAAACACTTGAACATTGTTTTTTTTTTAAAGAAATATAATTTTCTTTGTAACTGGGTTTTATTCAACAAATTACTTATCAAGCTATTACATATAAGTTATTTATTTTACTAAATTAATAAGAATAGTATGTATTATTGGGAGTGAGTTTAAAATGTCATAGTACGCATTCCTATAATATTTGGTTAAATTGGTGCCCTGAATTAAAATCCTGCGAAATAAAGCCCCGAGAGTATTATTTCTCATTTGAATTGAAGCTGAAAATGAAAAATAACAACAGGTTCATATATTTTTAGTAAAAAGTTAATTTTAATTATACACCATCAGGGACGGTCATATGGTCAGTGATACTCATTAAATAAAATTACAACTGGATGAGATAGTGGTTAGAGTGCAGACTACTATATGCCATTGGGTTCAAATTAATGGCTTAATCAATAATTAATAATTAAAATATAAATTATCTTTATTTAATAAAAAATACATTAAAATAACAATATAAACAAATGCAAAATGTAAACAAATAATTTAATTCAATATTATAACTCACAGATATAGAATATAATTAAAATTCAAATACAAAATATTACAATATAAACAAAAATAGAATTGTATCTATTTAAAATCTAAGACGTTTCTACATGTTATAAGGCCTAGTACTATCTTATGTTTAAATTGTATGTGGAATTCATTAAGATCAATTTTAATAACCCGAATATAATATGACCCCTGTTCCAACATTTACCTGTGGTACAGACAAGCTTATTAGCCTAACAGTTGAACAGTTAGTGATTAAAAAAAAAGTTGGAAAGAACACCTTGGGGGCTTTATTTCGCAGGATTTTAATTCAGGGCACCTGTTAAATTTAACAAAAACTACCATTCCTGAAGGTATATAATTAAGTATATGTAAATGTCAAAAAAGAATAAAATTGATAATATATAATATATTATGTACATATCATTACTATTTATAACTGATTCATCATTTTTGGGTTCAATATGAATAAATCATAAATTTTCAAATAAATTTTTGAAACAAGGGTTTTTACATTAAATATTGGTAGTTTAATTTTCTTAGTTAACAATTAAAATATAACGTAGATAAATTATATCAAGTATAAGTACCTTTAATGTGTACTTGTCAAATCTATGTCAATCAATTTAAAAGTTGCATTTCTGGATTTAGTTAGAATCTTAAGTTTGGGAATAAGAAAATTCATCGTATTCTAGAAAAATATTTTAATTTTCTAATCACCCATTCTGTTTGCAAGCCAAATGATTACCCACTAACCGACCAAGGCCCCTAGACGGTACATATTAATCTTATTGTTTTTTCCTATGTAATGGGGCAGTCGCTTAAAGTTTCTAATCTGTTTGACGCTTTCTCTTGAATTATGTCCCAGGGCAGATCGCATATCGTTATTTCTACAGTGCGCTATAGTGCGCTTCCATGTTATTGTGGGTCTACCTATTACTATAAAACTTTCTTGTGGATCCCAATATAGAGAAATTCTAGCTATGGCGTTTTTTTTCAATTTGTGTTCGACCCACTTCAACCTTTTGCTGATAATTTGGTTTACAAGAGGTCCTTTGTTCGCTGCAAGTTCCATAAATCTTTGTTGCTGATTTCATTCAAATTTTTTACATGATTCTCAAGAGTTTATTTACGAAAGCTTTCAGCTTATTCTTGAAGAAGTTCGGTAGCAATGACTCATATATTAATCTTATAAAAACGCCAAAATAAATTGGGAAGATATTTGTACAAAAAATAACAGGTGGGATGAATCCTTGTTTAATTGTTAAATGTTACAAAAAATTTCTAAAAAAAACTTCTTCAACAATCTAATTGATCGAATCGCCCTTGGTTTCTCCGGGTATTTTTAATATATAACAAGCACAGGTCAAATATAACTGAACTATATCGTAGTAACTGTCATAAGAGTCGCTAAGATCTCTATTTCCAGCGACTGTGATGACACAAGAACGCATAGAAGCGTTTGCTTTTGTATTTGTCGATTCAACCACTAGGTTAGTAAACCTATATCATGTATCAAAGGTACTCTTCTGGTACTATTTTTATTAATCCATCTTAATAAATCTCATGTGTAAAAATCACAGTACTTATACATTGCAGAATGATGATTCTTTTTAGTACCTACTTATCTGTGAGTTATAATATAAAGAAAATATATTTATATAATTTTTCGATTAATTTGAACTCAATAACGAATTGTAACTGCTTACAGCTTTTGAATGTAAACGTCGACGCCACAAAAGATTGGTGGTCAGCACTCTTTAACAACAGTATCATACGATCCTTCTACCGATAGTAAAACCGTTATGATTCATATAATCATCACTATCAAATAAATAACATATGTAATATGTATTTCCAATTTTAAATTTAAGTTTATGAGAAAGTTAAAAACAATGTTTGAATGGTTCTTTTATTTCCCCCCAACAAACTTTTCAATGATAAACAAAATGGAAAAAAAAAGTTTTAAATTAAAAAACTATTAAAAAAAGATTAGAAAAATAGAAAATGTTTTTTTCTTGTTTTTTATTATTTGACTCTTTCGATATTTTTTTGTTTTTTTGTTTCACTTTAATTTGATCTCTCTGTCTTTTTTTTGTTTTTTTCCTTTCCCCAGTTTTTTTTTTTTTTTATTTTTTGAGTTCGGTTGTAGTTCATTAACTTTTGAAAAAAAAAAAAACAAAAAACCCACGTCAAAAATACATAATAACAATAAAATAAACTTTGAACAATAATATTTATTTGATAATAATGATTGCTATAGTGAATGGATTGTGATAGCTTTGTATTGTGAATGAGTGAGTGAGTGAGTGATGATGATGATAGTGATAATGCCAAAATATCAAACCAAAAAAAAAAAAAGAATTTGAAAAAAGGAAAAAACAAAAATGTGTAAACGTCATTAAAATTAGTTTTTTGCTTTTTTTATACTTATTTCGTAATGATATACGAAAAGATAAATTTATTAAATTTTAAAATTTTTTTATAAAGATATTAAATTTTATTGACAATTCTTGAAATTTTTTTAGAAATTTTTGGTTAAAATTTTTTATTTTAAAAATTTCCAAGAATATTTCCATATAAAATTTTCCATTCCAAGATTTGTTTTCTAATTCATCGAATAAATTAATAATAATAACTAGCATTTTATTGCATTAGTTTTTTTAAAAATATCATCATAACATTTATTACTTATGATATGATATATAAAAAATCTAGGTAACAATTTAGGTTAACAATGTTTTTAGTAAATAATTATGAATTATATTATTATAGTGTTTAATACCTACCTCCTCAACTTTTTAAGTAGAACGAGGAAGAGTGTAGTAGAGTAGAATGTGTCAACTCTGGGATACCCGTATGACCGTAACATATACATTATATCATCCGGTTAATTACTTTTGGAAAAATTTCAAACATACTTTATTAAGTTTAGTGGAATACTCATATAAAAGAAGGAGTTGTATGGCAGCTACTCGAACCCTCTGCAATAGACCAACCAAATTTTGCTGTAACCTTGGCCAATACACTAAACTATTTTTGGCAAAATTTCAGACAAACAGCTTCATTAGGTGGAGAGTAATGCTTATATAAATTAGGAAGTTGTATGGCAGCTACACGAACCCACTGCAGGAGACCAACCAAATTTTGCAGAAATTTTGGCCATGAAACTAAACTACTTTTGGCAAAATTTCAGACACGCAGCTGTAATAGGTACAGAGAAATACTCATATAAAAAAAGAAGTTGTATGGCAGCTACCCGAAGCCATGGACCAAAATAGCTGGATTTCAATAGCGATGACGGCTATTGCAAAAAAATGAATTTGCGAAAATTTCAAGATTCTAGCTCCTTTAGTTTTTGAGTTATCGTGCGGACGGACGGACATACATAGCTAAATCGATTTATTTTTCGATACTGATCCGATCCATACACTTGAGTCTATATCTACCCCCCCCCCCCCTCCTTCTCTGCGTCACAAACGTAATGGCAAATTTATTATACCCTTTGACTATATAGTCATACGGGTATAAAAATTTTAATGTAGTGACGTTATTATTAAAATTTTACATTAAAAAAAAAACATTTTTCAATGACAAGTCGACGCCAAAAGGGCAATCAAATTTGATAAAGAGCATTTTCGAACATATTGTACTTTTTACTTACTTTTTACTATCAATTATTTCGAATTGTACTTGATTTAAAGTAAAAGTAAAAAATTTTAAATTTGCTACAGTACAAATTTAATTTAATGAAATAAATCACAACTAAATTAGTTCGTCATAGCTATGAAATTTTGATTGAACTTACAATTTATTAAACTTGATATTTGGATTATGTTAAGTAACACATTTAAATATATTTCATAAACCTTTAACACGTCATAAATATGTCAGAAAAATCCCATAATAAATATAAATAAAAAAATTTAATACCATAAGTGCAATGATCTTAGGATGCGTTAATGTGAAGCTGCGAAAAGTAATAAGAGCGTCGTAAAAAGCATATCGTAGAAAACTTTATACATACATGATTTAAATAGAGTTGTTTATATTGAGTATCGCTTTGATCATCGATAACAATATCAATTTTCTACGCTATGCTGTAGTCGATGCTCTTATCACCTATCACAAGTCCAATATAAATGCAATCTTAGCAATGATATAGAAGTTGCAAAGTGTTAAAAAACGTAGCTATCAAACTTTTCAAACGCAATACAATACGTTGAAAGCGTTAAAGTTACATTTAATGTAAACAAAAAAAGTAAATAAACATAATTAAATATTTTAATCAGTGAACTTAAAAAGTAAAATGTAAATTTTATTTTATTATTTATACCTATGATAAATTTTATTTTCTAATAATTTACAATAACACATTCTTTTTATAAGTTATAATGAAAAGGTATGACAAAACATAAATTGTTGTAAAAGTTAAAAAAAGGCGTAAAAGTAACTTTAGAGTTCATGCTGCATTAAAACTTTGTTGTTACGTTCATTGTGTACATTTGTATTGCCTTCTATATATTTAACTTTTTAAGTTTAGCATTTGACAACACTTACTGTGCTTAAGATGTAAGGGGTATTGATGCGTGGCAGTACATACTTACGCGTATTTGTGAAGCTATTTAGTTTCATTCGAGCTCGTGAATAATTGGTACGAACTCGTGAATAATTCTAGATATATAGCTATCATAGTCCACTCAAAATTATGAATGATAACTGATGAAAATAAACTTATTATGTACACATGTTTAATAATTGAATAAATAATGAAAAAAACATTCTATATGAAGAATATCTTGAAATACTACTTAACTGGTAGGTTTACTTAAAATAAATAAATCACTAATTCTGAATATGTGCAAAATAATAAACAATTTTTTTTTACAATATTTTGTTTTTTAATCTTTCATGACCTTTGATTTTTCATCAAAACAAGAATTTTTTTTTTATGTTTTTGTCCGAACATAAAAAAAGTTACCTACCACTATTTGATCTTTCTTAAGATGCTCTTTAGGAAGTAAAATAAAAAAAACCTAATTTTTTTATTCTCATTTTGTTTTTTTTTTTTTTGTACAAGTCAAACAACAACAGAAAAGAAGTAGAAACGTATAAAATTACCACAAAGCAACATAATATTTTTTTTTTAATAATTTAGTTTTTATTCTTCTTCAGTTCCTCTCCCCTCTTTGCATTATAGTTTGGTTTACTTTAAATTCCTTCTACATAAACAACCAAAAATAGGTAGAACCTAAACCTACAACAATAATTTTGTTATTTTTGCCAACAGTATACCAGAAAATAAAAATGTAAACAACAAAAGGTTTACATATTTTTTATGTATTAAAAATACGGTAATCATTAATTATACATAAATTACACGTTTTGTTATATTACATATGTGCATATACATATATGCGTACTTATCAGAGTTGCCAGATTTGGCGATAAGTTTGATAGTCTTGCTCCCTTTATTAGGTGAATTTTTTTATTTTGACATTTTGTTAAATTTAAATGTCAAAATAAATTGATTG
Source organism: Dolichopus griseipennis (assembly GCA_963082915.1). Lineage (NCBI taxonomy): Eukaryota > Metazoa > Arthropoda > Insecta > Diptera > Dolichopodidae > Dolichopus > Dolichopus griseipennis. The sequence continues at coordinate 106,569,858 of OY720442.1, forward strand.
TCAAAAATTATAGTTTCATTTCATTTCTGAAGGTACTAAAAATTTTGTAAAGTACATATGTATTTCAAAATATCTATTGTTCTCAGCAATACTTTTCAATTGCAATTTGTTTTATATGACATTGAATTTAGAATCTTTACTATGATTTATAATAACCTGTCTACAATGACGCTTTCGTTTCACTCTCGTTTTGCTCTCATTATGTAGTCAACAAAGAAGTGTCCACAATGAAATGTATATGACAACGTTTTTTGACATTGTTTTGTTTACAAATTTCATGAATTAAAAAATATTCAATAGTTTAAATTTTAATGAATACCTATTTTGAATAATGGAGAACCCTAGAATTAATAATTTTACTAATTTTTTATTCTGAAAAATATATATTTTTTTAATTTTCAATAAAAAATATTTTTCCAAGTTCAATTATTTGACGTTTGAATACGTAGAAAAGCGAAAAAGTTAAAAAAACTTTTTTAATGGTTGCGTCAGGGCTGCGTCTATTGTAGACACTTTCATAAAATTCAATAGGGTTAAGTTCCCTATAATCAAACACTTAACGATACTTGCGACTTTAATTAGTCATAAAAAATGTGTATATTGACCGAATAACTAGTTTTATATATCAATCGAAAGTAAATTTAATAACCTTTCGAACTAATTAAATTAAATTAAATTATACAAATTATTAATAATTTTATTTAAAAATTACTAAAACAACGCAAAATTGCCTATAATCGAACACCAGTTGCCTATTTTCGAAAGCAGATATTCCTTTGTTCGAACACAAATTTTTTTAAAGAATTACTATTAAAAATAACATATAAATATTGTTATTTCTTATGAATTCAAACTTTATAAATACAAAGATTAAATAACTTAATTTAATTTAATACTTTTCTGGATCATTAAACTATTTCCTAATGTTTTCTTCCGTTTTATTACACGCCTTTGTAATAGTTTCTGGATTATGGGTTGAATATTTCCTTATGCCTTATGATATTTCCTAAAAATATCATTTTTGCCTGGCCTGCCGTTGGTAAAAGGGGTAATTCTTTTCTCCTCCCTTACTTTTTTGGACCACATCTTGGAGCTCTTCTGGCTTTTGTGAAAAGTGGGTTGGTTACAAAATCTTGCTTTTCTAAAACTCGCGTATCAAAATAACAAGTTTTACAACCAAATAATTTTTTTTTTTAGTAAATTGATTTGGACGAAAAAGAAACTCAAAAAAATAAAGTATATCTACCAAAAAACATATCAAATAAAAATTTCATAAATAATATTTTTAAAAGCAAAATTTTTGATTTTTGATTTCTTTTTTCAACGTTTTACTTAATTTTTAAAGAAAAGGGTACAATCCTATATTTTTGAATTGAACTCTAATCGCTTCTAACTCAGAATCTAGCAAATTAAATAAATATTCTGGAAGAAGGCAACATCCTGATTTCGTAATCAACCCTAATGGACTTTACATAGGTGTTAAAAGTTCTCGGTATACCTATATATGTATAAAAAAACTAGATTTCTAAAATACATATAAAATTAAAAAAGAAATTGGCTAGAAAAATCGGTCAGCCCGAAACCCCGCTAATTTAATTATTGCTAGATTTCGCATCCAAAACTAGAATCAAAAATTAAGATTAAAGAGTCAGCAAATAATATAATAAGTATAATTAAATAAATTATTGGAACCCTCATTTTGTATGCAATTCCAAAATCTCACTGAAATTTTCATATATAAGCATCAAAGCATTTAATATAATGGGGGACTCCCGCCCCCCAAACCCGAGCAAACTGATTATTTGAAGCCAGATTTTGTACCCAACTTTAAAACCCCTTCTAATTTCTCTTCATACATAATAAGTCAACAATAAATTATTTAAATTGTTTTTCCATTTTTTCGCGATAGTTTTAAAAATTTTTGCAAGAAAACGAGATTTCGAACGCTCCCGCTGAAAGCCGCATTTAGCCAAATTCACAAGTTATTCTACAATTCATTTTTCTTCGCTCTGAGTCAGAACTGTATAGTCCATTTTGATTTTCTTATCTTTGTTACCGGAATATGAAAGGGTTTACCCACGTCCCTAACGTTCAAAAACCCTTCCCTGATTTTACCGAAAGTAACCTTCAAAGAATCTTCGCTATATTGCTGAAACATTTTCATTTTGTTTAAAAAATTGTTGTGTAAAAACTTAAAATCTGAAGAAAACGTTGTGTTCGAATAAGGGAATCTAAAACTAATTTGGATTGCCTAAATTCGAACGCCGTGTTCGAAATAAGAAATTTGTGTATTTTAGTTTCCTTTGTTCGAACAGGTCAAAAATATAAACAAATTTTTAATATTTTCCTTTAATTTTTAAGAAAATTCAATAAATAAATATTCCTTTGCATGAATATATAAATTTTTAAACAATTTGCTTACAGATTTCATAAAAAAACACTATTTTCTGCAACCCTTAAAACTCTTTTTTTATTATCAATTTCAATGAAAAACGCAGTGTTTAAAAACCAGTTTCAAGTTTTAGCGTTTTGAGAGATAATTAACTTATTTTTTGTTCTGCTTTTTTTGGTAAGGGTAAGGGAAACTTCAACAAATAAATTAAAAAAAAAACCGTTTTTAAAATAAGTAAAATTTTGTTATTATACTAGTTTTTTTAAAAAGTGTTCGATTATAGGACATGTTCGAAATTAGGCAACACCACCCTACATTTAACTTTGTTTGACAGATAGCTACGTGTAGAGAGCGAAACGAGAGCGTTCATTGTAGATAGGCTATACGACATTTTTCATTTCAAAATTCAAATTTCGAATAAACGTTTATTATTAATAATCAAAGGACTGAATTTAAGACAAACAAAGACGCAATATGTGTATGTATTATATAAAATACTTGTAAATAAATCAATATATATTTGTATTAAAATTAAAGTAAACTGATCCGGTTTTATTTCATTTTAAATTTTAATAAAATAAGAGTGTAAGACATCAAATAAATTGTTTAATTTTTGAAAATCTTACTCACGGCGAAATTTTCTATTTTTTGACGCCTTTTGGCGGTATTTTGAAAATATCTTGCCTTTCTAAAAAACAATGATCTGGCAACCCTGACTTATATATATGTCCATATATAAATTTTATGTAGTATGTACCTATAAAAGATTGAATATATTGTTATGTACATGTATGTATAAGTATGTAAGTTTTAATGAAAAATGTAATATGACACTTTGTCTCTTGTATGCTCTTATCATTTTTTTTATTTTTTGGTTCTATGCCTGTCCATTTATAAGTGTTTGATTGAATGTGTTTGTGATTTTATTCATATTTTAATTTATTTTATTTACTTCTTATTGTATTCATCGAATACTATTCACCATAAATTAAAACCAGGTGAGGCTTAACTTCTGAATATGTAAAAACATTTAATATATATGTGCATATGTATATATACCTATATTTAACTTATGCATATTCACACAAAAAATATTAAGCAAAAACAAAAAATTGTTTCCTAAAAAATAAAAAAAAACATCTTGTTCGTATGTTATTTCTTCATGCTTTGTTTATTCTTTTTTCTACACATATTTGTTTTCCTCCCTATTAAATTTCATGTCGTCAGAACGCGTGAAAAGTATCGTAATCTTGAAGGAAATTAGCTTATTGATCAGGTATTCATGTATATTTATGTTGGTGTGTTCTATATGTGCAAATATATATTTATGTAGGAGATAAGTTGTATATAAGTAGTATATGTTGTAGTATATACACATAGGTAATATATTTAACAAAATTTTGTGGAAAACGTATGTAGGAGGAGAAGCAGATTCGTCATTAATTCAAAGTAACGAACCCAATAAACTTAAACTGAAGAGAAATCCAAAATGTTAACTGTAATTTATAAATTATAATGTCATCATTCCCATAAAAAGTCATCACTTCTTTACTTACTGGATCCTAGAACTCCTGGTGGGGCATAAGGTGTCAACAAATCCTCTCCACTTTTCACGATTCTTAGCAATTCCTTTAAGCTGTAACCACGTTTTGCGTTGCTCTTCTGCCTCTTTCAAAACAGTACTTCTCCATGTTTTCCTTGGTTTACCCACTTGTCGTCTACCTTGTGAATTCCACTCAAAACATTGCAATGTTTTCTCCTGGTTTCCTCAAGGTATGTCAGATCCATCGCCATTTTCTCCTTCGGATCTCGATTTCAATCATATTTTGGTTCGTTTTTTGCCAAAGGTGTGTGTTGGTAATGATTTGCTGCCCACGAACTCTTAAGATGCGGCGTAGACAACGGTTTATATGCGTCTATTGGTGAAATTGGCGGTTACCTTCCATGTTTCACAGCCGTATAGAAGTACCCTGACATCGTAAATGTCTTTGCGACGTCGTGAATACATTGTCGCATGATCGTAAATGTAAACTTAAAAATTTCACATTGTCTCATGATCGTAAATTCATTTTACATTGTGCTCGCGACCCATTTTCACGACGCGTGTTGTTAAATTGAGTATCGAAAATTTTTTGGATATACAAAAAAAAATTTTAAAGTTATTTGAATTTTGAAGTTTTAATTTGAATTTTTGTCAGTTAAGTTTTATTTTTGTGGTCATGGAAACTCTTATTTCTTCACCACAGTCCAATAAATAATTGAAGAAAAAATTTTTAACGAAATTAATATCCATTTTGTCTAAATATTAATTTATACTTTTCAAAGAAAGTTTCTGTAGAAAAAATTTAAATTTTTTGACATTTCATTTTGACGCAATCAGAATTGTAAATAAAATACATTGTATTTTCGACACAATGTGTTCAAAAATTTTTACATTGTGTTATTTTCACATTGTATCAGGTTGAAGTTTTTTTACGACATTTACGATGTCACCCGTACTGATTTGACGTTTTTTCAAATATTTTTAACTTTGTACGCAGTGCGATTTTATTTGACTGTCATATGTTTGAGAGTGTGCCAAAAGCAGTTCTAGCTTTATTTATTTTGCTGTCAACATAAACTTCTGTTCCTCCATTTGATGTCACCATGCTTCCTAAATAATTGAACTGCTTCACTTCTTCAATTTGAATGTCTTCTGGTAGAATTCGCTGATGTGTTTTTAGACCAGCTCATTTGCCATATGTGTTCTACTTCGTCAGCACAATCTAAGTGACTTAAATGTTTTGCTAATCGTTCCGGAATGCCTTACCTCTCATATACGCCTACGGTTGCGGTTAAGATTTCGTCCATCACAACCAAAAATAATATAGGCGACAATATACAGCCTTGCCTTATACTCTGCTGCACCTCAAACGAATAAGACGATTCCTATAAAAGTTTTGAGCCAAAGGGTTAATTCTGAATTTTTTTTGGATAATGTAGGTAGGTAGCTACATTCTAATTGATTAAAACTTGTGGTAGGGATTTCTATCATTCTGATCTTCGATTATTTAAAGATATAATTAGAGTATAGAAATAAAATCAGGTTATTTCTTATTGTAATTTTACCATTTAAACTCTGTAAGTTTGAATAAACACAAGAATTGGCAAACGCATGCCTATATGATAAATAAACTCTTTTGCGTTATGGGATAGTTTCCATTCACAAAATTATAAGTTATAACATATTGAAGAATCTAAGGTTGACATAAGAATTTCATCAATTCCGTAAAATCATAGTTTCTTTAAAACAATGTATTTCTACCTTTTTACAATATTTTTGATTAATACAACATACGAATAGGTCACGAGGAAAACAATACTTATTAATTTTAATTTTATTCTTTAATACCAACCTTTTAAAAGAAGAATTATGTAAATATTGTTATTGAAATTAAATTCCAATTCTATACTTCCCATATTGTACCTAAAAATATATACACGTGTGTGTGTGTGTTTATATTTAAAATAAATCTAAATAAAAAAGAAAAAAAAAATAATTATTTGACCTTGAAATATCATTCAAAAAATATTGTTTTTAATGTGTTTTTTTTTAAACTTCAACCGGCCGGTTTTACCTAAAAGCATTTTTGGTTTTGTTCTTTTTTTTTGTATTTTTCTTTTAAAGGAAAAAAACAAAACCAAAAATAAATAATTTATTTAAATAAATAAATAAAGTGAGGTATGTTGTAGTGTAGGGGATGGTTTCTTACTGGTAATTTGATTCGACATGTAAAAAAATATAGTTTTCGTTAGTATTAAGACAAAGAGGGTTCGATAAGCAACAATTGTTTTTAATTTTAAACGGCTTGCCATCATTCACTCTTATTTGCAACAAGCCGAAGGGGAACAAATTATAAAAATGCTAATTTGGGTCTAAGAAACTAGACTGAAAAATATGAATGAAACTATGACGTAGAGCTCATTATTAATGCTTTTCGAATTGTTTACATAGAATCTACCGTCAAAATTCGTGAGTAGAACACGTACGGTTGCAATTTTTTTTTTATATTTTTCTTTTCTATACAAATTTTTAAAAAGACCTAATACCTGCCAAGGGTTTAAAAAAGTTTCAAAAATTTCCTACGATAAACTTGTGTTGGAAAACTAAATATTTTTTAATTAATTACTCTTTTATTTCGATTTCTTTTTTAATTTTATTTGTTTTTGTGTTTTTTTTTTTGTAAAATTTATTTTATGAGTTTTTAATGTAAATTGTAACGGGTTTTTTTTCTATAAATTAGATCAAGATTATTATATTTGTAATACTATAGGTATACCTAGCTAGGTATATTATTTCACTAGATCTATAATTTATAAATTTATATAATTATTATATTTATATAAACATATAGGTACCATTTTTGGCATTTCACTTAACCTTAAGAAAGTATTATTCTAAAAGTATCGAAATGAATAAACAGTATACTGAATAAAAGAACGGGGTTACACTGGAGTCAAATGATAAAAAATTTATTGAGTATAATATTGACTAAGAGAGGTTCTTAGTTTCTAGTTTTTACGTAACCATGACAACATAACAAAAATTTTTGAATTTATTATATAGTTATTATAAATTAAAAGAAAGGACCTTATTGAAAAACAACATAGCTTGGGAGAGTTATCAACAAATAGTTCCGAACAACTTTTGGAGCTTTGAGAACTCTTTAAAAATTTTAATCCGGATATTCGTCTGCAGGAACATTCATAAATTACCAAATTTAAACCATTCTTGAAGTCTAAAACTCCCCATGTTAACGCGGTAGGGTTAATATATATATATATGTATTTCTTTTTAATTTTGAAAAATTATTTTTTTTTGTATTCAATGACGTTATTGTTGTTTGTTTTTGCTTTTTTTTTAATTGTTATTGCTCAATAAATAACGGGTTAAACAAACTAATAATACAAAAATTAAAAACAATTTTTTTCTTCTTACTAAGTATCTTGAGTAAATGCCGATGTATAAATATGGACAAAAGAGCTACGTTAACTTTTTAAAAAAAAAAAAATTATTATAAATAATTTTTATTAATTTTATCAAATTTAAAAAAAAAAATTAAATTTTTTTAAAAATTTCTTTTTTGACTTGTTAAAGAATTTTGATAAAATAATAATAAGCTTTTGTTTTGGTTTTTAATATTTTTTAAAGCGAAGACTATGTCAAGATCGAACTATAATTGAGTACCTTATACCTTATATATATTCTTCTACGAAATTTAATTTTCACATTATTTTATTAGATTTTTAATATTCGACTTCAGTTCTTATATCAATTTAATTAGTTTGATCATATTTATTATGTTTTTTTTTTAAACTGAGTTATATGATAGACACTGTTTATGGTATAATAACTTGTATCCAGGGCGTGTAGTAGCGCTTTTTAATTAGTTTTTAATTGATGTTGAAATCAATTAATGCACAATTACACATGGTAAATTGTGCCGTAAAAGGTTAGTGGAACTTGTGCCAATAGATAATATAATATTATACTTTCTAACTAACACCAAGTGCGCGTTGTAGCGCCTTTTAATCAGTTTTAATTGAAGGTGAAATAAATAAACAAAAAAAAAAACATGGTGTAAGTTGCAATTGTGCTGCAAAAGGTAAATAAAACTCGTCAAAAATATTTCTAAAACTTTATTTTTGGTCAAAACAGCACTTCGCAAAATTGGAAATAATTCGATTCCAAAAACTTTTTTTATCAATTCTAGCGGCAATATGGGTCAACAAATTCCAAAACTTTTAATTTAGTCAACTCCATTGAAAACTCCAACTCCAAAGTCGTAAGCGCCAAAAGTGAATTTTTGGGGATAATGGAATATTTGACATCAGAAAAATGTCCCACAACTTAGTACTAAGAAAAAATGGCACATATCTCGTTACAAATTCAGTGAAATGAATAAAATTTTGTTAATATATTTTTAATTTGGTTCCTTCTAACTAAGTTTTAATAATTTAATAAATAATAGTATTTATTACTTAGCAAAAAAGTCGTATGTTCAAATTAACTGTGAACGCCAAATACTATCTTATCTCTAGTAAGTTCAAAAAAATTGTTTTTCATAAATTCAAAAATAATTCTACATAGCGATGCGCGAATAAATTGTCACCGTCACCGTTATAGCAAGTCTCATTTTATAACAGTTAAACCAACATGCACTCATCTTATTATAAAAAAAAAAAGTAAAAATGTGTAAAGTAAAAGTTTATTGTTTTTCAGTACTCAGTAGTAATCTAAATTATTTTAATAACTCGTTTCTCAGTATGTTATTATTTATTAGATTTTTTTTACTACTCAATTCATATAGTAATTAAAAATTTTCTTTGCAATTAGAAAGTTTTCTAATTGTTAATAATTAATAGCTTTCAATATATTTACTTGTATATATATATATATTACTTTTTTAACTATTATTATTATTATTATTTTAATTATTATCGAGTGGTTATTATATATTATATTAGATATACAATTATTTTTAAAATTAATAAATTATATAATGCTTTCATATTCTTTTCATTTATTTCATAAAATAACATGACGTGTCAAAAACTTTAAACCTTTTCCAATAGGATATGTTTAAAATTTTACAATATATATAATTAGTTAAAGCTATTAATAGTTATGCCGTTTTTTAATTAACTGGAGAATTTTTTAATTTTAAGTGAATGAAGGAACATTTCATAAGTGAAAATACATTAAGCGAAATCCATTTTCAATTTTAATTGAAGATTCGTTCATTATTTTAGTTAATTTGAATATCTTATGCTACCTTATGTTTTATGATCCTTAGTCTTAGAAAAGAACAGAATTACAAAAACATGCTTTTAAAAAATATTTAGTTCAAGTCAAATTTAACAAATAATATTAAAAATGTATTTGTAAAATTTTTGAAAAATCTTTTAGAATCGCGTTTATAAAAAAAAAATATTTGATTTTACTAACTAAAATCATGACGGTTAATAAATTTTTAGGAGTAAAATAAGTATTACCTTAATGCTCTATTATTTCAATAGCATGCTTATGTCAAATTTGTTTTGACAGCTCAGCAAAAGTGCTTCATTAAATTATTAAATATTTAGTTATATATTTATAAAAATCATGTATACCTATCAATTTTATTTATTACATGTTATTAGTTTTGGTAAACAAATTTTTAAACAAACATTTTAGAAATGCAATAAATTTATAATGTACATTTGTATTGTAGTTTTAACATATATTTTATTTATTAGTTAATTTAATTTTAAATTTAACTTGTCATGTTACATTTATTGCATGAGAATCAGCCGAATATTATTTCGAATTATATGAAAATTACTTGTCTTATTTCAATTTTCCTGTATATATATGTTTTTATAAGAGCCTCGGTGGTGTAGAGGGCGACGATTTAGCTTATTAATTTAGGGGATCCGGACCCAACTCCCGGTTAGGTCATACAATATTTAATTAAAAACAAATATTGAGAAATATTGATTAAATTATTGAAAAATAATTTTTCTTTACAAATCTCCATGGTGACTAACATATATATATATATATAAAAAATATAAAATATATGATTAAAACAAAATAAATAAAGGAAAAGGGTCCGTCAAAGGCATTGTATGCACTTGAATTAAAAATACACAAATACAAATTATAGATAATTCAATAAAACGTGTGATAACCAAAAATACTTTATACTATTCGGAGTTTTCAGAACTTCAGATTCGGACTAGTATTTAGGTGCGATGTGCAATATATTTGGAAACTACCTAAATACCTCCTTACTTTCTTAAATCTTTTAAAATTTAGGATTCTCATAAGTTCTTCCATTACAACATACAGTACAAACCACATGATAAAAGTACTGTATTTTATAAGAATGAAGAAAAGAAACGGCAACACTGTCCTTTCGCCACCATTGTTTACACCATTGGAATTTTCTAAATTCTATAATAATTTTATTTTGAAAGTAATTTTTTTTCATATTTTTATCTAACGTAGTTTTACAAATTCACCTTTACTCAAAGTACTGTTGTGTTGACAGATCTTAGACATAAACGTATATGTAATTAAAAATTTTAAATTACATTAAAATTATTTTACAAACTTAAAATTAATATGAAAAAAAGTTTTTATTTATTTATTTATAAGTTCCTTTGGAAATTTTACAAAATTCTAAAACGCAATAGAAAATAAAAACTTTATTTTATTCCATAAATTGTTTTCTTTTTTTTTTTTATTTATTTGAAACTTTCAAAAAACCGGCCGGTAAATTTCTCCTATTTCAGTTCTCTCTTTTAAAATTCCCATTTTTATTATTAAAGTTTTTTATGTTGTTTTTATTCCCATTGTTAGGCGCAAAAAAAAAAAACCGAACGAACGAATGTAAACAAGGTCGAAGGAAAAAATAACGCGCAAAAACAATATTTGTTTTTTTATTTTTTTAAAATTTAATGTTTTAATTTTATTTTATTTTTTGTTAAAGAATCAAGGTCGCCCTAACTATGGTAATATAAGTAATTATTTATTTTGAAGAGAAGGGCAGAACATTTTTTTTATACATTTTGGTATTAACTTTATATTAGACTTTTTTACTTTGAAATATTTTCTTCAATTTTTTATTACATTTTATAATTTTATTTTTTTTTTTTTTTTTTGAAAAATTTAAAAAGATAAACAAATGTTTTGTTCGATTACAGTGAAATTTGGGATATTTTGAACTTGTTTGTTTTTTTATAGAAAGAGATTAATTTTTTTGGGACAAAATAATTATTGACAGCTGTCATGCCAAGAATAAGCTTTTTTACTAATACAAATAGTAAATATATCAAAATGAACATGTATAAAAAATAATTAATTTGTGAGGACTCAATATATTTTATTATTTTTTTTATTTGTAGTACCAAACAATAGTAAATATTGCCTGATAATATTAATCCCTTGCCTATTTGAAATTTGGACTTCATATTAAATTATTTTAATATACACTATATTTTTTTTTATTAGATATGATCCGACCAGGAATTGGACCCGAGACTTTTCGATTGAAAAACCGCCACTTTACCCTGATTTAGTTATCGAGATTTACATTCTACACTATTATAACTCTTGTTTGTTAAAAACTATATTAAACTTTTTTGATAACTCTAGTTATATTTATTATAGAAAAAAATTTATTATATCGAAAACGAGTATGATATATACATATTTCAAAAATTACTTAAAGTAAAATGTAATTACTTTAGTTGAGGATTAGTTGTTTTAAAATAAAAGTTTAAATGAAATAAAATTTGTACGTTAATAACGGTTTTTTTATGCAAAAATTACAGGTTTTGATAAAAACAGTTAAAAATACCAAAATTTTTCGAATTTAAGTCCTTGTGAGTCTTTAACAATAAGAGATAATGTAAATTTTGGATATTATTATAAACTAAACATTAGAAATAGACCCCTTTCCAGATAAATTTTTTTTTCGTTTTGAAATCCACTTCCTCCCGCTTATTTGATAGCGCACCTACTGGGCACCCTGCATAATAATAAATAAAAATAGAATAGATTAAAAACATTAACGAAGCGACTAAGTAGCACAATATTTTTTTAACAAAATTCGATTGCCAATTGAAAAAAAAATTTTGTCTCTTACAACAATTGTTTAAATAAAAATGATTCTACTGTAACATGTACATTGTAGTGTTCCCTTATCTAAATACCTACCTTTTATTTTATATGTATAAATTATTATATTTTTAATTTAACTGTAATTCTGAACATGTGAAAAATTCATATAATATTCTTATTTATTTATATACATATATTTGTGTTAAATGAAATTATTTAAGAGTGACCAGGCTTTGAGAAATTCTATTACATTTTAATTATAATTACAGTAAAGGCACGTACCTACTCAACTTATTTATACAAGTAGTTGATTTATATGCGACTTATATTGCTGTTTTATATTTATGTTTATGTATAGCTATAGGAAATAGTATATAATATGTATGTTTATATATAATTATCATTCTTTATTTTATGATGCAACATAATGTTTATACTCTTTTAATCGAAATTATACGAAATTGGTGAAAAATAAACAAATTGAAAAAAAAAAATACAGTATAGGTTATGTTTTTAAAAACCTTATGTTTTTTTTAAAATATGGTATGACGTAGCTTATAGTTGTTTACAAAAAATTTACTATAAAAAGTGAAATTATATATTCTGGAATGGAACTTATACATATTATTTAAACATAAATATATTGATAATGTATGTATATATATGCAAAACTTCATTAATGGAAAATTTTGTTGATTGACAAAATGTCATGGAAAATTTTATTTAAAACTTTTTATTTTTTTTTTAAATTTATTTATTATTTAAATTTATTATTTTTTGAGGTGTGTTTAGCATTTAAAATAATTTTTAAAAAATGTATAACTAACTTGTATTATTATGATTTTTAATGGATTTTTCAACTAGTTATTAAAAAATTTTATTATTTTTTGAAGGTATTATAAGAATTATTATTAAATAAATTAAAATTATAATTAATTTTGTCAAATAATATATATATACCTATAATAAAAGAATAGTTTTTGAATAGGCGGCTACTTTCAAATACAATATAAAAAAATAAATTGGTAATCAATTTGTTTTAACTACTTTTTAAATAAACTTTACAAATTTTATTGTATTTGTTAATTATATATGTATGTGGTATTGCAAATATTATAGGTACATTTAAAATACATATTTGTCACATTTTTAGTATCAGTAAATTAACTTAGTACTTATAAAACAAGTAAATATTTAGTTATTGTAGTACAAGCTAAGTATTTGAAACATAGCATTGGTTGTTTTTATATAATATGCAAAATTTTTAATTAGAATCAAGTTTTAAGTTGGTTGCATAATGTGAGTTTTGAAAAAATGCGGGAATATGCATTTTTTCAAAACTCACATTTAATTTATATTATATTTGTTTTCAATAGAACTTAATATATAATACTATCTAATACCCGGTGCGCGTTGCTGCGCCTTCAATGGAAGTTTAATTTAAGTTGTTGTTACTGCAAAAAGTTAACACAAAACTTACACATGGTGTAAATGTTAATTTTAAAATGTATTAAAGCAATTTTTTTAAAACGATTTTTCTAGGATAATACCTAGTGGTTTTTTAAACTACTTTCCAAAGTAAGACATAATTTGCTTCCAAATTTTTTTTTGCACAAGCTTCATGGGGCTACAAATTCCAAGTTTTCTAATAGAGTGAATTCCATTTTCAAAACGGAACACTTATACAGAATTTTAAGAAAATTGGTCAAACCGTTTCTAATTTATAGTAAAGTAACGAAAAAACCTATAAAAAGCTGTAACAAAATTATTTTTGAGGCTTTCTTTTTAGTCAAAGCCGTACTTCGCAAAATTGGAAAAAATGTAGTTCCAAAATATTTTTTGACCAACCGTTGGGCCGACATGGGTTAACAAATTCCAAAACTGTTAATAGTGTCAACTCAATTCTCAGGAGCATCACGTATATACAAAAATTGAAGTAAATCGGTCAAACTTTTTTAGTAGTTATATTTTGATAAATTTAGTATACGTATTTGGTGTTTTAATTGTTATGTTTGAAATATTTCAGTCTATAAAGTCATAGGTTTTGGGGAGATTCTTAGCTCACTCATCGGGAGTCATAATTCCCCAGGGACTTTTGGCTTTTAAAGTTTTTCCTTTGAGATTATGTAGCTGGAGTATGTCCCTCGGGAACTTTTGGTACCTCCCCTATATGTATTGTATATTACAATTCTGAGATTGGTATTCCTATAAAATTAAATGGTATTTAATTCATGGATTAAAAATTTAAATATTTAAGAATGTAAAGTTGGTGAACTTACAAGTCATTATAGAAATTGAAATATAATTTACTTATATTTTTTTTAAAAAATTATTATAACTTAACTAATAAAATGACAGTCAAATAAGTAGTGATATTCATTTTCTCAAATTTCGTTAAAATATTAATTCAACTTTAAAATTCATTAAAAATGTTCTTAACTAATCACCGAAGGGACTTTAAAAACTGGTATTGCTTTAGAACCTTTTCTCTTTTTGCTATATGTACTTATACTAGTTTGGATCTACAACCAGATTTTTTTAAATTGAATTAAATATTCAATAAATTATAATTCTAATAAGAATTTTACTTATTTGAAATTTTATAACAGTTTTTTATGTAACTAACTTGTATTTGACAAACATGACTTGTTTTAAATAAGTAGGTACTTATTAAGTAATTTTTAATTAAATTTTAAAATTATATTTATTTTAGTATTTTAAAATTTTTTTAAAAATGATTTATTACCAAATTGAATTGGCGTTTTCTTTAAAAATCACATTTCTATAGTAAAATTTAGTATTGTGATTATAATGTTGCTTCTATATGAATTAATATTTTAAATTTATTATTGGGTATTATTATTTTAAATTGGCAATTTGACAAATAAAGAAATTTATAAAAAAACAATTATATCTAGTTATTATTTCGATATTAAAACTATTACTATTAAAAAGTTTATCCAACTAAATCATCATAACAATCATCATATACATTAATCGGCTTACTCGTTCGCAAAATTTCTGGTTGCGGCTTCATTATTTGTTTATAAATATAAAAAATTATTTGGGTGCGATAATTGGTCGAATTTCGAGCAGTAGGTGGTACTATTTTATATTATTGTGATAAATCACTATGTAATTTACATTGCACCTTAATATATTATGTAAGATAGTTTCTTTACATTTTCGTGTTATATTTTTACATAGGAGGTCAGAAAAAGTGCTGCAGAGGAACTGCTTGTTCGTATAAGTCCACATCATTGTTTTATAAAGTGGAAAGGCAAATTCTCAAATTATTAACGACTCAATTGTATAGTGGTTTGAGTGCTCAGTCGCAAGTCATAAATGTTATTCAATATCATCGTCCATATAATATAAACAATCATCCCATCCCATTTATTACAGCGTTGTCTTTAATGTTGTTTGAGTATGTGCTCCGGTTTACCTATAGGCTCTTCAGTCGAAGAGTTATATGCTTATGCCTAATAATTTAATTGATTCCCAAATGAAGAAAATCATTATGCATGGTTTTTGCATTTCGTATTAAAAAAATATTTAGAAATATTTTTAAATTGTGATTCATAGAATAATATTTAGTTTACCTATAATTACTTATGCCCATAAACACATAGCTGGTAGGTATAGAAAATTAATTATACTGTAATTGCTAACAATGACTGCAACAAATTAAAATTTTTAATTAATTTTTCCAACTGTTTTTCTTATCAACAAAAAAATAATTTATTTTAATTTGAATCATAAATAATTTTTCACTTACTAAAGTTTTTTCGATTCTAAACTTCAAAAAATTTCAAGGGTTCTTAAAAAATCACATTTCCTAAATTAAAAAATGTTCCATGCTTTGCGTAAAGGGTAATTTTATTGAAAAGAAATTTATATTAATTTCTTAGAACTCTTCGTAGTATATTGGAATAAAGTCAATATAGACAAATTTTTGAATTTTAAGAAAATCCTTTATTATTAAGAAAAATAGTTAACAGATGTTAAAACATATTGCTGTAAAAGACCCTTGTTAGTTTATAAATGGCAGGGCTACACATAAATATTTTCTTATATTTTATATTTCTAAAAACTTAACTCCTTTCAAAATTTGTAGTTCCTAACTTTAACCGTTTTTCAGAATAGACAACACTATACATTTATTTTATATATTAATCAATGCCTCTTTATGCTAAAGGCCATAGTGCTCAAAGAATTTTAAAACTTATCGTTCTTATTTATACAAAAGCCTTATGGGAGTTTTTTATATCACCGGAATATTTTGTGATTTTTGAGATCATATTATTATACACGAACGAATAGATAACGATAGACAGACTTCGGGTAAATTTCGGAAAAAAATTGCAACACTGGGGCCTTGTATATAGAGGCATTGTAATAATTATAAATTTTATAAAAAAAACAGTTTATTGCGTTTTAGACTGAAAAAATACCTTATAGAACTTGAGTTTTAAGAACAGAATGGATTGACGGACGGAAAGAGACAGAAGATGAAAATGAAAACATATAGGCACATTTTTTTAAAATTTTGTAAAAAGTTTTTAAAAAATCTAATAGAAAAAAATTAACCTCATATTGATTTTCTAAATACGCAAAAAAGTTGTTTTTCTGAATTAAAAAAAAAATGTATATAGGTGTATTTATATGTATATATATATACGTATACATTATAAATTATATAATAATATATTCTTTGCCATAAAAATAAATTTTTATAAGTTTTTGAAATATTCATCACACTCAGAATAATTAATTTATTTTTTTTTTAGACAAAAATAGAAATCTAAACAATTTTTTTTTATTAATTTGATCAAACAGATTTTCTATTAAATTAATATTAAGAAGATTTATTAACTTATAATTTTTAAATTTAAAAGTTTCACTTAAAAAACAAAATGTATTTCAAAATATAATTTATATTATTTAAAACTAGAAATGTTAAATTTTAGAATTAAGTTAATTGATTAAGAAAATAAATTTAAAGTTGAAATTTATTAATTCTCAAGTAATCTCTCGCCAATTTTTTTTTTAAATTTATCGTAATTATTTAATTTCTAAATTAAAATTAAAATTAATTTTATGCACTTTTTAGCACATTTTTAGAAAACAAAAAAAAATATAAAAAGAAAATTAAAAACATTATTTTATTAGTTTGCCTCTGTGCTTAATTTAGAGTTAGAAGCCTTGCTTTGTGAGTTGTTGTAGTGATCTTAAAATTGGGAAATCCTCAAATTTGAATGGTTGGTGCTAATAACCTACGAAGACTTAAAAAAACTGAAGAGATGTACCGAATTAGATAAATTGAAGTGATTAAACCCTTGAAAGGCTGATTATTAAATATATTTTTAAGCTGTCAAACCATATTATATAGTATTTTCATCTCCCGGAATTCCCTGAAACTTTTTGAAACGATTAAAAGTTTTAATATGAGTTTTTGAGGGGTCTAAAAGATGGATTAATGTTACGGCTGGGTGGGACTACGCCTGGGATTATGGATAAAGGGCTGGGTTACACAGTGGTTACAGTGCCGATCTATCATGTGAAAGGTCCGAGCTCGAATCCCAGTTAAATTGAAAGAATTTTTCTGGTTTTCGACTAAACTCAGCTCCCATTCGCCAATGGGTTGATAAAACTGACATAAATTAATAGTTATGTATCTTTAATTAAAAAATTCATTAATATAACAATATAAAAAAATACAAAATATTACAAATTATTTAATTGAAAATATAACTCACAGATATAGAACACCATATAACTCAAATAGAAAATATTATACAATATAAACAAAATATAGAATTATATCTATTGAAAATCTAAGACGTTTCTACATGTTATAAGGTGTAGTACTTCTAATGATTAAATTGTATGTGGAATTTATTAGGATCAATTCTTAAACAAAATGATAACGTGGTAATTTAATAGTAAAATAAAGTTACTCACTTCTTCATCTTTTTATTTATTTAATCTTATTTGTTGGAATTATGATATAATAAAGAGGTGATTAATAAACTCTTTGTTATTCAGTACATGATTAATAAGTTATATTAAATAATTACTATGTTAAATATAATATTAATTTTGTTTGTTTTTGTGATCTATTTAATAAAAACTTCAGCTAATGTTTAATGATGTGTGATTTTATCTTATATTTTATAAACATATTTAGTTTCTTTTAGATTTACAGACTATACTCTAATCATATAGTTCTGAATCATCTTCCAAATATTGTACATATTTACTTTAAGCTTTGAATTTTATGTTAACTTCAAAATTTTAATAGTGTAATCACTAATCATATTGATATATGTATAATACTATTTCATATGTATCATGTATTATTTCAATTTAACCACCAAATTTTAATTAAAATACTGAAAGTAGCAATCCTTTGCTATTTATTTTGGGCCATAGGTACATTGGAAAACTCTAATTTCCCACCATAAGTATTGAAAAATATTTTATTAAATTACTGTGATTACATTAAATTCTCTATAAATCTTTTTTATGAAATAAAATAAAAGTTCCTAACAACTTCCGGTCTACCATTAAAATCTAATTTTTTTTTAAATAAAAAATATTTAATTGTTAAAGATAATTTTAATATTTTTAATAACTATTTGTATAACTTGTAATATTTTTAATCACTATTTATATGTACTTGTAATATTTTTAATGATTTTACTCATGAGTATAATGAGCATTGAGGATATTCAAGTAAAACCGCAATTAAAACGATATTATTTTGAAAACTCAGGAAAAATTAGAACTTAGTATAGATATTTTGAGATTTACAATTTAATTTTAAATTAATTTGTAATTAAGGGCCTATCACACATTCGATGTTAATGTCATATACAGGGTGGCGCAAAACGACCTATATGGTTTGAATGTTTAATAACTTTTTTATTTAATGGTTAATTATTATTATTTTTTTTTGTTATACATTATATTAACGAGGAATATTTTAGGCTTAAGTTGAAAAATTATATTCCGCAAGTGGTGACCATTTTCGGCTTCTCACATTCGTGCTCTTTCCAGTACATTTCCCATAACTTTTCGTAATTTTTTATCGCTGTTCTGTTGTGTACTGTTCCATTTCCAATTCCCCAAGTTTTCTTCAAAAAAATTCTGAAATAAAAATAAAAAATATAAATAAATTTAAAAAGTTATTAAACATTTAAACCATATCGGTAGTTTTGGGCCACCCTGAAATACATGTAGAAACGTCTTAGATTTTTTATATTTTTCATAACTTTTCGTAATTTTTTATCGCTGTCCTGTTGTGTACAGTTCCATTTCCAATTCCCCAAGTTTTTTTCACACAATTCTGAAATAAAAATAAAAAATATAAATAAATTTAAAAAGTTATTAAACATTCAAACTATATTGTTTGTTTTGCGCCACCCTGTATTATTGATAAGTACTTAATATTATACTACGTAAAGAGTTTTCCGAAATAAATTACAAAATTTATAGGTAATTAATAACATATTTTGTTAAATTTTTTCATTTCAAAATTAATGTTAAAAAATTCTTAGCCTCTCTAAATTCTTATTCTCATAATAATTTTAATTGATAAGTACTTTGAAAAATCAAAACAAATCATCAGTTATCATGTTGTATAAATTATATTTCAAAATTTATAATTGCTTATTTCAGTACCTACAATTATTTAATATGACATTCATATGTTCATTAATTGTACCTCCCACTTAAAATAATCATACATATGAATAAAAAGTCATTCAAATAACTACGTGTACGGGTAAAATGAATAATTACATATATATTAATAAGTAATTACTTATTTTCAGTTACATCTTAAATATGCATTTTGTAATTATTTTTATTGTATTTTATGTTCAACAATAGTATGCAATCAATGTTTTACATTACTCTTTCTTTTTATATACGTATCTTTAAGATTTTGTTTTATATTTTTTATTATTAAATTTAATTCGATTGACCATTAAATAAAAACCATATTATCACATTCGAATTTCTTTATTCTTTATGCTGAGTTTTAAAAATTGCTTTAATATATTGTTTTGTTTTAAATTTAATTGTATATATATATATATATATATATATATATATATATATAAATATATATATAATGATTCTCTTTTGCATACCAATTTCCTTTTAATATTCAGTTAACGTGTTAAAAATAAAGAATTAATATAAAATACAATATAAATCGAAATTTATAAACCGATTAGCGTTGTTAGTACTCATTTTTGTAATAATTACTGTATTGGTAATCTTTTGTTGTTTTTGTATCTGCCTTCTTTAAATTCCAATAGAAAAATATATATATATATTATGGTTATTGACACATGTTGCATATATATACACTTTATTGATTCGAATACACAATTACTATATATTTTGTTTATATTTTAATTTAACTTTGGGGTAGGTTAAGAAATTACACAATACACCTACACAAAACAAAATATATATATATATAGATATTCTATTAGTATAATACATAAAAAAAAAAAGAGAAATGAAATCGAATAATAAATATTTATAATTAAATAATAAGTATATATTGTATAATAAAAGAACGGGAAATAAATAAAAAGCTTTAGAAAAATGAAAAGCTTTTTTTTTTTTTTGCCTTTTGTATTTGTATAGGAAATACTTAATTGTAAATTGTAATCATATATTATAAAGTATATATAGTCGTATGGTAATTAGTAATTATTTGTTGTAAATTACATTATTAATATTGTATTTCATGCTAATAAAAATAAATTTTTGTAATTTATAACTAATTGAGAAATTTATTTACTAAGGAAAATGTTTTAGATAACTAACTGTAATATATAATGAATTCGTTAAGTACATATGTACGTAAAAAAATCTGAACAATTTTAGATAGGTACTTATATGCGCTATTAAAAATGGAAATGAAGGTTATTTTGAGAAATTTTTAATTAATTTATTTAAAATTTTAAATTGTATTTCGTATTATATGTTAAAGAGTTTTTTTAATTCATTTCTCAGAAATTGTATTATTATTTAATGTATTAATTTTATTTAATTATTTATAATTATACTTAGTTGTTAATTCTTATTAAATAAATAAATTCAAGGAAAGATAGATAATTATATATGTATATACTTACTAATTTCTACTTTAGTTTAGTAACTAGATAATGGTTGATTATTTTATTATACTTATATTGTAATCTACATATTTATACATCAAATGAATGTATGGTAGCGGGTCGAGTACGCTGTCTCAGGGGTAAATCAAAATTGTAATTGGTTGTTTTTTATATCAGGACTGCCGCCCTCGTGAATCGCCTCTTATTCAATTATTGAAGCTAGAATTTGTATCCAAAACTGAAATTCAAAGAATTTTTTCTTCTTTACGAAATCTGATAAATTTTTTAATCTTTATAAAATTATTTGGAAATAAAAATTTATTTGGATACTTTAAAAAACATGATCTTAGGAAAGTTTTGCAATAAAAAGAAGTTGGAAAAACGAGATTTTGAATTTCGGGGTTTATAAAGAAACCGAAATTTTTGTTGCAATGAAGTTTATTCCAAGAAGAAATTTTATTTAGGGTAACACCAATTATATGTACATTAATATTTCATAGATGTTTTTAAGCATGTGCATTATTTGACAATTGTATTAAAGAATTACAATTACATTATATTTAGGGTGGAGTAAATTGTGGTGAATAATATAAGTAACTAATTTTATTTTATATTTTAACAATTTTGTTTAACAAGATTTTAAAAACAGAGTTGTGCCTGATGATTAAAGGTAAAGGTTTAATTAGTAATATATGTTATTTTAATTCTTTGAATAAAATCTATCTTAAAAAAATCTTGATAATTAAATATGTTAATAGACTATTAATTTTGCCAAAAACCATTGACGGTTTTATATAAGTAAGTACTTATATCAATTAGAATATAATATCTCAAATAAAAATTACTTTCCGAATAATGGCATTTATAGTAACTACCAAATCTATCATTTATAAATTATAAAATTTTTTAAGTTTACCGATGTTGTGTCACTGCATTAAAATGACAAATTCAAATAATTTTCGATCAATTTGCGGTAATTAGTTTAATGTCAATCGAACTGCTCGAAAATTAGCGATAAAGTATTTAAAAGTATAGATTTTAATTTTATATATAAACGTGATTAAACGCCGATTTATACTTCATCACGATTCATATCATATTAGTGACAGTTCGATTTCCGACAAACAACTGTCACAATATATGTAATATGTCATTTTACTTGTGCATCTTTAATGTGATGTCACAGTATTAACTGTACTATTTAAAAATGTTTTAATTGTACAGCTGTCAAATAACAGATTGCCAGATAGGTGCTGGTTTAATGTATACAATATATAAAAATGATTTCAATTCTATTGAAAATACGAAGCAAATTTTTAAAAGCAAGTACCTATACAAATTTTTTACTACCTATACAAATTGTTTAAATAATTTCATTCATAATTATCATTTTTGTAATAAATAAAATTAAGTATTTACAAATTAATTACAAAATATTTAAAACAATAAGTAACTACTTTATTAGATTTTTTTAATTATTATAGGTAGTTAAAACTTATTATATAATATGTTGATTAGTTATTTTTTATTGTAAAAACTTAACTAATTCAACTATTAATTTATAGTTATAAGTAATTAACTTATAATTAAAGTTTTTAAATTATTATTGAATTTGATTTATTTGCAAATTAATTTCCATTAAGTTGTTTGAAGTTGCATTTAAATCAGTTGACATTTTGATTTAATTGTAGTTTATGTTAAAAAGCAATTCTAAATATTCAATTTTAATTAATGTAAAATATTAAATTAATTATTTTTCTTGTATTTCTATTTGCATATTGTGTATGCAACGTTTGTTGTTTTAATTTTATTATATTAATATTTATAGGTAGAATTACGGCTGCTATATCAAAGAATTCATTAACTTAATTAACAATGTTCTGATGTTTTTATGTTTTTTTTTTAAGATGTAAATATATTTTTTCTTATATTAAGCCTTTAATTTTTATTAATTTTACACGCTTGGCATGACTTTTAGGCTTGGTGATGAGCCTACATATATATATACGAAAAATGAACTCTGTTCCAGGTGTTTTATGTAATGAGAGATGTATTAAGTAGGGAAGCTGGAAATATAATAATGAGGAATGTTTAGTGAAAAGGTTGAAAGAAAAGTATAATATATAAGTTCAAAAAGTTGCAAATTGTAACATGTCAATTATATTAGAAGAGAACACATTGAATGGGAGCATGTATTAAGTTTTAGCAGTTCTCACAATAAATGAGTTTCCATAATCAGTTTTAAACGATCGATTAAATTTCACAGTATAGAAAAGGGCATTTCATGTCAATGTAATTAAAAAATTTTTTAGTGGTTTGCCATGGCTTTCAAATAAATCCTGAAATTGGAAGTTTTTTTATGGGTAATTTTAAAATCTTGAGGTTTCCGAATTTTGAGAAATGCAGAGGTCAAATTAACATAATTTGCAAAACCTAAATTCGGTATTATAAACTTAAAAAAGAAAGAAAAAGTGGCACTTAAATTTTTGAGAGTTACTACTTGGGTTTGGCTCTTTTTGTTTCAAGTGTTTCTACTGTAACATTGGCTAGTACATATCTTTATTAAATCATGTTGATCCTATACAATTGGTTTTTTAGGTATCGGGGATTAAAAACAGACCTATTTAATTTATAATTAAGAAATATTTCAACTTAAAAAAAAAAAAATAACCTGAAATATTGAAAAGAGACTAAAGTTACCTGTTTATATATTGTTTTGTTTTTTATTTCTTTATTTAGCTTATAAAATTTCAACAACTTTAATATTTTACAATTATTATCTAACCATTCAATATGGCTAACTAAAATATATGTTCTGTCATTTGTGACATTTAAAAACAATATGATTCACATTAGTGTTACCATCTAAGTATGCTTATCCTAATTTATAAAAATACTTCTTACATTTTATATTCTAATTACATACTTGCTCAAGCATATTTTGAGATGTTCTAATATTTGAGTATATATAAATCTTAGATTGAGATTGCTAACAATTGAAATATTTTTTTAAAACATACATATATATATATATATATATATATATATACATATATATTTGGAAACAGATACACTTCATTATTTTAATTTCCCAAAAAATTATGACTAAAAAAAAAATAATGAAAACCTAATTTATTTTGTCAATAATCACAGTTTAATGTCATTGTACTAATATTTTGTTTATTTAAGTTTTTTTTATTTTATTTTTTTTATTTTTTATTTTTTTTTATAACAATTAAATGACGTGCTAATAATGAAGAATTGAACATTTTCACGTATACCATATAAGTAACAAATTGAAAAAAAAAAATCACATAATGATGTCAGAATATTCCAGCCATTTTAATGTTCTCATTTTACTTTTAAAATTTTATGTTTTTTTTTATAAATTAAAATGATAAAACAGCAAAATTTAAATTAAAAAATTAATTACAAAATAATATAATAATATATTCGTTATATAATTAAAAAAAAAAAAAAATTAAATTATTTAATAATTTATTATAAAATAAATTAACTTTGAATTCTATTACAAAACTTTCAAACTAAATACATTTATGTAAATTTAATTAATTTATTAATGTTATTTAATTATAAATTATTTATTTTAGTTTCTTTATTTAACTAATTTAAAATATAAAAAAAATTTTAAAAAACAAATTAATTCTTAATATAATGAGTTAAAAATTTAAATTTTAAAAAAATATTTATATATATATGAAATATATAAAATTATATTAATATCATAATGAAGCTTATATAAAATATACATAAGCTTCATTATGATGTTAATTATTCTGAATTCTGAATCATTAACGTAACTTAATTTAAATTTGATTCTAATTTATTATAAACCAAATTCATTGTAATAATAAATGGTTTTTAAATAGGTGATAATTTAATTTAGAATTAATTTAAATTTAATTTACAAAACAAAAAAAAACATCTGATTTAGTTTAATTCGAAAAAATATACGTCATTTTGCGGTTTGTATTTATTTGACTTTTAATGATGGGGGAACTTTTTGTCAAATTTTTTTTTTATTCTAACTTGTGGTTTTTACTTGGAAAAAAGATTTGAAAGTATTTCTATTAAGTACCACTTGTGGTTATGGAGTATTAACAATTTTCTGATTATTATAGAATTTTTTTCAAATTTAATTTGTCATTAAGTCATCAAATTCAATATATATATATGCACTTGATCTGACTGATGACTCAGTGGTTAGAGTGGCGGCTTTTCAATCGAAAAGTTTCGGGTTTAAAACCTGGTCGGTTCATATCTAATAAAACAAGTGATGAAAAAAAACCGAGGGTTTTTAAAAAAGCACATTTTCAAAACTATATTGTATTACATACTGAGTTTAACTTTGGAAATATATACCGTGGTGACTAAGTTACTGCTTACTTTTAAAATTTACTGCTAACAGTAAATTTTTTATTTTAAAGTTCTAATAGCCCTTCAATGGGGAAGATTGCCAAATTTCTCAAGAATCTAACTTCAACTCCCTCCCCCCCCCCCCCTCATCCTCTAATTTTTTAGGTTCTAAGAATTAAATTGTGAATTACACAAAAATTTGGAATTTTACTTAGAATTTTATTATCTAAGCAAAAATGGGTAAAACTTAGAGACACTTTCTTCAATTTAAGGAACCGCTTTTAAATTTAAGAAAAACCTTTAACATATGTTAAAATATAATGTTGGACCTTTAAATTTTGTATATTAATAAAAAAAAAATTGGACAGGTATTCAAGTTACAGGTGCTTAAAAATAGCATAATTTCAATTTTCGAGCCCTTATAGCTCCTAAATAGGGGGCTTGACAAAAAAATTTTGTTAACCGACTCCTACTAATTTCTGAATATCTAACTTCTCCCAAAAAAGACCCTAGCTTGAACCGTTCAGAAGATATGTGTGGCCAAAAATTTTGCGAAAATTGAGTTTTGCGTAATGTTAAATTTTAGTACCGTATGGCAACCCTAAACATTTGCCTTTTAAAAATTTATAAAGTTTATGAAACCAGCTATCATTTGCCGTTTTCAGATTGAAAATATGTGTAACAGAACTCTTGTTATAACAATTTAAATATAGGGCTTTTTCCAACTTTGGGGGGCTGTAGCCCCGTAACAGGTGGGGCTACAGAAAAAAATTCTTCTACGAAATTATTTTTTTTGCAAAAACTACCCATGGTTAAAATTTCTTTTCTCTATTTCAAACGGTGTAAAAGTTTTTGTAAACATACGGACGGACAGAGTGAAGCTATATAGGCACATTTTTACAAAATTTTTTGAAAATGTGCTAAAAATATAGTGTATGTATATTATAATAGTTTAATAAGAAAAGTTAAATGACAAATAGGCAAAGTACTCTTATAATATCAGCCAATATTTACTATTGTCTGGTACTACAAATAAATAAATAAATATGTATTTGAACCATTTTAGAATTTTTACCCAGTGAGTGATACGTCAAAATTTACTAAAAATACTACGAATTATACGTACGAGGGGGCATGTTAAATGAATCATTTGTCATATTGACATATCTAGCTTTAACTTTAAAAACATCGTTTGAAAAATATTCCACGAATTTTTAAACTATGAGATAGCGAATTTTTGTTCTGACAGAAAAGGGCCGCGAACACGCAGACAGTAATCATGTGATTTTTCACAAAAATTGTGAGTGCAAATTTATATAGCCATTTGCACGCAAGAATAGTCGCGCTTATTTATTGTCTGTGTGTACGCGCCCTTAGAATGAAAAACATAAATAATAATTTTCCGTAATATGTCATCATGTGCCTCTATGTATACACGTGTAATAAATTTCCTAATTTACTTGAATTTTTGATAGTTTTGTGTAAAAACTGTCTATTATTGTACAAAATTGCCTTAATCTTAAAAATTTCCAAAAAAAAAAAATACAAAGTTTTTTATTTACTTTTAATTAGTTATTTGTTATTAAATATAATTAACTTTATCACGTGTATTCCATTAAATATTTTTTGCAGAATAACGTTAATTAAAAATCATTTGATAAGTAATCAAAATACGTTATTGACATGTACACAAAACAATGGTAATTAAATAATTTTATTGTTTATTCTTATTTCATTAAAAAAATACACGTGCAAAATAAATAAAAATCTTTGTTAAATTTCTAATGTAATTTATATTTTTTGTACATATTACTTGCTATTCTAGTCTATTGTCCTGTATATAAATGACATCTGTTATCATTGCGTGTGTATCCTAACCTTAATTTTCATTTAAAAAAAAAAAAACAAAAAACAAAAATCGAAAGCTTCAATAAACTTCAATCAAATTCAATATAATAAAAGAATTTTTGGGTTTATTTGCAAAAAAAAAAATGTCGTATTTTCTTTTGTCGCTTCTAAATTACGAATCATGCGTGAAAATATTTTTAATTTGAAATAAAAGAAAAGTCAAAAATTATAACCAGAGTTAAGATAAAAGAAAAAATTATTAAAAAAATTTTTCAAAATAAATCAAAATTTTTTTATTTTTTTACGTTTTATTTTTTAAATTTAAAATTTAAAATTTTTGTTTTTCATTTTCTATTAACAATTTAAAAGTATTTTGACAAATTAGTGATCTGATCTAGGGAGCTTTTTGATTATTTAATAATTTAAAATTTAATTTTTAGGAAATTTCTAGTAACAAAATCAAAAGTTAATTCAAGTCATTGACAATTAAAG
This sequence comes from Dolichopus griseipennis, assembly GCA_963082915.1. Taxonomy (NCBI): domain Eukaryota; kingdom Metazoa; phylum Arthropoda; class Insecta; order Diptera; family Dolichopodidae; genus Dolichopus; species Dolichopus griseipennis. The sequence continues at coordinate 106,597,759 of OY720442.1, forward strand.
TGACATGCCATTGACAATTTAAAATTTAAATGTAATTGCAAGTCATTTTAAAATTTTACAAAACAAAAAATTCTTTTCTTTTTCAATTTTAGTTAATAAACTTGTCTAAACCATTGTTACATGTTGAAACAGGGGGACATATTTTATTCTTATTATTAGAATTGATTTTAACTTCACATAGAATTTAAACAAGAGAAAGGACTAGGCCTCATAACATTTAGAAAAGTATTAGATTTTCAATTGATACAGTTTTTTATAATACATTTTAATTATTTTATATTTAAATTACTTATAAGGTATTCTTATATCTGCGAGTTATATTATTCAATTAAATTATTTGTTTATATTTTTTATTTATTTATATTTCTATAAGTATTAATGTATTTTTTTTGAAGATATAAAGTTATGTCATTTAATTTTAATGATTTAAAGATCCTTTTAAATTTTTGTGGGTTTAAAACAAATTTCCATGTATTTTTTATACATTGATCAATTTAAGATCGATTTCCAACATATTGGTATGTGGTTACACCCCATCATTACACGACAACATTTTACTTCACACTTATCGGACGTAATGACCATAACCACGTGGTTTTCTTGTTAACATATTTAGGCAACCGTGATTTTTATAAATTTTGTAATCTTTTAATTAGTTGATATTTTACACATCTGATAACTATACTTTCACTAACAAAATTTGTGCAGCCAAAATTTAAATATATTTGAGGACGATATTGTATATCATAGTACTTTGCGTTACGTGATTCGTGAGTTAGAATTAAATTTAACTAAATTGATTTTTTCTGAGTCAAAATTGATGGCATGTCATGAGTCCCATTGCGACTTACACACATATTTCTTTTGTTCTTATTTTCTAATTTTTTTCCAGGTATGTCATTTCACATACATTTTCCTTAAAAATAAATCATAAGAAGCTTATACTCATATGTTGTAGTTCATTAACCCTAATTTGTTTCAATTCCGTCCATCCTTATTCCGATCAAGTTTTGTAAGATAATTGTCCAAAGTATTTTTATTTGTTTTTACATAAATCTCCCGATTGGGATTTATGTCCCATTGCATTGGGACTTATAACTCTGGGAGTTATGACATGCCACCGTCAAAATTATTCTCATTCCTCTGTAAAATTCTGTAATTCAAACAAAGTTTAATATGTATCCTACGCATTTAATCGACTTTTATTCCATATGTCCCTATTTTATATATTGTACACTTAGTTTTAATAAAATATAAGGTACTCTACCGAATATCTTATATGTGAACATATGTCCTTTTTAAAAATTCATTTGAAGTGTTACAATTTTTATTAGATCATATCCAAAAAAAAAATATTAAACTAAACGTTTTTTATTTTCAAAATTTAAGTAATAAAATTTCAGGGTTATATTTTTTTTTGTTAAATTAATGGAAGAGATATCGTAAAAATATTTTTTTTTTTAATTTCATCTCTTTCTTTCTTTCTTTCTCTTTCCTTCTTTATTTTGTATACTTCTTTTCATTTTCAATCAAATAAAATGGTTTTGTTTTTATATTCTTTTATGGTGGTAATACGGTTATAGATTTTACCGTTATAAATATTTTTATTATATTTTCTCATACCATATAATTAATAATATAATTTTTTTATAGAACCGTTAGTTATTTTAATTTATTGTACTTAGAAACATGTCAGACACACCAAGTGTTACTGTTCACATTGAAAAATCTTTAAAATAAAATAAATTGTGGAAAATGTTGGCGCGTATTTCATATAATTAAAGGACTTAATGATTGGCTTAGAAATTGAAGTATTGCAAAGTTTGCTTTAAATCTAATAATTTGTTCATAATCTTTCTTTAAGCATTAGAGGTATCTATAAGGTTCATTTTTTGGGTTGACACTGCATTAGGATCCGCTTCGAAGGCAGAGGTCTTGAACACGGAGCCAGTGAAAAAGCGAGCCATATTTTTTTAGAAACATTTCGAGTCATAACAGTTTTCATACAATTGGCCTTAAAGAAGAGCACGTGGGCTCAAAATTACATGATGCTTTTTCAAAAAAATCGCTTGTTTGCTTATTTAAAGAAGTATAGGTATCATACTTTTAGCCTGATTCTTTTAGGAAGACTTTAAATTACTTTCGAAACCTACCTCTGCCTCCTGCCTTAACATAGACGATCGATCAATGAGGGAAACCGATTTATAGAAATTCTAATTGTATGTAGAGCGTTAGCATCTGAGTTACCTTCTGCTTGGAAAAGCGAAATTTATTTTAATTAAAAATTATAGTTAACTTTTTAAAATTTAAATTTTAGTGTATAAAATTGTTTTCATTTTCCACTTAATTTAAAATCCACTAACTCTTGTCTTAGCACATTTGAAACACTCTGTTTAACATGCATGTTAAAAAATAATAAAAATACATATAATTAATTTATTTTTTATTTTATATAAGTATAACTGGAAATCGAGATTTCATTATTGATTTTCTAATTTCTCACCGGTTTTCAAAACTCATTAAAGGTAGTGATTATAAGTCACAACTTGATAAGTTATTGGAAGACACATATCATTATTGTGATTAAAGTTTTCTTCTAATTAAATTGTCGGAAAAGAAAATATATTGATTTTCTTTGTTGATTTACTTGTTATTAATTTTCAGTTCATCAGACATTGGGAAAACTTAAAACCTTTAGAAATTAGCTAAAAATGTTTGTTGATTTTTTATTAAATATTGAAATCTGTTGCTTCTCCTGACCATTCCCAATCCGTAAAATTCGAATATCGTCGTCATGCGTATTATTTTTACATTTTTAAAGTTCATTTTCTTAGTAAAGTTAAATCTTTTTAAGCTTTCTGTTAGTCTATTCTTATTTTCTATTTTAGTTATCAATTTATTTAATATTATTTCTTTATTTTTACTTTTATATGTTTGTTTTTTTAGGTTTTAGTTTTTCTTAAGTTTTACACCGCTTTTATTTTGTTTATTAATGTTTTTTGTGCCATGTTTTTAAAATTTTATTTTGTATTTTGTACATCTTTATTTTTTTTCAATAAAATTGTTACAATATAAATACATTTATATATATATATATATATATATATATATATATATATATATATATATATATATATATTTATTTATTTTTATATACTAGTATCGTAAACAATTCAATTATACGATTATAATGTAAAACAAAACAAAAAAAAAAAATTAATACGAAATTTTTTGATGACTACGTGACTAAAGTCAGACATTGTAGTTTATTTTCATTCATAAAAATGAACTATAAGAAAAGTATTGTAAACGTTTAAATTTCAAATTTGAAAAATTATCACCCAAATCTGATCAATTTAATCGATGTTTTAATCAAAAGGTTTGTGTCTTCGATATTTCAAGATTCAAACCCCAGTATGAATTATAAGTACCAGTTTCATTAACCAATTAAAATTGGTTAAGTCGAATAACGGCATTTCATAAAATTCAAATATGACTTTGTCGATACCCTTGCTGGTAAAGAAGTGAAGAAAGTTCAAATTCCAAAAAAAATATTAAAAATATTAATTAAGTTTTAGGTTTAATTTCTTTATTTATTTATATACAACCCCCTTCCACATACAATTTGATAAGCGGATGGATCAGCCTTTTCGTTCAAGTGTGACAGATACATTTATTTAATATTAGTACATGAACTATTATGACAACTTTTAAATCATACTTTTTATATTAGATATGATCTGACCATGAAGGGTTTGACTTGAACCCGACATTCTTTGATTGAAAAGCCGACGTTGTTACCAATACCCCATTAGTCGTATTTCAAAGTTTTCTAAACTTAAAAATATTTAAAAAGTTGTAAAATAAATCGATGATATAACATCAATTATAATCAAAAACTTAAAGAGTTCAAATATAGACCTTTCGTTTATTAAATTTCAAGACATATCCTAAGTTTTAAACAGGCCATACAACAAATTACAAATGCAATTATGAATAAATTCAAAAAATGCTGATATTGAATTTGATAAAATAATTAAATATCGACCTTTTTAAAATAATAATTATACCCAAAAATACTAATTGATACTTCCTTGCATTATTTATTTTTGCAGGTTTTCATCATTTAAGTTCACTTCCACGTTGTCCAGGCGCACTGTCGTTAGAATTCATATTTATTTGTTCGCAAAGCTTGTCGGAAAAAGTCAGTTCCGGAGTTAAGACTTAAGTACCCTTGGTTTTAGAAAAAGGCGAATAGAATACACTTTTCTGGTAAATTATTATTAATAATTTTGTTTTGTGGGTCAAAACTCACAAGAAATTAAAAAATTTGTTCGTAAAAAATAAAATGTAGGTAAATAAAGTATTTTTTTTTTTTTTTTTTTTTTTTTTATAAATTATGAGGTTAGGTGAATATACATTTATATATAATTTATTTATTAATTAATGTACTTGTTGAAAAAAATACATTTTATTTTTAAACAATTTATTTAAATAAAAACAAAATTACTAAAAATATTCAACACCTTGCCGCCTGCCTGCTGCCTGGCCTGCCGGTTAATTTTTAAATAATATACTCGTATACTTGATTAAAAGTTATTGTTATAAAGTTGTAAAACAAGTCTAGTATGTCGGTGACCATGACTAAAAAAAAAAAGAGTATTCTATTTATATAAAAAGTACAATTAAACTGTCTGTATTTATTATTATTTTGATTGTTATACATTTTTTTGTTTTTATTTAATATATTGACGCATCTATAGATATTATTCAGTTTTATTTGACATTTTAAATTCGTATACGATATTGACAATATATGACACGAACTTTCTCTTTAAAAACAACATCTTTGATCTGTATAAATTAAGAATCTTTAGTTTTTATTGAATTAATTGGTATTGATTATTTCATATATAAGAAATAGTTTTAAGTCTAAGATGAGTTTATTTTTGCTAAACTTTCTTTTTGATAAAAAAAAAGTAATTGAAAAAGAAGACCTATTTGAAATCTTATATTTTTACATTATTTCTAAAAATTTTTGTAATGCATTTATAAAAACGAATTTCATCAAAAAAATATTTTAATAATAATTTTAAGCCTAATTTTCTGATCTAATTAAAATTTAACTTGTAAATTAGCCAGAAATTTAAACTTCTTAAACTGCTAACTTTGACTACACTCTTCAATTTGAAAAACTATGTATATACATATACCAACAAAACTTTGATTAAAATTCCTTTAATATCCAATTTTAAATAGGAAAAGTTTACCACATAACACTATTGATACTTTTCAAATAAAAGTTTCAAACTTCAACTCTTTTGTACTCCTTTAAGGAACATAGAGTATTCTATACAGCCGAGTGGCACATTGAAGGCTTTGAGGCACAGTGGTTAGAGTGCCGATCCTTCATGTGGAAAGCCCAGGTTCGAATCCCAGTGAAAGTGAAAAAAAACTTTTATCTAGTCTAGGACTTGACTCAGCTACTATTCGCAATTATAAGGTCTAGTACAGTCCGGTGCAAACTTTTTTGACAATCGGGCCATTCTTACAACTTGGGTATAGCAATGGGCCGCATGAAATGCTATGATTAATAACATGAATTTAGAAAAATATATATAATATGTATATTTAAATTTAAATACAAAATAATTTTATTTTATTCATTAGCATGAAATTCCACAAGAAAATAATATCCAAAAATCTTAATTTTGTATATGGTTGGTATGGTTACAAATATTTTTTGTGGTTACTATATAAATAAATGTACCATGTATATATATGTATATATAAATGTACCAAAAGTTAATGTTGATCTTGTGATTTTTGTGAATAATGAATTGCAGTTTAATTAAAAAAATTGTAGTTTTTAAGTTTCACATTTATATATTTTAACAAGTACAAAATATCTGAGACGCAAAGAGATTTTGAAGTTGATCCGAGATTTTATACTTACACCTATAAGGTTATACAATTTATGTTATACTTTACTCCACGAAACGTACATAATTGTGGTTTTATGTTTAAAAAAAAATTATATTTTGAAAAAATTAAAAAAAAATTATTTCATATGGAAAAATATATTATTAAATGGGCCGCACAATATCTCTTTTGGGCCGCATGCGGCCCATGGGCCGCAGTTTGCACGGGTCTGGTCTAGTACTATCTCATGTATAAATTGCATATGGTATTCATTAAGATCAATTTTAATAACAAGAATATAATATGACTCTTCTGTTCCAACATGTACCAATGTAAAAACAGGTTTTTTAGTCTAACAATTAAACAGTTAGCATTTAAAACAAAAAAGTATAATTTAAGCTAACCTTCAGTTTCCATTAATTATTACGGTTATATCTATTGCATAAACCATAAAATTATAATATTATGGGCCATTCTTCATCTAACTTAAGATTTATTAAATAAAATATTATATATATTTACGATATTAGATAAATTTTTACGATATCAATTATTTTTTATTGTGTCCATATTCCAATTTCCGAGTTTTGTCCGGTGTACGAGCCTGAAATATTTGGATTAAAAACCTAGCTACTTAACGACGTTAGATTATCGATTCCCTACAATACTAAACTTTTTAATTCATCAGTAGACTGGTAGTATTACATTCCCTAAACAAACTCCTGATTAAGAACCTGTAATTGATTTTTATAACTTATATTAAATTTCACCCAACAATGTTTTTAAATGTTCATATAAATTATTAAATGGCGTACTTTGTACCAACTTTTATGACTAATTTTTTCACTAATTAATTTGTTTACAGTGGTTTTAAATTACAGAAAAAAAAAAAAAACATTAAAATTTAATATCCCTATTAGTTTATTATTAGATACTTTAAATTTTTTATTTTTTTATTTGTTTTTTAATAAATAAAATGATAATTGTTTCTATTATGTTAATTAATTTTTATATTTCTTTATTTTCCTTAAATTATTTTACGTTTTACAGTTAAAGATTCGTTTAAAATTAAAAAAATACAATCAAAATTAATTGAAGAATCAATGAATTAAAAAAAATAAAAAAACAAATTCAAAAACTGTCAGTCAATAGTCATAGAATAGATTGAAATAACGGTTATTTTGATATTCACTTTAATATTTCAATTTATGTTCCATTTCTAATTGTTTATTATTTTCCTTATTTACAGTTAGTTATTTAATGTATATTTAAAATTATTACCGTTATATTGATAAAAAGTTACATAACAATTTATTTTTAAAATTTTAGCTGTCATCTTTTATGGGTACAGATATATAGTATAGGTATATTATATGTGTATTTTTTTGTATACGTATATGTTATGATGCAAATTGCAATTTTATGATTATGTAAAATTTTAATTTCCTGAAACTTTTGTTTTGCTATTCTTTTGTTCTGTCTGCTGCATTGTTGTTGATTTTATTTTTCTAAACTTTCTTATTTTGAAAATAAATTAATTTTCATTAAATATTTTTCAAGGATTTATTTTCTTGTTTTTCTTTTGTTTTTTAGGAAAAACTATTTTTAGTTTTGTTTGTTATTTTAATTTGTTTTTGTATAGAAATAATTTAAAATTTTAAAATAATTATTGATTAGTTATAAAAGAATTTTATTTTTGAACTCATAATGTTATTTCATATAATATTTTACATTTATGTCCGAGTTAATTCCAATCTTGACGTTGTAGAAAATGACATTCAAATGACGCCGACATATAAAATTCATAAGCGTCAAAATCACTTTTTTTAATTTTCAATTTTTTTTTTTTTTTTTTTTAAATAAACTTTTATTTTGTTATATTTTTTACATATGAATATCTTAACCTACAAAACAAAGTTAACAAACAAGGTATATCTCTTTTATTTTTAACATTTAAAAATATTTGCATTTTTTTATTGTTAAATTTAATATATATAGTAAGTAAAATTATTTCTGTTTCTGTAAGAACAAAACTATTTTAATATAATCTTATAAATACATTGTAAAATTTAGAAAATCAATGTTTAATAATTTTTTTTTTTTTTATAAAACTTAACTAACTTAACCTAACTTAACCTAAACTTAAATTTAAATAAACTAACTTATTGACTATAAAATAGCACAAATGCTTTTAGAAATTATATTAAGATGTATTTAACCACCAATAATCTTTATTTATAACTTTATCTTTTTCTGATATGGACATTTCATATCTTAAATTATCCCCGTTAATATTGCCTGGGATATACTCGATTTTTTTGCATGTAGCCCGTCTACTATAATGAAATAGTATAGGGACATGATCTTGGTTTTGAGTGTATCTATATTTATCTAAGAAGATGAAATGCTTAGGAGCTTTAAAACCCGTGAGCAAGGTCTTCTTAATGTACTCCTCATTCTGGTAAAATATATGTGATATTAAACCATTTTCTGGAGTTTTTAATGCTCTATCAAAATGACTTCTGATTAATTTTATCATAAAATTATCTATTCTCATGATTTTGGCTTCCTTGTACAAATATTTATTAGAATAAAAATGGTTGTATTCGGAATCAGGCTTTCTATGTTTATTAATACAAACTCTTACGCACTTTCTTTCGAATTTACGTATTTTTTCCATTAAGCTTGCACTAATGTTGTACCATATTGATACCCCATAGACAAGATTTGGCCTAATTAATGTCTGGTAGCCATATTATTTTAACTCTATTGCTAATATTTTTCAATGGAAGTTTGAATATTTGGATTGTTTCCTAACTTTTGTAATTTAAAAAGAAGTGTGAAGATATAATTACAATTTAATTAGTCGCACATAGCACCTACATATTTAATGTATATAAGGTTGTAATTTGAAAAAGATCTTGCTGTAGAAAAAATCGGTACAAATTTGGTATTATGAAACTGCATTTAAAACCGTTAAATTAAATGAGAAAGAAGCTTTAAGTTTTTGTATTATTCCAATGCTGTGTTTTTTGTCAGTTCGGTTTTTATATAGCCTTGTCCTAAGTTATAACTCAAACTTCTCCGCATAATTGTCTAATTTTATATGTACTCCTCCGTCTAGTTGTCGAATTTTTTATGTAATTAATTTTACAATAATAAATATTTAATTTGAAAATAAATTTTTTGACTTTAAAATTAAAACTTAAACCAACATAATGATGGCGTCGATATTACATCAGGTTTTAATGTTGATTATAAATTAATATGATACTGTCAGATATTTCAATTTTTATTTAAGTATTTTAGGATCTTGCGACAAGTGACATTTTTTAACCGGACAGCTCCAATCAAAAATTTTATACGCTGTAACAAAGCGTAAAAAATGCATTTATTTGTTGAAATTTGTTTTGTATATGTAATTTTTGTATTTTTTGTAAAACCTTTTTTCGAGTAATTTAAACATTTTCAAGAATTGATTCTGAAGCAATTTTGGTCTTAAGCAATTTTAGTGCAATAAATATGAATTTTCTATCTATTAAAAAATTCGTCACTCAATTAGGTACAATATCCACCATATAAGGTATGCAATTAATGAAATCAAAAATTCTTAAACTAAAAATTTCTTAATACTTAATAAATTTTTCAAATTAATTTTTTTTGTTCATAAATTCAACCATATGTCACATGAATTCTGTATTGACGTTTATCACTTTGCTTAATGTACGTCATCGTTGCATCAATTATGTAGGTAATACCAATTTAATTAAAATTAATTTGATAAATCCAAGGTGTCAAAAATATTTTATAATAAATAGATTGTGATGAATATAAAAACAATTTTTAGCTTTTAACGTCACATAATTGTCACGTACAAAAATTTAATTTAAATTTTTTTTTTTTTAAATAAATAAATTTTATTTTATAGTGGTGACAGTGAATTGGTCTTGGATATTTTTAGATATAGTATGTTTGTAAAGCATTATTTCTATTTAAGGTCTTTTTTTTATATATAGGTACTAATTAATATTTTTCATTTCTTTTTTTTTTTGTTTAGAAAATTGAAGGTAATAACTAGATTTCTTTAAGGTTAAGTTGTTATCAAGTTATGTATATTTAGTTTTTCCTAGATGGTTTTGTGGTATACCTACAAGGAGTAGTGTAAGGCATGTACAAATTTACATTAGATAAAGTTTCTTGATGAATTGTTGTTGTTGTTCCTGTTTGATTTGGTAGATGGTATGTGCCATCCTACAACCTATGCCTTGCGGGTCTAGGTGTATATTTAAGGTGTAATTAACACAACCTGAATTTATTTTACAATACGGTATATACTATTACGATATAGGGAGTGCCGCTGTTAGTTAAATCATTAATTTTTCCGGGCCTTTCAATTGAACACCATACAACACTGTCTTAACTTTTACAACAACCTTTAAATACAAGTCTTTCTTCGATTCATTTGTAAATAACTGAAAGAATTTGACGTATGTATAAATATCGTATAAATAAAGCACAGTTTGAATTTTATATCTAAAAAAAGACGAATTTACCCTGATAAACCAGAAGTTGTGCAGAAGTACTGAATGGAAATAAAATATTTTACTGAATTTGGAGGGAAAAAATTGATGGGAAAAATTTATCAGGTTTGTACTAATGCATTGAAAGTTTTTTTACTTTCTTTTAGCACTTTTTCAGCATTTTTTCAGTGGTGAATGGAAGTGGTTTTTTAGCACTTTTCAGAGATGAATGGAAGTAATTGTTTTATCAGACTTTCCAATACTTGTGCAGCTGGGAATATAAGTAGTTTTCTCAGTTCTGTTTCAGTAATAAACTAATATTAATTTTACTATTTGTTAAAAATTATTAGAAAAATTAAACAACGGTATATTTTTTTTTTTTAAATTTTTTCATTCAAGTTTTTAACTCCAATTAAATTTAACGGCTAATGATTGAATAAAGTAACACTCTATTAGGTATAAAAAGCGAGCGATAAAAAGAGTAACTGTACTATATTGTTGTTTCATTCATTTTGCGGAACTTCAGTAGTGATTCATTACTTCTTCAGCACTGAATAATCAGCATTTAAATTTACCTGTACAAAGGCATTTTTTTTATTCTACAAAAGTGTAAAAATTCATTTATATGGGGTTGTAACTGCTGACCTCTAGGTTATCAAGTTATATACAACTTAAATAATAATTAAAAATCGTGTAAATAAAAAAACGTATAAATGTATCAACTAATGAATGTATTTACAAATAAACTTAGGATTAATTTTTTTGATACAACCTAATAATTAGTCATTAAAATTTAAAATATTGTAACTTTACAATTTGTAAACATTGGAATACAATCAAATGTTTTGTTTTTTTCTTATTTGTCAAAATATACACAAAAAATGTTGTCTATTGATTTGTTTTTTAAATAGAAGAATTTAAAAATTAAATTTTTATTTTGTTTACTTTTACAAATGAATTTTTTTATAAATAAATTTTATACCCATACTTTAATTACGGTATCTTTATTTATATTTGAGGAAGTATCATTAGGCTTGTATGAAGTGTAATACATTCACAAAAGTTGAACAGTGTAGAAGAAAAAATCACTAAATTATTAGTCAATGGTTAGGTAGGCTTGACGAACTACATTTTATAGAACGCAACTACATCTTATAGAAATATCTCAAAGATATTTTACTACATTTTAATAAAAGATTTTTCTATTAGTGAAATAGAGCCTTAAAGGGCGTTAACTTTATTTGAAGGGTTTTTTTTCCAACAAAGTGATATTTTCCTGTCATTCCAAAAATTTTTGTGGGGTTAAGTTCATTAAATATAAATGAAATGTTAATTCAGGGGTGTGTAATAAAAGTGGTTCGTTATATTATCATGTACCAAAATGAAATCAGGTTAAGTCAGAAGTCATAATTCGCGTTTATAGCGAATTATTTAAGAAGTTAATGAATTTTGACATAAAGACTAAGTTATCCTATACCATTGACTATTTTAAATTTTTAGAAGTTTTGCACAAGCATGCTTGAAATAATAAATATAGTTTTCAAATTTGGCATTAAAGCAGTCAAAAAGCCTTAAAATTTTTTGCCTGTCGACAGACGAACGAACAATAATAAAAAAAACTTTCGTCATTGTAATTTTTTCTTTTTGTGTAGTATAAATATGTTAAAAATAAAATAAAAAATAAACATTATCTTAACTTTGTTTTCATTTTTTTGAAATTGTAATTTTTTTATATTTCTATTTTAAAACTCTTTTAGACATAGATTACAGCGCCATCATTATTCGCCCACATTGGTTAGTAATCAATACAAAAATAAAAAAAAAATAGAAATGAAAAACAAAAATTCACTTAAAAAATATAAATAAAAAATATTGTTTATTTTTTTTATTTTGTATTTGTTTATATTATGTGGATACATGGTGGTTAACATGTAAATATCTGTTGAATAAGAGGGGATGATTATAAAAACAATTTACACTTAAGGGATGACTTTGATATTTTTTTTTATATTTAATTTTAATAATCTAATATTTATATGTAGGTAATGTACCTACATAAGTATGTTCATTCGTTGGAAGATCTGTTAAAAATGCATGTATAACAAATCCTTATATAAAGCTTCGGTAATGGACTCGCATTGCTAGGGAAATTGAGGGCTGTGAATGTATATTGTTATAACAGTATATTTATAAAACGTACTTATAAAGTAACCAATTGTTTTAAATAAAGTATAAAATTGAGCAAATGCTTTATGTTATTAGTAGTCAATGTGTTTTAAAAAATGATGTTCACACTAAATACCTGGTTAAATTTTGACAGCAAATAAAATAAAATCTAATATTTTACCTTAATTTTAACAAATTTTTTGAACAAAAAAAATACAAAATTTTTAAAAAATTATGAATAACACAAAAAACTTCAATTATTCTAAAAACAAATCAATTATGCCAAAAACTCAAGTACCCAACATTGAAAATAAACTGGTTTAAAAGATAAACTAGTTCAAAAATGACAAATTTCTTTTATACCATTTTTTTTCTGGAATTGAACTAGTTAATCGGATTAAACATTTTAAAATCTGTTAAGTTAGTCTATGTAAATGTTTTTTTTTATTTTTCAAAACCCTGTTAGTAATTCAAAGTGTATTCCATATACAGTGCAGCCAACCTTGCTAATAAATTCTCAAGTAAATTTTTGGAATTGCGGAAAAAAAGATCTTATAAAATATGAATATATTTTAATGGAACACCCTGTTCATTAATTATATTGGTTATATATAATACATATTCTTATAAATTTTTCTTATGGATTGTTAAAAATAGGAAAATTGTGTTGCATGAACATTATTTACTGGGGCACTCTGTTAATAATATTTGACTCTACGCAATAGATGAATCCTTATCAATTTTTTTTTTCTGTATCAGTCCACACTTCAAAATTCCGCCCATTAAATTTGTATTTTGCCTTTATACCAACTTCTAAATTAAAAAAAAAAAAAATTTAACATGTTTTATTAATTTTTTTTTTCAATTTTAAATTATTTTTTATTTTTTTCTACGTTTAATGTTGACAGCAATTCATCAAACCGTGTAACTTGTCATTTTGTTTTCAACAATCACCAGACTGTTGTTCAAATGAATGTTATGTATAATATATTAGGATGTTATGTTATGTTATGTTATATTAAATATGAAGATGATGATGTGTTATCAATTATTTTTTCTTTTTACCATTTTGTTTTTATTGTTGTTGTTGTTTTAATTTAGTTTGTTAAAGTAAGCGTAAAATTAAAAAACGATTAACAAAATAAAAAATGACATTGTTGTTTATTTTTGTTTTTATATTATTGTTTTTTTTTTTCACTGTTCTGTTTATACTGATTTTAGATTAATTAAACAATAATATACACCTTTATGTTATGTATGTAGGTATGTTTTGTTTATTCATTTCACTTTTAAATTGCGTTGTATTTTATAAAATTATTAAAAAATAAAACTATTTTGCAAAAGAATTTTATGCGCAGTTAGATTAATAGTATTATTTGTTTATACCTATAGTTATATTAATGTATTTTTTATTAAAGATATATAATTATTAATTATTGATTAATGCCATTAATTTGAACTCAATGGAGAATTTAAGCTTAGTCAAGTCGAATACCTGATAAGAGTTTTTTAACTTTTACTGGGACTTAAACCCGGGTCTTTTGAATAAAAGGTCGGCACTCTTACCACTGTGCCAACCACTTCAAAATTTTTACAATTAAAGCAATCGCAGAGATTACAAAATATATTTTAATCCCACATCTGGGAAACAGTTTCGAATAGTATCCTTCTTCTCCTCTTTCCAATACAATTGTTCATTTGGTTAAATGCCAGAAATACTCTGTATATTTATTAAATTTATAAAATAAAAAATATAGTGATATGAATAGTGCTGGATTTAAACGAACTAAAATCAAATTTCTACAACTATATATATACAGTTTTGATACAGTGTCATACACATTTTTCTTCTGGTACTCATAAATAAGAACATTTCATAATATAATAATAAGTACATAAGTTTACTTTTGCCATTACGATTGTTAAAAAGTTAAGGTGTCAAAATCACTCTTTGTAAATAATAAATTAAGTTACAGTTAATTGTACCATCTCATCATATCCATCTCAAAGTATCTTCAGTTGTTTAAAATTTTCACTACTTACAGAATCTCATAATTTAATCCAATTAAATTCAATATCTATTATTATTATAGAATATTAAAATGTGATAATTAATCTAAAGACGCCGCCTTTTTGTGGAAATTCTCTGATTCAAACGCCGATCAGATCATATCTAATAAAAAAAAAAAAAATTGTATAATTATATCGTAATAGTTAATAATATCGTAATTTAAGATAAGATTTAATATAAATAAATAAATAACTCTTGTGAAGGATAATAGATGGCGCACAAAATTAACATTTGTGTATTCATAATCTTATACAATAGCTACAGCCGACTAATCAATGACTTAGTGAATATAACGATTAAAGGAACTGAAGCCTAGTCTAAATAGACTTGGCTTCACTACATTCCCTATACTCCTTAAAGGAGTGGGAAATTAATTAAAAGAAAAATCTTAATTGATATAAAAATTATTAATTATCTTATAATATTGCACATTAATATTTGACTAGCTTATTAAGCTTATCAATTAATACCAACATGTATTTCATTTCCTTATTACTTCTTACTTCTAAAATTTTTTAATATTTCTTAAAATTTTTTATAATATGTTTCATATATAATTAATTTTTTTTTTAAGGAAATTAAATTATTTTATTTTACGCACAACCATTAAATTAAATTTATGTATATATAGGATTTATGTATATGAGTCGACTTATAGTTTACGGAAAGTGAAAGAAAATGTACAGGATGTAAAGAAATTGAAATATTTAGTGACATGTGTATGAAAAATATAAAAATCAAATCATTTCTGAAAATATATTTTTATTCTTATTATTTTGTTTTTTTTTTTTGGCATCAAACCATTTCTGTTCTATATAAAACTATTATTTATTTTTTTTACAATAATATAATATAAATTAAATTAAAATTAATGGTTTTTATTTTTATTTAATAAATATTTTATATTTTACATGTTTTTTTTTATGCCTTTTGCTCTAAGAATTTTAATTAAATATTTTTTGTTTTTGTATATATTGATATTAATGTATAATTTTCTTTATATATAAATTTATTTATTAGTATATAGGGATTTATATATATGTGTATATATGATGGTAGCTTGTTTTTTAATTTAATAAAAAAATAATTGCTAGTATAATAGCAGTGTTTCTCAGAAACTTGAATATTATAGGAATAATAATTATTAAACATAAAATATCCTAAAAGTATGCAATTAGTGTTAAAACATTTTATTTCATTTCTTCATCAAAGGTTGACCTGAAGAGCGGTGAAAAATATGAATTCTTTATGTCTTCAAATATATAATGTAAATATGTATATAATAATTTAAGAGTAATAACATTTTCCAGACTATTAATGAAAGGTTGAATACTAATATTTCTTAAGTTTTTCATTTTTTTTTTAATATTAAAGCTTAATTATTGCCAAATCTAAAATGGATTTTGAAGCCGAGGGCTTTATACTGATATATTTTAAATTTATTATAAATATTAGATTTAAATAAATAAATAAATAATATATGTACTATTAGAATTTAAATAAATAATAAGATTGATTTTGATACATTGTTTTGGAAAATTAAAATCCAATATACCCCTGTTGGTATGCAAAATTTTTTTTGTACTGAAAAGTGATTTTATTAATCTCTTTATTAGACATTTCTAAATAAAATATATTTTCGGGTTTTAATTTAAGAGAGTGGCCTGGACGACCAAGCGTATCAAATGAGGGAGTGTGAGGAGTTCTAAAAAAAGTATTTTTAACTATAATTCCCCGTTATACAATCGAACATAATCTACATATTATATAATTTCGTAAGTTCGAATTTTTATTTTGAAGTAGCGTGAAAACTATATAAGTCCTATTTTCATAAAAGAAAGATTAATTTAAAGGTTGAGATGGATAGGGAAAATTATAGAAGCGTCTAAAGAGGCAATAGTTTTGGATATATATTGATATATAACTTAAGGAGTGATCACACAGTGCATTAGGCAATTACACGTACAGCAATAGTAAAAATTGCCCTAGTCCTCGAAAGCCTAGCCCTAGTAAAAATGTAAAATAGTATAATAATAGTATAATTATATAAATATAATAAATAGTATTGGTATAATCAAAGCCTATAGGAGTCTCAATAACTGATAATTTAAAAATATTGCATTAAATAATTTTATTTAAAACTTTAATGACAGTTAGTCTTTTTAGTTTCACTAACAAAATAACTCAAGAAATTAAAAAAAAAATTATAAAGTTTACCAAAACAAGTGCTTCAGGTAGCAATTAATTTTCTTATAAGAAAAACAATTTAAAATTATTATTCACATGTTGTACGTGACGTCATTTGACAATACATCTATAATAAAATGTTTAGATATATTAAAAGACATATAATGAAAAACGATCTATTGAAATTTTTTGATTTTGTCATGTTGGTTTTTTTTCTTTCTTGGCACCATAAAAAATTTATGTTTCGCAATATGTCTCCTCTTCTTTTAAAAAATAAAAAAGTTCAACTAATAATATTCGTAACAATCTTAATATTTATTTATTTATTTATTTATAAAAAAAGAAATAATTTAAAAAAAATCAAGTGGGAAGAAATTGAAAATAATCTTGTAGAAAAAAGAAGTAATTTAAGAGTCAATTAATCGAAAATGATTATTTGAATAAAATCAAGTTAAAAAAAAAAAAAAACAAAACAAAACAAAAAAAAACTAAAAGAAATGGAATTTACACAAAAAAAAAACCTAATTTGAATAAAAATTAATATTAAATCAAAAAAAAAAACTTCATTTAAAATTCAATCGTTTACAGAGTGTAATATTGAAAAATTAAAATCGATTTTAAAAAGTATCGATTACTTAGAACCCCTGTTATCGAATTTTTGAACACAATTAATCTTGTTCTAAGATATATATATATGTATGTATAAACAATTTGTTTAGCCCAAACTTTGTTATTAAGTAAAGTCAGATTACTTTAAGTAACTGCGTATTTAAACTAAATTAGTTCAATTCTTGATTAATTAATCGATTTAATTAAATAATTATTTTGAATAAAACAATAACTGAGTTGTAAAAGGAGACCATGACCATGAAAATGACTACGTTTTTAAAAATTAATTACAATTCTTTTATTTATAAAATTTACATGTTTTTTCGGCAATTCGCCAAAGAATTTTGATTAAAAGGTTAATTATAAGTGTAATTATAATTTCCTGAAACACACTGTCAAAAAAAAAAAAAAAAAAAAAAAAAAATATTAATCTTTCAGATATAATTATATTAAAGTTCAACTGGGGACTTGATTAATGTTTTTGTTTACATAAAAATGTTTTGATTTTGTATAAAAAAAAAAAAAAAAAAATATTTTAAGAAAAAAATTGACACTTTCTTGGCAATAAAACCACTAATTTGACTATATAAGAAAATTTTTTGTTTTATAAAGGTGTGACGACTAGTAAAATTTTTCTTCATTTTTGCTTGAACTTGCCGAAGGTTATATTAAAAATCATTTTAATTTAATTTTTTTTGCCATAAGTTGTCAAAATTAATTATTTTTCTAAAAGTATAATAAATATTTTTTAAAAAATTAATTTTATTTTAATTTCCGTTATTATTAAAGGTCCAAATTTTTTCTAAGTTTTTGACTCATTAATTATAAAATATAAAATTTTCTATTTATTTAAGATAATTCGTAATCATTCTCAAATGCATGAGTCCATTTGTTATTTTAATTTAATCCTTATAATTGATTGGCGGAGTTATTAGACTGGCAACCTTATATTCGAGAGCCAAGAGTTCGAACCTAAGTGTTGGTAAAAAAAACTTTTATTGAGTTTTCAACCCGTTTCAACTATACCATTTGTTCTTGAGTTCAAATTAAAGGAATCATCAGTAATCACTTCATCATCTTCATCTTGCACTTCACCTTCCTTCATATTCACAAATACAAAATACATATAAACAAATAATTTAATTGAATAATATAACTCGCAGACACAGTTTATAATTAAAATACAAAAAATTCACAATATATAACAAATTGTGTTTATTGAAAATTTAAGGCATTTCTACATGTTAAAAGGCCTAGTACTATTTCACTTATATTAATTGTATGTATGGAATTCATTAAGATGAATTTTCTAATAATAAGAATATCATATGATCAATATCTTTCCTCCTATTAGAGGCTTATTAGCCACTTAAATTCAAAACATAATTTTGTTTTAATATTTTGCAAAAAATTAGCTTGCAATTTTTTTAAAAACTTAGCTTATCTTTTAAAACTAAAGTTTTTTTTTTGTGCTAGTGTTACTAATTACTTAAGTTTTTTTTTTTGCTCAGATTTCTTACAATCTTTTTTTAATTAATTTAAAAAAAAATTAAATTTCACTATATAAATTTACATTTAATTTCAAGATACAAGTTATCTTATAAAATAAACAAATTTATAACTAAGACTAAGTATATTTAGTTTAGCATCCACAAAATAGTTTTTTAATTTTTTTTAATCACATGGGAAATGGGTTAGTAAACAATTTAATTTTGTATTATTAGTCATTTATTATAAAAATAATCACAAGATTTAAAAAAAAAAAAATTTAAGCACATAAAATTTATATTGCAAAATTTTGAAGGACTTCCATAAAATAAAAATTTCTGATATTTATGAGCCTAAGAAAGTTTAAAGTTTTAGAACAACTGCTTTATTTAACTAATGTAAACTATTTTAAAATAGAATCAATGTTTCTAATTTTTTTCTTCTTTACAACGAGAGGGCATAGGAGCATACGGCATCGACTAAGCCTTTTCATCTATTTCTGTTTTGTGCCATGTTTCGTTATTTACCCTATCTCTTTCAATATTGTTCTTTTCCAGCCATTCCGAGAAGTACCTATGTTTCCTCTTTCTTTTTGTTTCCAATCTAGAGCTTCTTTAGCTCTATTATTATCTGGTCGCCTGATTATGTGCCCGATTCATCTGTATTTTTTCCTTATAATTTGTATTTCGATAGGATCTTCCCGGGACATACTCCAGAGTTGATTGTTGGATATTCCATTTGGCCAGAGACATTTGTTTATGAAGACCTGTAGCTTATTAGTATGTCTATTGGTGGTTAGCGAAGTTTCACTTCCATATAACAAAACTGATTTAACACAGACGTTAAAAATCCTCAACTTTAGATTTTTTGCGATCTTAGAGGATTTCCAAATATTTCTCATTTTTCCAAACTCCACTAGTCTGTTATCAATATATTTTGTGGTTATAGATTTCTTTTATATGAAACTTGTGCTTCCGCTATCGAATGCATGGTCCTGATTATGTTAATTATTTTTTTCGGGATGCCTTTTATCTGTAGGGTTTTCCAAATTGCATCTCTATTTAATGTATCGAATGCTCTTGTGAAATCAATGAATGCCAGCTATAATGATTCTTATACTTATAGACACGAATCGTTACGAATCACTAATTTTATAAATCTTTCGAAAGTTCGAAACTTTAATGAAAATTCAAATTTAGACATAACTTACTTTATCTTGCTGGAACTGGTTTTCAAATTTTCAGTCTGCTATTAGTGTCAACCCCATTGTCGAAGATATATACAAACTCAAAAAGGCATTCGGTCCAACCTATTTAAAATGATTAAAAAAATTGTTTTAAAACTCTTGTTAATAGAACTCTTAATAATAGAAGTCGGAATTTTGTTTTCTTACTTTTCAATTTTTGAATACTAACAAAGATGTTCTGGTGCAGTTGTCTAAAGCACACAAAAAGATCGTCAAATTAGGATGATTGACATATAAAACCAAGGCTCTAGTGCAACAATAACTAATTAATAATCAACTAATCATTTATGAAGACATGAAAACATACAATAACGGATTAATTACTAGATACATTTTACTACACTTGCGTAACTAAAGTTAAACATTTCATAAATTATAAATATTTTGTCTTAAAAATTTAAATTATATCATTTAACATATAAAGTGACATTGTGTCTAGCTGGTACAAGTAAACTCTTAAGTTCAAATTAATAAATATTAAAAACAAGCTACTCACGTGTTAAAGTTAATTTATTAGCACATGTATCTGATAACAATATGCTAAGTAAATATAAATTTAATATTAAAAACTAAAAGTTTTTGTGGAATTTTGCCAAATTTAAAAAAAAAATTTGATTTGTTCTAAATTTTTTTTATATTATTCATTTTATTTATATGAAAACAATGAAAATTCGTCCTTGTTCACAGTTTTTTTTTTTTTTTTTTTTTGTTTTTTTATAATTTTTATAATTTTAACAATAAAATTTTATATTTTATATATAAAAAAAAACATATAATATATATTTTTTCTGTTTATTTTGATTGTTTATACATTTTGTTTTCATTATTTCAATTCGTTAAAATTAAGATAATCTTCTAGTATTACTTTTCAACACATTTATTAAGTAAGTACCTATGTATATAATATTATAATTATAATATATGCTATTATTATTTTTCTTTTTTAAATTGTGAAAATAATTTTTTTTTTTTTTTAGTTTCAAAATTAAAAGATCAAAATAAATTGTTTGTCTCCTATAATAGCCTGTATAATTGACGTCATATGACGCAATAAATGAAAATATACTAGTTCTTAAATTAAAACTATTTTTATTTATTTTTTTGAATTAGTTAAAATGATTTATCTGATTTGTTAAAAGTTTCCTTGTTGGATGGAAATAAAATATTTTATAGAAAGAAAGGGTTAAGATCTTAAAATCTTCTAATAAATTTGTACCTGGAATTCGGAACTTTTAGTTCGCATCGCGTTATTGTATTGTATTTAATTAATTTTAATTAGACACAAGACTAGTTAATATGTCATATTTACCGCAAGTTAATACTTTTTTTTCTTGTCTTTCAATTTTTACGTTAAAACTTTAAGTAGCTTAATCTTAATTAAGTTGGCTTAAGCTACTAAAATTTTATAGCTAATTTTAATGTAAATTTGAAAAACAAACCAAATATAACATTAAAACGGTTTTACTATAAAAATGTAATTGTGTATGTTTTAATAATAATATTTAAATTATATTAAAGTTGTTTTATTGATGTATTAGGGTAGGGCAGTGATTAGAGTCATCTTTTATTTGAGAGGCTTGGGTTCGAATCCCAGAGAGAGTTAAAAATTTTTTATCTCTAAAAATCTAAATCTTCGACTCGACTCACCAACCATTCGCTGTCGGGCTCAAATTAATGACTTACCCAATAATTAATAATTATATATCTTTAATAAAAAATACATTAATATGTATAACAATATAAACAAATAATTTAATTGAATAATATAACTCACAGATATAAAAAACCATATAACTCAAATACAAAATTATTACAATATAAACAAAATAGAATTGTATCTATTCAAAATCTAAGAAGATTCTAGATGTTTTAGGGCCTAGTAAAATCACATGGCCCAAAATTTTTTAAATTCTGAAAATCGTAAATACTTATTTTTGTTAATTCAAGTGAAATTATATATTATTAAAAAAAAAATTGGTATATTTTTTGTTTATGTTTTGAAATGTCAAACCGAACCTAAATGTCATTCAAAATTTAAATGTCATTTTACTTAATTACTTTAAGTTTTGGACAATCCAAGTCGTATATTTTCTAAAATTGAATGAAATGTAAAATGAATTCTCAAATTAAGCTAACTTAAGTATGCTTTGGTAGTTATATTTTGTATTTATTATTTTGCAATAGCAAAATTGAGTATACAAAATATTGATTACATTTAAGTTGATTTAATTATGACTGCTATTTTGGTCTAAAATCGTATTAAAAATGCATTCATATACACCTGATTGAAAAACAATAATTACTACTGATCCAATCCTATTCTTTAAGTACTCTAATGTCTAAATAAAAGTTAGATCATAAAATCAACAAAATATCTCAACAACACCTTAATAATATGTTAATAATGACAAAAATACAGAATACAGCTATTTAAGTGAAAAGGTGTTTTTTTTTTTTTGCAAAATTCAAATGTCATCTTGAGATAAATTGTAATTGGATCAATCCGGAAATTGTCAAAACAAAAAGTACTTATGAAACAAAAGTACTTATAAATTAACAAAACAAATACCTAGTTTCGTTGTTTTTAGTGTAAAGTTGCAATTTATTTTCTGGATTATTTAAAAAAAAAACAGTGTCACTTATTAAAACAGTATATTCTAATTAACGTGGTTCCATATTTTATAATATGTACTTATACTTAATAATAAAAACAATTGTACTTAATGTGTATATGTAAATGTACTTAATGTGTATATCTGACAAGTATTTGTTTCTTTTATTAAAAATTATCTTATGACTACTATTTAATATTAAACAGTTGCAAAAAAATTGTTAATTTTTTTTATTGTATCAAATAAAAATGTTCTAAATAATTAATTTTTATTTTTTTTTTAAATTTTTTAATAAATGTGTATTTTGTATACACAAGTGTAGACATATTGACTAGAATTGTTTATTAGTTTTAATGTTTTCTACACTTATCTAATCCTTATCATAATTAAAAAAACAAAAAAAATTGATAAATATTTTTCAGAGATAAAAAAACCCAACAAGTATCTGATGTTATTTGTCGACAAATTATTATACAAAATAAAAATTTTTATTATCAAAAAATATGAAAAATAACAAGAATAACAAGATTGTTAAGTTTGCCAGACGATTGTATAGTAAAAAAAAGGGGGCGCGAAATGGGTTTTTCAAGTAAACAAATAACGAAATAAACAAAAAAAGCCAAGTAGTCTAGTTTAGTTTAGAGCAGATTAAAGCGGTTATATTAATATTCTTAAATAATCTGATATTAAATATTGCTAATTAAATAATAATAAAAATTTTTGAATAATTTTATTTACAAAAACTATATGATTATCAGTTAAATTTACTTATCATTTAGAATAGGTAAATATACATATTTTTAATCGATTCAGAACAAAAATCGTAGATGATTTTGTTTGATTTTATATAGGTGAGAAAGAACTAAATGGTTTTAGTCAAGGTTTTTAATCGTTCGTTCTATAGCGTTTCAAAGCGCGTTTAATTATGAAATTTCAAATAAAAGTTGTTAATCCTATAAATAAACACTTTTATTTTTTTCATACCTAAGACCTTTTCACAATCGATGTGGTTTGTATAGGGCTCGTATAATTTTTAATTTTTGATCTGGTTGGAATAGGGATTGAAACGATTCTGATAATATTGCGGAGTAATTAATATTCTAACACCCTTAATTCTTGCGTTATGTATCTCTGCACCAATGGGCGAATCATTCAATCTCCCTGAAGAATTAGACTATTTATTTTTCTAGTTAATCTTTTTCACTATTTTGAAGTCTTCCCAGTGCTTCTCCTTTTTAAGTTATTTACCTTTGGTATTCCTATGTGTTATCCATTAGCATAGGACCTGAAGAAAAAATTGTTCAAGTAAATTTGAGCAGCATGTTATTCTTCCTCTCCGCATCAAGCGCTGCATTATATTGTGAGCTGTTTGTGGGCTGAATATTCTTATTGTATGTATTCCTAACATTAGTTGGCCTGTTATTACTACAAGTTGGATTATTCTTTTTTACTTTAAAAAAAACTGATTGGTTTTTTGTTACTTAATTATTTTCAAAAATCGTTAGCACCATATTTGGTGTGAACTGTTGGATGTCATTGTTAATAAAACTTTTACTATTGTTACAACATAACCTACGTGTACTAAGAAATGAATATCTTACTGGTACACATATAACTAGTCTTTATTATAATATATTGGTACAAAAAAATGTGCTAATGTTTTATTAGCACTTTAAAATCAGAAAAAACCAGACAAACCAAAAAAAGAGAAAACAAATATAAAATTTGGATTAATATTAAATAATAAATCAAAATATTTATTTATTACCGTATTTTAAATGTACCATTAATATCGTTAATTTTTTAAGACTTGCTAATGGTTATTAGTACAATTAATTTAATGTCAATCAAAAACATACGTTAGACTTTTAACAAACAATTATCATCAAAAAGTTAAATAAGAACATCGCGTCACATATAATTTAATTCTATAAATTTTTAATATTTATCTAAATAATTATGATATAGAATTTATTTAATCATAACTTGATAATAATAATAAAGCATACAAAGGGAGCACACTATGGTAGCGTGGCAATATTCAAATGAAAATTTTCATATTTATTTTTTTAAATTTTTATAAAATACTAGTATTTTTATTGATTCTGTTCTAAGTTGCTTTCTTATTTTATCATCATTGTACTCGTAAGTAGAATTCTCTAACTCTGAACTCTGGTTACTTTCAGAATTTTCTTTTCCTTATTTTTTTTTTATTTATATCTTATTCTTATTCAATACAATTGTACTAACAGATTTTCTTTAAATTAGCCTTCAATCAAAGGATGTGCTAATAACAGTCCTATATATTTAATTGTCAAATCTGACTTTGGTTAAGTGTGTAATCTTGAATAATGAAATTAATCTACTTATTAAAATTTTACATGCTAACAATACTTTCAGGGGCCTGAGTCGTACTGGGTAAGCACTTAATTTGTTAACCCGAGGTAGTGCAGGTTTGACTCCTGTACAAGTCATAAAATATTCAATTGTAATGAATAATAATAATAGTAATAATAATAATAATATTGTATCTCGTGGTAGGGATGGAACCAGTTTTTAAACATGTAGCTTAGTTTTACTTCTTTTTGTTTTTTAAAATCATTGTTTGAAAACTTGTTCATTTGTTTGAAACTAGTTTTATGCCATTTTGTATTAATTAAGGGTTAAATTTTGACCAATTTTTCATCATGTTTTCAATTTACCTAGAAAAATAATTAGCATCTAATGTCAATTATTTCCAGTTCAAAAAGAGAGTTAAATCTAGTTCATTTTGGCAATGTTATGTCAAACAATCCCACTTTACATTTTTAGTAGAATGGAGGGTGAAGATCTAAAATTTTTATTTAATAAGATTTAATGAATTTTAAGTCTAATTGAAGATTTTATTCTTTAAATATATTGTGCACAACTTATTTTTTTTTAGAACTTTTTACTAATTTTTTTTTTTTATTTTATGTTATTTACTTTTTTTTTTTTATTTTTTTTTTCTAGGTAATAAAATTTCGGATTTTCGATTATCACATTATTATCAAATAAAAAAAAGGTGCGAATTCTATCTGTATATATATATGATTCATTAACCTAAAGTGTAGTAGTAATCGGATTATGGAGTAGTTAACCAAAGTTCGCGCAGTTTTACAAAAAAAAAAAATTTTTGATATTTTGTATTTTTTTTTTAAGTGAAAACTATTAACAAATTTCATAAGTATAAAATTATAATAAATATTTTTATTAGCAAACACTTAAGATACATTTAATAATATTTTATATAAATATAATTTTATTATTACTACTATTACTTTTATTATTTATATTTAATAAGTCAATAATTAAATGATTATTTAGCAAATCAGTTTATAGTTTATTTAAAATACGCATCACTTCTTTTAGAAATTAAAATTTAAATACTTTATTTTTTTAGGTTATGTCAATTGATATTTGTTATTTTGTAAACATTATTAATAACTGATTGATATGTGAACTTGTGTTATAAAAACAAATTTTCTTTTTACGCTTTACTTCCAAAATTATTTAGCGAAATATTTCGCGATTTTATTTAATAATTTTAAACGGATTCAATTCATTTTAATTTTAACTGATTCAATTCAATTTATCAATTTTATTTAATTGAAAAAAAGGGACGTGCTAAAAATCATGCGATAATTTCTCATAAGATAATAATTTTTTTTTGTTTTTTATTATTTTGGCAAATCAATTAATAAATTTTAAAATATAAGAAAATATTCGAGAAAATATTAAAGAGTGCTTTAATTGTATGAACGTGTAATATTGCACGCACAAAAAAGAAGAAAGAAATAAAAACTTTAAATTAATTTGCTAACTAGAATTCAAGTACTGGTGAGTCTTAAATGACATACATATTTTTTTTTTGACAGATTGATAAATAAGGATGGAGTGAAATATATTTCAGTTATATGAATGTCGGATACTTTGTGACAAGTTCAGAAACAAATTATTTAAGAATTTATTAATTTTGATTAAATTATAGGTTTTACAATTTTTGGCCTGTTAATTGTGGCTTAGTCAATTTTTATGAAATAGGGCACTGAAATTATTTTCAATTATAAAATAATTATACATATAAATGTTTATTTCTTTGTTCCACACTTACAAGCTTAACTTATGACTTAATTATTATATAGTGGTCAGTTTTCACCTTACAGCTAAAATATAAAATTTATTATTGTTAATTTGATACATTAATTGATACATCGTTATTTTTATTCAAATTTAATAAAACGAAAGGAACTGAAAACCTCTTTTAAACTTTATTAACTTATAACTGAATAATAAAAATTTAAAAACTATGCTTTAGGAACTATGGGATTTGGAATGAAGGGAAAGGGAACGAGGAAGGGAATACAATAATTATAAAATCTAATATAAACGTAAGAACATACCAAGTGGTTAGAACTACAAATTATATTGGTTTTTAGGTTGTATTTTAGATTGTAATGTTCAATACAAATCCAGGGTAATATCTTTTTAAATAATTTTTTTTTTGTAAATCCAAATGAAACACGTATTCCCATTGCAAATATCATAAAATCATGAAATCCATTTAATCCCAAAGAAAATTTATAGGTAATTAAGAAAAACTGTTAAAACATGATAAATTATAATATTGTTTATTGCAAAATTTTTGAAATATTAATTCAAAATAAAGTGGACAGGTATTCAAAATTAAAAGCTGTTTAAAATTTAGTACATTTCTAATTTTTGATTTCTTACAACTCCTAAACGGAATAAGCAACTATATGGTAAATATTGCCTGATATTATTATAGTTCTTTGCCTATTTGGAATTTGGGATTCTTAAATTAGGTACTTTCTATTTATTTATAATTGCAATATTAATTGTTTTGTTTATATTATATATTTATTTGTATATTTAAATTATATTTGGTTACCATGGAAATTTATAAAGAAAAATTATATTTTTCAATATTTTTTTCAATTAAAAAAATTCATGACCCGTACGGGAATCGAACCCGCACCCCCTCTGTTAGTAAGCCAAATGCTTACCCACTAACCCACCGAGGCATCACAATTCCGTAACAGTTTTGGTATTTAAATATTTTTTTTTAGGAAATTTAAAAGCCCTAATTTATTACTCTTAATCTTAGTTGATATCTGACCGATAGTTCAGTGTTAAAGTGGCCGTTCAAATCCTGGTCGGATCATATTTAAAAAAAAATATAGTGTATATTAAAATAATTAAGTAAGAATTTCAAATGTCGTATAGGCAAAGGATAAATATTATCATGCAATGTTTACTTTTGTCTGGTACTACAAATAAATTAATCTTAGTTGATTATCCACCCATTCATTCGAAAAATTAAATTTTTCCATTAGTTATATTAAATTCTTCTTCAATTATTTAAAAATTTATTTAAAAACGAGGAAGAGTGTAGTAGAGTAGAGTGTGTCAACCGTAACATATGTATGACCGCAACATATACATTATATCATCTGGTTAATTACTTTTGGCAAAATTTCAAACATACAGCTTTATTAAGTGTAGCGTAATGCTCATATAAAAGAAGGGGTTGCATGGCAGCTACTCGAACCCTCTGCAGTAGACCAACCAAATTTTGCAGAAACTCTGACCATTACACTAAACTATTTTTGATCGATTTATTTTTCGATTCTGATCCGATCCATGCACTTGAGTCTATATCTACCCCCCTCCTTCTCTGCGTCACAAACGTAATGGCAAATTTATTATACCCTTTGACTATATAGTCATACGGGTATAACAATGTAGGAAATAATGTACTTAGTTATTTTAATTAGTCATATATGATTAAATATTTAAGTAGTGAGTACAATGTTATCTGGTTATTAATAGATGTGATAGTATTTTTAAATATAAAATCTTTATTTTATTTATTTAAATTTTACTTATTTAATTTTTATTTTTAATTTAAAGTGTACACAAAGGAAAATTTTTGTCAAAAAAAATTTTCACCAAAAATTGCGTCATAAAAAGAACAGCATTCAAACAAAATTTCCTTGTTTTTATTAATAATATTAAATATAAATATTTTCATTTGTTTCATTTTCATATTATTCATAGTTTATTTTTAAATTAAAAAATAAACAAAATTTAAAAACAAATCATTACTTAATTAAACAGATGCGAAACAATGTAATATTTACAAAAATCAACAATATTTAAATAATTATTAAAGAATTATTTTAGTAATTTTTTAAGCTTTTCACCAAAATTTTAAATATTTAATTTGGCTGGATTTTTTTTATATTTTATTTTATTTTATAACTTTATTAAGAAATTCTTTAATATTTATTTTTATTTTTTTAATATTTTGTTCTATTTTTAAACTATTTATTTTTTTTATTTTTATTTATTTTGTTTTGATTTGGTTTTAAAAGCTGTATGAGAGAAATTTTGTTTTTGGCAATCTGTCAAAAAAACTTTTTTTTTTTAATAATAATTAAGTACATTCTTGGCATAATGATTCCAATGTGATAGTGTAGACTTTTATAATCCCAATATTTTTGAATATTTCAAAAAAAAAAAAAAATGTTTGGGTTTTGCAAAATTAAAAATTTATTTAAAAAAAAAAGGAATATTCATTAAATGACTAATTCATATGTGATATATAAGAATGAATGCAAATAGTTCATATGTGAGATAAAAGGATGAATCAAAATTATTTGTTTACATTGATATAATTGTGTGCCATTGTGGACCCGGTAGGGTACTATTAGGATAGTATATTAAGTCAACGGTGAAATATTTGGAAATACTTTTAATTTTTGAGAAATGTAAAGTTTAAGAAAGCATACTTTAAGTATTTTCTGCTATACAGTAGCGCAACTATGTAATGTCAATTGAAATCTGATTAACAATATTATAAAACTTGCACAGTAGGTACTGCGGTCTTATAAACAAAATGCATCCAATTAAATTGTCAAATTCCTCAGCATCTCAAAATTTGACAATGGCTTTAAATTAAATTGTCGGATTATCTGGCTAAACGATATTTAATTAAATTCTGGAGAATGGGCGGGATTATATGACTAAATGATATTTAATTAAATTCTGGAGAATGAGCGGGATTATATGACTAAATGATATTTAATTAGGTTCTGGAAAAAAGGCGGGAGAAATTTTATTAAAATATAAATAAGTATAGTAAAAAATGCAGAATTATCGGGATATATAATTCGGACACAAAAAGTTATAATCATTGTGTCACGGATGTATCGAAACTTGATTGATATTCTTCTTATATTAATATTTAGATATTAGTATTTCCAAACGTCAAGTCCAAATTAGTAAACAAAGGATGTTTCATGTCCTTTAGCTTATTTCCTAGTTCTTATAATTTGTCTAGACTTACATTTTTATTTTATTTTAAAATGTATTAATCTGATTGGAAAATTCAATAGCATTGGGGCATCACCTTAAGCTTTAAAAAGCCATTTATAACTTAAAAACTTGAAATCTTAACATTTTAATATAAAATAAAATAATTCAAAAAAATAATTTCTAAAAATAAATTTTTTATTTGTCAACATTTTTAACAATTGTTCATTTAATTTAAATATGATGTTGTGTTGTACACTCATGTTATATTGAAATGTATCTGCTTTTATTTTTAAATGAAATATTTTTATTTTTTTTATTTTTATTATAAGAAAAATTTCCAAATTAGAAGAAAATTTTTTTTTATTTACAATTTAATAAGGTGAAAATATTTTCCACAAAAGAAATTTATATACAACATGAAACATATAATATAGATAAAAGCAAATCTATCACGTTTTCACGTTTTTAAAGAGGCTGTGGTTATTTTTATGAAAAATTGTTTTCAAATTCTTTCAATTCGTCAATTTGTATTTTAGATTTTGTGGTTGCCCTTGTAGAAAATTTAAATTCTAAATATAAATTGTACAGATAAATGAAAAATTATTAATTAATTATAAATAGAAACTAATATTTTGTGATGCGGACATTTTAAAATTTTTTTTTGTTTTTAGTTTTCCTGGACTATCAAGACCTTGATATATCTTTTTGTTTTAGTGTAACGGTATTTCCTGCAATACATATTTAAATTTTTCTATAATTACTTATATAATTAATTTTTGAATTTTTTAGTATTGAAAATTCAATTTTCCGCATGTACATTTAGTTTCTTAATACATTCTTGTGGACATTTTTCATTTAATTTTCTTTGATATTTCTGATTTAAATACGGAACAGATTTAGTTTTTTACAAAGAAGCAATGGCGGAATTAATTAATCACAAATAATTTCCTTTTTCACATTTAATTTTTTATTCTTCCATATACTCCAACGCCTAATTAGATTACGTCTACAAAGTCATTAAGGTTAAACTTCAGTTTAATGGAAACAAGGAGAATTGAAACCTCGCAGTTCCTGATACGGCACTTACTTAACCGAGTTTAAATATGTCAATCTTAAGTACAAAAAATAATATTGCATACCAATAGGGGTATTTTAGATTTTAATGTTCACAAAATAAATATTTACAAAAATTATGCTCACTATTCATTATTTATTAAATTGATAATGTATCAGTACAGAGCTGCATAATTAATTTTGCAATATTTTTTGACACTTTCTATTCTAATTGACGCTTTCCATTCAGAGTTAACCATATTGCATATAAATTAGGCGCCATTATTAAGATGGTGCTACTTCTAATTTTATTAAGGCATTTATAAATTAATAACAGCATATTTAGCCTTAAAGTTTAAACTATTTTAGAATTCATTTATTTATGTATTTATTTGTAGTACCAGTCAATAGTAAATATTGCCTGATAATGATAATCCTTTACCTATTTGCATTTGAACTTCTCCTTAAATTATTTTCATATCCACTATATTTTTTTAATTAGATATGTTCCGACCAGGGTTTGAACTCGAGACTTTTCGCCACTTCACCACTGAGCTACCGGTCAGATGGGATTCATTTATTTATCACAAATTTATTAAAAGATTTTTAAAATAATTAAGTTTAAGTTTATCTCAACTTTGTAAGCTGATCTACCATTGCTAATTTATATTAGATTAACGAAAAATATAATTGGAATTTTTATTTTGGTTTTCTTCAAATATTTTTTTTTTAATAATTAACTTTTAAAGTTTTAGATTCCCGTATAAAGAAAAAAAAAAACAATAAATGAAAAAACAAAAAAAAAACTTTTCCAAAATGTTTGTCCAAAAACGATGATCTGATCATATAACAAATGTTTTTATTTTTGTATCAACTACATGATATTATGCTTGTTTGTTTTTAACATTTTTTTTAATGAAAACAAACTTTTCCGTTCATTGACATTTAAAGTTTTTGTTGTTGTTGTGGTTTTTGTATATAATTATACATAAATAGTTAACAAAATTAATCAATACATAGGTAATGTCAATTATAATTACTGTCAGTCAAAGACAATGAACTTTCATTTTGAACCACAGATGGTGTATAAATACTACTATGGTATGTAGTATACACTTAATTTACAAAAATTACAAGCAAATAAAAAATTGTAATAGAAGAGACAAACTTTGTACAATAATAAGTATTAGATACTATATATACATATGTATTTTTTTTTAAAGTAGGCAATGTCAGAAACACCCACCACAATGACAGTACAAATTTAAATATGTGAAAAAACAGACATATTCTTTATATGTTAATATCTTTTATATTGAAAATTTATATAAACAATTTAGAATTGACTCATAAAAGGAATGTGTAAATATGTAGTAAAAGTCTAGAATTATTTATTCATATTTATTAAACATATAAATTTATAATATGGTTATTTACTATTATATTAAAGACTTTTTTAATTTTATTTTATTTAAATTTACGAATTAAGTAAATAATTATAAAATTTGATTTCTATATGCCTAGCTTATATCTATATTTTTGCTATTACTTGTATTGTATTCTAAAAGATCAGATACTATTCTTAAGGTCATGATCTAATAGTTGCATCGTTTCTATTGTAGATAGATTGTCTACTCTAGGTCGCTTTGTTGTGGCGCTTCCACAGTCGGGTTTTATGTGGTCAAGCCTCATTTAAAATCATGTGTTCTATTTAAACGTTAAAGCGATGTGAGTATCAGATCAAAGCCTTAGAAGATTTGGTATTCGCATATAGTAAAGATAATAGAAAGAAGGACAAATTCATATAAACTTTTTTAGTATGAAATATTTTGGAAAAAAATAAACGATGGAAGGTTAAGGTTTTGAATGTATTAGTGAACACTTATTCTATTCAGAAAAGATTTTGTTTACTTAATAAATAAAAGTATTTATTTACCTTTTTGTAATAAAATTATATACACACTTGTGAGCAAGATTTACTAAAAAATTAAATTTCAAAATATACATACAATGCATACAGCAACGCACTCGGCAGTTAATATCATTGCCATATTTTCACAAAAATTTATAGTATAAAATAGTTTTTTTACATTTGATCATGTTTCTAGACTTTTTCTCAAGAATCAAAATACGGTCTCCTTGAAAAAAATAGATGTTCAAAAATAAGTATTAGACTTAATTTGAATTCATGCAGAGCCAGTTAAAGAAAAGTAATTTAGATTTCAAAAAAAGTTATAAAGTTAAAAAAGTTAGTTCTATAGACAATCTTAGAGTTACGGTTAGTTGGAGCGGAGGGTTTATTCTTTAATCTTGCCAAACAACTTGGCTTCCTCCTCTCCTCTCCTACGGGACATGTAGGAGAGGAGGAAGAACGAACAAATGACTGATGTTTGATGAATAAGGTTTACTTTGATAGAACAAGTAGGTGTTAATAGTGTGGTTAGAAAAAGAATATCAAAACATCTATGAATTATCGTATCCCATTACAATAGATCACGAAATTGTTAATAAAATTTCACAATTCCTTAATTTTCTGACGTATAAAAAATTATTTTTTCAAATTAAAATTTAGAAAAAGTTTACGTCAAAAAAAAAAAAATTGAAAATAATAAATTTTGTCTTTTATGTAATGTTTGATTTGTTACAAAAAAGTCAAAATTATGCGATTAGTTTCAATTTTATAGAAGAGCAAACAACATTTTTTTTGGCATATTGCCATTTCCTTTCATATTTTTAGTTTTTGACTTTTTTTATTCATAATTAAATTTGGTGTTGTAATTTGATGTAATTTATTTTGAAATGTTTCACAAATTTAATATTTTATTAATTTAATTAATTACATCAATACATATATGTGTTCTAAACGAACAAATTAGTCAATCATTACATAATATTTCTAGAACTTTCTTTTATTTTTTGACATGAACGACGCAATTGATGATATAATTAAAAAAATTAAATATATAAACAAGTTTATTTTTTTTTTTGTTATTGTTAATTAAATACTAATTAATTTCTAATTATTATCTAATTAAAAACAAAATATTAAAATTATAAAATAAATAAAAACTATTTATTTAATAATTTTTTTTTGTAATTATAAGTAACATTTATATTGTATATAATAATTAATAATTTAATTTCCAAGTTTATATTTAAGTTTAATGTCAAAATAGAGGAAGGAGTTGACAATTTGAAAAGAAATTATTTAAAATTAAAATAATTAGAAGTAAATTTCGAGCAATGACGTACGTGTCGGAATTGTCATGATCAGAACTTCCATTCCAATTTTTTTTTTCTCATTTTATTGAGTCGGAAGTTCAAATGTTAAGGATGGACGACTCAATATGGGTATTCACTGTACTTTGACTCCTTTTTTTTCTACGCGATTCCGCGTTGTTATTTTAATGCCATCCCAGGAAATGTTGCATTTAGCCATTTCTTGTTAAACTGTCCTGCATCTTGTGATGTTGGGACGGCTGCGTCTTCTAGTCCCTTGAGGGTTCCACTCTAATGCCATACGTGTTGTGCTTTCACTAGGCCTTCTAAGCGTTTGGCCTATTTAGATCCATTTCCTACCTTTGATATGTTTGGCTATGGGTTCTTCGCCTGTTAGTATCCAGAGGCTTCGTTGGATATTGTGTTAGGCCAGAGTATGCGGCATATTATTCTAACACAATTATTTACGAAAACCTGCAGCCTGTGGGTTAGGCTGCTGGTTATAAGCCAGGTTTCTCTGCCATATCTCAGGACTGCCCGGAATATCCACATATGCCAGGAATATTCTTAATTTCGTTTTCCTGAATATCTGGGAATTCCTCCATAATGGTTGTAGACGAACAAATGCTTGCTTTCATTAGCCTGTACTCCACATCTTCCTGCCCTCCCCTTTGGTATTTATTTCTCAGTCCAGATAGCAGAAGATGTTTACAAATTCTATCTGTCGTCCTTTCAATTGGATGATTGTCGTGTTAGTGTTATTTATCCTCATCGCTTTTGTTTTTTCCAAATTGGTTTCCAGACCAGCGTGTTGAGCAAGTTGTTTAAGATGGTTTAATTTGCTCTGTATATCGCTGAATCTATGCGATAATAGGAAGATATCATCCGCGTACTCTAGATATTCGAGTTGTGTTGCCAGACCTCAAGTTATACCTCTATTTGTCGAGCAGACTTCTTTGAGGATGTTGTCCAGGACAACTGTGAAGAGGAGAGGTGAGAGTGGACATTCCAGTTTTACTCCAGACGTTTGATCAATTCATCAATTCATTATCAATTTGTCACTTAATAAAGACGATGACAATTCATTAAAAGTCCCATGAGACTTATGAAATATTTTATTTTAGAAATTTTATCATACAGTGGGAAGTCTGCAGTTCCATAGAACTTCTGATTCATTTCAAAAAGTTTCAAAAAGTCAGAAGACCCATAGTTACATTACGATTTCGAACCACACATAATGGTTCATCTAAATATATTAAACATATTCATCTCTGCTAATCTGGGTTACATAGTGTTATAAATAGGATAATTATAGATGAGATCAGGTTGTTATTGTATGGTATTATAGCAAAAGAAAAGTTTAATAAAAGAAGTTTTTATCCTAATTTGACAATCATTTGTTTCATTGACATCGATTTTGATTACTTTGAAAAGTTAGAAATTGATTACTTTAAATAAATCAAAGTAATCATATTTTCGCTTTCCCGCTTTAGTTCAACTTTAAATGTCAGTTTCATGTCAAACAGTTTTAAACAAACTTTCGTAACCATTATGCATATGTTAGTAATTATATGTCGATTATTATTATTAAATAATTATTTTAAACCTAAGTATGTTTAAATTTATTATGTCATCGAATTTTAAAATTTTAATAATAAATTAAAACAAATTAAATGACAGCAGTCTAAATATGTGACAGTTGCTAGGTATAGTAAGTACTTGCTTCACACTGATTTTAAGTGTAATATTGGTAAAATTAGGGAAGAATCAGTGTTAGTGGTATCAAACAACTTTAGAACCTTAGTTATATATTTAGGAACTCTAGTAAACAAAGATTTTTTTCATGAAAGGTAATATGCCACAAGATAAATATTGAATTTGCAATAGTTAATTAGTTTGTAATTCTCAATTGCTTTGAACTTCGAAATGATTAACCACGTTTGACGAAAAAGCTATCAATTCTCCCCTTCTTCTTCGTTCATTCGATTTAGGATTCAATAAAAGTTATCAAACTATGGCAGCCTCTTGTTTTTAGTTTTTATCTCATCCTACCTGTATACAAACATGGTTCGAAGGATATAAGAAAGAAGTATAAGAAGATATAGACTTAAATTAATGAATCGAAAAGTAAATCGATCTAGCTATGTGTGGCTTTGCATCCGTTCGTTCGTCCCTATCGATAACTCAAAAACTTAAAGAGGTAAGATTCTGAATATACAAATTAATCTATATACAAGAGCCGTCAGCTGAATCGAATGGCTGCCACATAAATACTTTTAATATATGATCGTAACTTCTTTATTTAGTAAAGCTGACAACCTAAAATTTTCCTAAAAATTGTTATGTTTTAGAACCTTCTTTAAATAAAATATGGTTTGTTTAAGGAAGAAGGTTCGAAAAGTTCCCATACAACTTATTTTTTATAAATGCATTCCCCAGCGTATAATTAAGTTATGTATCAGTATCTTAAACTTTTTATATTATATTCGGATATCTTAAAGTTAACAAAGTCTACTTTCTTTCACGATATCTTTAAAATTGGGCTTCTAGTAACTTCTAAATTATTATCAAATCTATAAATTAAATTTTATTATCTGAGAAGTTATCAATTTTATTACAATAAGTTCTACAGCATAATAAACATGCTTTACTTATTTAAAAGTTTAATATATTAAAATTTTATACTCAAAAACATTAAATATTTATTTTCGATAATTACTTTAATTTCGAAAAAATTTCTTATCAATATTTAAAAAAAAATTTCGAGCCAAGGTGAATTTCAAAATTTAATTTCAATTTTTCGGTTATCTTCAAATTTATGACTACTGCTGCTCCTTAAAAAAAAAGTCTAAAGAATAAAGAAAGTTTAAAAAAGTTTAAAGAATATACACACGTGTATAATTCTCTCGTTTTAAATCGATATTTTTATTTTTATTTTTTTGGGATTTAATATTAAAAATTTAATAATATCTTGAGATACTTACATGTGATTTCGTGAATGACTTTCATAAATGTCAGGGACAAATCATTAAATTGAAATTCATTTAACCATATAATATAAAAATGACAATAACTACATGTTATTTAAAAAATAAAACAAAATTAGCTAGCGTGACTTCTTTCTAAATAAATTTTAAAATATTAATTTTAGATATTTAATAAAAAGTTAGAAATTAAATAGTTTAATAAATTATACTTAAATTTTTACTATAATAACTTTATTGATATATTAAAACGAACATTTACTAATTTTAAATTTTTTTTTCTATTTCTAGGTAAGTTTCGAAATTTTATGGTATTAAAATTCAAATTTTTAAAGTATTTTGTAAGTATTTAAATAATTTTTTTTTTAATAATTATTTAAAGGAAAACAATTTATAAAATATTAAATAATTGTTGTTTTAATTTTTAGTAAATGCGTTGCATGGTATTATAGCAGTGCTTCGTCCTGTAATATTACAGGCCTCTTCAATTGGCTTGTAGTATTACATTGTCTAGAAAAATTTCTTATCCTTATTGATTGATTCCTATAACTTATACAAAATTTTGTAAGGGGAGACGTCTCTTGTGAGAGTTGCAAGAGAAATCAAAAATTTTTTTATGTAAAACTCAATTAATTAATCTTGGTTACTAATGGTTACTAAAATTTTTACTCCAGGTTACTAATACCGAAATAAAAATGAATTGAAACAAACCATGTATTTGAATTCTAAAAGCTTTTGATCGAATCAATGGGCCACGACGGCTGGGTGGCACAGTGGTTGAGTGCCGACCTTTCATGCGGAAAGGTCCGGGTTCGAATTCCAGTGAAAGTGAAAAACTTTTTTGGTTTTCGAACCGACTAAGTTACCTTTCGCCATTGGGTTAAAATTAATGGCATAATCAATAATTAGTAATTATATATCTCTAACAAAAAATACATTAATATAACAATATAAACAAATAATTTAATTGAATAATATACTTAAATATACTTAATAATTTAACCCTTTGACGGACATTTAAAATTTTAAAATGTCACTCAGAAACGTACATATTGTATTGTTATGAAGGAGGGTTCCTAGGACCATATAACTAGTGTCTGGTTGAATAGTTATTACTCTTTGGATGTTTTAGCAGTTTTTTGGGGGAAAAAAAAATAACGGCGATTCCCGTCATTATGTTATAACAAAAATTATTGTTCTAAAAAAACAAAAGACGGTGTTTCCCGTCTTGACGGTATTTACCGTCATTTTATTATTGCAAAAAAAAAATTGCTCTATAAATGTATGACGGGGTTTACAGTCCGAACGGAGTTGGATAAAAATTGTACCTCCATATGTTTTGTTTTAAAAATTGTAAAAATTTAAAGACAAATCAGTGTAATAAATAAAAAAATCTAAATTAATATATTTCAAAATTCATAATTTTTATAACATAGATAATAAAAAAAATCAATTCATTCTTAATAAAAAAAAATTCATAGTCTTCCAATGCAATATAAAATAAATAAAAATATTATAAATCACTTTTGTTTCAATTTCTATAACAAAGATAATAAAAAAAATAATTCATTCTTATATAAAATAAAATCAGTCTTCCAATGTAATTTAAAATAAATAACAATATTTTAACTTAATTTCTTTGTATTAATTACGTATTTCTAAATTAATTCATATTTGCTTTGTGAAAAGGTTCAAAGCAGTTTTGGCACATTGGAATTTTGTTTTCACAAGTTTTGCAACGGAATGACGTTTCACGCCTGATTCCATTAGCAGAACATACTCGACATCTCCTGTAATAAGTTTTTCTTTTATAATTAGGTGGCGCTGGAATTTTTTCCAAAAAATGTTGTGTAGTGCAAGTTGTACTTGATGACGCTGCTAATCCTGATATTCGAGGACGTCCTTTTACTGGTGCGTTATTTACTAGATCTTTTCCATTTACCATTGTGACAGGAACTTCCATCAAAGACATCGTCAATTCTTCTCTGAATTCTAAAAATTTCTTTTTTGGGTGAAATTTTTTGTACAAATAAAAGGAGTTCCATACACATATGTCTAACATATGGAAAAGAATTTTTTTGTGCCAACGAAGTGTTTTTCGTGGAGAGGAGTAGTAAGAAATCATTTGATCCGAACGGTCTATACCAGCCATGTGCGTATTGTAATCAGCGACCATATTAGGCTTCGTAATAACCTTTCCGTATCTATTTGTGATTTCTACTAGTTCGGGATGATGAGCTGTAGATATTGTAAGAATGTCTCTCTTATCTTTAAATTTTGAGACGTATACATTTACTTTTTTTCTCCAAATAAATTCTCCTTTTTTTAACTTAGCATTCGTTACTTCTTGAGGATTTCCTTTTCTATTAGATCTTAGAGTACCAGTTGTATGAGTCTTATTGAATAAAAGTTTTTCGGACAATGTCACGCTATTGTAGAAATTATCCATGTATAAATGTCTTCCTTGATTAAGGTATGGTTCCATTAATCTCATGACAATTCTATCAGTTTTTCCGGTTTTTTCGGTATCATCTCCTTTTCCTTCATAAATTTCCAAATTTAACAGATATCCATCGCTACTTCCTAGTTCATACAATTTAATTCCAAATCGGGCTCTTTTTCCTTTTATGTATTGTTTAAAACTTAATCGTCCTTTATATAACAATAACGACTCATCTAAGGACAAATATTTCAAAGGTACAAAAGCTTTTTGTATGTTATCAACGACAGCTTTTACAATTGGACGAACTTTGTATAACTTTATTTTATTTGTTTGATCTTCTGCTAAAGAATTCGAATATGAATTTATGCATCGTAAAATCTGCTCAAATCTTCTACCCGTCATAACGTGAGCAAAAACGGGGTGGTAGTACAATGGATGGTGAGCAAACATTTTACGAATAGATGGGAACTTAACTTGTCCCTGCAGTAAACAAATACCAAAAAATTTTAATATTTCTTGCTGATTTGTGTCATTAAATGTAACTGATCTGGAGTTTCTAGTTTTAGGCCTATTGTCCTGGCAAAGTTTTCTTCCATATATGTTTGTACTTTCAACTATTGTATTAATTATTTCTGTTGTAAAAATGTGATCGAAAATTTCTCGTGGGCTAGAGTTTATGTTTATATTTATTTTTATACCACAAGCTTCTTCATTCAATTCGAAAAGTGGAATAGGTCTAATAAAACTATTCCAGTTATCATCATCTTCATAACTTTCATCTTCATAACTTGTGTTATTTGCACTGATATTTTCATTATTACCCTCACAAATTTCTTCTTCATCGGAATCACTTTCTACTTCAAAATCAGAATTAACCCCATAAGTGGGATCATCAAATTCATCCTCATCGCTTGAAAAATCATTTTCTGATTGAGATTCAGAAAGATAATGAGGAATCGTTCTAACAGAATCATTATCACTTTCTTCTTCGTCAAATAGATCTAATATTTTTTTTCGTTCTTGTTCATATGAGTCCATTTTACTGAAATAGGTATATGTATTTAGAAAATAAATACTTAGAATATCATACAGCTGACTATATTATCTATGTGTTTATATACACAAAGACATATATATATATATAATATATAAGAAAAAAAAATATATTTATTTTTATTATATTTTATATATAACAAATAATTTTCATACATAATATAATTACACAAAACAAAAAAAAAACTTACCGCTAACGATGTTTACAATTGGACATTTACATACAAAATATAATTACAAAAAATAAAAAAAAAATTACCGCCAACGATGTTTAGTGTTGGACGCTTTTCACACTACTAATCTAATTTACATGTAAACAAAGACGTCATTTACCGTCATACGCATTTTTGTACATACATGTCCGATTTTTTAAGAGATAATTTAAGTGCGCATTAAATACGTCTAAAAAAACATTATATGAATATATATTACGTTTTATGCATTTGAAAAACTAAAAACAAAATTAAATGCTTGACGATTTATTAACATGTAGTGGTTATGAACAAAATAACATAAAATTCAGTTACGACGGTATTTACCGTCTTATTACCACCAGACTCAATGTTTTGCGACGGTATATACCGTCATTTCCGTCAAAGGGTTAATTGAATAACAAGTGGGTTTCTTTCTATTTCTCTTGTATGCTATTTGAAATGAAATGAAGTATGTTTGGTTATCTACTGTATAATCCCCAAGATTATCTCCTACAACAGTCTATCTTCAAAATTAATTAAAATAAGAATTGGGATGAAGTTTCTAAGAACTGGGGTGATCTTTAGTGGAGATACAGGTATCTTCTACACGTCACCAAAAACCTAAGAAACAAATCTTCTAAATTATATAAAAAAAATAGAAACTTTAAATTTTGTTCAAAGGTGTTGTGCCCAGTTTTCAATATAACTCTTATATTTGATATGAATTAGGTGGGTAGTTCGAGTACCTTCCACACAATTCGCAAGATTCAATAAGGATATCTTCGAACTTGTGAATGAAGATGGAAACTTATATTTGATATGAATTATGTGGGTAGTTTGAGTACCTTCCGCACAATTCGCAAGATTTAATAAGGATATCTTCGAACTTGTGAATGAAGATGGGAACTCCAATTTTTGTACAAGAATGTTCTGTCCTGTTTCTATTATATCCCTAAAATTTTAAAAGATTTAATTGAAATGGTTGTTCGAATACATCTGTGTTGAGAGTTATATGACAGAGTTAAAAAAAAAACGGTCTAGTCTATAACCTGCACCTCAATTGCAGTAGTTCATACAGTAAATTTCATCAAAACCAATTGTGTAATTTTTGCGTCAATAAATAACATCCAGCAAGACAGACAATTTCAATTATATATATATCCATATGTTTAGATATATTGTTTTCTTTCACTAAGTTTGTAATATTCAAAGTCATTATTGATTTTTTAATATAAGATATTTATACTTAGTTATTACTTTTTATTATATTAATTTTTTAAGTGGGTGTTGAGTTAAACTTTTTTAAAAAGTTTTTCTTTTTAAGTTCTTTTAACTTTTTTGAATTTTATTTTTAATTTCCAACACTTTGAAGTCTTTTAATAATTATAAAACGATTTAATAGTCATATTAGATGTATAATCGATAACTGTATCATAATATACCTGTGATTGATATAAATTAAAACTCTATAGTCAAATATTTTCACTTAATTGATTTTAAATCAGTTTTTTTAGTTTATTAGCACAACCCTTTTTTATGTTTAAAGAATTTCGTAATGATGCAGTAGGAAAATTTCCATTAATTTTGATTGATGTCGGAAATTTTTGCATATGGTATTTTCATATTTTCAATGTCAGGCAATTGATTTTTTGTTTCGTCTATATTAGATTATGGCCGGTATATTCATTATAAAATATACAATAAAAGTTAATATTAACAATAAAATGTTAAATTAAAATTTTAATTTCAAAATTAAGCATTAAAAGTTCTTTCAAAAATAAAATTTACCCATACTAGAATTTGGAAAGTCCAAAGACCACCCAATGAAACTGTGCAGTGTTTCTTTGGGTAGTTTACGACTTTAACACACCAAAACCACCACTTTGAACCAACTTTGAGAGGGAACCTATAATACAAATGTACAGTTTGATACAGGGATGGGGTAATGCAAGGATTTGGGATTATGATGGAAGTTATTTGGGATTTCTGGATTATGGAGGATGGGGGGAGTTGAATTCGATTATAAATATCCTAGTTTCAAAATCAAACTATTTAGACTATCATCAAACATGATGAAACAAGTATTATTTGACGTTTCGATTTGACAGCAATAATTATCACTGTAGTAATGCAATTTGTATAATACAGATA
This sequence comes from Dolichopus griseipennis, assembly GCA_963082915.1. Classification (NCBI taxonomy): domain Eukaryota; kingdom Metazoa; phylum Arthropoda; class Insecta; order Diptera; family Dolichopodidae; genus Dolichopus; species Dolichopus griseipennis. The sequence continues at coordinate 106,641,036 of OY720442.1, forward strand.
AATATTAAAAACAAATAATAATGACATTTCACAACAAAATCACGTAGGAATACAAAAATCAAAAATATCAAAAAATTTTAATCAAAAACCGAGTTATAATAACCCTATAAAAATTAACTAGAACTTTTAAAATCCATGTTTATTTTGAAAAAAATTTTAAATATTAAAAACCTAGTTATAAATGAATCTCAAATTAACATGGTTTTTTTAAAAGAGCCTCGTTCTAGTTTTTAGTATGAACATAGTTAGTATGAACATAGGGTTCGGGTAGCTGCCATACAACTTCTTTTTTTATATGAGTATTACTCTGTACCTATTACAGCTGCGTTTCTGAAATTTTGCCAAAAATAGTTTAGTTTTATGGCCAAAGTTTCTGCAAAATTTGGTTGGTCTACTGCATTGGGTTCGAGTAGCTGCCATACAACTTTTTATTTTATATTAGCATTACTCTACACCTAATGAAGCTGGGTGTCTGAAATTTTCCCAAAAATTGTTTAGTGTGATGGCCAAAGTTGCTGCAAAATTTATTTGGTCTACTGCAAAGGGTTCGAGTAGCTGCCATACAACTTCTTAGTTTATATGAGCATTGCTCTATACCTATTGAAGTTGGGTGTCTGAAATTTTGCCAAAAATAGTTTAGTGTAATGGCCAAAGTTACTGTAAAATTTGGTTGGTTTACTGCAGAGGGTTCGAGTAGCTGCCATACAACTCCTTCTTTTATATGAGCATTACATTACACACCTAATAAAGCTGGTAAGTTTGAAATTTTGCCAAAAGTAATAACGATTTAATGTTTATATAACGGTCATACGGGTATCCCAGAGTTGACACAGTCTACTCTACCACACTCTTCCTCATTTTTTCTAAGTGTCAACTGTTGAACTGTTAGGATAAGTGTGTTTTTACCATAGATTCATGTTGAAACAGGGTGGACATATTATATGCTTATTATGAGAATATAGAATTTTAATGAATTCAACATTATATTTAAAATGCGATAGAACAAGGTTTCATGTTGAAACTTTTTGGATTTTCAATAGATACAATTCCTTTTGTTTATATTTTAATAATTTTTGTATTTGAGTTGTATATGATATTCTATATCTGTGACTTATATTATTCAATTAAATAATCTGTTTATATTTTGTATTTATTTATAGTGTTTTTATATTAATGATGTATTTTTTATTAAATATATATAATTATTAATTATTTATTAAGCTATTAATTTAAGCTCAATGGCGAATGGTAGCTGAGTCCATTCGAAAACCAAATAAACAATTTTTAACTTTCATTGGGACTTGACCGCAGACCTCTCCCATGAAAGGTTCTGTACGCTGACCATTGTGCCACACCCATTTAAAAGCTATGACAACAACAAAACAGAACAGCTATGTATTAATTACAAATACAAATTTTAAAGTTCAAACAAGTTCAAACTGACATAAAAAATACTCACTCTCTATAAAGAGATTTAAAAAAATCATAAACTTAAAACTTAAATTTATAATTTATATGTAACAGATAAGTAACAAACTATTATTACACAATTAAAGTTTATTGATCTTCTTCTGTACAGTAATTACATTAATTTATATTTTAAATTCCATACAAAGATTTTTGATATTTACAATTAAATTTCAGTTTACTTTCAAACTTTTAATTTCAATTACATTTGAATTAATTTTTTTTTTTTGAATTAAATTCTTCTATTAAAATTCCAATTTTATATTTATTCTATTTATTTTTAGAACATTGTTTTGAATATTTTAGTTGTTAGTATTAATTAAAATATATATATAAAAATATTTTTAAAATTTTTTTTCAAATAAAATTATTTATATAATTTTTTTTTCAATATTTGTTTATATTAATGGAAAAAAATTCAAAAAATTTGAAAAATAATTAATAATGGCATAAAAATATCTTTAATAATTATATAGATATATTTAAAATATTGGAAAAAATATTCTACTTTAAAATCTGAAGGATACTTAAAAACAATACTTAAGAACAATACTTAAGATATTTATATTTAAAGCATGTGTCTAATAAAAAAAGTATTTCCCATATTTATAATTAAAATAAAATCGAAAACATCTTTTTGTTTACTTTGAAACAGATAAGATTGTTTAGATTTTTTATTTTTAATTATTATTTTTAATTATTTTTAAACTTTTTGAAAAGATTTAGTACAGTATAATACAAGATAAAAATTAAATTTTATAATTTAAATTGATGAAATTGACTTTCACTTTATTTAATAGTCAGTTACTTAATCTGAGTTCATGATGTGTTTAAAGATGACGTCATAAAAAATCTTAAGAAAATTTTTAATTAAAATTTTGGATTCAATGCCGAACAGTATCTGTGTCTGTTAGAGTTGCTGATCCTTTCTGTAAACAAATGACTCATCAATATTTCCATATTTGAATTAATAAAATATCTATTAAACGCACTTCTTCCTATCTAATTTATTCAGATTTTCTATTATGGAAAACTTTTTTCACTTGTGGAAGCACTGGAGCTCCAAAGAATTTTTATTTATCTGGAATTTTTTGTTCGTTTCATTTCGGAGGTCAAAATCCTTCAAAAGGCATCTAAGACATGGTAGTGTGAGATTTCTACTTATTAAAACTACCATCCCTTTAGCCAAAATAATGGAATAAGGAGTGCTTATGCAGTATAATGGCTGAAAAGTATGTATAAGACATAAATGCCTATCAAGGACTGAATGGCAAACCCAAAGGTATAGCTTGATTTTTTTCGTGAATTTTTCTAAATCATATTTATTGGGAAACACATATGGCGGTAATTTGTTCCACAATTTGGGGGTATGACATAAAAAAGAAATCCTAAATTTCAGAGTTTGGTCCAAAAAAAGCTCTACTGTATATGAATGTGATTGAGCTGCTAACAATCTATTACCCTACCGTTGTATTCTGAGCTTAAAAATTTTTAATTTAATTTAACCTTTTACATTTAAAAACTACTTATTCTGACTCCATAAGTAAGTTCGACATTGCATATGAAATATAAGTTCGAGAAAATTTATTAAAGTTAAAAATGACATAAATTCAAATTTTCATTCAGCAAATTTCGTCGAACATCTCTCAAATGTTGTATAGTGTCGTTCGAACTTATGAAAAATTTTAATCTCTGATTTAAAAAACTATCTTTTAGGGCATTTAACAGTCAGTGATCCCTTTTAGATAAAACACATTTAAAAAATTACTCATAAACATGTTTTTTCCTCCGTCAATTTGTGAATATTCCAGTTGGAACCCATTAGTTTGGTGTATCTTGATTTTCACTCATTGAATTCATGTGAAGTTGCGATAGACATCTCTGTTTATTAAATCCCGTTTTCACAAAATCTCGTTTAAGAAAATCTTCGTTTAGAAAATCTCGTTTTTTAAAAATCACGTTTTATAAAATCTCTTTTTTTTTGATTTCTCATTTTAGAAAATCTGTTTTTTTAAAATCTTGTTTTAGAAAATCTCTTTAAGGCTGATAATTTTGATTTTTTATCCAACTTTAAAATCCTTAAATATGAGATTTATTAAAAGAGCCAGATTTTTTAATAAAAACAAGATTTTCTCAAAACGAGATTTTCTAAACTGGATTTTTAAAAAACGCGAGATTTTTTAAAAACGATATTTTGGAAAAAAAAGATTTACTATACCGTGATTATGTGACGCTCCCATTTGTTTAACATAGACTCAATGTAAAATACATTGTGTCTTTGGTATAATAATTAAAAATCGATCAAATTCACCAAATTTATTTTATTATTGAAAAAAACTTTTATTGCGCAAAAAAAAAGTAATCCCCGAGGGATAAATTATTTTAAAATAATTACAAAATTGCTTTAAATAATGACATTATTTTTCCCAAAGTTATTTTTTAATGATTGGAGAAAGTAATTATAGTAATCAAAGCTTTGTAAAATAAAGATAATTATTTATCATTATTTTTCAATTATCATTTTCACATTAAATAAATATAATTTGTTCCTTTAATTCTAAAATTTTTAAAAATTATTTTTCAAATTTAATGATAGTAAAAATTTATTTTATAATTTGACGCTCATTAAATTCTGTAAATTCTTGGTGTTAATCAATTTTGAAACGATCAACCCTGTGGGATTTTAATCTTAGATTCAAATCAAGGTCATAATATCGAATACAACATATATAATATTATAATGTACAGGGTGTCGGAAAATTAACTTTCGTAATTTCATTCTCATAAGGGTTTATTCAGCTGCAAAAAGCGGGACAGTTAATTATCCTGTATATTGTGTATAATATTGACTATTATATATTTTTTTTAACAAACTTGTATTTATAATATATAGAAGACCTTCTCTCCTCTTAAAAAAATATAAAAATTGCCTAGAAAACTTTTGTTAAGGGGGTGTTAAAATTTAATAAAAATCTTAAAAAAACTAATAGTTAAATTACCCAAAATGTTAATAAGTATTTCAGATATTAACAGTCCCTACCCACTCTAAATGTTACATTTAAGGGGAAGGGCAATATTATAATTAAAGTTTTATAATTTTTACCACGTAATGACACTTTTGACTTTTCAAAATTTTGTACAATTATAATGTATTACCCTTTTACTCAGAAATTCTAATTGGGATTGAATATTATAGAAGCAGTTTAGCTCCTAATGAAAGTCGTCTAAATGTTGTCCAAATTAAAAAGATTTCACTGTATTTACATTAAATATCTTAACATTATTTTAATAAAAATATTTGCATTGTTTTTTTATTTAAAGTACGTACTCCTTTTAAAAATATGTATATATATGTTTATTTTTAATTGTTTAATAATTCGAAATTATTTATATAATTTATTTATTAAGTTAAGTATCAATACATTAATTAAAATTATCATTTATTAATATAATATCGTACGATTTTTTAAATGTATGACTTTAATTTGTCTTCTAAATGAACTATGGGGAAATTGTTTACTTTTGATAAAACTTGAAGTACAAATTACTAGAAATTTTCTGTTAAGATAAGTTTAAAACTTATCTGACCTAAAATTTGAAAAAATATCTTAAAATTCAATAATCTAGTAAATGTCCACTCAGAAAAACTCAAATCATTCAAATTTTTGCAAGTATACTTGGTAACTAAAATAATTTTTTATGATAATCGAGTATTTCCAATTTTAATTATGATTCGCTAATTTTTTTTACCACGTATGTAGTAATTGGGGCGAGAACTAAGGTGATTTTGAATTAAATAAAAATTTTTAATAAAAAAACCCTTGATGAAAAGTTTTTTTTGTGAATTTATTCTTTAAATTTTAACGAGTTGTACCTTTGTTTGTTTGCCGTTGCAAACGGCTGATCAAAGGGTTAGAAATGGTCCAGCTGATTACAAGGATTATAAATGAGAGAAAAGAAATTTTTTTTAAAGTCGAATTATTTAAGGCATGTAATTTATTAGAAACGGCAATGGTATGATCATAAGTTAAATATAGCTAAGAATTCTCCTAAATTGCCCGATTTTCTTTTCATCTGTAAAGCTTCATTTTTATGCAATAGATCTTTCATATATATAAATAAGGTTTAAGAATTTTTAAAAAATGTCATCGAAGATGGGGATGGGAGTAAAAATCTAAGGTTTGAACAGGCGAATATCTAACAACCTTTCGTTACCTCGATAAAATTAAAAATAGCACTTTACTTTCTCTCAAATACTTCCAAGGCCACACTATACAAAAGCATAAAGTGCTACACTATGAAAATTCCAAGGTGATATTTTAAACTATAGTTATAGAAGCTCCTTTTTTGTGACAACCGTTAAAATGCCGAACATATATACTTCCATTTAATGTCCTCAACTGTGATGAAAATGGTCCATTTAAAAATTCGAAACTTTTCAAAAAGAATCTGTTCAGGTTCGTAGCCAAATTTACCTGCCAAATCTTCTGTATCATCTTTTTCCCCCTTAAAATAATCCTCTTTACCTCATCCAAACCTATCTTCATTTCGTATAACTGAATTCCTTTCTATAGAGTTTTGATAGTTTGTTAAAAAAAGTTTGTGATTCAAAACACCTATTTTAAGACGTTGTTATGTTAGGACATGATAGGCCATTTAACATGAGATTTTTAAAGTATAGTTTATTCTTCCCGAGTCCTCCTAAATACAATTTAAATTCTTCTTAAAATATGATTTTCCTAAAATTAAAGTAAGTGAGGGTGAATCATATTTCAAAAATTTCAAATACCGAATAGTGGGTGGGGAGATTCCGAAAACCAGATAAAAGTTTTGTTTTTTATTTTTATCCGGAATAGAACCTAGATCTTTCGAATATGTCGGCACTTAACCACTGTGTCACCCATTCAAGTATATGTCCACTTCAAGTACTCTTGATCCAATGATCTCAATTTCTAGTTTATCATCCCCTATTTATTTCATTATTTAGTATCAGTTCCGTAAAATTTAGGTAAGTGACAGTGGTTAGGGTGCCGACTTTTCATGCGATAGGCCCCTGGTTCGAATCCCAGTGAAATACAAAATTATTACAACATAAACAAAATAAAACTATGTATTTATTGAAAATCTAAGACATTTCTACATGTTATAAGGCGTAGTTCTATCTCATGTTTAAATTATATGTGGAACTCATTTGACCAGTTCTAATATATGAATATATCTCCCCTGTTCCGACATGCACATTTATAGTCAGGCTGTTTAGCCTATCACAGTGAACAGTTCGCAAGTAGAGGTGCCGGAAAAAAAAAAAAAACAATTTCCACTTTTGACTTCTCTTTATAATAGTGTCAGAAATAATTGATATTTAAATATAAATAATTGATGATATTAAAATTAATAATAAATTTTGACAGTAAAACTATTTTTAATTTTGTCTAGAAAGTTTTTGGTTTTTTTTTTTTTATTGTGATTGTGTTTGATTAAAAAAAAAATCAGAAATTTTAATTATTTAATGTATATAATTAATATAGTACTTATATACTACCAATTTCAATCAACACCGGGTTGTAAACTTTCACTGCACATATTAGAGACTACACCATCATAGTAATCAAATTCTGTTTACTAAAAATTAATTTACAATTACTCTCTTATTATTTATTCAATTAAATCAAATTAATTAAAGATTTTATTTATGTACCTAATATTAAAAAATAAAATATACTTATACATATATATATATACATATAAATATTTATTTGTTTTTATGTTTTTAATAAGTGTATCTAAAAATAATTAATGAGTGAAAAAAAGGCGCGCATAATAATATTTTTAAAGTTTTCCTGTTCTCTATATACTTGTATATATATATATTTAATTAAAAATGTGTATTTATACTATTTATTTATTTTATTTTTATTATATTAAATTCTTTAATTTATTACAATTTCCTTTTTTGTATTTTTTTTATAACTAATTAACTAAACAAAAAAAAAAAAACAAAAAAATAACATAAAAACAAGATAGAAGAAAGTATCTTAAGAACAAAATACAAAATACAAAAATACAATAAAATTTAAATAAAAAAAAAATGTGAAACAATGACAGAATTCAAATAAATAAAACCAAATATACACAAAAATTTGCCGATATATAATAAGTTTCAATTAAATTGTATTAAACTTTTATTTTATATATGATTGTAGTAAAGGAGGTTAGATCAAATTTTTGATATAATATGGAAAATGAAATTGATTACAAATTTTAGATATTTAATATTTTTTTAAAACAAGTAATTAATATTTTGATATACTGTTAATATTTTTTTTTAATTTAAAAGTATTTTAGAAAAGTTTAAGGGACAGTGCTGAATACTGATTTTCATAATTTTTCAAATTAATTCTCTATGTATTAGGATTTAGTTAAGGTATACTGTATTATACATATTAAATGTAATATTTAAGTAATTGTTTAAAACATAAAAATAATCTTATATTATTTATACAATTACTTTTTTTAAATGATTACTTATATTAAAATCTATCAAATTGGAAGACAATTTTTGGGTGCTCTGAGGTGTTTTGGAAGAGTTTAATCTTTAACTCCTTAACAATTATAATTTTATTGGAGAAAAAATTGTAGAAAAATAAAATTAAATACTTTCTACGTCAATATATCATTTAATTTCATTGGTAATCTCTTAATCAGTAATCGTAGTAATCACTAATTAGTATACAGTAAGTACTAAGTTAAAATCCTCTAAAATTTTGATCAAAGGGTGGAGTAGAGTGCGAATTTGACACTTTGTTCTCTTGTATACTAGTAAAAATGTCAATTAATAAATTAAAGTAAAAAACTTAGGGGTCGGGTATGCATAGTCTCATAACTTAATAATTAGTTAAACATAACATATAAACATATTTAAACTTATTTAAAATAATATCAGAAATCATTTTTTAAAATAAAATTAATTTCTACAATCAATTGATCCTACATAAACTTTATAAATGTTCTAAATTTAGACAAAACTTAGTTTCAATTCGAAATTCAAAATCCTACTGTGAATATAGATAAAATATATATTTTTAAGTTAAACAAAATTGTTGGGTCGTATTATATAGAGTCCTTAGTTAAGTTTCTATATATCTATACATTTGGATTTACAAAATATGTTTGTTTAAAAATTTGATTCGATTTCCAGACCATAGAAGACTTCTAGAACATTCTATAAATAAACCTGAGTTTAAATATCTTATAAGAGTAACTTTGAAAATTCTTTTAGATTGTAATAAATAAAATTATAGTTCTATAGAAAAAAATTCTAGAAATTTCTATTAATGTTCTAGAAAATAAAATTTTTTTTCTAAGCTAAGATTTATCGAATATTTAAAATCTTCTTGATATTTAAAAGAATTTTATATTTTCCTTCTGGAATCTTCTAGAAATTTAATTTTTTAAATCTAATGTTTTTCATTTGATACTTAAACTAGACTCTAGAGTCTAATCAAACTGATAATTTCCCGATGATTACAAAAGTTCGTATCTAACTTCAAAGGAAAATAGTCAGTTATAAACTTCCCATTAGAATAGAATTTTCTCGAAACTTTTCCGAATAAAAGGGAAAAATTGACTTTTCGAATTCAAATTACAAATTGTACGCAAAAAATGCGACCCCAAAATATATGTATTTTTTAAACATACATATATAGTTTTTTGTGCAATTTGTTCTGGAAAATTCGTTATGTTCAAAGAATAAAAAAAAGAAGAAAAGAAATGTTAAATTTTTGTAGATATAAATGTAATGGTAAATGAAATGTTAATGTCAGTTATTATTTTATCTTTAAAGAGTTCAGTTCAGAAAAGAAAAGATACAAGTTAAAAAAAATATTGTTAGAAAAAAAAACAATTTAGAAATTTACATATATATACGCCTAGATGAATATATAAATATATATATATATATGTAAATACATGCCATTGAGGAGTTTTAGAAAGAAATTGGAATATAAAAAAAGTTTAAAAAATACATACATGGTACAAATACGTTGTAAAATTTTGAAAAAAAAATTGGAAGGCGGAATTGATGTAGTAAAAATTGTAAGATATTTTTTCTCTTGTTTAAATATTTATTTTTTTTTTTTATTTTATATTTTGGATTTATTTTTATTTTTTTAGAAAGAAAAAGTGTTTTTAACATATAGACAGATAAATATCTATAGATATGTCTATAAAATATAATCTGTTAAAAACAGGATTCTTTTAAAAGTATCTATTGGATGATTCAATGATTGAATGACGTCATACAATAATAAAAACAATTGTAAATGAGTATTTATTGTTGTAGAATGTTTTGTTTTTTTTTTTTTTTTTTTTTTTTAATACCGATTATTGTCCAGACTTTGACTTAATAATAATTGATATCCATACTTATGTATATGAGATGATATAATTATATACAAAATAAATAGTTTATATGTGACGACAAAAAATTATAATTTGGGATTGTAATAGGTTATAAGAAGACGACTAACTGTCTAACTCGAAATTTGACTAATTATGTTGGGAAAATTGTATTATATGTTTAGAATACGGATCTCTATAATCACAAGATTTTTAAGGGTTGGGTGTGAAATCTTGGTTTAGTAAATCTCGTTTTAAAAAATCTCGTTTTAGAAAATCTTGTTTTTATAAAATCCTTTTTTTTATATTCTGGAAAAAGCTGATAATTCTGGTTTTGTATCCAACTCAAAAATCCTTAAAAACCATATTTTTCAATTAAAAAATATAATTTCTTAAAAACCAGATTTCAATTAAAAAAGAGATTTTCTTAAAAAGCAAGATTTTTCAATAAAAAACGAGATTTTATAAAACGCGATTTTTTAAAAACGAGATTTAAAAAAAAAGATTTACTAAACTGATATTGTGGCACACTATTTAACTTTATTTTATATTATTTGTTGGATAACTATATTCATTTTCCACCCCTTATAATTTCTGTGGAAGTTGTGACAATCTGTCAAAATTATCTGTGATATATAAAAACGAATTAAAATTTTTATTTTTATAATAATTGATTTGTTTACAATTTTCCATACACTTTGATCTTATTTTTCATTATTTTAAAATAAATTAATTAATATTCATATTATATATATACACGTATATATAATTTGAATGAAAGCGCAATATATTTATAATTATATTAATATATAAAAAAATATTTAATTAAATATATTAATATTAAATATTATGTTTATGTAAATTAATTGACTCAATGTTTTTGTAAACAAACCATTTATAAATTAAATGTTTATGATAATAATTACGCGCAGTATTTAAAAAATCTATATTATATGGACAATATATATTCGTTTCTATATAAATATATCAGTTTCTTTTATAGTTAATAATTATAAAATTTTATTATGAAGGTAATAATTACAAAATAATTAGGTACTAATAAAATTGGAAAAAAAACATGAAACATGGAGTTGGCATCGCATATAAATGATAATTTAAAAGGTAGTTTGAATAATAAAATATTTCCAAATCCCAAAGTACAAGTAGATGGTAATGAGATTCGAATCTATACCTGCAGTTAATATATAAGTATATGGTAATACGATTAGAATCTATACCTGCAGCTAATATAATTCATCTGATCATCTGATAAATTTATAAAGGACTTCTTGAATCAGTTGTAATTGACATAAAGTTGTAGACGTAAGACTTACAGACGTAAAAAATGGAGGAAAGATTAGAATATTTGAAGCGGGGAACAAAAATTGAAAACACACCTTTTGTTAAGACTATACATACTTAACTGATATTCAAGTATTATATCGTTATACGCCATGTCATATGTTGTTGTTTGTGATGGGGGTTAGCATGTACCATCTTAACACGTAGGCCTTGCTGTTTGTTGTGCATTCTACTTTAAATACTTTCTATCAATTAATAAGTAATAAGTAATATTTCTTATTTTGTTTGTTATTATATTATTTATTTATTTATATACAGTCACATTCAATGTGATAAGTAAAATTTACTTATGATATAAACTATTACGATATAAATTATAAATTATATTTTTAATTGGATATGATCTGATCAGAATTTGAACCCGAGACGTTTTGATTGAAAAACCGTCTCTTTAACAACCACTGCGCTATCGGTCAGATTGTATTATACCTATTTGTATATTTTAAATTATATTTGGTCAATATTTCATGACATGTACGGGAATCGAACCCAAACCTCCTCTGTTATTTAACCAAATTCTTACACGATAACTCACTCACCAAGGCCTCTCATATCAATGACCTGAAAAGAAATTCTAAAATTTGATATAAAGATTTATGCAATAGCTGAATATAGAATAGCGTCCCGAAATATAATTCAAATATATTTTGCGCTATCAATATTCAGATTCGAGAGCGCGCATTTACTTCTTAATATGATTTCTCTAAAGTTAACATAAAATTTAAAAATAATTACAATTTAATCAAGTTTAGAGAAACTACATTTTAATTAATAATTTAATTATTAAATATAGAATATAAATTTAAAAACTTTTAATAATTGAAAAAATAAGTTTATATTATAGATCAACAAAACCCCAAAAAAAAACATAATATAGTAATTTCGATTTTTTACTATAATTTTTCGAACTACAAATAAAAAAAAATAAATAATCAAAAGCTTACACATAATAAGTACATATATTTATAAATAATAACAATATAAACTTTAAACTTTGTATAACATATGTACGTATATTATAACCTAACCATACTGGTCTGGCACACGGCAAATTTAAGAATTGAAAACACAAAAATATCAAAAAGAGACAAGCGATCGATATTATAAGGAAGAGAGCGGGCGTCGTGAGTTCGGAATTCGGATTTGATTTCAGTACAAATAAAAAAAGCTTAAAAAATATATTTTTGTAAAAAATAAATGTATATATATATATATATATAAATACTATAAAGATAATAATTATTATAATTAAATATTATAATATGTTATAATATATGAGTAAGAGAGGGAGAGAGAAAGAACATGTTTTTTTTTTGTCTTTAACTTGTAAATTGTAATAAACAACAACGAACAAAATTCACTGTCACGCGAATACACGAATAAAAGCTTTTCAATTTATTTTTTTTTTTGTTTTTTTTCAAATAGAATTGAATTGAACTCTGCGAAAAGAATTATATTTTTATTTTTTCTTATTCTGTTTTTTTTTTTTTTTTTTTCTCATTTTTTAGCTTTATAAACTTTAATGTGAAATGTTTACTACTGTTTAGCTATCTTTTACTGAGAATCTTTAGTTTTCGATTCAAAGTCACAACGTAAGCTTGTTAAACTTTCGCAAGAAAAAAATTTAATAAAAAAAAAAATTAATAAAAAATTTTAATATAAAAAAATTTTTATAAAAAAGATTATAAAAAAAAAAAACAAAAACAAAAAATTAAACTTGAAAAGTTTAAAAATTAAAAAAAAAAGTTTTTTCAACTTAAATTTTTTTTTTTATTTTAAATAAAATCAAAAAAAAACATTTCAATTTAATTAATTAATTTGAATTTAAAATAAAAAAATAATCAATTAATTATGAATACCATAGTAAATAAACACTTTAGTTAAATTTAAAGTCGAATTAAAATTTTCATAAATGAGACGACGAAGGAAAAAATTACAAATTATTTTCCTTTTTTTTATAAAAATAAATTAAAATTCAAAAAAAAATATTTAAATTTTAATATTTAAATAAAAATACAGACTAAATTAAATAAATACATTTAAAAAAAAAAATATGAAAAATTTTATATAAAAATTTATACGCCGGTTGTGTTTATTAAAAAAAAAATTAAAGTACCTTGAAACTTTTCTACATATTACGTATGTATAAAAATATCGATTGAAATTAAAAATATAAATTTTTTTTCAAAACATACTAATATGTACTTTTATATAACTATATATATATACATATTGAAAATTAAATATTTAAAATATATTATTTAAATAATTTAATTTAATTTATTAAATAAAAACATACAACCTGATTAAAAAACGTTCACTGAATGATAAATTAATCAAGAATAAAATATTTATAAATATAAAGTATAAAATAATTTCAAATAAAATAATAAAAATAAAAAAAACATAATTTTAAATAAAAAAAAAGTAAATAATAGTATTTAAAATACACCCGTTAAATACAAAAGTGTGTAATTGAAAAACAAAAATTTGATTCAAAAATTTTATGATTGCAATCCAAAATTAACACACAAAAACATCCCCAAAATATAAAGTGATTTAGTAAAGAAAAAAGTAGTGATAAAAAGTATCTTGTATGATACATTTAAGCCGGGGGGTTGCAAAATAATAAAAAAATTTTTACTTATAGATACAAAAAAAAAATAAGAAAAAATAAAAAAATAAAAAGAAAAGTAGATACTATACCTGTAATAAATTCTATAAGATAATAATTGACAGAGTAAATATAAAAAAAATTTATCTCTAGATTTTTATTTCGCATATAAATGTTAATTAAATGTGTGTAAAAAATTTTAAATAAAAAGTAAATATATATATACATATTTAAATAAAAAGTTTTTAAAAGAGTAAAAATTATCAGTTAATTTCTTTTTTTTTTTCTTATTTTATATTTACTTTATTATCACATTATTATATTTATTAAAATTTATAATCATTTAAATACTAACTATTATTTTTTTTGATATCCATATATATATATATATATAAAAATTGGTTTAAATACTTTTAAATACTGTGTAAAATTTTCAGTCTACTCTAGTTTTTCATTGTGATAATTTCATTTTAAAACCAAAAAAAAGTGATCCTTACAACACATTTATATATTATATACTTTCATTTTGTATAAATACATTATATCTAGTATATATATTATAAAAAAAAAATTAAATTTATTTAAAATTAATTTTTTAAAAATTTATTAAAAAAAAAAAAAAAAAACAATTTAAATTAAAATTACATAAAAAGATATTTTAATTAATACAAAATATATAACTGTAAAATAACTGTATAAAAGATAAAAAGATACAAATTATAAAAAGTCAATTATACAAAAATTAAAAATTATTCTGTGCTTATATAAATTAAATTATATAAAAAAAAATACTATTTAATTAAAAAAATATATATATTTTTTAAATGACATTTATATAAAAAAACATATTTGCAAAATAAATAAAATAAATTACAAATTTAATATAAATTAATATATAAATATATTTTTATATTGAAATATAGTTAAACTTTATTAATAATATTAATAAAAAATAATAATTAATTAAATAATTTAAAAATTATTTATTTACTACTTAAAAACAAAAAAAGTGATCGGTTATTTAATATTAATATTAATTATTTAAAATTAATATTAATTATTTTAAATAAAAACACAAAATATATATCTAAGTAATTAATATATTTTCATATATTAATATTAATAATTATTAAAATAAACGAAAATTTGAACAAAATTCGAGATATTTAATTATATAAATTAATTATAAATATAAAAATCAATAATAAAAGAATTAATTTAATAAATAAAAAAATATTAATAAATTAAAAAAAAAAAAAAAATACATAAATTTAAATTATATTAATTTAAAAAAAATTTAAACAGTATTATTAAATATTAAGGAAGAGATTTTAAATATATAAATAATATATTAAAAAAAAAAAACAAAAACTAAAAACAAGAAAATTAAAAAACCTGTTAAAAAACAAAATAAACATCCCACGAAATTAAAAATTTTTATTTTTTATTTATATTTTATTATAAATTTGTTTTAAATTTACGCTTTTTTTTAAAATAAAAATATAAATAAAAACTTTTGTTTTATAAAAGTTTTATTATTTTTTTTTAAATAATATTGTTGTGTTTTTTTTATTATATACTATTTTTAAATATAAATTATTATATTTATATACATTAATACATATATAAAACATTTTTTAAAGTTATTTAGTTTTGTAATAAATTATTGATTTTGTATAAAACTAAATTAATAATATTGATAAAAAAAATAAGAAATAATAAAAATAATAATAAAAAAAAAATAAAATAAAACTTTATAATAAAAAAAAAAATTAATAAAATAAAACGAAATATTTATGAAATTAAAAATGAAATTTTTAGATCTTGCTATATTTCGAAAAAAATTCCATGTAAGTTTTGATTATTTAAAAAATCAATTTTAAGTTATTAAATTAATTTTATACTTATAGATAAATATTATGTACATTTTTTTTATTATATTAATTTATTAATAAAATACTATTAATAACCATATTAATAACTTGCGCTAGGTTTTGCAGTACATGTCTTTATTAGGGGGGACTCTCTTTTTGATTTTACAACTTCAATACCTTATATCTTAATATCTATAATGTAAGATACACAAGTATACACAAATAATAGAGAATTGTGTATACAATATAAATTTTATTAGATAAGAGCGAAGATCGATATTTGAATTTAAAAAATAAAAAAACAAACACAAAAATGTCCCTATTAAATGTTCTTTCCTTGACTTCCCTAATTTTATATCTTATATAATTTTCACTTTAAAAAATATTGTAATCATACTTATTTATTTATATATTAATAGATTTAAATACCGGTAATTCAAGTTTATAAAAACTCTACTAGTTTTTATGTTGATAAAATAATTATTAATTATATTTAGTTAAACGGTATTTTTGAATTAAAATATAGTTAGAGTTATTAAGTTTTAATATATAAATTCAAATTCTAAGATTTTACGAATTTAATATTTTTTAAATAAAAGCTAATAAAAATATGTTAATTAATTTTTCTTAAATGGAAAATGATTAATATATATGTTAGCTATAATTTAGTTACAAAATTTTTACAGCTGCATTATCTCTGTCTAATTTACAAGGGTTCGGAAAATATTATAATTGCTACTAAACAAAAATACAAGAAATAATCAGTTTTTTTTGAATATCTTTGGTTAAATATCTGACAAATGCGGTAGTGTTTGTAATATCGAAAAGGTATCTGGTTCACACTTCGATCAGATTATATCTTAGTAATAATATATTGATATATAAAATATAAAATGAATGGCTGACAAATTTTAAAATTTGTAAATTTATAATCCTACATGTTAGCTGCAGCCGAGTGATTAATGACTTAGGGAAAATTTGATTCAGGAACAACTGAAGGCAAATCTATATATTACGAAGAACTAGACTAGATATAACTAGAATCTATATAGCTAGAAGTTTATTTTAATATAGAGAGATATTTCTTCTTGCCAAAATTCTTGTTCAGTAATTAACTAATAGTAAGTTCTAATAGTATTCGGTAATTAACTTACTATTATAAATCTGAAGTTACTATATTAGATTTTATTTAATTCAAATTACTTTTAAATTAATTGCAATTAATTTTTATAAAGGCTGGGTGGCACAGTGGTTAGAGTGCTGACTTTCATGCGAAAAACCCGGTTTCGAATCTCAATGAAAGTGAAACTACACTTTCTGGTTTTCGACTAGACTCAGCTACCATTGGTCATTGGGTTCAAATTAATGGCTTAGTCAATAATTAATAATTATATATCTTTAGTAAAAAATACATTAATATAACAATATAAACAAAGGGGTTCGCCACAAGTACAAGCACTTCTTAGAGCCTGTGAATAATAAATAAAAAAAAAAATATGTTATTTTACTAGGTATTTGTATACAAGTAAAAATATCATAAAAAAAGCTTAAATAATTAAAATTATTTTAGTATTTGAACTAAATGTGTAATTATGTAGGTGTTCTGGTCTAGTCACATTTTAAAGTTGTTACAGAAAAGTATAGTTTTAGTTTGAAATTAATTTATTATTACATATGAACCCCATAATTTTTTTATAATTTTACCTTTTTACTTACTTTTAATATAGAAGGGGTTCTGATAAATGGAGATATTTTACTCACTCCTACTACTTCTACTACTTCTTCATTCTTTTCATTATGAATATAATTCTAATACTCGACAAATGATTAACTTTAGTATCTTACTTAGTATATAAATTAAGAATAATTAAAAATATATACCTATATCAATCAGTCCAACAACATTGTTGAATTGTCAACATAATTTTATTTTTATTTTGAATATTTTATTTTTTCAAAGTTTTCCAAATAATAATTAAATTTTTTTTTAATGGAAAAAAATAATTTTCCTCGATTATTAATAATTTTGAACTAAAAAAATTTGATTCATAATTAATAATGACATTGCATAAATTAAAATGGTTAATATTTAATATTATACATATGTATAGTGTAATTGTTAATGACTCACATACAACACAATTTATATTATATAGTTAATATATGAAAAATATTTTTTAAATGAAATAATTATTATATAATTTATTTTTTGTTTAATACATAACTTTTTGCTAAATTATTAAATTGCTAATCAATTTATGCATGAAAAGTTCATAAATTTCTTAAGAAAATAGTTAATTTTTTGAACAAAATAAACACCTGAGATTTTTCAAATGCATGAGCATTATTTTCAAAAAAGTAATTAACTATTTTTAAACTGTTAAAGCTTTTGAATTAAAAATAATTTCATTTAATATTGTTTAAAGTTATTCAAAGCTAAGTATAGAGTTATAAGAGTATTCATTCATTAATCTAATAAGATTTTTTTTTTATATATCTTAAGATATATCTGAAAGATATTACAAAACGAGGAAGAGTGTAGTAGAGTAGACTGTGGCAACTCTGAGATACCCGTATGATCATAATATTGAATTATATAAACCGATTAATTGCTTTTGGCCAAATTTTAAATACACAACTTATTAGGCTTTCAGTAATGTACAAAAAAAATGTAAGTTGAAAAGTAGCTCTTCGAACCTCTTCGACGTTTAGAATTTATTCAAACGTTGGCCATTAAAGTTAACTGCTATTGACATAAGTTCAGACACCCTGCTTCATTAGGTATAGAGTAATGATAATAAGTTATATGGCAGCTACTCGAATCCTTCGAGCAAACTGGCTGGAATTCAATAGCGATGAGGACTATTGCATAAAAGCGAATTTATAATATTTCAGAATCGCAGCACCTTTATTTATTGAGTTATTGGACAGACAGAGAGACGGACACACATAGCTAGGTCGATTAACTCTTCGATTCTGATCCGATCCATATCTTTGAGTATATATCTACTCCCACTCTTTCTTTGTGTCTCAAACGTAATGTCAAATTTGGTATACCCTTTTAACTTATATAGTCATACGGGTATAAAGAAGTTATTCAAGAACTTTGAATTCTATTTTTCTAGATACATTTCTTAATTCTTAATGTTTGACATTTATTATTTAATTTATAGATAATATTATTAAAATAATTTTTTATATTAGATAAAAACTGGTTTAATTAAAAAAATATGTCTGGGAAAATATTTCTCTCTTAATAACAGATAAATTATAACTTTTATTTAATTAAATTGATTCAATAAGTTAATAATATATAAAAGTTTAATTTGTTTCAGTTAAATTATATGGTAAATGACTTTTAAAAAAATTATAAACAAGTTTTGATTTTTTTTTTATTTCGTTTTCGGAAGTCGATTTTTTTTTTTTGTTTTTTATAGAAAAAATGGTGTTGTTTTTATTTTTAAGATTTTTTTTTTTTGTAACTTAAAGATACAAATTAATTAAAACGTTTAAAAATGATGTTAAAAATGAAAAACGTTTAACTATGAAAAATAGATTTTCTAAGAATCTTTAAATATGAACTTAAAAATTAAATTTTTAATGAGTATAGTTTTGCCTTTGGCAAAATTTTTAACTTGCTGATAAAAGAAATTTTTTGAGGAATTGGAGAAATCGGTTGAGATTAAAATTTTTTTATTTTTAAGAAATTTTAAAAAACTTGAAATGAAATTTAATAAAATTAAAATAAGGTACACATTTTGATAAGATAGACCTTTATAGGCTGAAGTCCTGAGATTGGTGGAATAATGAAAATTTTTAAATAAGTGTTAACTAAATTTAGAAAGGAAGTCTAGTGTCTTAGGTAGTCTAAAAGAAAGCTTAAGATTAGAAGTCATTCCACCTATTACTAGCTCCACAAACGGAATTCCGATTCTTATAACTCAAACAATTTTCTTCCATAGAATTCCCATTGTTAAAAAAAATATTTTTATAAATTTCCTTTTGCTGCAAATGAAACATTTTGGGTGTTATTAAACATGTATCGGGTTCGAACTCCAGTTTTACTATCTTCTATATAGTTATGTCTCATTTCACTCAGGTACTACCATTCGTCGTTGTATCCAAATAACCAATAGTAAATTATTCTATACCTACCTACCAAAATAATACATTATAATAAAAGTATATAAACAAATTTAAAATTATAAAAACACATTTTAATTAAATAATATAACTCACAGATATCGAAATCACTAATTACAATACAGAATTATTCAAAAATATACGTATACTTACATATAATAAATAGAAGTGTATATCTAGTGAAAATCTAATACGAGTTTCTAAATTTTAAAAGGCCTAGTAATATCTCATGTACTTATAATTTAAATGTGGAATTTATTATGATCTATTCTAATTATAAAAATATAATACATATTTTTAATACCTTTCCCTTCTGTTCAATTCCATTGGTCAGAATCTATGAGCGTTCATAACTTATTTAAATAATCAAACTAATATGCGTGTGCGTTTTGCATTGATTATTATTACTATAGTTATTACTTTATAAGTACTAACTATACTGTGTACAATGAACTATTAAAAAATAATTTAAAATAAATTTCAATGCAATTGAAAAAATTCTAACAAAGAATGAATTATATATATATATATATATATATATATATATGTATGTTTAGCAATAGATAATTCAGAAAAATGCTGTTTTTATACATCTACTCCGGTATAAATTCCTTAAATAGGCATTAATTCATATATAATTTAAAATTTATTTAATTTACTTTTTTTAATTATATAATATTTCTGATACAATGATTCATTGTTCTTAAAGTTTTTTTTTTTATTTCAATTTTTTTTTTAAATAAAAGTTATTTCTCGCAATTTAATCGATATAATCTGAATACACGTAACACTTCGCATAATCGCAGTTAACAAAGCAAACGTTGAAATAATTACATTACATGAATATAAAAATTACCTTAAAAAAAAAATTTTGAATTTTAATTTAAAAAAAAAAAAAATAGAAATATTTAATTTACTATATAAAATCAATTCATTACGCAAAATTTTTTTTAATCATGTGAAACATTGTAATAATAAAAAAACGAAAATGTATATTAGATAATTGTATGTAATTAATTACCTGTTGATTATATTATGTATAGGAGATTTATTTTTTTTTTTTTATAGAACATGAACAGTTAGTTAAAATAGTTTAAAATATTTAAATAATAATTTAATTAGATAAAAATAGTTTAGTAAAAATTAAATTACATTCGTTATAAACATTTTTAATTATACAAGGAATTCTCATAGTATTTTAAAAATTTTTTTTTTTGTGTCTAATAATATAAATTTATAATTAAAATTCTATTTTTATATTATTTAATTGTAATATATATATAATACGAGTCAAATCAGTGACTTTTAATAAGCAACAATAAAATACTGATAACTTATCATTTTGCTCTAATTATTTTGTTTGTTATATTTTTAATTTTTCTAATAATATTTTTTTTTGAATTCTAGAAAATTAAATAAAAATACTTTTATATATATATATATATTCATACATAACATACACACAATGACCCTGTACTGCAAAATACTAGTTTCATACTAGTATATAGAAAATTGCATTACATATTAATTTAATCATATTTTATTGCATAATAATAATAATGATTATTTTTAAGGTATACAGGGTGTTTAGTTGGGAGAATAATGGTGGGGTATTATGTGCACCTCATTGATAAAGATTAAAAAAAAAGAAGAAAATAGAATTTATTTTAAAAGGATATTATGACCTCTTTACAATAAGATCATAATTACTTCTGTCATTCTTTTTTCAAATTAATGCTGTAAACCTTAATTTAGTGCTAATAATTCGGGACTTCAATATAAAGTGGAATGTCAACAGTCTGTTCGAGTCAGGAAAAATCTATAACACTATTCAAGAAATGAATCGTTTAAAAATTGATATACTTGGTATCAGCGAAACCTGGTGGCCAAACAACGGAGTAAGTTGTGTAAAGGGGACAAAATTTTATTATTCCGGTAATAACAACACAAGGCACAGGAATGGCGTCGGTATAATATTGTCTGAAGAAATCGCAAAACATGTTTCCGGCTTCGTGCCGTTTTCGGATAGAGCCATGCTACTGAAATTAGATTCAAAACCGATCGCAATTAATATTATACAAATTTACGCACCGACAGCGGATAAACCTGACGATGAGATAGAGGAGTTTTATGAACACATAACATATCTTTTAAAACAAACAAAACCTCACGACCTGAATATCATAATGGGCGACTTTAATGCCAAGGTTGGTACCGGAGGAGTAAAAGACGTAGTTGGGAATTTTGCTCTAGGAACTAGAAACGAAAGGGGTGATCGTTTGGTACAATTTTGCCAGGAAGAAAATTTAAAAATTATGAATACGTGGTTTTGTTTACCTGCAAGAAGATTATATACCTGGAGATCTCCACAAGATTCAAGTGAACATGTAGTGCGAAACCAGATTGACTTCATTATTGTAAATAAACGATTTAGCTCATCCATTAGGAAAGTAAGCACATACCCTGGTGCCGACGTTCCATCGGATCACAATCTTTTGGTGGGCAAAATAAACATCAAATTGGCAAGACCAAAGAGATCCAACCGAGAAACAAAATTGGATATGGAAAAGCTGAAAAATAGTGAAATAAGAGATCGGTTAGCAGCAGAGATCAACAATCAGGTACGAAATTTGAGAAATACAAGAAATCTATGGGCACAAACAAAGGATATCCTTAAAGTAAAGTCACGAAACATCCTGGGTACAAAAAAGTATTTCCCTAAACAGAAATGGATGACAGACGAGATTTTGCATATGATGGATGTAAGGCGCCAATACAAAAACAATAATATTGGGGAGTATAAACGTATTCATCGAGATATCCAAGCTAAAATTAGGCGTGCCAAGCAAGACTGGTTAAAGAAAGAATGTGACGAATTAGAGAAACTGCAACATCTACATGATGATTTCAATGTCCACAAAAAAATTAAAGAAATCACGGGTACAAATCGTAAAAAACTTACCGCTGCATTAACAAACGAACAAGGTCAACTTATAGCTGATGTAAATGAGGAACAAAAAACCTGGGAAAATTATGTTCAACAGTTATTTCAAGATCAAAGCAGAACAATAAACAACAATAACACTAACAATAACACTAACACACTACCTTTTGGATTCCCAATAACAAAAGAAGAAGTTAAAAAGGCAGTATTGTCATCAAAAAACAATAAAACTACAGGCCCGGATGATTTACCAGCAGAAATAATAAAATTAATAGATTATGATAATTTAGATATATTGGTCAAAATTTTTAATGAAATATATGACACAGGTAATTTCCCAGAAGATTGGCTAAAGTCGACATTTATTACACTCCCGAAAAAAGCGAATGCTAAAAGCTGTAAAGATCATCGTCTGATAAGTTTAATGAGTCATGCGCTTAAAATCTTTCTTAAAATACTGCAAAGTCGAATGTATTCCAAGTGCGAAGCACATATGGGAAAAACGCAGTTCGGATTTAAACAAGGCACAGGCACGAAAGAAGCTCTTTTTGGTGTAAATATATTGGTACAAAACTGCAGAGATGTTCAGAAAGATGTTTTTCTCTGTTTCCTTGATTACGAAAAAGCTTTCGATAGGGTGCAGCATGAAAAGTTGATAGAAATCTTAAGTGCATTAGATATCGAAGAAAAAACTATAAACTGTATCAGAAATCTTTATTGGAACCAAACAGCTAACGTAAAAACTCAGCATGGCTTAACAGATAGCATTGCAATTCAAAGAGGTGTACGTCAGGGCTGTATTTTGTCACCAATGCTCTTCAACTTATATGCGGAAACTATCTTCGTAGAGGCACTATCTGATGTGGAAGTAGGCATAAAAGTCAACGGCACGTTTTTAAATAATATAAGATATGCTGACGATACGACGTTAATAGCTGATAATGTTATCGATTTACAACATATAGTAGATAGAGTCAACCACTACAGTAACAATTTTGGGCTTAACATCAACACTCAAAAAACGAAATTTATGATAGTCAGCAGAAATAGAAAACCATATCCTGGTGCGACTATTACAATTAACAACAGTCAAATCGAAAAAGTGTCCACTTTCAAGTACCTTGGATGCTGGCTAAACGAAGACTGGAGTTGTAATGGGGAAATAAAATGCCGAATTGAAATGGCCAGGAAGGCATTTCTTAAATATAAGGAGCTTTTTTGCAGCAGGAACCTCAGCATGAAACTGCGGATACGTTTCGTTAAATGTTATGTCTGGTCTGTTTTATTATATGGTGTAGAAGCATGGACAGTAAAAGTAAAAGATATGAATAAGCTTGAAGCATTCGAAATGTGGACATACAGAAGAATGCTTAAGATTTCATGGGTAGACCGTGTCTCGAACGAGGAGGTTCTCAGAAGAATGAACGTGACAAGAGAACTAATCACAACTGTCAAACGTCGAAAAACAGCATACTTTGGCCATGTAATGAGGAGTGCGAAATACGAGATGTTGCAGCTCATCGTGCAGGGGAAGATCGAAGGGCGAAGGGGAGTTGGTAGAAAACAACTGTCTTGGCTCCGAAATATTAGAAATTGGACTGGCATATCAGAAATTGGTGCACTGGTAGAATCAGCAAGGGACAGGGAGCGATACAAACAAATCACACAAACTATCATATGACGCTAACATTCTGTAAAGAATATGCAACACAAGAAGAAGAATATAAAGAAAAGGTGACATATAGTGATTTATTTATATTTGACTGTTTTGTATTTTGGTTCAAATGTACTCGCTTCATCAAATAATTTTAAAGAAAATCACAGGGTACTAACAAATCTAAAGAACGCGCTGGCCAATTAATTTCTAAATTTTTGGACATTATTCGAAATTATTCACAAATTTATTTTAAAAGTGTCGATATGTCTCGGGCATTGTGGGCAGTTGCTTCTCCTGCTGAAACCATAACTCGGATCTGTTTTGAAGTGTAGGACATTAAAAATGTTCTATCATAAACCGATACCGCTCTCCATTTACGCTTACAGAACTTCTATCTTAATTTTCGAAGATGTAAGTCCCAATGATATTTTCAGATGTAATGCTACACTATACTGTACAACTAATAGGGTTAAATTGGCGTTGATGAATGGGTCTTGAAATTTCAAAATCCCAGAATCTACAGTTTTACTTATTAACAAAGCGATAAAATTCTATTATTTTGGTTCTTTGTTCAGTTGTGAATCTTTCCATTTTTTATTCTCCAGGTGTTATTTATATAATCTTAAAAAAAAACAAAAAAAAAAAATATATAAACGAAAAAGTTATTTGATGTGGTTTCGCTAATAAGTCAAGTAAAGCCTCAAAAGCATCCTATTTCTAGAAGCTTTGAAGTATACCAAAGCACTTATTGAGTTCTATATAATTCCAAAGAATTTGAAGAATTGTGCCATTGTTTTTTTTCTTGCACGTATAATGAAATTTTTTAATGATTTTCTTCAATAACATTGATATCTACTTAAATAAACGTTCCTCATTGATTTTTCTGATATAGTAACTCTGGTTTGTACATTAAAGAAGTTTTCTGAAAACTAATTCAGTAGCTATGAATAATTAATAAAATTGTAAAATAAGAGACTTTAACAATATATATATATATATATACTTTTTCCACATCAAATGCACCCGTTTTAAAATAAAGTAAATCCAAATTTTTAAATTCAAATTGCAAGTTAAATTTTCCTGTATCTTGGGACCTTCTGATGGGAATTTTGATTAAAAAAGAACAAATTTAAAATCAATTAGATTTAAAAGGAAGAACTCCCTTAATTTAAAAATTTGGACATATTTTTGATTTGAATTTTTTAAGAAAGTAATTTTATACAATTTTGTTTGTTGGAACACCCTGTATAGTTATTTGTTTTTAAATCCTAAATCAATTTTGTATTATTATATACATATATAATAATACAAAAAAAGTTTAACTTTATATAACTTTTCTTGCATCTTAACCCAAAAATAAAATAATCCATAACCGATGATAAGTTGTAAATTTACTTATAGTTCCTTATATAATCTTATGTGATCTGATAGTAGTAAAATGCAATGAATAAAGACATAAGAATATTACATTATAATAAGTTGATAAGAAAATTGTTCTAAATTAATTTTCTTTTTTAATTTAACACTTATGGTAGATATTTAAATTCGATAAATAGTTATATGTTAAATTGGATTAATAGTTATGTAATATAACTATGTATTTATAAATTGGATCCGATACCATAGAGATATACAAATTATATTAAAAATGAGGAAGAGTGTAGTAGAGTAAAATGTGTCAACTTTATACTTTACTTGGCAAAATTTTCAATTCACAACTTATTAGACTTTCAGTTATGTACAAAAGAAAATATAAATTGAACGGCAGCCCTTCAAACATCATCCACGATTAGATTTTATTCAGACGTCGGTCATTAAAGTTAACTATTATTGATAAAACTTCAGACAACCAATTTTATTAGGTTTATAGCAGTGCTCATATAAAAAAAATAAGTTATATGGCAGCTACTCAAACCCATGAAACAAATTGACTGAACTTCAATAACGATTTCAGAATCGTAGCACCTTCTCTTTTTGAGTTATCGTGGACGGACGACGGACGGATGGACGAACACACAAATCTAGATCAATTTACTTTTCGATTCTCAAATCTGATCCAATCTATACCTTTAAGTCTATATCTACCGCCCTACTATAAATACGAATAAAATATTTTTTATACATATATATAAAACTTAACAAAATTCGATGATTAATCAAATAATATTTATTTGTAATGCACAAATAAAAAATTGATAAAGATTTGATCAGAAAGATTAAACCTTGGACTTTAATTTATTTATTTATTGGGAAATATTTTTTTAAAAATTCATTATAAACTTTAGACTAAATCGTCATAAATTTATTTAAAATCTATTTGAAGTTAAATTTTAAATACCTACGATATATAGACATCATAAATACAGTGTTTATTATTATTTAATAAGTAGTAGCACATAAAATCTGATTCAATTTATTGTAAAGGGAACCTCAACATATTGTATTCGATATCTATAATTTATATTGTAAATAATTTATGTGTCAAAGTTAATTCAATTTAATCTTTTATATAAGATATAAAAGAATATAAAATTTTCCATATTATCATTAGTATTATAAATTTTTGACTTGTATATTAATTTTATTTAATACAAAACTTTGGCCTCTTATACAACATTTAATTAGATGATTCTAAAGATATTTTCAATATAAATAATAAATTTTCAAAACAAATTATAGAAGATAAGTAGACCGGCATGTGAAGAACTCATGATTATATTTAAATCAGAATTAATTTAAATTTTTTAATAAATTTGTGACATTCTCAGTGAGTCAAAATTTACAAATTTTATATTACATTGTCATATACAACATGTATACATTCTTTGACAGACACTTAAATTGAACATAATTGAAAAAGTTGGACTTATAAATTGAATGTTTCCGTTTAATAATGTTTTGTTGTACTTTTGTATTTATATTTTGTATTCAATGGGTTGAATTGGTTGAATTGGAAACAAAGTTGGGAAAAAATAAAAACTAAATCTAAAAATAAAATAAAAAATTTCCAAAAAAAAAAAACGAGACTTTATATAAATAAAAAACAATTTTTATATTCCTTAGATAACATACAATTCATTGCCCCAAAAATTCACTACCAATCTAAATTTAATATCAATTTTTTTTCTCTTATCAAATATTAGAAATTTAAATAATGATAAATTTTATCAATATTGTATATATATAAGCTATATAACACTATAAATTAAGTAATTAATTATTATATAATTAAATGGATTTTTTTTTTTAATTTATTTTATTAAATATCAGTTAGCAACTAAATTATAAATTTTATTAAAAATCAATTTTATTTTATTTTATTTATAGTGCGGCATGCGCCATCCCAACAATGGCCAGAGTGAAGGCGACTTAAGTCGTCTAACAGGTACATCAAGTACATCTTCAACCCCATCATCTTCAAATGATAATTTGGATATTGAAAATAATGAAAATAATTTATGTAATGATAATTGTGCAATAATATCATCACAAGCCCTTATCCTTAGCGTTAACGATAATGAAAATGCAAATAATATAAAAAATTCCCAACATTTACACGGTCATAATAATCATAATCATCAACACGGACATCATCATCACGGTCATCATCATCATCACGGTCATCATCATCATCAACATCAACATCATCATAATAATAATCAACAATATGGTCAACAGCATCAACAACAACAACATCAACAACTTTATCCAAGCTATTTACCCGAATATATTGATCCATTAGAATGGCAAAAATCAAGAAAAAGAAAAGAACGTTTAGATAGTACATCATCAATAACGCAAGTTGATCGTAAATTACAACGATCAAATAGTGAAGAATTAATAACAAGTTCTGATTGTGAAGTAATACGTCGTGTATCATCACATGAAGATTTTAAGAAACAACCACAACCATTACAAGAAAAAGATATTAATATTGAATGTAATGAAGATTCAACAACAAATAATTTAAAAACAATATCCGAGAATGATAATCATTCTGGTAAGTTTTTTTTTTTTAATTTATTTTTATTTTATTTATTTAAATTATATTTTTTTAAATTTATTTTTTAAATTTTTTATTGAAATATTTGAAAATTTACAGGAAAATCTGTTAAAAGTTATAAAAACAGTGATAATCAACAACAACAACAGCAGCAACATCAACAACAACATCAACAGCAACAACAACAACATAATGAATCAACAAATAATTTTATAATACGTCTTCGTTTGGACACAAGTCCAGCACGTTCAAATAATCATCGTTGGTCACCAAATCGTTTTGATGATTCATCAGAAAATGAACATGAACGTCGTCGTTCATCTGAACGTTTTTCAAAAACACGTGCACCACCTGGTCGTAAATCCGGTGTTGTGAAAAAAGTTGGTTCGAATTCAGTTAGCGGTGGCGGTAAATATTCACGTCGTTCTGGCGATGAAAACGCTTATAAATATGACATATCTCATTTAAAATATGAACGTCGCGGTTTTGTTAGCAAATTAAAATTAGAAGAACATCGTAAAGAAGAAGCTGCTGATGGTGAACCAATTATATCATCGTCATCACCATCATCATCATTAATACAATCACCACCATCAAATAAAACAAATGATTATAATGACAATAATTTAATTGATTTGTGTTTACAACAACAACAACAAAAACAACAACAGCAAGAGCAGCGACAACAACAACAACAAGAACAGCGACAACAACAAAATAATAATGGAGGAATTCGAAATAATCAACAACAACAACAAATACAACAAAAAAATCAAAACACAGATGCCTCAACAGCTATACCACTGCCATGGGATCATTCGCCACAAGATATTCAATCAACACCAGTTTTATGTAGACGTTTTGCCACTGCACATGATATTAATGATGATAAATCAATAACAACAACTACAACAACATCATCATCAAATAATAATCAACAATATCAAAATAATTATAATAATCAACAGCAACAACAATATTATAATAATTGTAATAATCAATCTACAGCAATTATTGCTGCACCAGCTGTTATTGTTGATAATGAACCAATTAAATCATTTCGTACATTTAATAAAATGGAAAATTATAAAACACGTGAAGCAATGCAAAAAATTGTTTTACCATTAGGTTTAATGCAAACACCAGAAGAACGTTTAAAAATTATTAATAAAAAATTGAATGCATTAAAAAAGAAAGTAACAATATTAGAAGAAAATTATGAAAAAACACATGGTTATAGACCATCACAAATTGAACGTTATAATGATAAACAAATAAAAACAGCATTAGCTGAAATAAATAAATTACGAAAAGAAAAACAAGAAATAAAATCTGATCCGATGGCAGCATTTGGTTTTAAAGTTAGTGGTGGATTAAGTACTGAACAAAAATTAAAAAAAATGAAAGATACATTAGATGATATACAAAATGTAAGTATTATAATATATTTATTATTTAATTTTTTTTACAATTAACATTTCACATTTTTATTTAATTTATTTTAATTTATTTAAAAAAAAAAAAAAAAAAAAAAACATTTTAAACATTTTTAATATTAATAAAACCAAAAACAAAGTCAACTAAAAAACTCAAATGTCATTTAAAAGTTCATTTAATTCACATGTGGTGAGTGATTTGACAGTTAATCTCTTTTTAATATCAATAACCGTATATGCACAGAGTATATAACCAGGGCTGTCACTTGTTTAGGAATTGAGTAATAAATTTAAAAGTGGGTCACTAACAAAATAGTGCTTAAATAGAACATTTTGTTAGAAAACCTTTTTATATAATTATTTATGAAAATATAATATTTTTTAAAAAATTTATATTTAAATTAAAGACTAGCAAAATTCAGATTCAAAACAACTGACAACTTACTATAAGTTAAAAAAACTACAAAGACAAAGTCACCATCACAAAATATATAAAATGACATTTGACAATAAATTCATAAATTCAAAGTATTCACAATATTCACAAAATGAAAAATGATGCCAGTAAATTAACAAAAATCTTCTGTTTGATTAAATATTTTGTGAAGAATTTTTAAAACCATTTAATTTTTTATTTCTCAAAAAGTAGTTATAAATTTTGAATATTAGGTACTAAGAGTGTTAAATTAAAATTTTTGCCATTAAATTGTTAGGTATTTAAGTTTACACAATTATGCTAAGGTGACTACCATTTAGTATATGACAATTGATGACTATTTGTATATGCACAAAATAGTTATAAATTTTGGGCAGTTGGTGCTAAGAGTGCTAAATTTAAATTTAATTAAGAAAAATTTGAAATATGACATTTGTATATACACAAAATAGTTATAAATTTTGGGCAGTCGTTGCTAAAAGTGCTAAATTTAAATTTAATTAAGAAAAATTTAAAATTAAGTATGTATAATGAACATGTACATAATTAATTTCTTTGATTAGATTGATTTATGGAGCGTTGCTTTTTATAAATTCGGAATAACCAATTTCACTAATGATGATTTTGATTCTGCATCTATAAAGTAGTAAAATATTTATTTTAAAATATCAAATACAGATTATTACAAACAAAAAAATTGTACTAACAAAAACATTATTTCATAAATTAAATCAAATAAAAATCTGTATAACTGAACCGTATACATAAATAAGCCTTATTGCACTTTTGTGTAATATGTATATAACAAAAAATATATTATATATTTTCAAAACAAACGAATTAAAAGATTTCATCCATAAAGGAAATATCAATATTCAATTATTCTTTACTATCGTTTTCATATACATATATCCTTTTTACCAATTTTCTGAATCACTTCTGGTTGTAGCTTGGAATAATAACTGAATATTTAGTTTTTTTCTTGTATTATTCGTGCAAAAAAACGAATATTTTTAAAATTATTTTAAATTTTTCCGAAACGAAATTATGTCAAAAGCGATCAAATAAAAAAATAAATCATTCAAAATATTTCGAGATTTTTTCCGGTCAAAGAAAATATTTTTCCAGTCAAATTTGACCGGAATACTGTCAAAATGGCATCACTGCACTTAATACAACACACATGAAACAATGATAATTAACAATTTTTTCAATTATAAATTAAAACTTAAATAAAAAATTAAATTAAAATAGAAAAAAAACGTCAAACTTAACCTTTTAAATAAAATTATCATTATTTTCAACAATCTTATGAGTCAGAAATTTCTAACCCTTGTTTAGATTGAATGTGTAGTTAAATTCTTATACATATTTAAAATACAACAACAACATCATGTAATTTATATAACAAAAAAATATTTTCCTTTATTATTTTAAATATTCCTATACTTAAGTTTTGTTTTCAATTTCCATCATGTTTTTTTTTGTTGTACCTATTAAAATTTTAATTCTTTTCTTATATTAAATAATAAAATAAGTATGTATTGGTACTGCTATTTTTTTTGTTGTTGTTGTTTTTGAATAGACACAAGTGTTTTTCTCAATATTTAAAAAAAGACTATATTTTGTTTTTATTTACATTTCGGTTTTTTTTTTTTGTTTTTCTTATTGTGAATTTTTCCGCATATTTTTTTTTTTATAGGTCATGGTCTTTTTTTAATGTTGTTCTTAATTTGGTTTTTTTATCTCTTAAAAACTTTTTTTTTATGTTTTTTTTTTGAAAAATATCTTGTACTTTTTCTTAGAAATAAAATAATAAAATTACAAAAAAAAAAAAAAAACGATAAAGTGGCAAATTAGGAAAAAAAATCGGTCGATAAACAAAATATGAGGTGAGAAGTGGCGCTTTATTGCTTTGTTTATTGATTTTCTCATCTTCAAAATTTTATAAAAAAACAAAAATTGTTTCTTGATTAAAAATCAGAATTCAGATACCAACAAACAAAAGAACAATATAATTTTTCATTTAATTTTCATTGATTTTAGGGAAATTCTTTAATAGAAAGAAAATTTAGTACTTATTACATATTTTTAAACAACTAGGGTACACGACACACGTACAGCACATTCTGTTGTTTATTATATTAAATGTTTATATACAATTCGTGTATATTAGTAATTCATTGATATTTGTAAACATTATCAAGTATCAACTTTATTATGCTGCTGCAACATTTTAAATTTAGTACAAATGTTGATAGAAACAGTTATAGAAAAAGCTAAATTTTATTTTATAAAAAGGTTTGTGTCTTTGGTGGATTAGTGAAAACATTTCACAAAATGTTTAATTTGTTTTTTTTTTTAATTTTATTTTTAAATATGCTAACTAGAAATAAATATAAATTTTTGTAATAAAATAAAATATTAATTGTATTTATTTTTTATTTCTTCTATTTTAGAAATTGGAAGATAAACGTGCCGAATCAAATCGACCAGATAATTTAGATGTTTTAACATCAGATCAATTGGTACAAGAAAAAACCGCTGTACAACACAGTTTATTATATTTTGAATCATTATATGGTAGACCAACAACACGTGATGAACGTGATGCTGCTCGTCCATTATATGATCGTTATCGTATTATTAAACGTATGATAACACGTAGTATATCGATAACAGCAAGCGGTGCTATTGGATCTGAATTACCAACAATATTAGAACATGAAGCCATGACATATGAAACAATACAACAACAATCATCTATTAGTACTGATACAACAACAAATTCATTATCTGATCAATTAACTGGTGTATCATCAACAACAGTTGAATCATCATCTGATAATTCAAATGGTCAAACAATAACAACAGCAGTTGATTCAACATCAGATTTATCAAATGAAGAAAAAGAACAACAACAAGAACAGCAAGAACAAGAAGAACAATTGTTAACAATTACTCCATCACATCAACAACAACAACAGCAACAACAGACATCATTAAATGATGTTAATTTACATATGTTATCCTTAGATGAACTTTGGGGACATTTAGAACGTGTACGTGAAGAAAAAAAAGATTTAAAAAAATCAATACGTGATTTTGAAAATTTATTTGAAGAGCAAAACGGTAGAAAAATGCTTAAAAATGATAGAAAATTAATTGAAGAAACATATGCTGCATATAAAGAGAATAAAGCAAAAGTTAGATTATTACAAGCTTTAATTAAAAAGCATATGGCAAAATGAATTTTAAAGGAAAAGAAGAGAAAAATTTATAAGATATTAATTTAATTTTAGAGTGTAAAACTCTTTTTTTTTTTTAAATGCTATTGATAAAACTATAATTTTAAATAAAAAAGAGTTAATTCTTATTTAAGAACTTCATGACACATTCGAGTATTATAAAATAACAAATTCCTTAGTAAGATTTGGGTTTTTGGATCTTTTCCAAATAAAATTCTTTTTTTTTTTTTTGGATCAGTTCCATATGAAAATTGAATTTTTACTTGAGAAATAGAATTTTAAAAAGTTTTTTTCAATCATAGTTTCAATCAATAGCAAAAGATTTATATTATTGTTTCTATGTTTTTTCATTTTTTTAAAGAGTGCGCTATTTCATTGTTTGTAAAATTTTGAAAAAAAAAAAAACCGATTGTACTTGATTGTAAAAAAAAAATTTATATATTTCGAACAAAATATTGTGCTGTTTTTGATTAAACAAAAAAAAAAAAAAAAAAAAAATAGAGAAAAAAAGATTAAATTTAAAATATTTAGTAATAATTGTATGTTTTTTTTTTTTGTATTCTAAATAAAATTAATAAAAAAACAATTTTGTAAAAGTACTTTTATAATTATTTGAAGATATTTCAAAAATTTAATTTTTTCATAATATACAAATAACAAATTATTTGTCACAATATTTTACATAGTTTTTAGTTATAAAAACATTCTGAATAATTAATTGTAGAACAAATTTTTGTCCTCAAATAAACGTATCAGAAAATTTTGAAATGAAATTGAATTTTAATAAAATTTGTAACAACTTTGTGATGCGTTCTTTTTTAAATCTAAAAAATATATTTATATTTTAGATATATCACAAAGTTTATTACATATTTTATTACAATTTATGTATTGCCATAGTTCAAAAAAAACTAGTATTAGTAAATTTTTTATATAATTTATAATTAATTCTTTATTATTCAAAAATACTAAAATTTTTGCAACTTTTAATTTATCACAATTTAAAAGATATTAACTAATTAACATATGGTTAAATATAATATATTGCCTTCATCTATTTCATATTATTTGGAATATATTTTATATTTATAAATATTACTTATATTATTAATTAATTAAAAGAAAACAAATTATACACTATTAAAAAATGTTTTCAAAATTATATATTAAAATCTCAAGAATTTTCAAGTTTAAATATGGTTTAATATTCTAAACATCATTTGAAATTATGTTTCTTATAGTTTTTTTTTTAATTTTTTTTTGAAATATCTTTAAATTTATCTTAAAAAACAACAATTTAACAACAAAAAGACTTTTTTTTTTTAGATTTTAGTTTAAGAAATTAAAAAATTAAAAATTAAATAATTAAATATGAAATTTGTTTTTAAGAAATTTCTAAAGAAAACCTTTAAAACACAATTTTTTTTTTTGAATATTCAAATTAACAAAAGTTTACAATATATATGGGTGATTATTTTTTTTCTTGCACATTTCAAAATTTTTAAATTTTAAATTATTTTTCTTTTTTTATGAGCCATGGTATTTTATTAAGCAAGTTTCTAGTTTTCACTACAATATTCTGAAATGAGCTGTACACTTTTGTCAAAATTACACATTTTAGAACAAAATTAGTAAACTGAGCTCCGCAGATTTGTCCATTGCGTTACTAAAATGTAAAATGTTATATAAATGTAAAAAAAACAAATAAGAAAAGCAGTAATCAGCTTTTCGTATTTTATTTATTATAAATAGAAAATTGCTATTTAAAAATTAATAAAAAAAAGTATATAAGTTAAAAAAATTTGAAAATTTATGTCCGTCGTGTTACTTTTTATCAAAAAAATTTCAAAAAATATTGAATTTCGCTGTTACAGCAAGCACGTATAGAATATTTCATATCACATTAAAATACAAATAATATTTATATATCATTTTAATTAAACAAAACTTAAATAAAGTATCTTAAAATTAAATGAAAATAAAAATAAAGTCTTTGTAAGCAGGGACAAAAAGTAACACAGTGGACAAAAAAGTAACATAGGGGACTCTAGTCAAAAAAAAAAAATTAATTAAATACATTAGCATTGAAAATTATAAAGAAAATGTTAAGAAATTGGCGAGGAGTTTGCTTTTCAATCAGATTTTTATTTTTGTGATAATATTTCACTTTTTATAGCCTTTTTTTTTATAGCCGTCTTTAAATCAAGTTTTCGTCTTTCCCTCTACCTCCTCTGCTTTTTAGCAGGTGGGAAAGATTTTTTTTATTGGGTTTGGGCATATTCTATTAACAATTAATAATATTATAGCATTTTTTTTTTAGAACTATACCAATTTCTTACCAATAAGTCCACTGCGTTACCAATTTGTCCATTGCGTTACCGCGCTAATAGTAACACAATGGACAGGTAACGCAATGGACAATTTTACTGAATTATTTAAAAATATCATAATTTATTGAACACATAATATAAAAATTAGTTTTTTCTAAAAGTGCTCTTTTTATTACTTTATATTTTATATAATAAAATATTTTAATTTGTATTTAAGTCGAGATAAACTTGGTAACATAGTGGACAATTAATAAAAATACATACTTATACGTTTTGGAAAATTTAATTTTTTTTTAATTATAGCTATTTTTTTGAAAACTTTTCAACAACAGAATAAAAATAATAAATAGTTTTTGACAAATAACAAGAGCCGCGCAACTTATTTAAGAAACAAACCGTTTTAATTTAAAAAGTAATGCTTCGGTAACACAATGGACAAAACCTAGGGACATCATTTATTTTGCTAAAAAAAAGGTTAAACAAAATTTTTACCGCTTCTAAAATAAAAAAATTAAACTTATAATAACTATAATTTAGAGTCTTGATTACCCAATTTATACCAAAGGCAGTATTAACAGAAAAAATTAATCCAAAAGTCAAAAAATTAAGCTCGGGGACATAGCATTTTGCTATAGGTACCGTATGCTTTTTTAATTTTTAAGAAAAACTGTTTAACATAGAATTTTCAAATGAAATGGGGGCAATGGGGAATCGTTTGTAAAATTAATATTAATTATTAATTTTTCTGTATTTTACTTATTTAAAAAATTATAAAAAAATTGATTCCAGGACATGAAATGTGCAATAAAAAAAAAAATCACCCATATATATATACATATAAAAATATAGAAAAAAAAATATTAAAGAAAACATTTTATACTAAATATTTAATATATTAAAATTAAAAAAAAAAAAAGAGGAAAACTTTTAGATTTTTTACATATTAATACTTTAATAATGTATATATATATACATACAAATACATAATTATATATTAGCATATTTTAAAACAACAAAAATATTAATATATACATATATGTATATATAGTAAATATATATGTATATATTGGAATAGTGCACCTAAATGTTAACTCTATTTATAAATTACATATTCATTATATTATATATAATATACATATTTACATTTATTTCAAATATATATTTAATATAAAAAAATTTCATATATTTCACTCTAAAAAAAAAAAAAAAAAATACAAAACAAAATCTTTTCATACACCATTTTTACATATGCATTATTAAAAAAAAAAAAAATTCAATAAAAAAACAAACTATAAAATATCCTAGACTTTCTTTTATTTATAAAAGAAATTAAAAAAAAAAAAAAAAAAAAAAAAAAATGAGGATTAAAATAATTAAAATAAATGATTAATTAAAAAAAAAAAAAAAACATATATAAAATGTTAAATTTAATTTTTCCCATTAACACAAAACCAAAAAAAAAAAAAAAAAAATAAAAAAAAAATTTATTTAATATTAATATTAATTTAAGAATGAATGAAAAAGCAAATCAAAATCAAAAATAATTTAAAAATTAAAAAAATAAAAAAACCAATAAAATATATTACAATATAAAAAAGAAAAATATTACAAAAAAAACCTAAAATTTTTTGGAAATTAGAAAAAAATCCAAAAAAAAAAAATGCTTTAAAAAAGCTCCAAAAAATATAATTATTAAAAAAAAAAAAATATCTTAAGTATTTTTATTAAATTCAAATGTTAAATCAGATTAAATTCGGGAATTCTATTCTGCATTTTAAAGCAAATAAATTTCTTAATTCATTATTCAAAGTCAAAAATTAATATATTGTTATCTAGAGTCCAGTACTCTTGAAATTATTAGACTACCATGGTTCTCAATTATCAATTTTATTGATTTAAAAAACAATGTTTTTTAGGAATCTTCATTCACAAATTACAAATTGTACAAAATTGAAAATAGAACAAGTACAAAATTAAATAAAAATTGGTTTTAACGGTTTAACAACATATTTTTCGTACACATTTTGCCATTATGCACCTTTCAATATGCACTTCTTTGATTAATTAGCCAATGTGTGCTTAACCAATGTTCCATCATAGGATAGTTTATCATTCCATTCATAATGAATGAATCGTAAGAATTCGGTACTACCATAATACCTTTAAAAGAAGATAAATTTTTTGATTTGATTACAAAAGCTAATAGCTATATATATATTTATATATAAATGACTAATATTCTTTATAATTTAATCTGATATTTCATAAGTTTTTTTTAGAATTTTTTGAGTTTTATATTTTTCAATTCCTTTAATTGTATTTTCTTAATTATATTATTTTTTTTTCATTTTGGAACCCCACTAATCTGTGATAATTTCGATATATTAAAAAAAAAAAAGTTTATTTGTTTTTTGGGAAAAATTATTATTTATTTATTATTTTTGGTGTTTTTTTTTTTTTTTGTTTTTGTAAAAATTTTAATTATTTTATTTCATTTTTTTTTTTTTTAAATGAAAAATTAAATGTTTATATTAAAATTAAAATTACATAATATGTAAATTACATGGTTATTATTATAATAATTTTTTGATTTATTTTTTTTTTTTTGTATAAGAATTAAATTTTTTTTTTCATTTAAATTGTATTCCTTTTTTTAAATTTGTTTTAAACTTATTATATTTAAAAAAAAAAAAAAAAAAAATCGTTTAATTAATTATATGAAAAAAAAAAAAAAATATTATAAAATAATATTTACATACACACAAAGTATATG
Source organism: Dolichopus griseipennis (assembly GCA_963082915.1). Lineage (NCBI taxonomy): Eukaryota > Metazoa > Arthropoda > Insecta > Diptera > Dolichopodidae > Dolichopus > Dolichopus griseipennis. The sequence goes on from OY720442.1 coordinate 106,679,720, forward strand.
GAAATAATCAAATAAATAGAATAGATCTCTAAGATGCTTAAGATTTATTAATTATTGTCTTTATTATATTGAAATAAAAAATATAAAATTAATAAATATCAAAAAAAAAAAAAAAAAATTAATAATAAATAATAGTTACAAAAAAAAAAAAAAAAAAAAAAATAAGAAAAAAAAAAAAAACAGAAATGTTATAAAAATAAGATATATTAATATTATTTTCTTGTGTTAATTTATATGTTTTTTCTGAACTATTACTATTTTAAATAGTTTTTGTTTTGAAATAAATTGATAATTTTGAAAAAAAAAAAAATCAAACAAATATGTTTTCTTTAAATTTCATTATATTTTATAAATATAGCCCCACGTTGCTGTTTCTCTCAATGGGTTTTTAGTTGAAGTTGACTGAAATAAAAAAGCAATTAGAATACAGTCAACGCAATTAGAATATATTAAAGGATTTTTTTTTTAATTCTCAAGAATCAAGTCAATTGGTCAAAACATTTTTAATTTAGAACAAAAAAGTTTAAAGACTCGGACCATCGTCCCAATTTGACGGTCCGTTAGATATACAGAATTCATATGACATTCATGGCCGTTAGCTTGGAGCGTTTTGTGGTGCTTAGAGGATTTAGGATTGTTTTGGAATAAAAAAATACTTGAAGTTTGGCAGTTATTACTTCTTGTGAACCTTTTGGGATTACTTATATACAGAATAAATAGAGTAGTTGTAACTGGAATTCTATCTTATTTCCAAAAAAAAAAAAATTTTGAAAAACTAATGTCTAAATATAATAAAAGACAAACTGCTGCTGCTGCTGCTTATTAGCGTGTCTTATCACGGAGAGAAATTCAAGAATATATTTTTCGCATAAGGAATATATTATTCCAAAATCAAGTTCATAATTGTGCCCAACTTAGCTAAAGAATAATATAGCCTTCGATGAGAATAATATATTCGCGATTGAAAACTGCGAATATTATTCCTACTTCAGAATAACATTTTCTTATTTTTTCTTTGTTACTTTAATTTTATTCTTGCAAAAGAATAATAGAAACCTAGTTTATGCATGGAAATGCATATCTTATTCTCATAAAAGAATGATTCCTACAGTTTTAAGGAATAAAGCGCTCTTCACAAGGAATATATTTTTCATTTAAAAGAATATTTCCTGCTTTCAAAGGGAATTATTTGTACGGTACATGATTTAATTAATGAATGTATTATTCATAGAAAAGAGTATTTTTTATGCTTTTTTGGGAATAATTTATCGGTACAAATAATAAATTTGATTCGTACATATGGCTCTATAAAATAAAAAGATTTAATATTTTTTTAGTCTATTTTTTATTATAAATAAATTATTATAAATTAAAAATCATCAATCTTTCCACAATTTCGGCTACTGAACTGAAGTTTTTATCAACTTCTGCCTTCCTTGCAGTAAAAGTATTTTTCCATTTACATTCGACTGTATTCCAAGGACTAGTATGATGTAATAACCATTCCATATCATGTTTGAACAAGTCATCATTTTCTGTCAATAATAAAAATTTTATATTATTTAATGTTACTCCACTCTCTGTGAAAAATATAATAGATACATACATCTTTAATAATAACAATTATAAAATTATTATATTTCACCTTTCAGAAATATAAAATAACTCTCCAAATCATGATTTGTTAAAATATCAAAAAAATTCTAGTAAACCAAAATGTTAATATTTTAAAAACAGTAATTATATCATACTTACTTATTAAACTTTTTAATTTTTTTTTTGTCTCAATTGGTGCAATATAAAAATATTTTTATTTTTTTATATAGAAACTTAGGCTTTTTATTTTTTAACTATTCAGAAAATATTTTAAATATACACAAAAAAAGTTATAACCGTACTGTTTAAAAATAAATCTTAAAGTGACTATTGACTGTACTAGAATAAAATTCATTGTATACAAAATTCCAGTACAGCAAATGTTTTTTATTCTTAACTTGAGAAGAGTACATTCATAAGCGACCATAAATTATTCTTAATAGGAATACTTTCTAACAGTAAAAAATCATCTTTTTGCCGCGCACTTGATGTTAAAAAACTATTCCTAATACGAATAACGTATTCTTAACAAAATCAAACTTTAATTTTTACAGGGCGAAGTTATTCTTAAAAGGAATATTTTATTCTTTATACATTTTGGTTTTAGTTGATAAAAAGAAAGCTAGAATAATTTAGTTTATTCTTTAAAAGAATAATTGATAATTTTTGAACTTAATATTTTGAGATGTACTTTTATTCTTAATAGGAATAATATGTTAGAATTAAGAAATCAATATTCATAGTAAGAATAAATTTAACTTTAGTTAAAATAGTTGGTTTTATTCCTAAAAAATGAATGATTTGTGCTATTTAATTTCTCTCCGTGATGTTATGTTAAGTGTTATTTATACATGTAACATACTTCTAATTACAAATACTTACATTTTAGGAGCAAGAAAAAATGAAACTGATTTAATGTAAATTATGAAAAGGAAAAAAAAATCAAAACGTATAAGAAATCTAATCTGTTAGAAAGTAGATACAGAAAATTAAAATAAAAACGTATAAAGCTATTTTTTTAACATTTCTTTATTTTAATATTAACAGAACTAATAACTAATTATTATAATGTTAATTTAATGTTCTTTAGGTAACGAATTTCCTTTTATTAATTCTGTAGTGCAATAGTAGGAGAAAAAAGAATATATATAAAAAGAGAAAATAAAATTAAACCTGTCGTCCGACAGGCTTTTTTAATACTTAGTTTTAATAATTAGTAATTAATAATTAGTATTTAATTAGTTTTGATCTTGAAAAATAACTGTAAACTATTAAAATTTCTTTAAATTTTTTTTATATAATCGTTTTTCGAGTTTGCGAATAATAATTCTTTTGTGTAATAAAGTTTCCATTTTTGGAAAGCATTTACAAGGTTTAAAATAGTATGTATTTTGTGCGTTTCTTTTACTAGAACAATTATATTAGACATACATGCCAATGAAACCATCTTCTTTGAATACTTATTAATCGTTTTAGATAATAGTAATACAATGGGACTAGATTTAAAAGCGGAAATTTAGTAAAAACTGTTAAAAACCATGCTACTCTAACCGTTGTTTCATGTCATCAACCATATATTGCTTGTATTATAAAAATGATGGCATATAAAGTTAAAAATTAAACTGATGATAAATCTGTCTTTCAAACATAAAACTAAAAAATCTGAAAGATTGAATTAACATATAAATTTAATTTTTTAATTTAAAAAAAAAAATTATTTTAATTTATAACTATTTTGAACGTCGTTTTTATTATTCTTCTATGCCCGTATGATGACTTTAAGTCAAAAGGGTATACTAAATTTGCTATTACGTTTGTGACGCAGAGAAGAAGGCGGAATAGATATAGATTCAAAGGTATTTTGATTCGTTGACAATCGATCGATCGATTGAGCTGTTTGTTACCTGTTCGTAACTCAAAAAGTAAAGTTACTACGATTCTGAAATTTTCACAAATTCGCAGTCATCGCTTTTGAAATCCAGCCAGTTTGCGCCACGGCTTCAAGTAGTTGCAATACAACTTATTTTTTTATTCGAGCATTACTCTATGTCAATAGTAGTTAACTTTAATGATCAACTTCTGAATAACATATAGTTGCCGTAGGGGAAAATGTTCGAAGAGCTGCCTTTCAACTTATATTTTTTTTTGTACATAACTGAAAGTCTAATAATTTGTGTAATTGTGTAAACATTTTGCCAACAGTAATTAACCGGATGATATAATGTCTACATTACGGTAATACGCGTATCACAGAGATCAGAGATGACACAGTCTACTCTACTGCACTCTTCCTAGGTTTTTGTTTAGAAATTAATTCAATTTGCAAATTTAATGGAATCTGAGTAAATTACTACGTATAAATACAATTTAATTTGAGAATAATTTACTTCAAATTGAAATTTAATCTATTTTTAGCTAAACAAATTTATTTTAAATTTAAAAAATGTCTTTTATACAAAATAAAACAATAAAATAATTTTTCTTTATACTTATTTAAAATTCTGAATATTTAATTGAGAAACTATAGAAAGAATTAAAAAAGGAAAACTCATTACAGATATTGTTGAAAGAATTTCTTAATTTTTCTTTTATCTCTATCTAACTCAATATGAACTGATGTTAGATAGAGATAACAATATATTTAATCTTAAGAGAAAATTTTCGATTAAAATTAATTCAACTGTATCTGATAAATGGAATTTTAACGAACTTTAGAACTTCTTATATTATTAAAGAATATATCATAAAGAAGTTCATAAATAATGCATAAAAATCTGAGATAAAAAATGGGAACTCAAGATGATATTGTGTGTAAAAATATTAAGAATTTAATAAGCAATAATGAAGAAATTAATAAGACGGAGGTATTTATGTCAACAATAGGGTTTTTGAATCTTTTTATATATTTCAAAAGTGGATCGCTATGTGTTAAGGAGGAGTCATGTCAAGGAATCCAAGAAAGCTCAAGATCAACAAGTATCTAAAAAAAAAAAACCGAAATTTCAGTTTGGATCCCTACAGCTCTTAGTTAAACGGTGGGCCAAAAAGTTTTGGAAAAGTTTACTTTTAAAAACCCTTACAAAAATTAGTGTAAGATCTAACTTTAAAAGTTTTAAGTTTCTCTCTCAAAAAGTTTGGAAGATATAAGGTTTTAAGAATTTGGCATATCGTATGGTAACCCTATAATTTAGGGTTATATAAATTTATGAAGCTTATAAAAACCGCTATCGTTTGGGGTTTTGATAGATGAACTTTTTGAACTTATAGGATTTTTTAAAAACAATTAAAATATACAGGGCATCCGCATTCCGAATCGATGGGGCTCGGAAAAACAAATCTTTGGAGCTCCACCACAATTAAATGAAATTATTTTTTGCACTAGTTAGCTGTCATTAAGATTTCTTTTCTTTATTTTAAATTGTGTAAAACATGGACGGAGAGACGGACAGAGTGAAACTGTGTAGTCACATTTTTTCATAACTTTTTCGTAATCAATCAAAAATTAAAAATTTATTTGATAAAATATTTACTTAATAAAAAGTGTTTACAAGGTGTTTTGATCTTTCGTTACTCATATAAACAGTAAAGAGCATGTGCAGAGTGATATTTATAGTTTAAACTTCTAAATTGACTGGTTTGAATCCAAGACCTTTTAATTAAAAGAATCTTTTCTCGATTACTACGTCATTTCATTGGCATTCATAGTTTTAAAACTAAGGACATGTTTGCTATATCTATTTATTTATTTATTTATTAAGTATTTCCAAAGCCCATGCAATGCCTTCGCAAATTTACGGGTTCTTTATCTTTGATAAGTAATATTATTTATTTTATTTAAATCATATATTTCATATTTTACCATTTGGTAACCATGGAGATTTGTAAAGAAAATTTTTTTTTCAATAATATTATTTTTAATTAAGTATTGTATGTTCTGACCGGTAATCGAACCTCTATTAATAAGCCAAATGATTACCCATTACACCACCGAGGTGTCATCAAAGGTTGTTCATTATGATAATATTGCTTAACAGAAGTACCATTTTTTAGTTTTCTAAACATATTTCTGAACCTGTAAAAACCAACGTTTTTTTGGCGAAGAGCCAGAGGCTTTCAGTGAAGATGAGTCTTTTAGCGGCGTGAAGTAATGTTTTCAACTTGTCGAAATACTTAAGCTACTAAATTCAAGTAAATTTTACTACATTTAATTTTGTATCATGATTCTATACTTTAAATGAAATATTCAATAAGTTACAATCAATTTTTTTTAATTTATCTTGTAATATTTTGCAACGGATGATGCATTTAATGGGTTTTCTTAGTTTTTTTTTTGTGTTTTTCATTTTAAATCTTGTAATCCAATAAATCAATTGCATTCTTATGACACATTTTGGATTTATTTACTATTTATTTATTCTATGATAGTATCACCTACAAAGAATGATTATATAGCTCTATTGCACCTTGATAAAATGAAAGAAAAAATTTAAAAACTATAATATAAAAGTGGAATAAATTCAAGAAAGACAGGTGGAATAACAAATGGTTTAATAAAAAGAATGTAATTTGAATTTTAAATGAATTTATAATAATCCTAGGAAAGATCAAAGATAAAAATTATGAAAAAACTGAGATGAAATTATGAACTTTATCAATATTTAAGATTCATTTCATAAAAAAATGCTATTAAGAGTAAATTTCCTTTTGTAATATTAGTTGAATGATAATTAGCTACCAAAACCATTATATCATAGATTTGATACTTTGACTTAAATTATTAGGTAATACTTTTTATATAGCTTTTGGGAACTATATTCTGGATTTCTTAAAAAACTTTCTTGTTATCTATGGGAATTTCTTGTCCGGGAAGCCAAATCACATTCCTTCCATTAACTAGACGTCTTTTTACCCACTATGCTATCGAAGTCCAATTTTTTTTTAATAATTTATTAATATTGCATTTTACCGTAAGAGAGAATTTGTAATGCAAATTACTTTTTTCAGTAATTTCACTCGGTTAATACGCCAAGTTCTTAACCAATGCACTACCGAAGCCCGTTTAATAAATGTTTAATTTACATTAAAAAATATTGCATATTTTTAGGGATATCGCGTATAGGGATAATAATACATGTACAATGAATGGTTGTTTTAATGTTAATTAATCAGTGCTTGTGATTGAAAAAGGGCTTCATATTGGAACACCAAACGAGTAACGGTAATTAGCGGTCCACTAGGATCTATTTCTCTAGACCTTATTTCCCCTTGTCATTAATTAAAAAAATAACTTGAATTCTTTTGACCCATACCTGGTGGGATATATTGCCCCTCAATTTTGAGTGAACTATTCAGACTTAATTTCGTTGGCGGTATTCTGTCTCATCACTGCTGGGATATATTCCCCCGATAGTATTTAAGTAATTTGTTCGGCAGCTGGTGAAAATCTGGCCTTGGCCACATGACACATTGCCGGAATAGCATGTGCTTTTCATAGACCTATAGGTCTTCATGGATCCGAAGTTTATAAAGAAATGAAATCAAATGAGATTGCAAATGAGAAGAAGTTGATTCCAAGTAAAGATACAACTGACTTTTATATTATCATTTCTATAGTCAAAGAGCAACGCTGGACTTCTAGTCAAAAAATGAATGTAGACTACAGAGTATTAAAAGTTTAAAAATTCGATAAATTAAAAATTATATAGAAGATTTGATTTTTTATAAGTGATTTTAAACTCAAGAATTAAATGATAATTTGAATGATAATTCCTACATTACCCAGGATTAATTATAATTAAACCAATCAAAAATATATATTTAATTTACCATTATAATAAATGAAAATATTAAATTATAAGATTTAATTATATTTTGCAAAAAATAATTATACTCTTTAATTATAAAGTTCAAAATATATTTCAAAGATACTTTAAAATTAAATTATATTTCAAATTACTAGAGTGTAATTATTTTAGAAAATTAAACAAAATAGTAAAATTTTAAATTCAACTGCATCATTATTATTTCAATTTATAAAATTACTTACGACTTTTTGACACGTAACTAATTGAAATAATATTAATTAAAATTTTTTTTTAAAAGTTCTGAACTATATACATATATGCTAAATGATCTTCTTCATTTTAATTAAATTTAAAGAATTATTTTTCATTTTATCATAATAATTATCTAAATATATAGAAAATCTTGAGAATAAGATAATTGTATAAAATTATTAAGCATAGAAGTACGTATATTTCAATTTTAAGAATAAATTTTACAGGGTTAGTATTATAATTAGAAAATTTTAATTATTGTGCATAAATTTGTGATTAAATAATATTTGGGGAAAATTTGTAACTTGTTCTTGTTTCACTTACTTCCTTTCAAAATAGGGGAAAACCCCTTATAAATTTCTTTTATTTTGACAGTTCCCTAAAAAGCTTGGATCTTGAAAAGATAGTGAAGAATGCAAAATGATTTGTCTGGGATTAAAACTCTTCGTTAATAAGCTTTGTATCTGCCTACTACATCAATGAGATCTTTAAATAGAATTCATTGAGGAATAACAGGTTTCGGACATTTCCCTAAAACGCCTGGAACTTGAATAGGTAGTGAAGAATGCAAAATGATTTATCTGGGATTAAAACTCTTTGCTAGTAAGCCTACTTCAACTCACCGAGGCTTTTGAATAGAATTTATTGAACAATAACATGTTTGGGACAGTAGCCACTATATTTCGCAAGATTATAGACAGCATTGTCTTTTTTTGGTATTAAAATGAACTTTGTTGAAACATTAAGCTTGGTCGAATGCTTTAGAAATATTCAAGGCCACAACATCAGACTCACCAGAATGATGAAGGCTTATATTAAGAATTTTGCACAGGTAGGTAATGAGATCACCAGTTAAAATTCAGATAACTTCATTATTAATGAATATTTTTGATATTACAAATTATCTCTGAAATATGCTCATAAAACACCCTGTATTACTAAAACTTTTTGATGATATGTTTCTTATATAATGGAAATAATGATTATTACACATATAGAGATCTTATATTTGAAATATTCTTAGAGATACGTCATGTAATTAGTAGTAAAAACAGTTTAAAAATGGAAAATCTATTAGTAAAAATCTTTAAATAGTTTTAATTAAACGTGATAGACATAAAATATATTATTCTAATCAGAATAAAATGAATTAAAATGAATTCAATGGTTTTTGAAATAATAATAAAGGATTTATATAATATGCGCTATATATTTAACTTGCTAATACCCGGTGCGCGTTGCTGCGTTTCTCAATGGAGGTTTAGTCGAAGTTGATGTTACTGCAAAAAGTTAACACAAAAATTACAAATGGTGTAAATGTTAATTTTAACATGTATAAAAGAAATTTTTTTAAAACGATTTTTCTAGGATTATTATAGTAATTTTTGAAACTTTCTGGAATTCAAAGCAGTACTAACTATACTTTCCAAAATTGGACGTAATTTACTTCCACAAAGTCTTTTTTTTACCAATCGTAGGACCGACATGTGTTACCAAACACCAAGCCTGTTAACAGACTCAACTCCATTTTCAAGGTGCTTCACGCATACAATGTGAAGAAAATCGGTCGAACCGTTTTTAAGTTAGAGTAACGTATTGAAAAAATTTATAAAAAGCTGTTGGGCCGTAATGGGTTAATGGAACTCAATAAAAATTTTTTTGCGGCTTTCTTTTTAGCCAAAGCAGTATTTCGTAAAATCGGAAAAAATTTGGACTCAAAATTTTTTTTGACCAACCGTCGGACATGGGTTAACAAATTCCAAAACTGTTAATAGTGTTAACTCAATTCTCAAGGAGCATCACGTATACAATATTTGAAGAAAATCTGTCAAATCGTTTCTAATTTAGAGTAAAGTAATGAAAAAACCTATAAAAAGCTGTTGTAGCTTATTATTTAAATGAATTATTCATTTTGGGCGATAGCTATATTACATTCCAAAATATATTGAAATTTGACTGGTAGGAAACTACAGTTTGACTGGTAAAGTTCATTATCTAATAATTTAATAGTGGTTTTAAAAGGGAAATGTATATAGGTTCGGAAACGTCTTAATAGAATTCATTTGACCGTTTATTTTTAAATAGATTCTAAAATTCAAGCAGTTTTTTTTATAACTTCTAACACTTAAAAACTTAATCAACTCCAAACACCAAAGTTAAAAATTTGAATTAATTTTAAAATTAAAAAATGTGAATCAGATCAATAACATTGTTAACAGTTGACCTATTTATAAAAATCTTATTTACACCAAAGAAAATTTGAAAAACAGAAAACTATTTTAAAAAGAAAAACCAATTTCGAAATCATGTATAATATAGTTGTTGTATTTTATTTTCCTTTAGAATTTACTGTAAGAAGAATTTATTTTATTATATTGGGAAAACTCAGGTGTATTATGAATAAAAGCAACTGTATAAGTACATAATATAAAAATGCATATAGCAGCATTTTAAAGTCCTTGATATTAAATCGATATAATGGGCGAGTGTATCGAAAGTTCGTGAATTGAAATCTCGTGTCTCAAAATATCGTGAAAATTGGCGTTTGCGCGATATTTTTTAAAAACGATAAACGATAAAATTGAAATATTATTTAAATGCTTTGTTATTGAAGTATGTGCTATGAAGAGAAATTGGGTTTCAAAGTTCAGTACAAAATCGTGGTTCCAAAAATTTCATATTTCGGAGTTTGGGGCGGCAGCTCCATTATTTTGAATGGTTTGATGATAATATATTATTAGATGAAAAAAAAATTACGATGGTTTTAAGAGCTTAACACAAAATCAATTATTTGAATTGCGGGCATTTGGGGGTGGCGGTCCTATTTTATAATTCGTGGTTCGAGAACGATAGCCCCTGATATGTAAAATTCAGTACGTCCAGCCAATTTTTTAACATTTTTTGTATAAAGTATAAACATTAAGAGTTGGGCCCTTTTCTAAAATATTTTTATAATTTTTAGGAGAGTTATATTCACAAGTAATTGTATGCACTTTTTGCAGTCTATTCTGAAACATCTAGTCTATCTGAATATATAAAGATTTTTAGAAAATTCTTAATTAATACGAATTTTAGAATGTATTTAAAATCAGGATTGTTCCCTTCTCAAAAGTAAAAAAAAAAACATCAAATCTTTTTTATAATTTAATTTTTGTATGTTTTTTTCAAAGCTCAAATTTGTAATTACAATGCGAGGTACAAAGTAATTTAATAGGAGTCTCGCATTCGACCAGCTTAATTTATTAAAAATAAAATTATTTTATTGCAAAACGTGAGATTTTAAAACGCGAGATTTTGTAGTCAACCCGATATATTAGTATTTTGTATGATGCATATATATGTTATGTATATATGCGTATATGCTATTTTATAACAGTTTATATAACTTGAATTAAAATAGAAAATAAAATGCTTTATGGTTAATAAGCAATACTAAGATTATTATCAATGGCAGTTACATCTTTTCAGATTTTATTTATGGAATATAGAACTAATAGTTAAAACTGTATATCTGTGACAGGATATAAAGAGCTTATAAAGTGTAGATTTTAAAGTGATTTAATGATAATTGTCATTTTTTGATATAATTTGCGACAAGAAGAGTTAAGATGAAAAAAATTTAATATTTAATTAAGGTATATTTATATATCGCGTGTATAACACGCGTTTTGATTTTGGTTTCGATACATCGATGTTTCAATATTCATGATTTATTCAATATATTTGATTAAATTTACTTTGAATACTCTTTTTATATAATTCTTTTGATTTTTAATAGTTTGACTTTCTGTTATTTGAATCCCTTTTCAATTACATATAATCCTCTTTAAAAATTAAATATTTTACTTATGAATTTGAAAAATAGGGCGGAATGAAATAAGTAAAAACGAAATAATTTCCATATATTGAAGATGAAATGATTATGATAAAAAAAATTAATTATATCAATTTATTAGGGCCTCTGACACTTTCAATATTATTTGTCAATATTCATTGAATGTAAAAATAAACATTATACGTTATTAATATTGAACAAGCCAGGAGCCCAATTGACTTTTTGTTTGTCATAAATTTAAAAGACCTAAAAATTAAATAAAAAGTTAATTAAATTCGAATTTTTTAAAGTTGTTCGAATTTTATTTAAAGATGCAGAAGGTAAAGTCGATTAATTTAATATGGGGTAGGGTTGGTTCAGAAAAGTGGGGATCATTATTTCTCTAGAAAAATGTTGTTAACATGTAAAAAATGTAAGCCCTGAATTTGAAAACAATCAATTTCAAGCTGCATTGTAGTTCTCTATAACACAACTACAACTCTTCACACACAAACCTATACTTATTTTAATTTTAAATAAAATTTAATACCAGGATTCGTAATTTTGATTTCGAATTTATTTTGCAACACCAAGATATACAAGTAGTTGAGAATAAATTTGTAAGCACATTTTTGATCGCATTATACTATAAAAGTAATTTTATATTCTTAAGAATTTCGTGTAATTATTTACATAGAAAAAATTATTTAAAATAAAATGAAATATTAAATAATAAACTTCTTAAAGATCTTAGAGAATCAAGAAAATAAATTATTATATTATTAAAATTTTATTATCATATTAAAAAAAAGAAATCTTTTGATATCATAAGATGATTTAGAATATTTTGAATGAATGAAAAATTTAAGAAAATGTTATGGAAATAAAGAAATTTAATATTAATTAGAAAGTTCAAAAATATTGAATTTACAAATCGTTTTTAAAAAATTTCTTAGCATTGTGTGATAGTTTTACTTTGTCCATCTGATGTTATTAAATTGGTAAAAATTACTTTTAAAAAAAAAATGCTTAGTTAAAAATTATTTCGTTCGTTTATTGTTGTTATTTTATTTGAGAGATAGCATATCCTATTGTAACATCTAGGCCTTGCGAGATGTTGTTCATGCTACTTTCAATACTTTCAATTAAATTATAAGTCATTTTTTATATCAATTATGTTATATATTTTATAATTAATTTATGTATATTTTATATATTGTATAATTTATAGCCTACCACACTGTCGAGCTAAGGAAAAAAGTCGTAAGCGCCAAAACCAAATTTTCGGGATAATGGAATATGTGACATCAGATAAATATCTCACAACTTTGTACTAAGAAAAAATGTTGCATCTACCTCCAAGTTGGATCTATGTCTTAGCTTTAATATCTTAATAAATCAAGTATTGCTTAGCAAAAAAATCGTATGTCCAAATTAACTATATAAACGCCTAATACTATCATAGCGATGCGCGAATATAAAACACTAAAAGTTAAGTTACCTAAAATCAAGAAAATGTAGAAACGACTTTCTTTCTTAGGACGGCAGCACACCTCCTCGACTAATAAGTTAACCCACTACACAACGACGCCACTCATTCGTTTAAAATAAATAATCCGATAAGAGTTTGAACTCTAGACTCTTTTCGATTGAAAGACTGATGCCCTAACCACTCCGCCATCGATCTAATAATATTATTTTTATTTTCAATTAAATTACACAATCATTTTAAATTTACATTTCAAAATCGTTATTTTTTTTATTTGAATAAAATTAAAAAATTATAATTAAAAATTTTGTAAAAAATATTTGAATTTTTTAAATACTGAATAGATTAAAAATTTAATTGAAGGAGGATTAAAATTTAAATAATTTATTATAATTTATCTGAAATATTTAATTTCTCTTGTCATTGCCTTTTTAACAATGTAAAATAGTCAAATTAAAACAAGACACATTATAATTTCTAAAATTAGATTAAATAAAATTTCGAAATTTTAGATTTTTTTTGGATTTTGGAATAAATTTATTCCTAGATTATTATTAGGTAGAAATTTATACGATTTTTAATGTAATAATTGGCAAATTTTTAAATTTCATCAAAGACCTGTTCATATATTATAGGGGAGCGGTACTTAATCTCGTTTTTATGAAATCTCGTTTTACAAAATCTTGTTTTTGCAAAATCTCGTTTTTATAAAATCCCGTTATCAAAAACTCTTGTTTTAACAATATCTGGTTTAACCAAATTCTGGACAAAATCTCGTTTTTTTTTTTGAAAATTTTGTTCTCTGAAAATCTATTCTCTGGCATAACATTAAAATAACTTAAGAACATTTTAATGCACTAAGGCATTATTGCACTTTTTAAAGTGCAAGAGGTCTTTCGGGTGTTATTGCACTATTGTTCGGGTCTTATTGCATTTTTAAAATAAGCTAAAACCCTCAGACTTTTTTTTTGCATTTTCAAAAGTTGAAGTTTCCGTCAAAGTCTCCGCCAATTCCACCAATACCCGTTAGTGTGTTATGGCCAATAAGATAAAAGAGGGGTGAATAAGAAGAGAATTCAGATTTCAGACTTGGATTCAAAATGAGGGTATTGCCCTTTTATTGAATATATGGTTATAATATATGCGTATATGATGGATTCTGAATTAAGAAAGATTTTAGAGTTGGATTCAAAATCAGGGTATTTCTCATTTTCCAGAATATTTATATGTACGTAATAAAGTCAAATGCAGAAAGGATTTTAATTCCTAAGATATGGGAAATAAAGTCAATTGACCTTAATATCATTTTAAAATTGTAATAAAGCCAATTTACTTTATTTCCCATATTTTATATCTTCCGTTTTTTATGCAACGAATTAACCATAATGCACATGGATGGAGTTATATAAATCAGATCATTTTGGGAAGGTAAATTCCTTAACCTTTCTATGTTTATCCGTCAGTCTAATAATTCTCAAAAACTAAAGATGTCCAATATTATTTATTGAATTTAAAAATTCATTTGCATTAACTTGTATAAAAGATTTATTTAGGTATCAAATATGTGGGGTGAAGTGCAGGCAGATGGACTTTTTTTTGAAAAATCTTCTATTCAACTGTTAATATTATTATTAAAATTTATAAAAAAATTTTTACTAAAATTCACTTTTCTCTTAATTATTAATTTAATAAAATAAAATAATTACATTTTGAACTTTTAATCTTCATCCGGACCAGATGTAATTAAATTTAAATTATTAAAAGATTTAAGGGATTAAATTATATTGATTTTAAATCAATTTTAATTATAATATTATCAACAAAGTGTTTAAAATAAAATTAATTATATTCATAATCTTTTTCTGTTATCAGTTAGAATATGGAAGCATTAGCACATTTTCTAAAAACATTTTTACCAAATTAAAAATTTTGAAAATGAACTTATTATTTAACCCAGTACGTTCAGGCGTCAATTTACGAAATTTTTACTGGGCTTAACATAAGAGTTATGTATAAATTTTTGGAAATAAAGTTTAGTGAATGATTTAAATTTTTTAATCCAGATTCATCACAAAGGACAATTTTAGAGTAGTATAGCTCTTTCATTTATCAAACTACTGAACGTGTTATAATACGTTAGTTTAAACTTCTAAAGTTCACAAATTGTTAAGAGAGACAAATTCCCTACCATAAAAAAGGTACTTACAATTGTAAGTTACTAAAGAAATTTTGTGCCTTTTTTTTACTTTAAACCTAAAATGGGAGAGGGAATTAGGTAGATAGCATAGGTTTGCTAAAGGTAATCTTTTCAAAATTAATTGCAAATGTGTTTTGTTCTGTTTTCAATGTAATCCTAAGATTGGAAACCAACTGGAATGGTGGTTAGTATTCTTTACACTACATCCCATGACCAAATATGAGTATCTTCGAAGCCTAATAAATTAGAAATTTCATATTTGGTAAATGGGTATGTTCTATTCAGTTTCCTTTGTATGTCTGCAAATATGAGATGATTTGGTGTGGATTCGGGTGACCGAGCGTCTACCAACTAAACAAAGATTGCACTTAACCTAAATTGCAGTTTTTAAATTGGATTTTTCAGGTATAGAATTATACTAAGTCAGTTTTATCATTTTTATTATTACTTGTTTATACTCTGATAGAATTTCCATTGCTTTTGATCATTTAAATATATTATATATATGGCTGACAATCGGATTTATACATTTTATATATGATGATTGTAGGGTTAAATCAAATATAATACTTGTAATATTTTCCTTCAATAAAATGTTTAAAATATTTAAATATCAAATATAATACTTTGATCTAAATTAATTTTAGAAATCTAAAATATGTCAAATATGTTTTATGGTATATAATATGGCATATTATTATATAATAGATAAATATTTAAATAATTTATCTTTTGGCTTCCTAATCTACCTTAAAGGTATGAAATTATAAATCTTAATATAATAGTCACTTAACTTTTAATTCAAAAACTTTTATTGAAAAAAATTTAAATAATTCTTTTTTTTAAGCCTATTATCGTCTTAATATGATTGTTATTGAGTTCAATTGAAATCTTCTATTATGATATTATATAAATTTTTATTAAAATTTTTAGTTCAAAAACAGATATTTGACAAATTATTTATTTAAAAAGTTATATTAATTGATTGCCTTAAGGACTTTTAATTACCTTTCCTTAAAGTTTTAATTCTTTAAGTAAGAAGTTCTATAATATGTTCATAAAGTATATCCCGCTTACTTATATAAAATAATAAAATATGTAAATGTGCAGATGTAATAAATATGTCTAAGTTGAATTATTTTATAGGAAAGCAATTAACTGGATTGTAAATATTCTTCTAGACTACCGCGACCAAAGCAGCTAAGATGCTAAGATGCTATAATATACATTTATTTTGTTGGGTATTATCATTATAAATTACATAGGATTTTTGTAATACCATTTACTGGTAAAGCTGTTGCAGGCTTTATGATTGTTGTATGAAAACTGTTGCAAATGGAAACAGTTTAGTGCACACTAATAGACTAAGTAAAAATGAAATAGCAAAAAAAAAAAAAAATTCGTTGGTTTTATTGTGGGTGTCGCAACTGGCGAGGGGTTAAAATTGCCATTTGTATTAAAAAGATAAATCTTCAAATTGAAATCCATAACCATAACAAATATCGAACTATACTCTTAGTGTCCACATATAGATCTATATCACTATTATTTATTGTTATATTATGGATATTCAGATATTTTTCTAAAGTTTCTTTTCATTCTCCTATAATTTATTAAAAAGTGGACTGTAGTATTTTGTCTAAAAAAATGTAATTTTGGTTTTTATACTCCTGAGTTAAAGGGTATACTAAATTTGCCATTACGTGTGTAACGTATTAAATGACTTAAGACGAAGGCTAGACATAGACTCAAAATTATTGATCATACATATAGATCGCACAGTAAATAGCAGCATAGGATTACGAAATTTTTTACAAATACAAAAGCCGTCAATACTAATGAAAGTCAGTTTGCTCAGCGGGCACGTGTAGTTGCCATACAGCTTCGTTTTTTATATGCTACAGTGCTACAGATCTAGTTGATACAGATTAATCTACAGATTAATCTACTCTTTCTTTTCCTCATTTTTTGTTTAATTATGATGAGAGAATTACATTTTTCCATAAATATACTTCTAACAGGATATATTTATAAAAACTTAAATTTCTGTTTATGTCAGTTATGAATTCAATTATTTGGAAAGTAAAAGCTGCAGTAATAAAATTTTAACATAAACTGATATACTTATTTATATGATAAATATTGTTACTTTTTGTAGTGTGTGGTTTTTATATAAGATGTAGTAGATGAGGTAGAATAAAAATATTTTTTTTCATGAATAAAATATAGTACGTAGTGATTTTGAATATAGTTCTGAAAATTAAATTCTACATAAAATAAATGTCACAATCAAATTTTTGTTTTTACATATCCTTATATATAAATGTATAGTACAGGATAGTTGGAATTCAATTGTCACACAGAATAGATATGAAAGCAAAAAAATGTGTAGTATAGTCTCGGATATTTGTCAATAGGTATAGGGGTTAAGACACAGACGTTTTAAGTGTAAGGTGTCGACTTTAAACTGCTGTCACATCACCGTAATTAGGGAGCTTATAGCAAATACCATCTCCAGGAAATAACCTTTACTTGTTTCGACATCATCTATTACCTGCTATTTTTGTAATCTTTTATTTTTAAACTTTCTGTAATTTGTATATGTAATTAAATATTTAGATACGTCCATAAAATTAATATCAGTAATTGCCCCGTTAAAGCATTGGTTGATAATCAGATTTAAAAAACGATTCTAAAAATATTTTATTATGTTTTCAATGACTTTTAATGTTTATGAATTTAAAATTATTTGTATGGTAAAAGTATTTTATTGTGCAAAATGCTTCAATTTTAAATAAAAAATCTAAATTAACGGTTTCGCCTTACCATAAGTTTGCCAAATTTTCCCGCGAAATGTCAAATTTTGCAAACAAGCCTGCTATATTGACCTTAATATTCTGAAACTTCATAGAAGTACTTAGAGCAAACATTAAATTAAAAATGAATTAACAATTTTTTTTATAGCATATAAAACTGGGTTTGCAAAATCAGATAAATTTTAACAGGCATGAGGGGGAGGGATCGTTATTTTTATACAAATTTATATTACACTTGATTAAAATTTAATTGTGAATGTAATGATCTATTCCAAAAATTATACATTATGTATAATAATTTTTGTCTATTCTAAAATCTGAATAGATCGTGATCGTGTCTTTGATATTTAGCAAGTACACAAATCTTTTTTTATTATGATTGAAACTGCTATAATTAAAGTGTGGAAGATAAGGAAATAATTTCAATGTGGAACTGGTAGAATTTTATATAGAATGAATACAGTAAGCCAGTACACAAACCCTTGTAACAAAAAACTTAAAACTTATTTTCGAATTTTATAAAATTTGATCATTTACGAATAAAAACTAAATTCGAATATGTATTTTTAAAAAAAGTTTATGAGATACAAAACAACTTGTTTGATTCGAATTTTTTAATGTATTTTGTATTGTAGGAATTAAATAACTAAAAAAATTTCCATGACGTTAAGCGAATAGAGTGGTAAAGGAATTCGGTTAAAGGTATGATAAAAAAAAAGAAATACCGGATGTAAAAAGATGAGCTTAGTTTTATAATTTTTTTATAACATTTATTGTTTTTTTTGTTTACTTTGTTTTGTTTGTATGTAAAACAATGAATGTATGGATTTGTAAAATATGTGTATACGCCGTACATTTTCAGGGTGCTTATAGAATATAGACTTTATTTAGTGAGAGTAAAACTTGTTAATAATTTTTGCAGACCGCAAGAAAATTACACACGGTAATTCATTTAATAGGACAAACATTTTTATGAAGTTTTAAAATGGTGAGGCTTCATTTTCGGAAAGCTGTTATACAAATTTAAGAATCCTGCTTACATATCTTCATAACTAATTACACTATGGAATGAAAAATAGGCAAGTAAAGTAATATGGCAAGATTGTTTTAATTTTGTGAATTCTTGGGACCAAAATAAGATTAGCTCCCATAGCGGCTGCTGAAGCCAAAGTTGAAAATTAAAATCCATATGCTGTATAATATGACAAGTCATTTTGAGAAGTATTAAAATATTTGAATCACATTTTTGGGAAGCTGCTATATAAAATTCTAAATCTAAGGCTTCAAGGTTAATATTAGAAATTTGCAAGTTAAAAGTAACAGGGTAAGAGCGCTGACAAAGTTCGTTTACATTAATCGAAATTTTATTAAAACTATTTTTTCTTGTTTTACTAAAATACCATATTAAATTAGGGTGGGCCTGTGTTGTTGTGACTGTTGAACTCTAGTGATGATAAGCTTTTTATGTTAATAAAGAACATTGGCCATTATATAAAAGTTATTATGTTTTTCGATAGCACTTATAAAACGCTCATTTTAACTCTAGGAGGATACCATGTTCAACACGTAGGTCTTGTGGCCCGTTGTGCACCCACTTTCAATTCTTTTTATTAATTTATAAGTAATATTATTTATTTTGTGTATATTTGCATAATTTTAAATTATATTTGGTTACCATGGGGATTTGTAAAGGAAAATTATTTTTCAATCATTTTTTTTAAATAAAAAATTCATGACTCTTAAGGGAATCAAACCCGCACCTCTCGGTTAGTAAGCCAAATGCTTACCCACTAACCCACCGAGGCTCTATAATATTATTTAGTCGGCGAATATTTGAAATTTAGTATGTAAGGCCAAAATGGGAGTTAACGGTATAATAAATTCTTGCGGGTTTCCTAGAATTTACATAGTCCACTCTAGTCTCTTCCTTTATTTTTTACATAGTTCAAAACCGTAATCTAAATAAATATTTTAAATCTATTAACTTAAGTAAAACTGAGGCCATAATTATTATTTTTAGTTTCAAAATCCTTTTTTTGTACATAACTGGCGATCGAAGAAATTAAGTCTTCAAATCTTTGCTTCCATTCTATTGATTTTTTTTTTAGGTTGTTCTTCAGTTTCAAAATGATAGAAGAAGAGATTATAAGTTTTTTGGTAAAACAAATCAATTCATGGGTCCGGGAAACTCCCATACAATACCACAACTTTCGAGGAATTTTGAATTCATATTTGTGGGTACCCATGGAGGGTAGCTTTAATAAATAGATTCTAACATTCATGATCATCATGCGGTCGATTCCTGGAGTTTCGGAAATTTTAAGTTCTAATAATTCTTCAAAATCGAAACTGATTTAAATGAAATTTGGTATGAATGCATATTTTGTCAAAAGTAAGAACCTAATTTCACTAACGAGATTGTTGTGGCTCCTATATAAAATAACCGTAGACTTTACAAAAGATATTAACAGATTTTACAGAATTTACAGTTCAAACTTATGCAAGAAGAAAAGTTTACACAATCCATCATGGATTAATTTCTAACTTCGGTTTGAGTTCGAAAATTTTAAGATAAATTTGAAAAATAAAACATAAAATAAAACACAATGATGTTTTGAATACATAAATTTTCCTATATTGTTTAAGGCAACATGAATACAATGTATCTATTAAAAAAAAACAAAGTATTTTTGTTTGGTGATGAATATAAAGCTACTCCTTAGGAATACAAAATAAATTTATAAATAATTCTATTAAAATAAATAGTAGTAAGTTATAAAAACATATAAATATAACTAATGTAAATAATATATTATAAGATATGAGTACCGACTTATGGTTAAGTTGTACTAAACGAGGAATACAAAAAAAAACAATATAGGTAAATGCTTTTTTTTTTTATTTTTATATTTTTAACATTAGATAGATTTTGCCTATTTAATATAATAGATACATTACTTTAAGATACAGATAATAGTAAACATATTTTTTTATGTTATCTGAACATTTTTTTTTATATTTTCATTTTTATTTTATGTTTCTTGAAAATTGTTATCCTGGCATTCATATAGAAGTGGAAAACTTTGTATCTGGTTGCAATTATTTTTTTAAGTTCTTCTTAGACCAAATATAGGATTCTTATAGATAATATAGAATAGATAAATATAGACCAAAATATTTGGATTCTTATTTTTATAAATGGGTCGATCTAATAAACATGAGATTAAAGTCTTCAAATATTTAAGAATTATATTTTTTTGGTGAAAATTTTTGTATTTTTAGAATAAATTGAAAAAATTATTAGAAATGAAGAAATAAAGCCACTGCCGCTGACAATTTATAATATAACTAGTAAAATTAAATTTCAATTAAATATCTATAAGTTATTTTAGATAGGTATATTTAATATAAAATAAGAGTACATATGAAGGCTTTTATTACCCGATGAAGCACAGAGCCTGAATATCCAAGCCCTAAATTTCATTTTCGTTTCTAAGGCATGCATTTTTGGCTTTAGGCGACATGCAGCAACTACTCCGCAACTGCTTCCCAAATTCATTTCATATTACAGAAAACAGCAGAATGCACCTACGTTCTAAATTTCAATTTCCTACCTTCCTAAATTTTAAGAATGTACTTTTTAGGTTTTAGGAAGGGTCTCAGAGGTATTCAAATCAGCATTTTATTCTTTACTTCAACTCCGGAGAAAATAAGCATCTTCCAAATTTGAAGGTTGTTCCTTTATTGGAATGAATGATATTCTACTTATAGAATGGGACGCGTCTGATAGATATCTGAGTCAACACTCAAACTCATCTCAAATGTCCTTTATGTACCATAAATGAGATCCAAATATTTAAGTACTTTACAAAATTGCTTTCAACCATCTAGTCCTTGTAGTTGCAAAGATATGTACTCTTGTTCAACCAATCTCTATAGGAGATACATTAGGGTTTGCCCCAAGGAATCTTAAAATTTGCATACGCTTGCCATATTACTTTACTTGCCTACATTTAATTTCAACTTCGTTGTGTAATATTGGCTCTAAAGATTGTAGACAAGGTAAAAGATTTGTATTACAGCGGCCCGAAATTTAAGCCTTAACACTTTGAAACTTTGTGTGAATTTAAAAACTCTAACTCTTTTAGTTTTATAGGTTATCGTGTTCACCGACGGACAAACGAATTGACACACATATCTGGATCGATTTACTTTTCGATGCTGATCCAACTCATACCTTTGGACCTATATCTATATTATGTTTAGTTCGATGCGTTAGAAACGGAGGAGGAGCTTTATAAACGCCGTGCCTTAAATTGTTGGCATAAAATAATCTTGTATATCTGAAATGCGTTATTAAACTTTAATATTTTCTCCAATCTTAATTACTCAAACGAATGATTGCACTATCTATATATTTTGTGGTTTTCAAGAGTATCTAATTAAAGAAAAATAAAAAGGCATTTTATTTAATAATAATCATAATAAACTTCAAAGAATAAAAATTGGATGCTTTAAGCAATTATTTACTCTATTTTCTTTTAAAGTGTTAATTTTTAATGAGTTTTTCACACCCATTACTGCAATATATTTTTGTTAAATATTATTTAAGTGCCTCTAGATATAGGTTTAAAATTGCATATAAAATAAATAAGTATTTATGTTTTTACTTTAAAACTTTTTCCTTAACTGCAATTAGTTTATGTTAAAGATATTCTGTTCCGAATATTAAAATAAAAAATTAAAAAAAAATTAAATAAAAGATTTCTAAATATTATTTCTTTAAAAAATTTATATAATTTAAAATATTTGTTAATTTTTATTTTAAAAAGTTAACCTAATTTTTATCTGGATAGAAGTTAATCAAAAAACTTTTGATGAAAAAATTAACTAAAAACAAAATAAAAACAAACTATAAATTAAAGATTCCGGAAATTAGAAAAGATAATTTTTAAATATTCTTTTCCTTGGTTAAACTTTTGGGTGAGAAAACCGGAAATTTGTTTTCAATTTATATTAACCATTATAATTATGCCAGTTTTGAATATTTATTTTGTGGGTGATTATTTAACCGTAAAATTTGTAGAGTCGGTCACGAAATCCCAAAAAGAAAATCCCAAATACAAAATTCGCAAAAATCTAAAGTCCTAAATACAAAATCCCAATTACAAATATCCCCAATCCCTATCGTTATCACTATTGTATTATAAACCCCCTCTCAATTGAGAAAACAGTTTTTATATACATAAATATTTTGGAAAAGGAGAATAGCCCTAATTTTGTAACTTATCCTCTTAGATATTTTTTTATATTGATGTATTAATAAAAAAGTTCATTAGCTTAGAAAGAAGCATTTAAAATGGATACTGCCGCCCCCGAACACCAGCTAAATAAATTACTGAAACCCTGATTTTGTATCCAACTCTGAAATACTTCTTAACTTTTTTTGATAAATAACAAGTCAACAACAAAGCATTTTACATAATAGAGACCGGCTCCCCCAAACCTCCCTAAACAAATTAGCATTTAATATAATAGGAACGGGGGTGGAATATCGCATGAACATATACATAATATTCTGGAAAAAAGAGATAACTTTAATTTTATAACCAACTTAAAAAAAAATCCCGAATTATGAAACCTTATTAAGGTTGAGACGAAATTCCAAAAAAAAATTTCCGCTTAAATATGCATACATAATTAGTAAATACTCTGGAAAAAGCAGCATTCCTGATTTTGTATCCAACTCTGAAATTTTTTCTAACTTTTTTTTATAAATAATAAATTAACAACAAAGCATTTAAAATAATGGCGAATGCCACACCCGCTAAACAAATTATTGAAACGCTGATTTTGTGTCCACCTCTGAAATCCTTCCCAGCTTTTTTCAAAAATAATAAGTTAACAACAAGTAATTTAATATAATGGGGGCTGATTTTTGGTTTTCAGTATTTTCTTTTCGGAATTTTGAATCATTCTGGATTTTTTTTCAACAGAATTAAAATTCGGCATTTTTTCTTTTCGGAATTTTTTCTTTTCGAGATTTTTTTATTCGGGATTTTTGTTTTTCAGTAAAGTGTCATGCTCTCAAAGGTGTTTCCTTTTCCGGTATGCTTTTTTATCTGTATATAGGTGAGATCTTATATTCGGAGAGATTTTAGAGTAGAACTAAAAATTAGGGGTGTCAAAAGTATTCAATATGGATATGGAAAGGGGAGTAAATATGTTTTATTTAAAAAATTTGAAAAATCCAAATTTCAAGGACGAAAAAAATAAAAAAAAATATATAGATAAAAAATGTATTATATTATAAAAGTTAAAAGTCAAAAATTTTAAGTTTTAAATATTAAAGCATTGTTCTATAAAAAAAAATTAAATTAAAACCTTTTGTTAAAAACATTTAAAAAATTGCATACTTTCTTTTTAAAATCAAAATAATTTTAAATAATTTGAATTTGAAATTTTTACATAGTATTTAATAAAAATTAAGAGAAAATAAAAATTACCTTAAAAGTTTCTAATTTTCTCTTACGTACAGAAGAGAAAACAGAATATATTTATTACGCCGGTACCTATTATGTATCAGTACAGTATTGAGTACAGATTATTAACATTTTCTCGTTAATAACATAACACTTAACATAACATGGAATTAAAAGTATGTTTATACGCATATTATAAAATAAATCAATCTGTTGAATGTTGTTATTTACTTTAGTTAGACTCAAAGTATATAACTACACATAGAGAGAATATTTTGCAGAGAACAGTTTGAAATAAATAGAGAACAAGAGGCAACAATAGCAAATACAAGTTACAAATATGAAATAAGAATCGAGACTTGCGAGAGACAGAGAGCATTAAATTAACTTGTTAAATTTGTGGATTTTTTGCAATTTTTAAAATTTCTGCAAAACATTTTAAAATAAAAAAAAAACAAAATGTTTCTGTAAAGGAGAATTTTTTTAAGTTCTAAATTTAATTTTAGAACGAAACAAATTCATATTATAAAATACGACGTATAAATTTAAAGTATATCAGATATGTACCTAATATATGTGTGTGAAAAGTATTACAATATTTGCGAGTATGTTAAAATGTATGCATTAATTGTAGTTTAAAGAAAATTTGTTGACCTACATAAAAATCAGTCTTTCAAAAATGCCTAACTATAAATAGTTAAAACGGTTTTAGAATTTAATCATTTTTAATGTCAAAGAGTACTTATTTTTGCAACGAGAGTATTTCTCACTTGTGTAGGCAAAATGATTTTTATTAAAATAACCAACATTTTATCATTTAACTTTAACATTTTGTTTATTTTCAAAAAACCAAATAGACTCGTATTATTTAAATTTTATAAATAATAGTTGTTATAAATAAAATTAGTATATGAGGAATTAATTGGAAGAACTATGCAATCACAGACTCAGTGACACTTATGAGTGATGTGACTTTTAAATAGGATGGTAGTATATATTGGGGTATTTAAGCATTGAAAATAAAGATGGCATTTTTTATTTTATATAAAACTTTAGAAACTATATAAACAACGTTTAATTTATATGTAACATTACAACTTAAAATAAATTTTCTTTTTTTATAGGTAATGATGTTGAGGAAAAGTTGAACTAATAATATATCAACTGAAGACTCGAGTAGAAAGAGGTGTTATGACACATTTTTTTTGCATAAATGAACATTTTATGATCCAATAGTTTACATATAAAAATCCGAATTTACGAAATGTGAGTAGTTTCCGAAGGTTACATTACTCTTTGTGAGTTTGATTGCTATAACACGCTTCTAAAGACTTCAAAAACGAGTTTAAAGTTTTGAAAGATAAAACTTATAAAAAATTTGATTTTACTGGAAATTATAAAATGTTTAGTAGTGATCACGAATTAATGCTAGAATTGCCCTAAAACGCTTCATCTTTTTCGTTTGACAAAATAGAATGTTCGTCCAAATGTTTAAAATTTCTATGACGAACAAAAGTGTTATGTGAAGAACATAGCCCCTTGATTTATAATTACAGTTAAAAAAATATTTTCTCTAAAACTTTAGTTAATAAAAAAAAGTGTTACGTACACAACCTTCTTTATTCACATATTGACTGCATTTTCTAAAAAAAAATCGATATAAAATAGTGTTATTAGCAGAAAAAAACTCCCTTATTCATATTAAAATGATATAATCCAGATTTCGTATATAACACCATCTTTCACTACTAAATTAATACCATTTCTCTATTTCTTCCGATACATTAAAGTACATATACATGCTAATAACTTTTAAAATAATATTCATAAATATGAATTTCTACTTCATCAACCTTTAATGAATAAAATTGTATGACCTTTCACTACCATTTTGACATTGTAAAGAGTTTAAAATATTAAACAGAAAAATATGTGGTAAAAAAACTTTGTGCTAAATTTGCTTAAAACTACGATTTTGTATCATAACACCTTCACATACTCACGTCTTTAATTATATATATGTGTCCCACGTCTTAAATAATATATGTACAAAGTCGTTTATTCATTTATTTTTAAACAGTTCTTACCTTAAACATTGAAATAAGGAAGTGATAAGGTATACTTTTTATTTTCAGACGTGTCGGATTATGATTATACAATTTATTAACTTTATAAGTATATTATTTAGTATTATTTATTTTGTTTATATCATATATTTTATACTTTACTGTATATATTTGGTCACGATGGCGATTTGTAAAAAAATATTATTTATTAAATAATTTTTTTTCAATTCATGATGGGAATGGAAACCGCACCCTCTCGTGTTATAAGCCAAATTGAAAGTTTATATAATACAGTTTATACTGAGATTTAAAAACAGAGCAATATAGAACTATCAAATAGTGAACTTTGCAAAGGTTTTAACACTGAATGGAACTTTAGAATATTAAAATTTGATGCATTCATTTTAAAAATACGTACAATACAAAAATAAATGAATTTTGTAAAACAAAGAGAGTTATGAAACTCTCACTCATAGTCACATGGAAAATATACCACGAAAATTTAAAATTAGTTTAAAAATAAATTATTTCCATGGGATTAAATTATTGTTTTTTAATTAATTCACATATACCCTATATGTAGGTAAAATATAATATTACTGATTATTAAAATTATGATTTATAATAATTTCATTTATATTTCATCACTTTTCTGTGAATACATTTAAAAATATGTTAATTCAATTTTATGTACTAATAAACTTTTTAAATTATTAATTAAATATTTAAATGTAATTATTGATTTTTTGGTGAGTGAAGAGTTAAAATTTGTGATAAAAATTATAATTCATATTTAAATACCGAATTAATTAAAATTTTAATTACTTTGGTTTGTGTTATTATTATTATTATTATTAATTCAACTGAATATTGATTTGTCAAACTATATGTAAGAACTGGAAATTTAACATATGAATATTCAAATTAAATTTAAGTATTGTATTTATTTTTAAAAATATCATGAATAAAAAAAATAATGGTCTATAAGCTGACTTTTATTTTTTATATATATACAAATTTTAAAAAATTCTATTATTAAAATGAGTCAAACAGAACAAGAGTGGAGAGTAGACTATGCCAACTCTAAGACAGCCGTATAAACGTAATATAAACATTATATCATCCGGTTAATTACGTTTTGTAATTTTTATTTTTTAATTACTTAAATACACAAATTAATAGAATCTAAGTTATGTATAAAAGTTTTGTTGGCAGTTATTGCACCCACTAATATTTTTATACTTATATTGAGTTTTTTTCCATGGGAAAAAATTAGTTGAATGGCAGCTACTCGAACCCATTGACAAACTGGCTGAATTTCAATAGTAATGACAAACATCTCTTATAGAATTATCATTTTGTCAAAGATAATTTTTCAATTTAGCAAACAAACGGGCATACATAGCCAGATCGATTTACTTTTAAATTGTGATTCGATGCATTCCTTTGGGGTATTCCCCTTCTTTTACTGCGTCACAAACGCTATAGCAAATTTAGCTTACTCTTTGAACATACGTTCATACGGGTATAATTTATTTAGTTTTTTATTCAGATTATCTAAAATATTGTATAAATCGAGGCAAAAGAATTGTTGAAGGTCTTTCACTCTTAAACCACAACTAGTAGATATATTTTGACTTCCAATTTCCGTTTGATCTTACACAAGAGTTACATATATTTTTAAATAATCTTATTTTATAATTTGATATAAACTATTGCGATTTAATATTTGACTATTTTGAGATATTTATACCCGTATGACTATTCAGTCATTATACCCGTATGACTATATAGTCAAAGGGTATAATAAATTTGCCATTACGTTTGTGACGCAGAGAAGGAGGGGGGTAGATATAGACTCAAGTGTATGGATCGGATCAGAATCGAAAAATAAATCGATTTAGCTATGTATGTCCGTCCGTCCGTCTGTCCGTCTGTCCGTCTGTCCGTAATCACGATAACTCAAAAACTAAAGGAGCTAGGATATTGAAATTTTCGCAAATTCGTTTTTTTGCAATAGCCGTCATCGCTATTTAAATCCAGCCATTTTGGTCCATGGGTTCGGGTAGCTGCGATACAACTTCTTTTTTTATATGAGTATTACTCTGTACCTATAACAGCTGCGTGTCTGAAATTTTGCCAAAAATAGTTTAGTTTCATGGCCAAAGTTACTGCAAAATTTGGTTGGTCTACTGCAGTGGGTTCGAGTTGCTGCCATACAACTTCTTATTTTATATGAGCATTACTCTACACCTATTGAAGTTGGGTGTCTGAAATTTTGCCAAAAATAGTTTAGTTTCATGGCCAAAGTTACTGCAAAATTTGGTTGATCTGCTGCAGAAGTATCGAGTAGCTGCCATACAACTCCTTCTTTTATATGAGCATTATACTAAACCTAATAAAGCTGGTATGTTTGAAATTTTGCCAAAAGTAATTAATGTTTATAATAATAATGATATAATGTTTATATAACGGTCATACGGGTATCCCAGAGTTGACACAGTCTACTCTACTACACTTTTCCTCTTTTTTATTATATTTAATCTGAACGAGGTTTATACACAAAACATTCAATTTGAAAGGACGGAACCTAAACCCCTGTGCCATAGGTCAGATTGTAAAAATTCTAAAAATTATTAACTCCCAAAATCCTTGGTCCATGATAATTTTTATGAAGTTTTACAAGCCTGATGTATTTTTACCTTATTTATAGCAAAACCACAGAAATCTGTTAGTATAAAAGCATAGAATTGTAAAATAGTCAGTCAGTTTTGAAGCTAATTTGAGAGAAGGAGCGGCGATACTAATTATAAATAGTTTTAAATTTTTAATAATAAAACATGAAACTTTAAATATGCACTGTTTAATTAACCTCTTCTTAATTCAAATATAAATTAAATAAATACGCTAAGCATCAAAGATTTTTACGTTTATAATAGAAATATTAAAATTGAAAGATCAGCAATAAAGCGATTTCCTTAAATGCTTTCGTTTGGAATTCTTATCCTTAAAACCAAACACATTCGTAATATAGATTTTATCCTTTAGTTTTTTTGCTAAAAGAGGGTGATTTTTACAGGTTAAATTTTTCTTTCTGAGTTTTGATTTTTTCAAAAAATCGTCGCTTTCTTTTGGGGGTTGCAAACACTGCACCAAAGTTAATATACCGCAATACCTATTTTAAATGTATAGTAAATTAACGCAGTACAATATTTTTCCCGGTAGTAATTTTACTTTAGTTTAGTAATTTTTAAAAAATTTAGTAATATAATTGAATATGTATAATGTCTAATGTATAATGCTTAAAAGTTATATATATAACTAAATGTAATATAAATTTAGCTTCAAATATTTCTTATATAAATTTAAAAATGAAAATGAAGCACCCCCTTAAGAATAATTCAATTAAATAAGTAGGGAATTCATATAAGGCATCGCCAGTTTTTTTTTTACAACCAGAACTTATAAATTTAAATTTTTACACATTATTCAGTCTCAATTTATGTTATAAAATGTTTCAATAATTTTGTTGTTTTTTTTTAGCACATTTTCAAAAAAATTTTGTAAAAATGTGCCTATATAGCTTCACTCTGTCCGTCCGTCCGTCCTTTTTTACCTACGCCTGACTAAAAAATATCAGAAATGGGTAGGTATTGCAATAAAAATAATTTAATGTTAAAACTTTTTTTTGTAGCCCCCCCCGTTACGGAGCTACAGCCCCACAAAGTTGAAAAAAGCCCTATATTTAAACAGCTATAATTAAAGTTCTATAAGGTATATTTCCAACATGCAAACGGTAACAGACAGCTGTCTTTATAAGCTTTACAAATTTTTAAAAACCAATTGTATAGGGTTACCATACGGTCCTAAAATTTACCGTTATTCAAAATTAAGTTTTACAAAATTTTTGGTCCTTCATAACTTCGGAACGCATAAATCTAGAAATTTTGGGAGAAGTTAGATCCTTAGAAATAAGTAAGAGTCAGTTGACAAAATTTTTTTGTCACGCCCCTCTTTAGGAGCTGTAAGGGGTTGAAAATTGAAATTTTGCTAAAAATTTAGCTTTTAAACACCTATAACTTGAATACTTGTAAAAATTTTTTATTTGTATACAAAATTGAAAGCTCCAAAACGAAAGTTCAATAAGTCTCAAAGGTTTTTCTTAATTTTGGCTTTGTCCGTCCGTCCGTCCGTATGTTTACAAAAACTTTTACACCGTTTGAAATAGAGTAAAGAAATTTTAACCACGGGTAGATATTACAAAAAAATTAATTTCGTAGAAGAATTTTTTTCTGTAGCCCCACCCGTTACGGAGCTACAGCCCCCCAAATTTGGAAAAAGCCCTATATTTAATTTAGGGCTTTCTCGAAAATTGAAATTTTATTATTTTCAACCACCTGTAACTTTAACACCTGTTGAAATTTTTTTTTACAAATATGCAAAATTTACAGCTGCAGCATTATATTTCAACATACGTTAAAGGTTTTTCTTAAATTTGGAAGGGTCTCTTTAAATTGAAGAAATTGTTTCTTAGTCTTAACCATTTTTGGTTAGATAATAATATTCTAGGTAAAATTCCAAATTTTGTTGGATATAATTCCGTATATAATTTTGAAAATGTGCTTTTTAAAAACCCTTGGATTTTTTCCCCCACTTGTTTGTTTTGTCTTCAATAATGGCTCTCAAAGTTAATGGAATAATTTTGTTAAATAAATTTCGCTAGTAAATTTTTTAACTCACAATTTGTGTAAGTGAGTAAATTATTTTTAATACAATTTGATGGAATAAAAACGCTTGAGAGATTTTAAGTGTACATGAAAAACAATTATGTGAGTTTATGTTAAATATTTTTGCTTATTACTATATAAGCATATAACATATTTTATTGGATTGTTAACATTTTAAAGTGTTATATAACAATATATAAACAAGTGATTAAAAAAAAACCAAGGGTTGTTAAAATAAACACATTTCCAAAACAACATAATTAAACATTAACTGAATTATAAATAGAAAATATATATAAAAATTTATTGAAAACTATATTTAAAATAGGCAATCAAGAAAATCTGTTACTATGGCAACCCTAAAAAATTTATAAAGCTTGTAAAAGCAGCTGTTATTTACCGTTTCTTGATAAAAAAAATATACTTTAAAGAAGTCTTGTTATACCAATTTAATTATAGCACTATTTCGGAATTTGGGGTGTAAAGCTCCGTAACGGGTAGAACTATAGATAAGAGTTGTCCTATGAAATTAATTTGTATACAATATTAATTCCCAGTTAAAATTCCATTTGTTTAGTTAAAACGATGTAGAAGTTCTGTAAATACACGCACGGACCGACGGAGTGGAACTAGTGAATATAGGCACATTTTTACAAAACGTTTTTTAAAATGCGCTAAAAATTATGAGCAAAATTGAGTTTTGAGTTATGTGAAAACTGTTCTTTATTTTTTGAAGAATACGTTTTTTGTATAAACAATTAAATTGATTATATTAGAGATTGAAAATTAATAAAAAAAATTATTTTAATGATATATTAAAATACGTTTACGAGTTTTCAGGGCTGGAACTGTGAAGTGAATTTATCAATTATTCTAAAAATTTTTTTAATTTATTTTAAAAGTTTTTAATTACATAAACCGGTTGTGTACTCATGAAATTAACAAAATTTCAAAACTGGCTATGTGAATAAAATAGTTTAACGGCACAGTGATTAAAGTGTCAACATTTTATTCGAGAGGGCCCGTGTTCGATACCTAGTACAAGTGGAAAGAGTTTTGTTTGGTTTTCAATTCGGCAAAGCATTGGGTAAATTTTATGTCTCTAATGAAAAATACATTAACGTAATAATATAAATAATTTAATTAAATAATATAACTCGCAGATACAAAAATTCATTATAAATCAAATATAAAAATATAACAATATATTTTATAACAAACAGAGTTGTATCTATTGAAAATCTAAGACATTTCTATATGTTGTAAGGTGTTGTATTATCTCAAGTATTAAAATTATAACTGTTTTATAGTTTGAGGCTTGTACATATACTCTCGTTCTTTAAGATTACCCCATAGCAAGTAATCCGGCGCATGTAAAATCGAATCCTGAATTTCTTGACACAATTTGGTCATTAAAAATTTCAATTAGAAGAGTAATTGTGGCACGGGTCGTATGTGCTGTTGCTTTATACTATTGCTCCATAACCAGTTATAGGAAGCTACAATGGGCAAAAAATTATTAAACATAGTACGATACTTGTCCTCGTTTACTGAATTATAATAACAGCATTATCAACTTTATTCATAAAGAAGTATGGGCCCTATAACCCTTTGTGATGCCACCCTACATCATGCTGTACGTTTGAGCGAAAAAATTATTAAGTTTTTAAACACTATGGTGACTTTTGACTCAACCTGTAAATAAATATAAAATATTGAATTTTTATAGTCATAATTTTAATTCTTTGATTTTTGTTTAAATCCATTAATTTCGTTCGTACCATTTAATTAAAAGGATTTTGTTTATTAATACAAAGAGTCTATAAATGTTTTTGTATAAAACTCTTTTTGACCACTTTCAATATTTATTTGTCACATTTTATAAAATTGAAAGTCAATCAACAGTACAAAACTACCTAACCATTTTTCTATAAAAAAAATCAAAACCTAACAAGGAATAAAAAAAAAAATATAAAAACCTTTATTGTGGTTAAAAAATTTAATTGCCCAATTTTTGGAATTCTAAATTTATTCCTTAACTCAAACAATAAAAATAGAGTAAAAACCTCAATTGAGCGCTCAATCAAATTAACAATTCAAAATAAAATTTTTAACAGTAAATTTTTAATTTGTCCTAGATATTATGTATAGGTATATCTGTATAAAATTTAAGAAGTATATATATATATTATTAACAATTTAAACAGAACGTATGTGCATTTATGCCCATTTTGCAATTGAATGTGGTAATTTAGCAGGGGTCTGGAACGAAATGACATTGAAGCAAAATTCAATCGTTCTTCAAATATAGTTCGGGCAGTATTTTAGGAACATTTCCGATTTAATGTTGAAATAAAGTTTGGGCTTGTATCTTGGTATCGATTCGGATCGATTCGGACCGACTTGATTTAAAATCCTAGTCCGCGATTGTGTAGTAGATGAAAAAAATTTTGAAAAGTTCCAAAAAGTGGCACCATAATTTTTGGGATTGATTTTTTAGTGCGGGCTCAAAAATCGAACTTTTTCAATTTTTTTTTTCTGTATTTAGGTTAAAAATCGGTTATTAACTTTCTTAAATTATGTCGGTCCAAAACGAACACTTTTTTATTTATTTATTCTTTTTTTAATTTGTAAAAGGGAATTTTATTTTCATCGGAATTTTATTTTGTGGTTTTTGTGATTAAAGTTTCAAAAAGAACCTTATAAATTTTTAATTCGGATGAAGTTCCGCAAAGTGTATTTTAAATTAGAGGAATATTTTTTATTATTTCGTTTCGTTTCGTATCCCTGTAATTTCGAAATCTAAAATTTTTTCCTATATTTTCTTTATAACTGAACATGCATATCAATTTGTGGAAACGTACAATTGATTCTTAAATTAGCAATTTGAAAATATCAAAGATATTTAAAGTGAATAGATTGAACCTAATTGCATAATTGCATCCCTTATGCATCATTAAAAGCTTTCACAATTGCTACCAATATACTAATTAAAATTGAATGCACTTGAATTTTGGAAATTCTAATAATACCTCATTCTTTTTTTACGTACCATAGTGATATTTACGAAAACATTTATAAGTTAGTGTGAATTTCCATAAATAATGACAATTTTTATTAACTTTAAAAGTTACTTATGTAATGGTTTGGATAAAATTTATATCATATGCCTGAAGAATCTAAAAACAAACCATTTGAATCAATTTGCAATTTGACAAAAATGATCTTACAAATATTTAGAAAATTTGAAAGGGTTGGCAATATAATTGGCAACATATCACATTGTGTAAGGCCCGCATTATTATTAATAAGCTTGATAGGACTCTTTTGTTTGTGTCAAGTTATTATACCCATACGAATCAAAAGTATGGATCGAAGTTGCAGTTGGCGATGTTTAGGTACCTACATATCCGTTAGTTTTACGGTAATCTGGTTGTTAATAGCTTCCAAGAAATGTGATGTTAATATTTTTAAAAAACTTTGAAATTATTTACGTTAACAGTATTCAACTCTCTAGTCTTGTTTGGTGCAAATATATGAACCCTTATTCAATTAACCTCTATGACAGCTACATATAATTTTGCTAAAAGGAACTTAAATCTCTGAAATGTGCTTACCTAATCAGTTTGCGAGCCCATAAATTATATTTCATAGTGTACTAGTTACAAAGATATGCAAGCACGGGTTAAAAATGTGCATGGCAGATAGCTGAAAATTGACAGGCGGACAAATTAATAGACACATATAGCTAAATCAATTCAGATTGCGATTCTGATCGAACCCAAATACTTCAGTTTACATCTTTTATGTCTAGATCAATGTGTTACAAATGGAAGAGCAATATTTTCAATAATACCCGAGACTATAAATTAATAAACCAGACTTCTAATGACATTATTAATAACTATTTGGCTTGAGCATTAGGTAAATTAAAAACCCAATTCAAATTTCATGATAGACAGACAGCCTAGTCTAAAAAATTAAGTTTTTAATTTCCTTCTTTTAAAATTTTCTTAAAAACCTGAAAATATCTTTATTATTTTTTCCAACAATAAAATTTGAATAAGTTGATAAGTGTTGGGTTTCTTTTAAATTTTAAATTTTTTTCAGTTAAAAATATTTCCTGAATATATATATATATATATATATATATATATACACTATAGAGATCGAAAATGTAACAAGCTTAAGTGGGAAATTTAACACTACCCTCTATCTACAATTTGAAACTCTATTTATATATAAAATATAAATTTATAGTCAGAAAGGAGAGGTAAAAATGGTTCAATTAAAGTGATTTTCAAAGAATTTATCTGTTAAAAAAACATTCTAGAGGTTTCCAATTAACTTTTTCTTTTATAAATTTTCCATTTTTTTTTTACTTTTTATACCCGTGCATACATATATGACATCGGGTATATTAGATTTGCTCCTCCGTTTGTAACGCATCGATCTAGACGAGCTAGATATAGTGTCAAGGGTACGTATCGGCTCAGAATCGAAAAATTAGTCGATCTAGCTATGTGTGTCTGTCCGTCCGTCCGTCCGTCCGTCCGTCCGTCCGTCTGTGTGTCAGCACGATAACTCAAAAACTAAAAGAGCTACAGTTTTGAAATTTTCACAAAATATTTTTCAATCAATTTCTAGGTTCCCTATTTTTTTTGGTTAAGATCGGACCAAAACTTCGGGTAGCTCTCGAACAACTAACTTTTTTAACTCCCATATTTTCATATAAAAATTTGAAATATATCTGCACATCTTGTATAACATGAATTTATATGAATTTTGTTTTTGTTTGTTTTTTTTTTTGTTTTTTTGTTTTTTGAAGATAAAGAATTTTTCAAGTAACGATTTCATACGATTTAAATGATGCGTAAAATTTTTAAAAAAATTTTAGATTTGGACTTTGTACTTTGAGATTTATGAATTAAAATGAAAAAATATTATGAATATGATGATAATTTTTGATCATGATGATCTGATCATTATATGAGTATGATTATAATATGATGCTTATTTTTCTTGGTTTTAATATAAGTATTTGTGAATTAAAAATTAATTATAAGAGATGGAATTGAAAAATTAGAGCAAGAGTTTTGAAATTCACACAAAACATTTTTGGGACATTTTTTAGGTTCCCTATTTTTTTTGGTTAAGACCAGATCAAGGTTTCGGGAGCTGCCACACAACCTATTTAAATCAATATGAATTTCTTCAAAAGTAATTATACCAGGAAGATGAAAATTACACACGGTTAGTTTTATAATGAATCAAGAACTTATATGAAGTTTCAAAATGTTACGGCCCCATTTTCGGGGGGCTGCTATACAACTTCTTTGCACCAATATGAATTTCTTGGAAACTGATAATACTACGAGGATAAAAATTACACACTGTTAGTTATATAATGAATCGAGCACTTACATGAAGTTTCAAAATGTTACGGACCCGTTTTCGGGCAGCTGCCATACAAAGTAATCAATTCGATAACTGTGAATCTAATGAAGCTACGAGGTTAAAATCAAAACTGGGCAGATAAAGTAATAGGGCAAGTTAGTTGGCAAAGTTGGACATCACTCGGACCAACTTTTAGGGCGGGCTATTTTTTTTTTTTTTTTGTTTTTAAGCAAAAATTATGGTAGTATAATGGAATTAAAAATTTAATTTTTTTTTTAAGCTAAAATTATGGGATAAAAAGGTAAATTTTTTTTTAACTATTTTACTTTCTTATATTTTTTTTGTAATATTTATAATAGCATAGAGGAAATAAATAACGGTTAGTGGGTATGCACGGGTATCTAAAAGTTGACAAGGGCAACTATAATCTTCCTCGTTTTTTGTTATTTTCTTTTTGCCAATTTTAGGGATTAGAGAAAATTGACTTTTTAGAACATTTTTAGTAAATTTAAAAAAAAAATGTGCCTATATATTTTCAGTCTGTCAGTATGTCCGGGTGTTTACAAAATCTCTGCATTATTACAAATAAAGTAAATAAATTTTTTATGGAACCACTTTTTCTGAAACTAAATCTGTTATAAATTTACCGTCCTTTAAAGCTCGAAAAAGTCCTGAAAGACAATTAGAAAATGAAAGAGAAATCGTCGTTTTCGCCTAAATATATGCAAATTACGTTTGGAAAATATTTCCCGATAGTTTTGAGCCACCTTTTTTGAATAATGTTAAATGTTAATTGGATATTAGATTTTTTTTTAGTACGTAATAAGTTAAATGAAAAAAGTAGGAATTTGAAATTATACATTTTTATAATATTGAAATTTGTTTCATTTATAATATTACCAAGGTGTACAGTGCACACCGTGCGTATAAGAACTGCACCACACTGGATCGCTTAAAAATTAAAGAAAAGTGTCGTTATATAAATTAATTCTAAGTGATTAAATTCGTTTATAATATTAACAAGGTGTACAAGGCACACCTTGCATATAAGGACCGCACGTCACTAGTTAGCTTCAAAATAAAAGAAAAGGGTTGTTACATAAATTAATTCTAAGAGAAGCTCAAATAAATAATTTTTCAATATGCACTTTTTTAAAACGTATTCTGGAACATTGTTTCACTTAGGAAATGTGCTTCTTAGCTCCCTTGATTGTTTTCATAATTTGTGTTTTTTGTTTGTAACACTCTAATCCATGAACAAATGAAAATTATTATTTATAAATAAACGTATATGTATTGGTTGTCTGTTTTTAGTTTTGTGAAAAGATACGGTTATTTTTATTGTTCATTTTCTTTTATTTGTTTTTCCTTTTCCAATTTTTTTTTTTTGTGTTTTTATTTTCAGATTGGAAAATTTAAGAGTTTTAGTAATTGTTTTAGAATAGAATAATTTAAAAAATAATTTTGGATAAAATAACAAATAAAATGAAAATTTATTTGTTTGTAGGTACATACACATCTGTATTCTATGTATGTATAATATTCTATAGTATGTTTATTATATTATAAACAGACAGGTGTGAATAATGAAATTACTCATTGATAACTTAATAAGTAACTGAAATCTGGAGATAATGGGTTAAAGATAAAAAAATATAAGTAGAATGTAATATATACATTTTTATATAAAAATAAATGGTTTTTTTTTGTGAGCAATAGATAACACCGTAAATCCAATTGACATTAAATTTTGTAAATTAAATGATAATACGGAATTGAACTTAGGTCGAATATTCTTTTGATTTTGGTTCGCTAACCCGTTAATCTGTTTAAGTGATTAAATTTTTGGATATTCTTCTCTCATCTTTAAAAAATGTTTTATTACTTTTTCGACCACTAGATGGCGGCACCGCCACCAATAATTTGTATATTCGAAAAATTTGAGATATGAAGTACCGTTATGGAATGACGTCATCTTGATAGCTCATAACCCTTCCGCAGAAGTATATCCAAACATTTTTTATGTATTTAGTAGTAATAAAAACGTCAGCTTTCATGAGGAACGTCTCGGGATCAAACCCCGGTCAGATTATATCTTATATAAAAAATATCGTAAAATTGTATAATTATATCGTAATAGTTTGTATCGTAATATAAAATAAGATTTTATAAAAATATATAAATAAATCTTGTGTAAGATAATAGATGGCGCATAAAATTAAAATTTGTGTATTCATAATGTTATACAATAGCTACAGCCGAGTAATCAACGGCTTAGTGAATATAAAGATCAAAGAAACTGAACCCTAGTCTAAACAGACTTGGTGTAAAGAATTGAAAGATGAATAAAAAAAATTATGAAATTATTATATTACAGTAAAATTAAAATATCCCACAAAAGTAACTTATTTATAGACTTAGACAAAAGTACTTCTAAAAACAAAAGCACAAAAGTTACCAAAGAGGCCTTGTTAAAAGGATGGGGAATTAAAGAATAAAACGATTTTAAAATAAAAAAACAGAAATCGTTATACAAAATTTTTCAAAAGAATTAAAATAGAATTTATAAAATTCCGAAGAATCTTTACGTAAATTAGAAATATGTGTACTAAGGTATTAAAGGTTTTTTATAGACCTATATTTTGGGATCATAATGGGCTTAATAATTTTTACAATTTTTTAATATATTTACTATGCTAATTATCCATATATTCGTAAAATTTTTAATTTCCCTAAAGTCGTTAAAAGTAAAATGCACTAATTGGGCCTCTTACAGAAGTTCATTGTTTTTATTAAGTTTTTATTATATGCGTCATGGCAAATAAACCGGAGTTCTGTGCTATTCTAAACCTTTTTCCAAAATTTTATACCTTATTACCATCCAATTCCTATTTGCTAAGTTATACATCGCTTTATTTTTGAAAATTTGATCAAAGTACTAACTGAACATACATATTTTATATATAGCTATATACTGTAGAATATACCTACATATTTAAATATAATTTTATTTGTTAAACATCTAGTCAAAAATCTTTTGTAATATGACATAATCTTTCCCATTTCTTAGAAGTTATAATCGTTTTGATATTTAATTATTTAAATTCATTCCAAACCATTGCAGAATATTGACATTATGATGTTTTATTATTATTAGTTAAATTTTGATATCATAATAAAATTACTAAAAACAACAAACAAAATATGTGTGGCACGTTTACTAAATCAATCAAATATTACATTATCTGAACATGATATTATCCAATATGAAATTTTAATTTATATAATATTATCTGTAAGATGTATTAAATCCATTTTAATTTTATTATCTTCTTATTATTCAATAACTTTATATACATGTATGTATATAATGTATTAAAATATATCAATTATATAATAATACATAAAGTAGTATATATATTAACATGAATTTTATAATTCATAAATATTAAAATTATTAAATAAAGAATATTCTTAAACAAAATAATCAGAAAAATTGAGTCAGATAATAAATTAATCTTATTATATTACCAATTTAACCTGATGATAAAATTTTTATAACATTCGGATTTATGCAAAATATATTAGAAAAAGAAAACCTTCTCACATCCGAAAGATATAGTTGAGGATAAATTTGTAATTCTTTTTTTTATTTTGTTTATTCTATAAGTAATTAAAATAATACCTGCTAAGAATTTAATTCTATTTTAGCCGAAAGAATTTTTTTAAATAAAGGGAGCAATGCTCCCTCATTTAAAAGAATATTAATTTTTCATAAAAAAGAAATATTGGAAAATTTATTAGGATATCATGAATAAGAAGTTTAGAATGGGTTAGATTCAAGGTCTATAGTTGGTCTGTTTATTGGAATTTACGCGGGAATTCTAGTGATCCTTGAACTTACATTGATTCTAA
Organism: Dolichopus griseipennis; assembly: GCA_963082915.1. NCBI lineage: Eukaryota > Metazoa > Arthropoda > Insecta > Diptera > Dolichopodidae > Dolichopus > Dolichopus griseipennis. The sequence goes on from OY720442.1 coordinate 106,720,275, forward strand.
GAAAGTTTTATGATTGATTTTGTGATCTTTTATTTGAATTTTAATTTTCAAAATAAAAATGAAAATTATTCAAGATTTTGATTATCTTGATTAGCTGATATAGTAACAAAAATAAATTCTATACTCGTTGCCCAAAGAAAAAATGCTGAAATTGCATACTTCTAGGACAACTCCGAAAGTTTCTGTAAATTTTAAATTTAGTCTCCTTCAGAATACTTTTAATAATATATTTCATATATAGAGTGTTTAAAATTTTTTCATAATTAAAATAATTTAATATTTACAAATATAATATTGTTTTAAAGATAGAAGAGGTTATATTTATTAATTAAAGCGATGAAACAAATTTTTTTTTAAATGGTTGAAAACTTAAAATAAATAATTTTTATTTAGTTGAATTTTTATTACATTTAATTTTAATTATGTTAAATCGTTAAATATAAATCGTGTATCTCTGGTATTGTCTTAATAGAGTAATAATTTTTCCCTCAAAAGATTAAATTAAAACGAAAATGCAATAAAGCTTTCCTTAAAAATATGGATACGCTACTGAACATTCAAGTTTCTTCTATTAATATATGGGCATATGAACACATGTTGTTTTAGCTATTTTTAAATACATTTTTACTATGTGAAAATTTTTTGTGAAATCCAATTAATGTTAATCTATATACTTAAAAAATATACAACATTTTATACATTTAGAGAATATTTAGGGTGGTTTTTTTATGATGGGTAGTCTTATTTATCTAAAGCTGCTTTAAAAAAGTGTGTATGTTGTCAAAAAGTTAATTTTGGATTTACCTGCTATTATTTCTACTTTTAATTTTTTGAATATAAATTAACCAAAATGCTGATTTTTGTGTAGTTTTAACTACTTTAAGGGTAAAAAAACGAGGCAGAATGTATATGGAAAAGTTTTTGAGATAAATTTTAAGCTAACTAATACATTATAACAGTTATAACAATATTTTTAGAAAAAACTTCATGTAAAGTTTGATTATAAGAAACTAGACATCGGTTTTCGGATTAAAAGAAACTGACTTCACGGTTTCTTTAAGGCTAACCAAATTAGCTAGAAATTGTTGATTTATAACTTAACACATTTGAAAAAAGTTCCAGATACCTTAATTTTAAACTTTAATTCATGTTTAAAAGAAAATGAAGGCACCTTTCCAAAGAAGTTTCGCTGACGAATCAAATTATATTGGACGTGAAATGATACTTTCTAGGAAAAACAATTTGGTTTTGGGAGACCCAACGCACAGCCCAATTTGTGCACATAAAAAAGAATGTTATGTAACAGATACTCTACGATCTTAAGACGCGCTCTGAAATTGTAAAACTTTCGAAAAGGAAATTTTTTTTAGTTTTTGAGTTGAGTTGAGGACTCATTGAGTTGAGATTTTGCGTTATATTGACCCATTTATAGACTTTGATCTGATCCATACATTTGAGTCCATATATATATCGGTTGTAGTATTGTGTTACAGACGTAATGGAAAATTACCAATTACATAATTCATAACTCTTCGATTTACATTGATTATAGTTAGAATTAATTTCGTATGATTGTTGTTAGTTATAGTTATGATCATACGGGGTGAGGTGAAATAACGTCCTAGGGCACTATTCCACTTTTTAAAATGTAATAAGATCCACCGAGTGTTATTGCACTATTATTCGGGTCTTATTGACTCTCCGAATTCTCTTATATTATCTCAGAATTTTTTGCACTTTCAAAATTTCGCGTTGCCATAAAAGTCTCCACCAGGCCGTTAACTTTTTTTTTTTTTTTTTTTTTTTTTTTTAAGCGCTAACTGTTCAACTGTTAGGCTAATAAGCCTGTCTATACCATAGGTACATGTTGGAACAGGGGGTCATATTATATTCGTGTTATTAGAATTGGTCTTATTGAATTCCACATACAATTTAAACATGAGATAGTACTAGGCCTTATAACATGTAGAAACGTCTTAGATTTTCAATATTTACAATTCTATTTTTTGTTTATATTGTAATATTTTATATTTTACTTATATGGTATTCTATATCTGCGAGTTATATTATTTAATTAAATTATTTGTTTATATTTTGCATTTGTTTATATTTTTATATTAAAGTATTTTTTATTAAAGATTTATAATTATTAATTATTGATTATGCCATTAATTTGAACCCAATGGCGAATGGTAGCTGAGTCGAGTCGAAAACCAGAAAAGTTTTTTCACTTTCACTAGAATTCGAACCCGGGCCCTTTCGCATGAAAGGTCGGCACTCAACCACTGTGCCACCCAGCTGTTAAAATAAAACCAATCATTTGCAGTGTTGTTAATAAATCCAATTATTTACAATGACTAACAACCGATATGATAGAAGAGAGGTGAGTTAGGAGAGATTTTAGACTTGAATTAAAATCAGGGTAATTCCCTTTTTCCAGAATATTTCTATATACGCATATATTTATTAAAGTCAGAAGGGAATTATAGTCAATTGGCTTTATTACAATTTTAAAATGGTATTAAGGTCTTAATATTTAAATATGTGCAACTAACTTCTGCTATCTGAGTAGTACCATACCGCCAATAGGAACCAATGAAGATGTACAAAACAGAACTGATAAACTCCAAACAGCCTTCGGAAGACTTAACACCATATTGAATAGTTCGTCAAGAAACATTTAAGAATAATATGCCGAATACAGAACAGAATTAGGAGAATAGACTTGTGGGAGTTAACAAATGAAGAATCAATAACCAACCAAATTACCAGAAAAAATGGAGGTGGATTGAACACACAATAAGGTAAAGTGAAGATTGCATAGCAAGAATGACGCTATGCTGGAACTCTCACGTTGCGGCCAAAACAAGAGGAAGACCCAGAACAACATGGTAAAGAGCAGTGCTTGATGAAATAAATAAATACGAGAACTCCTGAAATGAAATTGAAGAAACATCTAGAAACAAAGAAGAATGGACACTTCAAGTTGAAATCGTATGATCTCTAGAGGAGTATCAAGAAAAAAAAAGGAAAAATTTTTTAAAAATACAAACACTTTTCAAATAAAGTAAAGGTCTTTTTTTTACATTTGTTACGGAGTCTTCTATAAAATACCACGTACAAAAATCTTAAATATTAATAAATTTTACAAAAAAAAACTTTAATATTTTTATTACATAATAAACAATCTTGAAATAATATTTACAAAAAACATAAGGGGTATAATTTTATTTTAAAAAAAAGTAAAAAGAAATCCGGAAATCTTTTACAAAGAGCAGAAATTCTTGGAAGTTTTTGCAATTTTTTCTATTCAACTATTTAAACTATTTTCAATTGAATTGTATATGTATAATTAATTTGAAAGGTAATAAAAAAGTTTTTTCAAAAACTATTTTTAAGACAAAAGTTTTCCTTTTCATTTATCATGGCAAAAATTGAATTGAATGCTAAACAAAGTTTTTCATTCAATTTCAATTACTAGGAAATTGTCTTTCCCGCATACTTTAAAATTTTATTTTTAAAATTTATTCTGATTTTCTTATATTTTTCAAATGCTGATGCTTGAAAGTGAAATATTTGGAAAAAATTAAGAATTTTTAATTTGCATTCATTTTGTTCAGTATATTTGATAATTTAAAACTTAATTTTTATCTGCAAATATAATTCGGATTCAAGATCTAAAATTTTAAAAATATTTTAAATTTCCAAGAGGTTAAAAATTTATTAAACATCAGTTTATTTTTTTACTAGGAGATTTTTATTATAGAACTGACTTCTAATACTGACTGACTGACTTATAACTTATTGGGTTTTGTCAGTGAATAAATTATTCTGCTAGGACAGTCTCCTATTGGATCGAGCTAAGTGACGTGTTCCTTTGGATAGTGTGCAACTTTAACACACAAAACCCACCTCGTTTTGAACATAACTTTAAGTTGGGACCTATGATAAAAGTGCACTGTTTGGTTTTGAGAATAAGGATTTACAAGGATTTAGATGATTATTAAGATTATTTGGGATTGTCGGATTATAAGTTCTATAGGATAATGGGTTTAGAACAAAACTTCAATGTTTTTCTTAAACTTGACGATGTCGTACTTTAAAAAATATATTATCAACTTTGGAGAACACATTTGGAAAAAGATGGCTTTATACGTATTTCACATATATTTGTAATCACAAATAAAAATTTGTCATCGGATGTGAAAATGGATAACACAAAAGACTTAAGAAAAACTGAGTTGTTCGTTCTACTAATATTTACTAATTTCTTTTTCATTATTACAATCTTCAGCCATATTAACAAGCCCTTCGGGTTTTGTTCACCTATTTTAGTTGGAGGTTGTGATTCTAGTAAACAATTGACTAAAATTAATCAATCCCGAAATCCGAAATCCCGAATTTTATTTCTGTAAAACAGGTCCCGAATGTTCCAAATCTTGAAAACAAAATACTGAAAAGCAAAAATCCTGAAAATCAAAAGTTGGATACAAAATCAGGATTGCTGCTTTTTCCAGAGTATTTATATTTGGCTTTTACTAAATGTGTATGTATATTTAAGCGGAAGTTTTTTTTGGAACTTCTTACCCAACCTATAAAGGTTTCGTAATTCAGGATTTTTTTTTCAAGATTTTAAATTATTCGGGATTTTGATATTTTCGTGATTTTTTTTTTAAGATTTTAAATCATTCGTGATTTATGTTTTAGGGATTTTTTTTTTAGTAAAGTGTCTTAGACCCGAATTTTATATGTTTTAAGGAAAGTAAAATAATACAGCATTTTTAATTGAAATTTAAATATCACATATATAAATATTTGTAAAATGTTGTATTGATGAATAATATATTCTAAAATAGTTCAAGGACCCTAAAATTATAAATAATACTTGAAATTAAATTTAATAATAAGAATAATAATATTATTTTTACCAAAATTATAACTAGTTTGTATGCATAAATCCAATTTGGCTAAGATATCGATATATTTTATTCAGGAATGTAAAATTTATTTGATAAGAACTAATTATTTTTTAAAACTTTCTCTTTTCTTCTTCTTTTATATTCTAATATTAAATTTTTATTGTACGTTCAACTACTATTAAAGATAATTTTAGTTCTATCAGAGGAGAAAGATACTTAATCTAAAGAATATCTAAATAATGAAAGTATATATATTTATATAGCTTAAATGCATTTTATTTGTTTAACAATTTTCAATTGTTTTGTATATCCGTATTGTAGGGGAAATGTACAATAAAAGTTTTGAAAAATAAATTCTCAAAGAAACGGAAATAGATAAAATTTTCAATTACTTAAATAAATATCAAACTTCCTTTTGCTATTGTATATTATTGTTTTGTATTATATTTCTTTAACATTTTTATTATACAATTTTTATTCAATTAAATTGCGATAATTATTATCTATATATATAAAAGCGAAAGTTTGTTTGTTTGTTTGTTTGTTTGTAGCGAATAGACTTTTAAACTGCCCAGCCGATTTTCATGAAAATTTGTATATAGGGGTTTTTGGGTACGGAAAGAAATCGTGGCCCAAAAATTTTGCTCTAACGGACCGCCAGGTTGGGGCTGTGGTGCAAGTATTTAAACTTCTTTGTTCTAAAATGAAAACGGTTTGACCGATTGACTTCAAATTTTGTATACGTGATGCTCTTTGAGAATTGAGTAGACACAATTGACAATTTTCGAATTTGTTAACCCGTGTCGGGCCGACGGGTGGTCAAAAAAAATTTTGGGTCCAAATTTTGTCCGATTTTATGAAATTCTGCTTTGCCTAAAAAGAAAACCCACAAAAAAATTTTATTGACTTGCATCAACCCATTGGGGCCCAACAGCTTTTTATAGGTTTTTTCAATACTTAACTCTAAATTAAAAACGGTTTGACCGGTTTTCTTCAAATTTTGTACATGTGCTCCCCTGTGAGAATTGAGTTGACACTATTAACAGATTTGGAATTTGTTAACCCATGTCGGTCCGACGGTTGGTCAAAATAATTTTGGAAGCTAATATTGTCAAAATTTGCGAATTACTGCTTTGGCTAAAAAGAAAGCCTCAAAAAAATTTTGTTTCGTGATTTGGAAGCAAATTACGTTCAATTTTGCGCAATACTGCTTTGCCAAAAGAGAAAGTGTAGTTCGGTTAACCCAGTGGGGCAAAGTTGCTTTTAATAGATTTTTGCGTTACTTAACTCTAAATTAGAAACGATTTGACCGGTTTACCTCAAATTTTATATGTGTGAAGCAACTTAAAAATGGAGTTGAGTTTGTTAACAGTCGGTCCTAAGATTGGTCAAAAAAATTTTTTTGGAAGTAAATTACGTCAAATTTTGGAAAGTAGTTTGTACTGCTTTGAATTACACAAAGTTTCAAAAATTACTAGAATAATACTAGAAAAATCGTTTTAAAAAGATTGCTTTCATACATTTTGAAATTGTAAACCGTATGTAATTTTTGTCTTAACTTTTTGCTGTAACATCAACTTCAATTAAACGCCATTGAGAGGCGCAGCAACGTGCACCGGGTATTAGCTAGTACATAATAAAGCTGAATGTTTGAAATTTTTCCAAAGGAAATTAACCGGATGATATAATGTTTATATTACGGTCATACGGGTATCCTAGAGTTGACACAGTCTACTCTACTACACTCCTCCTCGTTTTTCTTATTATTTTATGTTTTTATAAAATTAATTTTGACAGTTAAACAGAATTTTAACATGACAATTCGTGAAATTCAAATCAAATTTTTAAAACAGTTTGCCTTTTGGGAATAACTATAAACTTTATACAACTTTATATAAACCTATACCTATTTTTAAATTATGTATTATTTAGTTATTTCTTTGAAAATATTTATTTCCATTAACTGAGCAATTTTAATACCAACATAAACTTTTAGTTTAAAGTGAACGGTTGAATATAGAAGTTGTGCATCAAACTTTATTAATTTTTTGTACTATTAATTTAATAAGAATTATTTTAAATTTTTAAAATTCAATATTAAAAAAAAAAAATTAAAATGCTAAAAATATTGATTTTGATTTCAATTTCAAGAACAATTTATTCATTTTCTATAAATGATCTAATTAATAAAATTACAGAACAGAATCGTCATATAGAAACGGTTATAATATATTATGATAAGCATGAGCTGTTACCATCTGATTTAGATGAAGTTTATAAGACTATTTTTGTAAAAGAGCATCTAAGTCTTATTGCACTATCCACGAAGCCAAAAAATAAATTCTACAAATTTATTGAAATAAATTATTCAAAAGTTTTGTTAATTTTTTTCATAGACTATGCAAAATGGTTGGAAGGGTTGGCACAGTTAAGTAACTTTTTACAATTTCAACGTAACTCAAAAATTGTCTTTATTATGTACATTAAAATTAATATAAAATTACACTTAGCTATTATAAAAAGTTTAATTGCATATTGTTTTAAAAGAGGAATATTAAACTATTTGTTAATATTTAAAACTCAAAGCAATTTTAATGAACCTGAAATAATATACAGAAGCCAACCGTTCCCTCAACCAAAAATTAATACATTGCGGTTCAATAAGAGTTCTAATGAATTGCTTTATTTGGATACATCTAGAAATCTTCATGGATATAAAATTAAAGCAGTAATAATTCCATCCCCACCACGACTTCTTAAATATATAAACAGGTTAAAATAAAATAATACTGTATTTAAAAATGATTTTAAATTTTTTTCTTTTTTTATAGACAAGGTATTCAAAAATTTGGAGGTGTATTCTACCATACTAGTGAGTCTTTTGCAAAAGCTGTAAACGCAAGTCTCTTTCAACCATATCCATTTAAACACAATACTGACATATCTAAATACACATCTTTTCTATGTAAAAGAAGGATACCATTAGATTTGATTCTAACAACAATTGGATGCCCTTCCAGAGTAATTTATCCTATAGCAAGAGTAAAGCCTTGCTTTGCGTTCCCAATTAAAGCAAATGCTTTAAAAAAAAATTTATATTTTAAACTTCCATTTGATAATGTTACATGGTTTCTATTAATTTGCGCTATCTTATTTTTGGCGTGTTTTGAAAATTTATCATTAATCATAAATTTCAATAAAAGTGAATGGGGAAGGTCACTTTCGGATGCTCTGCTCAAGCTGGTTTTTCAAAGTTTCAATGATTCTTTTATTAAACATAAGTGGAAAATGAGAATATTTAATTTAATAATAATTTTATTCGGTTTCATAATAACGAATATTTATTTGGCATTTTTAACAACATTTTTAATTGATCCCATTTATTTGCCAATACCGAAAAATTTTATTGAAATGAAAGAAAGAAATATAATTGCAATGGTTGAAAACTTTACTTACAACACTATTTTAAGTAATTTTAATCTGACCAGAAATTTAAAAGACGTGATATACAACGTTTCAAAATTAACTGCTGAGAAGCATAGAAACCAACTCAACACTTCATATGCATATGTAACACCAACAGACTCCTGGAATTATTTAACAGACATACAAGATTTCTATTATAAGAAGAGAATCTTTGAAATAAGTGAAATTTGTAGTGCAAGTTTTTATCGTACATTAACAACCAAGTCTGAAGTATTGAATCATGAACGGCTGACAGAACATATAATGAGACTTGGAGAAAATGGTTTGCTGTTAAAATGGTCTAAAATGGCTGTGATTGAAACCGTTGAAGGCAAAATTGTGAACAAACTTGATTTTGAAACAGATGATAATTTAAAAGCACTAACAGTTAAAGAATTTGCATTTGTATGGTTCTTCCTCGGATTTGGTTGGTGTCTAAGCATCTTATGTTTTATTTCTGAACTACTCAATTATAAATATGGATAAAAAAAAACCATTTTTTTAGTATAAAGTATAATAGTAAGAGTAACTAATGTGTAATGTTATTGCCTAATTTATATATATTTTTTTCAACTTTTAGTCTAATAAGCCTGTTCATACCATAGTTAGAAGGGGAACATATTTTATTTGTATTATTAGAATGAATTTCATATATAATGTTAACTTTATATAGTACGTTACAATTCTAATTGTTATATATTGTACTAGTATTGTATAAAAAGAAAAGTCTTTGAGGAGCTATTACTTGAATTTCTTATTTTTTATACTCTTTTGAAATTAACAAATTTAAGAACATTGTATAGCTGGATAAAAAATTTTTAAAAGTTTAAATTCATTTTTATTTAGGATCAATTTCCTTCTTAGAAATTAAATATTAATGTATTATTAATACAATCTTATTAGAGATTTAAAAAAGAGTTTCTCTGATGATGGTTTCTCTAACTAGAACAAGTAGCAGTTTTGAAACGGAGGAGTTTAATGGCGTATTGATACTGCACTAGCACGTGACGTGGCAACACTGTATTTTTCTATTCTATTCAATAGAGGCAAAAAAATCTCAGACTCTAAAAATGTATTAAGAACAAAAATAATATCCTTTTTGATTGTTACCGTTTTCGTCTGCGGCAACGATGTCGGGTGGTAAAATAAAAAAAACGTATGGTCCAGTGTCGGACGATGCCGGCTGGTGTCGTTGTCGTTTAATGTGATTATATTCATAAGAAACGCATAGATGAATAAAAAACACGGTACGTCATCTTCACTGCGTCAGTGTAGTGCGAATCAATCTTAGCATTTCATATTTTTTGGACTGAATTGCAATTTGGTGGTGTATTAATTGATTTCGGAGATATACTCGTTTGTTCTGGGGCTGATCGGAGACTTGCAATTTTCGCAAATGGGCAAAATCAGATAATGGGTAATATTTATCAAAAAATTTTTTCCCTAACTGTTAGGTTAATAAGCCTGTATATACCATAGGCACATGTTGGAACCCCCTGTTTTATATTATATTATATTTGCGTTATTACAATTGGTCTTAATGAATTTCACATACAATTTAAACTTGATAGTACTTAGAATTTTCAATAGATACAATTCTATTTTGTTTGTAAAAATTTTGTATTTGAGTTTTATGGTATTCTATAACTGTGAATTATATTATTCAACTTATTCTAATTATTTATAACTTATTGTAAGATATATAATTATTAATTATTGATTAAGTCATTAATATGAACCCAGTGGCGAATTGGGGCTGACTCGAGTGCCACCCAGACGAGCCAATGTGCCACCCAGCCGTTTACATTTCTATATCTAGCTTCCTTCCCTTTAATGGTTACAAACACAATATATCTCTTGGTTAATATAATCCTATACATAGTAAAGGGTGTATCGAATTAAAAGGTATCTGTAAGCATTTAAAAGTTCAAATTAAAAAAATTTGATGGTAAGAGTTTTTTAAAAAAGAAAATTTAAATCCCGTGTCCAATAAGTGAAAACCTAATCGATATATATAATGTTGCTTTATAATTTTGTAAAAATATATGTTATAATTTTTTAACAAAAAAGTCAGATAAATTTTGTTTTAGAAAATACAAATAAAAAAAATTAAATTAAATTTTTTAAAGCCATTAAAAGAAAAACACAATATACTGATATAACTATTAAATAAACTAAACAAATTATTATACTTTATTAAATTTAAAATATGGTTTCTTTAACTGCTATAACATTTGGACCAAATTACATAAAGCCATAATAAATTTTTGCAATTAATGTAGTATTATTATTATTATTATTATTGTTGTTGTTGTTGTTTAGATAGGGGGGGAAAGCAAGTCTCCCTTACACCTAGGCCTTGCGGCCCGTTGTGCACCCCTCATTAAATACTTTCTATTTATTTATAACTACTATATTATTTATTTTGTTTATATTATATATTTGTATATTTATATTATATTTGGTCACCATGGGGATTCGTAAAGAAAAATTATTTTTCAATAATTTTTTTAAATTAAATATTGTATGACCTGACCGGGAATCGAACCCGGACCCCCTCGGTTAATAAGCCAAATGCTTACCCACTGCACCACCGAGGCCCCTATTATTATTATTAATATATTTGTCTAGAATGAGTGTAACAAACGCATTCAATTACATGTGTTTTTTTGGATGTGTTTTATTTTAGAAAATAAAATATCCAAAATTATCATAAGCAGGCCAAAAAATATTTTATTTATTTTTAATAAAAAAAAAATTTTTTTGATGAAATAAAATTTATTTTTTAGTTTATGAATTAATTCATTTCAGCTTTAAAAATCACAGATGATTTTCTGGAAATTTTAAATAAATAGTAAAACATATTGTAAACAAAAATTAAGAAGACTATGCTTCACATGATTATTTGTGTTTTTTTTTTTTTTTTTTTTTTTTTCCTTATTACTCCTCTTGGGAGCATAGGATATCTACTAGGCATCTCCACCTGACTCTATTTGGAGCAGTTATCTTTGCATCCTCCCATGTTTTCTCAATTGAAACTAGCTCTTCCGAAATCGTTCGCCTCCAGGTGTTATTAGGGCGGCCTCGTCTTCGGGTTCCTTGTGGGTTCCATTCTAGTGCTTCCCTTGCTATGCTATCTTGCGGTTTTCTCAGTGTGTGCCCTATCCATTTCCACTTCTTCCTTTTGATCTCTTGCCCAATTGGTTCTGTTTTGGCAAGTTTCCATAGGTCCTGGTTACTTATTATGTTCGGCCAGTATATTCTGCATATTATCCTTAGACATTTGTTGATGAAGACCTGTAGTTTCTGTGTGATGTTGTTTGTCACTAACCAGGTTTCACTTCCATATGTTAAGGTGGTCTTTACGCAGGTTCCAAATATCCTTAATTTTGTCCCCCTGGACATTTGTGCGCTTTTCCATACTGGCTGCAGGCGACCGAACATTGCCCTGGCCTTTTTGATCCTGCTTTCGATGTCGGCGTTTATGTTACCGCTGTTATTTATGGTGCAGCCTAGGTAGTGGAAATTATCTACATAGTCGATTGGTGTGTTGTTTATCACCGGACGGCGTGGGTTGTTGATGTTAATGGCCATCGCTTTCGTCTTTTCGATATTTATTTCCAGGCCCACACTTCGAGCTAATGTTGCTAGATGGTCTATTTTAGCTTGCATATTATTTATTGTGTGTGATAGCAGGCAGATGTCATCGGCATAGTCCAGATCTTCTAATTGCCTGAAGAGATTCCATGTTAATCCAGTTCTTTTGGTACTAATCTCTTTCATTATGTCATCTAGCACTACTGTGAAGAGGATTGGTGACAGTGGACAACCCTGTTTTACTCCTATGTTGGTGGTGAATGGTTCGCTGGTATTACCATTGTGGAGTACTGAGAGTTGTGTCTCTTCATACATGTTCTGTATTATATCTATTATTTTTTCCGGCACATTTCGGTTTCTAAGTGCTTTCCATATGGCTTTTCTGCTTATACAATCGAACGCTTTCTTGAAATCGATGAAAACCAGGTATAATGGGGCTCGCCATTCTATTGACTGTTCAACGATGATTCTGAGCGTATTAACCTGGTCTATGCAACTTCTATGGGGACGAAAACCTGCTTGTTCATCTCTTATTTGGTTCTCAAGTTTCTCTTGCAGCCTTGTTTGTATTATTGTTGCCATAATTTTGTAGATTGTGTTTAGCACTGTTATGCCTCTCCAGTTGTCGCACTTGGTCAGATCACCTTTCTTTGGAAGTTTGATGATTATTCCATTTTTCCATGTGACCGGTAGTCTGCCCTCATCCCATGCTGTTGTGATGTGAGGTTCTAAAAGCTCGGCTGATGTTTCTGGATCTATTTTTATAATTTCTGCTGGGAGCCCATCTTCGCCTGTTGCTTTGTTTATTTTTAGCTTTCTTATTGCCTCTTTGATCTCTGCTTTGGATGGTTTATTTATTCTGATGTTGTAATTGTTATTATTTGTGCGGTTTTCTGGTCTGGTTTCTTCTAGGTTGGGGTCGTTGTTATTACTGGATTCTGCGAAGTGTTGTCTCCATATTCGGGTTTGTTCTTCGGGACATGTTATTAGTTCACCATTTTGATCCTTGATTGGGTGATTTTTGTTGTTTCTTCTGCCAGTGAGCTGGTTTACGATTTTATGTAGCTCTCTTGTGTTGTTGTGTATGGCAGCCGTTTCCGCCTTATTTGCGAGATCGTTAAAGTATGTTCTTTTATCTCTTCTTGCAGCACTTTTGACTTGTTTAGCTATATTATTGTATTGTTGTCTTATAGCGTTATTGGTATTCAATTGCTGTTTTAGGTTATTTCTTTGTGTTATTAGATTCCAGGTGTTATTGGAAATCCATATCTTTCTTTGCGGCTGAATTGTCCCTAGGTGTTCTTCTGCTGTGTTTTTGAGGGTCTCGACAATGTGGTCCCATGTGTGTGGTTGGTTTATTGGGAGGGTTTGGCGTATTGTTTCTACGATGTTATTTCTTATTTCAGTGTTACGGAGTTCTTGGAGGTTTATCTTTCTTCTCATGTTTCTTCTGGATCTTCTTTTGTATTTCTGCCATATTCTTACATCTCCGGTTATTAATTCGTGGTCGCTTCCTATATCTGCACCTCTCTTGTTTCTGACATCTTGCAGTGTGTTTCTCCATTTTCTGCTGATACATATATGGTCAATTTGGTTTTTCGTTTGACCGTTTGGTGAGGTCCATGTATACTTATGTATGTCTTTATGGGGGAATAACGAGCCGCCGATAATTAATTGGAATGTCTGGCATATGTCTATGAGTCTCTCTCCGTTATTGTTTCTAACTCCGCAGCCATGTGTCCCTATTGTATCTTCTATACCTTGATTGTCTGATCCTATTTTAGCATTGAAGTCACCCATTAGTATCGTAATATCTCCTTTCCTTATGCTGTTTAACGCCGTTGTTAGTTGTTCATAGAAGTCGTCTTTAATCTCGTTTTCTGCGTCTTCTGTAGGAGCGTAGCATTGTATTATCGTTACACTTTTACTTTTTGTCGCAAATCGTGCCATGAGTATTCGGTCTGATATTGGCTTCCAACTGCTTAGTGAGTTACGAAAATTCCTTGATATTATGATACCTACTCCGCTTTCACCACCCCTATCTTTTCCACTGTATATTAGTTTGTTCCCATTTGATGTTATTTCTTCTCCACTTTTGTTCCACCTCATTTCGCTAATTCCGAGGATATCTAATTTATATTTGCTCATTTGCTGTTCTACTTGCGCCAGTTTGGATGCTTCACGTAGCGTTCTGACATTCCACTGTCCTATTCTTGTCCTTTTGACTGCATTAAATGTTGTTACCGTGTCATTATTGTATCCGAGGCTCTGCCTTGTGTTTCGAATCGTTTTTCCTTTTTTCAATTAAGTAAATGATTAGTCTACTGTAATCTATCTACAAGATGTCGCTTCTTAATTTTTTCCCTAGTGTCATCTATCGGTCAAGTAGAGAAACCGTGTCATGTTTTTAGGTGCGTACTGCCATTGTAATTGCATATGACAATTGCAATTACATTGTTGTTTCTGTCACATATGTCATCTCTGATCATATGCACATATAGGTTATTATTTTATTCAGTATTAGTTATTAGATTATAGAGTAAAGCTGGAAACACGATTATAGGTATATTTTTATATTATTTGTTACTAATTATTTATTATTATATTTTTAGGTATAGAATTATTATATTATAATTTATTATATATTAATTTATTATAATTGATAATTTTTATTGAATATGTTATCTCCCACCAGGATTCGAACCCGGGACTGCCACAGTGTTTAGATTGCGAGGTTGCGCTCTAACCACCTAGGCTAAGGAGGAGATTATTTGTGTAGTAAGTCTTAATTATTCGCTTTGATGCATTGCTTGCTTTGCTTAAGCAAATAAGCCAAGCAATGTGTCAAAGTAATTTCTAAGTTTCCCAGATCTCGCTGTTAACTCTCTCTCATCTATCCGCCATCCCTGCATATTTCCCTTATATTTTTCTATTAAAAAAAAGTAAAAAATGGAAGAAACTGGTGTTAAGTTTGGGCAAGTGGCTTCGTGTATACAATACCTGAGCTTAATGCACCATAGAAGCCAGACAAAATAAATTTTTTTTAAAGTAAATTAGGTATATTAAAAAAATTCCAAATAAAATTTATAATTTGCATTTTATAATGCAAAATTCAATTCAAAAATCAACATTTATTTAATACAATTTTACGTAAATATAAACAAATAAAAACAAAGGAAACAATATAGAATGTATAGCAACATTTTTTAAAAATATATATACAAAACATTAATAAATGAAGAAATAGATCATTATTGAAATAAAATAAACCTATAAAATATTAACCTATATTAATTTATTTAATTTAAGCAAGTGCGCACATAAATAAAAAAAATTATTAATTGAAATTAAAAACAATTATACCAAGAAGGGATTTGAACTATCGACCCCAACATTTTATAAACATGAAACATATAAAAAGTAGACTAATTAACTTATTCAACTTCAAGTTTTTAAGATACAAAAAGAAATTATATGAGTCATTTATTTATTTTTTGTGTATCTATTACTAGAATCGAATCATAATATGCGTTATATAAATTGTAACGGTTGCAATTTTATTTAACATATTTTTAACATAATGTACATAATGGAATTAGAAATAATTAGAATTTTAATTAGAAAGAATCTTCTTTTAATTGACCTTCCGTCATTCTGTGAAGGGTCAACAGCTAGTACATAATATTAGACAAAAAATATGTATGTATTAGAAGAATGTTTAAAAGAAAATGTAAGTTGTATGAGAGCTAATCAAACAAGTTGAGCATATATTGAGCTCACTTAATTTAAAATTTCAAAGATGACTCATGAACGATAATCAAATTCGGAAAATTTCTCATTTCTACTTTCTTTAGCTTTCGAGCTATTGCATGATCTATACATTTGAGCCCATATTTACCTCCTTCACTTACAGTGTTCCGAATGTTATGGCTAAATTAGTACACCTGTAGGGAATAAAAATCATAAAAACTCATTGAAAATTTCATTAAAAGTTTAGAATTAACAATCTTTTAACAACATATGAAAGCTAAATTTAGAAATTTCTAGATTTTCGATGACTCAAGTGAACTAAAAAATATGGGGAAAGTAAGTAAGAATATTGTATTTAATTGGTACAATGACTTTTACTTCAATATTATTAAAAAATTTTGAAAAATACGATTTTATAACATATGCTATAATGTTACGACACTTTTATATTACATGCACTAAATACGTCTTATTATAGCTGTATAAATTGTATATTTGAAATTTAAAGATTTTAAATGTTTTTTATTGTTTTGGACTTTAGTTTATGAAAAATAAAATAAAACAAAAAATGAAAATAAGAAAATAGGAAATGGAAAAGCAGGAAAATGTAAAAAAGAAAAGCCCAAAATGTTAACAACAAACTCGTAATGAAAATACAAAAAAAAAAAAATAAATATAATTAACAAGGGAATTTGCGTTTTGGTTGATGGTTGAACTAAAAAGAAAATTATTTTTATTAGATTGTTGTACTAACAAATATAATTATACGGAAATAATGTTTACAAATTAAATTTGTTTGACAACAATTAAATGAAAAAGGAAAATTTCACAACAAATTGATGATTAAATTATTATATTAAACGAAGAAGAGTGTAGTAGAATACCACTGTGTCAACTCTGGGGTACTTCGTAATATAGATATTATATTATTCAGATAATAAGTTTTGTCAAAATTTTAAATAGACAACTTATTAGACTTTCAGCTAATTTAAAAGACAGCTTTTCGAACCCTTTCCACTACATTAACTTTAATTTATTCAAACTTGGCGGTTAACGTTAACTACTATTGAAAAAATTTTAAACATTTATCTTTATTAGGTACAGAGTAATGCTCATATAAAAGAAGAAGTTGTGTGGTAGCTACTCGAAATCAATGCCGTAGAACAACCAAATTTTGTACACACTTTGACCATAAAACTGAAATACATTTGGCAAAACTTCAAACACCCAGCTATATTAGGCATAGAGTAATGCAACGAACTCGTTGCGCCACGGCAAGATTTCAATAGTGATGATGGATTTTGCATAAAAACGAATTTGTGAAAAATTCAGAATTTTAGCTCCTTTAGTTTTTGAGTTATCGATTTTTTGAGTTTTCGGTTTGATCCGATCCATACCTTTAAGTCTATATCTAACCTCCTCCTTTCTCTGCGCTACAAACGTAATACAAAATGTGTTATACCCTTTTGACCTATAGTCCATCAGGGTATAATAATTATTTTAGTTATTTTTTGAAATTATTTTAAAAACAAAATGAAAGTTTACTTATATCAAAGTCATGGTACCCGTACAGTTGCTAACAGATTCGAGTCTAGTATTCAGATGAAGTAATTCAAAAAAATATAAAAGCAACTATTTGTAGAATTAATGGTATTAAAAATTCAAAATTCATAGTAAAAGTTTTACTATAAGTTGTTCATAAAATAACGAAATAGTTGAGGTTTCAAAATCAATATTCCAATTAATTTATCGAAGAATACTTAATTATTGTGTCATTCTTAATATGAAGTTTTATATCGATATAAAACCGTTTGTATTGATAAAATACAAAATCATAACTGTTAAAGGCCGTTTTTGGATAAATCTGTGGAGTTTTCGGTCCCGTCACTAATGTGGAATTGAAAGGAAAGGTAAAGACTTAAAAGGTAATCTATATAGGTTTGACGTTGGCTACGTATTTCGAAATTGAAAATTTTAGGAAGTAGTTGTTATTGCTATTAAAAAAGATTAAAAATATTTTAAACAAGGATTTGCTTATTAATTACTTGATAAAATTTTGCCTGGGGCTCTATTGAACTAAACACCAATTATAAAATAATCAGTTTTAATAAATGTGGGGTTTTTACATTGGTCTTTTTTCAAATATGGTTTTTATTTTAAAAGTTTATCAAAAATATGATTATTCGATTAGAGATAAGTGACTGGTGCAATAGGGCCCTGTATTGAAATTAAATACAATGACCAAAATGAAATAAATTTCTAAAATTACAAAAAAAATTTGCCTTAAGGTTGGTTTATGGATACCATCAATTTTTTTTGGAAAATACAAATTTTTTAAACAGAGAATTTATTTAAAAAGAAAAACAGACTAACATTGAAATACAAGAATTAAAATATTGAAAATAAAACTGTTACATAAAAATCCTGAGGTCATGTAAAATTAGATACTTTGTTTATAAATGATAACCAAACCATTCCTATAATTTGATACTTTCTTTCTATTCCATATTGTATATAATAAATGTGTACATGACCTATGCAACCTTAGGTAATGATTTCTAAAATTTTGAATGTTAATACAAATGTGAAGGTTATTTAAATATATAATCATTCTAATGCTTTGAATTTTAATATTAAAGTAAAGATTAATTAAATAAGGTAAGGTTTTTTTTTTTAATTCAGTATATGAAGCAGAATATGTGGAATGAAGAATAAATAACAAAGAAAACTAAACTTAGAAAATTCAAAACGTGCGTTCTGTCAAAACTTCTCAATAGTTGTGAAACTTGGCTGACTAAAAACAACATTACACAAAAGATCCAAATGTTTGCCAAAGAATCATACGTAGAATATTGTAGCCCAACAACATCAGTAATAGGGACTTATGACGGTGAACAGACGAAGTACCGGTGTGAGCCAAATCAAGCGCAGAAAATGGAGGTGGTTAGGCTACATTCTGAAAAAATCATCAACTAACATAATAAGAATGGCCCTAGAATGGAGTACCCAAGGTAGTAGAATGTGCGGCTGACACAACAACACCTGTCGTCGAACAGCTACGGCTGAACTGAGAAACAGGAAAACTTGGGAGGAGATTAACTTGTTGGTGAACGATCGAGTCCAATAGAAGAAGCGAGTGCATGTTCCCACGAGGAGTAACAAGAAAATAAAAAAAACAAATTGTTGGTCAGCATCATTCACCAAAAATACATCAGAAGACATGCAAAACATAAAAGCTTCAATTTTTTTTAAAGTAATAATTTGAGGGGTACACATTCATTCAAATATTGAGCCCAATCTGCTTTCATTTGGGTCAATTCAACTTGTGTTCACATGTAATCAAAACTTGGCTTAATCAATGAGTTGAGTTTGGCATAAAAGTTCGACCAAACTCTATATTAAAAAATATAGTCACATATGATCCACTTATAAACATTTGTGATGTGACCTTCCACAAGATTTAATTAATTAAAGAGAGAAAAAAAAGTTTATTATTTAAAAATTGAATTAAAAATGATTTTTAATATTTCTATATGTAATAACTTGAGGCTAAACAATACTCATAAAATAACTTTTAATTTGATGTAAAATTGGGAAAATAAGAAAATGTTTACTTCACAAAAATTTCATAAGATGTATTCTTAGAAATCTTAATAAAATGACTTTCCTTAAATTTTTTTCAGAAGAAATCTTTATTTTGAAGGTTTTTTGAATTAAAAATCTGTTTGAAAATTTGATTAATACTTGATTCACTAAGAGAAGAAATTTTGGGAAACTTTTCAAGGTTTTTAGTATATTAAATTGAAATTAAGTTCGATTTTGATTGGATTAGTATCCAACTAAATAATGAAAATCAAATTTTTATTAAATGTAATGCCTTATTAAAGTCTAGAAAACTGCAGAACAAAATCTTGAAACTCAAAATATTCAATTAACAAAATCGGAAAGTAAAAATTGGCTGTTCAACATTTATCTTAATAAGTGAAGATATACCATATAAACATTTGGCAATAGGAGGGCAGGTACTTATATTAATGAAACCCCCATACAATATAAATAAATTAAATAGTACTAAAAAAATTCCTTTTATATTATTAAATTGTTTTTTTTCACGGTAAGTTTTCTTTTTTCTCTTGTATGATGTCTAATTTCCCTAAATTTGAAGGAAACTATATTAATATATGATCAAAAGAAAAGTCTTGATTAAAAAGATCTTTTAATTTTGAATTTATATTTTCATTGAGATTTCATTATATATCAGATATTTTGAAACTTCAACACTGTTTCAAATTAAGCAATGTATGTATTGAAGGAATTTTTCTCTAGAGGTGATACAGCTCCCGCTAAAATTTATTACTCCCCAAAGTTCAAAAGAGTACTATAATTAAATTTTAAAATTTAAATTTGTGGAACGTACACATTTAAGCGGAAGCCCCTATTACAGCACTAGGTTATCTTGATAAAGTACAGAATAGACTCATTCGCCTTAAAAATGGTTCTAACGTCACATCAACGCTCAGTTCACTTAGTCTTCGACGAAAAGTTGGATCACCCTCACTCAAAATGTTTGAACGAATAAGAAAAGAACAGTAACAGATGCCAATCCCTACACAATTTAACTATTCAGATGTTGCAACACAGATTATGAAAATTCATTTATAAAGCATAAATTGGGCATATTAAACCAAGTTGGAAAAAATGTGTTACTTAAAGTTAAAAATGCATATGTGTACGATTTAGAAAAATTTAAGAAGAATATTAACACCATTTTTATAAACATACCATCCAATTTTCGTCATCCATCATAAGTCCAAATTCCTATATATCCCAAAAAACCGGGTCTCAAAAATCCTTTTATATCCCCAGCTTCTGAAAGTTTGTGTCACAGGTTCTATCTTAAAGTTTGGTTCAAAAAGTGTTGTGGTTTTGGTGTGGTAAAGTCGCATACTCCCTTTAATAGTACTAACAACACACAACTCCTATAAGTGGCTTACATGAGCTTTTATAAGCTTTTTAAATATTATACACCTTCCAAACGGTTTAAGTTAATAATTTTTGGAAATTTGCTATGCTAAATACCCTTTGTTTATCTCATTTCTCGTATTGTATAATTAAATTTTTCAAATGCAGAGTTCACAATTATTTTATCAATCGATTGGTGGAATTTTTGAAATAAAATTAATTTTTTTTTATAAATCTTTTAAATTGGTTTTCTAGTCATTGAAAATTCGATAAAGAATGTTTATTAATACATTCGTTATACTTTTTTTCAATCCCCTTTAAAATTCTCTCAATCAAAATTAAGTATCCAAAAATACTTTTTTTTTAAGTTTAATATTATTCAATAAAACTGATGATTTAATGATAGCATGAGAAAGGGGACTTCTTTAATAATTTTTTTTTTCAATTTGAAACTGATTTGATAAACAGCAAATCAATCAACACTCTTTATTTTCAACTGAAGTTCAAAAAAGAGATAGATCCTTTTTTTTTTTGCTTTAATGCTATCCTTCAATTGAAATTCCCCTTATCACTGTATTTTTAAGGGTATTCTAAATTTTCTATAACTTTTGTGTTCATATTAAGTTGAAAATTCAATGCATACATTCTATGCTTTGACAAGTTACGCACGCTTTTGACATTTAAGTTGAATACTAAGATTAATATGACAGCTAACTAAATGAAAAAGTCTGAAACGCATGAAAAGCATAAAGTTGACTGTCAACTTCTTTGTGTTTGTTACGCTTTTGGAATTTAAAAAAAATAACAAATGCAAAAAAAAAAATTAAAAAAAATGTTTTGACGTTTAAAAAAAAAGAACAGTTTCTTTTTGTTAACAATTGAATTGTTATCTAAACGGTTCCTTAATTTTTAAGAGTATAAACGCTTTTTGTACAAAGCTTAGAAAAAAATGAAAATGTCAAAGCGAAGCATGTGTACTTTGGGTTTTCACATTTAAGGAGACGAGATTTAAAATAGATATAGATGAAAGATCTAGGATTCTAAAATAATCACAATCTGCTAGTAGAATGGAAGAAGGCTAGGGTATACTTCCTTATGATAGTAGCTTACATCGAGTAGCTTACATAAAATTTATTTTTTTAAATGAGCAAAACTTTTTGTCAGTGTATAATCTAACTATAACTCATTATATGTGTTCGAAAATATCATTGTCATCATCAATGATGTTGTCATCATCATTTACCGTATCTTGCATGTCGGTGTTCATTATATGTTATTTTTTTGACACTTAACTTTTTGACAAATTTTCTGACATATCATGAACACCGACATGCAAGATACGGTAAATGATGATGACAACATCATTGATGATGACAATGATATTTTCGAACTTCTGCATAACTTTTGCATAAATGGGCTCAAATAACCTATTACTGTGAATTCTTAAAACCACATTATAATTATGTTTATAATTATTTTCATACGAGAATATCCCACAGTTGACACAGTCTTCTCTAGTCTCTTTC
The DNA here is from genome assembly GCA_963082915.1 of Dolichopus griseipennis. NCBI lineage: Eukaryota > Metazoa > Arthropoda > Insecta > Diptera > Dolichopodidae > Dolichopus > Dolichopus griseipennis. Next base: position 106,742,494 of record OY720442.1, read on the forward strand.
TCATTTTTCAATGTTATCACTAAGTATTTGAATTATTTAAATATTTTTTTTCAGTTTGGAATTTTTTTGGTTTAATTTTTATGTAAAATAATTTTTGGAAAGAAGTTTTTTTAAATTCCATTGAAGAAATTCTAGGAAGAAGATTGTTTTTATTATATCCGTATGACTATATAGTCCAAGGGTATAATAAATTTTCCATTACGTTTGTGACGCAGAGAAGGAGGGGGGGTAGATATAGACTCAAGTGTATGGATCGGATCAGAATCGAAAAATAAATCGATTTAGCTATGTATGTCCGTCCGTCCGTCATCACGATAACTCAAAAAGTAAAGGAGCTAGGATTATGAAATTTTCACAAATTCGTTTTTATGCAAAAAATCTATACCTATGGAAGCTGCGTGTCTGAAATTTTGCCAAAAGTAGTTTAGTATAATGGCGAAAGTTACTGCAAAATTTGGTTGGTCTACTGCAGAGGGTTCGAGTAGCTGCCATACAACTCCTTCTTTTATATGAGCTTTACACTACACCTGATGAAGCTGGGTGTCTGAAATTTTGCCAAAAATAGTTTAGTGTAATGGCCAAAGTTACTGCAAAATTTGGTTGGTCTACTGGAAAGGGTTCGAGTAGCTGCCATACAACTCCTTCTTTTATATGAGCATTACTCTACACCTAATAAAGCTGAATGTTTGAAATTTTGCCAAAAGTAATTAACCGGATGATATAATGTATATGTTACGGCCATACGGGTATCCCAGAGTTGACACAGTCTACTCTACTACACTCTTCCTCGTTTTTTTTTTGGAATGATTTTTTTTTCCTTCAGTTGATTGAAAAATGTTTTAGACCTTATAACGGATTTTTCTATTCATATTTGTGATTACCGTATTCGAAATAGCAAAAAAAATAAAACACTTCAAAATCAAAAAAAAATTATCTAAATTTCAATGGTGCTGTCAATCATTTGAGACAAGTACTTTTTTTCGTTAAATTTTTGGGGTATTTTTATACTATATACAATGGTTCGAAAGGGCATAATAAATTTATCATTACGTTTGTTACACAGAGAAGAGGAGAAAGGTATAGACTCAAAGGTATGGATAGGATCAGAATCAAGAAGTAAATCGCTCTAAGTATGTTTGTCCGTCCGTCTGTCTGTCCGCACGATAACTCAAAAAATAAAGGAGCTAGGATTCTGCTTTTTAAATATATATGAAATTTTGTCGAAATGTGTTTAGTTTTATGACCAAAGTTTGTGCAAAATTTAGTTGAGTAAGTGCAATAGGTTCGAATAGTTGCCATGCAACTTCTTATTTTACATGAAGTATTATACTTAATAAAATTGGAAATTCGAAATTTTGTCAATAGTAGTTAATTGAATGATATAATGTATAGATTATGGTCATGCGGGTATCCCAAAGTTGACATAGTCTACTCTACTAGACTCTTCCTTGTTTTATTTGCTTTTTGGTTTTTTGAACTATTAGCAAATCAATGATAACATGAACATGGTAAAGTATTCAGATTTTTTTTTTGCAGTGAATAAAATTTAATGAAACGTTGTGAACCGGAAACAAAACTGCTTTCCATGTAAATCCTAGATATTTTGGTAATATACTATTTTTTTTTTGTTATTTTAATTTTTTATATTAAAAAGAACTTCAAAATTATCTCAAAAGAAAAAGGTTCATTAATACTTATTGCACGGTAAATTATGTTCATAAACACCATAGTTGATTCGCACAGGTGTCTAAAAGTCGATATGGGCAACTACAATTTTCCTCTTTCTAAGTAAGCATAACTCTATACTTAAAAAAGCTGGATGTCTGATTTTGCCAAAAAAATTTATTTCATTTATTTCCATAGCTAAAGTTTGCTCAAAATTTGGTTAATCTAGAGTAGTGGACTCGAGTAACTGCTATACAACTTTTATTCATTACTCAGAGTTATAAGGCTGAATATTTAAAATTTTTCCAAAAGTAATTAATCGAATGATATAATGTTTATATAACGTTCATCAAGGTATCATAGAGTTGACACAGTCTCTTTTCGTTTGCTTTAAACTAAGAGCTGGACATTTGTTGCCTTAAAGTTAATGATGGACCTGGAACTAATTCCGGTTATTCGTTCTGTTTTCGTTTACAGGTCTCAATATCACAATTTAAATTTATAAATATATTTTTAATAATTAGATATTTAATAGCATATTTTACGTCTTATTCTATTTTCCATCAAGCAATTTATTAAAATTTTATTTTCTATTTGAAATTTGTCATTAAATAGAAGTTTGAATAAACAAAAATAAAAAGATTAAAATCATATAAAGTTTTATATCATGAAAATAATAATTTTAAAATTTGAAATAAATGTACCCACACAGTTTCACTTTCTTCGTCTGGCTGTTCGTGCTGTTCAAAATTTACACATCGCTTAAATTAAAAGTGTTAAATTTGAACTTGAGGGGATTTCCAAAAAAAAAAAATTGAATCCTGGAAAAACTTTTTTTTCTGTAGCATTAACAGTTACGGAACCGTTGTTCCCCAAAGTCAGGAAGAGAGAGCCATATATTTAAACTTTTATAACCATATTATATAAGAAACTTTTTAATCTGGAAAAGTCGATAGACAGCTGTTTTTTATAAACTTTATAAGTCACACCCTACTTTAACTTACCGTTACACATAACTCTATTTTTGCACTTTGACTACTCACACCTTCTAAGCATTCTAAGGTAAACGAGGAAGAGTGTAGTAGAGTAGACTGTGTCAACTCTGGAATACCCGTATGACCGTAACATAGACATTATATCATCCGGTTAATTACTTTTGGCTTTATTAAGTGTAGTGGAATACTCATATAAAATAAAGAGTTGTATGGCAGCTACTCGAACCCTCATTTATTCGTAGACCAACCAAATTTTGCAGAAACTTTGGCCATTACACTAAACAATTTTTGGCAAAAATTCAGACACCCAGCTTCATTAGGTGGAGAGTAATGCTCATATAAAATAAGAAGTTGTGTCGCAGCTACTCGAACCCACTCCACTAGACCAACCAAATTTTGCAGAAACTTTGGCCATAAAACTAAACTACTTTTGGCAAAATTTCAGACACGCAGCTGTAATAGGTACAGAGTAATGCTCATATAAAAAAAGAAGTTGTATGGCAGCTACCCGAACCCATGGACCAAAATGGCTGGATTTAAATAGCGATGACGGCTATTGCAAAAAAACGAATTTGCGAAAATTTCAAGATCCTAGCTCCTTTAGTTTTTGAGTTATCGTGCGGACGGACATACGGACAGACGGACAGACGGACAGACGGACAGACGGACAGACGGACGGACGGACGGACATACATAGATAAATCGATTTATTTTTCGATTCTGATCCGATCCATACACTTGAGTCTATATCTACCCCCCCCTCCTTCTCTGCGTCACAAACGTAATGGCAAATTTATTATACCCTTTGACTATATAGTCATACGGGTATAAAAATTTCATAATTTAATGCAAATTAGATGCTTAGAAATAAGTATGAGTCATTTCAGAAAATTGTTTTGTAGCATCCGCTGTTCATGATTTGTAAATAGTCATATATTCAAAACTCTCTATTTTTAAAAAATCAGTTCCCAAACCCTGGAATATTTTTGTAGGGAATAGATCTTTGAATTCATATGTTTTCCCGATTTAGTTCCTTATTTAAGGGCTATTAAAAATTAAAAATTTTCTATTAAGCATTACACTATTTTTGGGCATCTCATTTATGAATATTTATATTTCCAATGTCAGCAGATTTGAAGTTTCTTAATTGCATTGGGCTTATATTTTAAGTATGGGTTTCATTGTAATTTATAAAGTTTTTTTTTACTTTATTCTATACTCAAATTTAGTATAAAACATTGTGTAGCTTTTAAAAAGCACATTTTTTACAACCCCTCATTTTTTCATCACTTGTGATGCTATTCTTATTTGTCTCTTCTTCTACATAACCTCAAAAGTAACAACAAAATTCAGAATTAAAAAAAGTTGTTTAAAAGAAAAAAAATATGAAAAGACAAAAGTTAGAAAACTTTTGAAATTATAATATATTGGAAAATGTACGATAAAAACTTTTTTCATTATTTGTTTACAAGAATATCTTAAGGGGAATTTCTCAAAAATGTGTCTTATAAACAAATTTAAATGACTTTAAAACAACTTTCTAATATGTTTCTTTTATAAACAAATTGTAAACTTCTTGATATGAAATTAAACCATGGTATTATAATTGTTGAAGACTAAAGTTAAGATATTATTGTAAAAAGAGACAGTTTGAGACAAATTAAGTTTTTTAAAGCAATTTAAAATGTTTTCTATAGACTCACAAATATTTTTTGAGAGTGAGGAAATTCCAATTATTCAAAAACAAAATACGTATCTGCATAACGGTGTAGGAATTAAGTCTCAGGTCTTTTAAATCTTTTGGGCTAGTGTTCAAACTTAATATTACTTACTTACAAGTTTAATTAAATATTACTTTCAAGATGGGTTTGAAGCTTATATTGGAGCTCATTTCATTGAAATAAAAAATTTTTAAAATAAATATAAGCATAACATACTCTGAAAGACTGATTTGAAACTGGTACTAATTCTCAAAGATTTATCTCCTTCCAAAATATCCAGATTTTTTTTGTTTTATGATTTTTATGTTTATGAAACTTTATAACTTTTGCATGACGGTGAACTTTAAAATATTTTCTAAAAGAACGCACACTTACTTCCAAGAATCAAACTTCTCTCACAAACCAAGTTTCCAATTTAAACTGTATGAAAGATTTAAAAAAATTGAAGGGTCCAAACACTACAGATGGAATCAAAATTTTTGGGCACATTTTTTTTATTTTTTGATAGTGTGCTAAAACGGTAATACTCAAAAAAAAATTTGCCGCCATTTTATATTTTGATTTCGGCGTCATCAAAGAATATTCAGTATTAGTGTGTAGATACTCATAATTTCTAGTTCAAGTTTTAAAAATCTTAAAAACGGTTGGTAGAAAATTGTCGCACTAAATTGTGTTTTGCAATTTTTTGGAAACCAAAGCAAAGCCTTTACTGCAAGTAAAGCAAAGGGTATTTTTTCTCAGGTGTCCAAATATACCTACGCCATTTTTATTTAAACTTACTTTTACTGTTTTATAGTACATTGAAAAGTAGTCATTTCACGTAGTATCGAAATTCGTAATCTGTTGAATGTAGGATAAAACATATTTCACTTTTATTGGTATTAAGTCCAGCTGTACGGAATCAAAAGTCTGAGTTCTAAATACTTTATGTTAATCCCCAATTTTAGAAACATAATGTAAAAGGAGCAGAACCTTTTAAATTCTTATCGAGTCATACCGAAAATATGCTTGTTAGAAATTAAGAGGTGCTTGGAAAGTATCCGCACCTGGGGTGGTTAATCGCAAATTTCAGAAAAATAAGCGAAATAAGAACAAACAGTCTTGTATCAAATTTTAAGGTTCTATATATTTGTTTCAAGTTACTATCTTAATTAATATTGAAGGTAAGAAGCGGTACTAGTTATTTTGGACTTACATATGCACAATATTGACGGCATTCTTTAACAACTTTATTACACAATTACCATTAGTTTACTGGTGCGAGCTTTAATTAAAATTTTGCGTCTGAATCAAGTAAAAGTTTATCCATCTCGAAATTATTATTTTTTAAATTTAAAATGTTAGTTTAAATTGAAAGTTTGAAAACTATTGCAATAAATTAAATTTGTGAAAATTACTTTCTTTTGTTTTATATTGGAAGTGACCTCCCACCTACCGTAACCTAAAAATAGCCTTTAATGTAAAATCTAACAAAAAGAGATTAAGTAATCAGAAAGTGATAATTAATTTTTTCTTTGTGTTATTCTTTTACAAATTTTCTTTGAACTTGCATAATAATGAAAATGATTAATAATTTTAGAATTTCTTTTTCTAATTAAAGGAAAATTAAAAATGTTATGGAAACTTTTTAACTTTTCACTTAAATAACCACGCGATAAGATATTCATGCTAATTTAAATATAAAATATAACTTTTAATATAACTTTAATTGCTAATTCTATTAGTCTCTCTGATTTCCCTAAAAATCTCTCTACTTCAGGATTGTCGAAGACTCTAGAACAAAAATCGGGATCGGATTCGGCACAAACATTTTAAATGATTCGAAAATTATTTCAATACGTAAAAGGATCCTTTGCGATAGCTTATATACTACAGTTTGATTTATTTCTTTTGGAAGATAAATCCAATATAGTATTAGATATAGAGTTGTGGTTAGAAAAATAATTTATATGTTAGCCTCTTAGGTTCAAATTAAGCATCTTTTATATAACTTCATTATCTGGAGGTAAAAAGACACTTTTTAGTCAGTGATCTTTTAGAACAGATTCCCAGACCTAATAAACATTTTTTTAAAATGTTATTAATTTTTCCAAAAACGGGAGACTTATGACACGGAAAAAAGCCAAAAATTCCGGGCAATTATGACTAACGAAAAAATGAGACATAACTTTCAAACATGTGATTAAGTTTTGAATTGCATTTTGAAAAGAAATAAATATAAAAATTGAAAATAAAACAAAGTTAGTCGAATTGCTAAAGGGCCCTGGTGACTCTTTTACTACGGAACTTTTTCAGGTTATTAATAATTTTTTTTTATTCCTTTTCCTTTCCTTTCAGAAGTAAAAGGCATTCACCAAGTCTATTTAGACTAGGCTTCAGTTTTTTTAATCGTTATATTCACAAGCCGTTGATTACTCGACTGTAGCCATTGCAATTGCATAAGATTATGCACGAAAATTAGATAAGATCTGACTGGGCTTTGAACCCGAGACTATCCACATGAAAGGGGGCGTCTTTACTACTATGCCACTGGTCAGATACGTTATCAATAATACAAAACCGAAACATAAATTGCTGTTAAACTAATGAAGCTTATATTTCTCAACAACAACTGGAAATAATCACTAAGTAAATACCTTTGACAATGAAATTATATTTAGTTTAAAGCTAATACTAATTTACTAATCATAAAAATTATCCTGGAAACAATTATTTATTGCTGGATTATGTGGTAACTTATATATAGAAATACATAAATATCAAACGATTGTGCAACTATATTTATATAATAATTCTTAATTTTCTCTTATTTTACCTTATTTTTATTTCACTTTGACACTTTTAACATTCCAATTAGACCTTCGCCCGGATTTTCTCTTCTTTAAAGGTATGGTTTAAAAAAAAAAAAATCTTAAAAGTGGTTCTTTCAAATATTATACACCTTACATAAAAACAAGTTATATATGAAAAAAAAAATTAACTTCGAGTCGGAGTGGTTGAAAAACCATTTCATTACGGTAAGTAATTGAAAATTTCAACAACGATCAAGTTTCATCAATTTAAACAGTCAAACAATTAACAAAATACCCATAATAAATTTATTTCAACCTTTGTTTACTTTTTTTTTGTTTATTTAATTCCAAAAAAAAAGGTATTCATATTTAAGAGCACTTAAGAAGCCATTTTGCTTATATAAGATTTATTTTCAATTTAAGCATATTTTAAAAGAATATTCCTATATAGCTCCATCCATCAGTCTGTTCGTCCGTCCCCGATAGGCAATTTTTTTCTTTGTTTTTACTTTTCGAAGAAGAAAACGAAAGTGTAAATATCGAGCACTTGGAAGATGTCCGGCTTTAGCCAAAGCCTAATTTCTCTGACTGGGTCAAACAAAACCTTAAAGAACTTTCTAAACACCAAGAACTGTTTTTTATTCTGATTTCTATGGGTTGGATATAAAACCGAAATAAGAACAGTGGGATCTTAATGGAGCAACTTAGTGGTAATTCGCACCTTTAAACATTGTAGTAAAGGTCACTACGTTACCTACCTACCTACCCACTACCTACTGCCTCTTCTAGGGGAAAAGTTCTAGGGGATAGCATTTGTTATCCCAACACGTAAGCCTTTCAGCCCGTTGTACAACCACCCACTTTAAATACTTTCTATCAATTTATAAGTAATATTATTTATTTTGTTTATACCATACATCTGTATATTTTAAATTATAATTGGTCACCATGGGGATTTGTAAAGAAAAATTATTTTTTAATAATTTTTTTAATTTAAAAATATTCATGATCCGTACGGAATTGAATCCGCACCCTCTCGATTAGTAAGCAAAATGCTTAACCACTAACCCACCAAGGCCCCTAAAAATTATTTTTATTTTAATATTTATAAATGTTTTGGAAATATGCTTTTTTAAAAACCCTTATTTTGTAATTGTGGATTTGTTTTGATTACCATTTTTACTAAAAGTATACATAAGCTGCCATCTCTTCTCATTATCTTCTGAATTTTCTGCTGCTCTAAATTATAAATCCAAAAAAAATCAAAAAAATATAAAAGAAAATTAATTTTAATCTTTGGGCGAGAAACTGTAGACAAAATAAAAAGCAATATTCATAAAATAACAAAATTAAGAAATAAAATTCTTAAAAATATTTTAATAAAAAATGTATGTGAAAATTTTTCCTTTTCTTATTTATGTTTTGTTGACATTAGAAAAAAATTTTAAATTCGCATTTTGGGAATATTTTCGAAAATTTGTTTAGTAGAGAAATGAAATTTGAGTCGTCCGTCCTTAATCTGTTACGAAAAATTCTCTCCTATTTAAGAAAAATTAAGTTTTTAAAGTATAGACTGATCTTGAACAGAACAATCATTTAAGTTGGCGTCGTCCTTTATTGTGTAACTTTAACCAACAGTATTTGGGAAGAGCCCTACATTCTTATCGTGATCCCTAATATTAATTTAATTTTTAAAAATAGTTAATGACATTCGATTTACTGTATAAGCAATTAAATTTTGACACAATTGGTAATTAAAGTTATTTTAGAAAATGAAAAAAAAATTCAAATTCGATCGAGGACCGGTTTTAATTGCCTTGATATAATTTCCCATGCGAAAATAAAGGAAAAAATGCGATTTTAAAATTTTTTATTATTTTTTTTTAAATTAGCCAATTTAACTTTATTTAATGGGACATTTATTCCGAGTATTGAGTTGATAAAAATGAGTTAACACCTTATAACTTTATGTGACAGTAACTGGGATAAAAAACATATTTTTCTTCGTCTTCTTCTATGGTGATACAGTTCGTTGTGGAACCTTGGCCTTCTTAATCATTCTCTTTCATTTCACTCGATCTTGGGCAGCAGTTATCCAATTTTGCTCTGGGAGCATCGACACAGTGTTTGACTCAAGGGCATCAATCCATCAATTTCTCGGCTTCCCAACTGGTTTTTTTCTGTCTATTTCCCCATTCAATACCTCCTTGGCAATCTGGCATACGTTATATGTGATCGTCCCAACTAAGGCTTTATAGCTTAGTGAATATACAGCAATGTTGGGACATGTATATACATTGTTTGGCTCTTCATTGCGTCGCATTTTAAATTGGCCTTGATCGATAATTGGCCCGATAATTTTAAGCACTATTTTTCTCTAGTCACATACCTTCAATTTCAATCGATACTGTTACATTACAAATATTTTTTACTTAATATAAAAAAAAATTTTGATTTGTATATCTGTGAGTTATAAGTATAAATTAAATTGAATATTTGATTATTTTTTGTTGTTTTATTACAATATATTGCTTGTAATTATATTAATATAAAAATATCAATTATTGTTTATTGTAAATTCAATGATGATGTTAACTGAATCAAATCGGAAATAGGATAAAATTGTTTATTTTATTGGGATTCAAACTTTAGGCTTCTTTGTCATTTGGTCTTTATCACGTTTACAAAATGGAATTTTAACTAGAGCTATGAAATTGAGTTAAATGTACTATCACGCTCAATTTCTTTACTGTTTATGTTTTCAATTATATAAATGAAATAATACTTTGATGAGATTTGATTTAGCTTATAGTGGTGTTTGGGTAAGTAGGAGTGGGTAGCTGAAATTAAGTCGAACAAAATAAAGTTGAATCAATTTTATAACCAAAAATAAGAAACATTTTCATACAACATATCCATAATTTTTAAAAACATTTTTAAATTCCATTTTGGAAGGACTAACAAAACTTTCATTTGGTACATATTTATAGATCCTTTATTAAAATAAGTTAATTCCGTTAAATTAATGGAAAAATCTAAAGAAAAAATTAATTTTTAAAATTTGTTAAGGATTTCGAACAATTATCTTTAAAAAACTTATTTTACAATTTATTGTTGCCTTCCGTTTTGTTATTCTTGTTATTCTTGTATTTATTGCTAATATTTTTGTTAGTTAAGTCCTACGGATTAGAAAATATCTTAAATTTTTCTAAAATATTTCTGTTTTTAAAATTTTCTTAATTACAACTTGTAAAAATTCTCTAATCCTATTTTGTTTGTTTTAAAACATTTGAAATAAAAAACCCTGTCCAACCCTCTTTCATAAAATGAAAATCTTTACAATTACAAAATTAGACAACCCACTAGAGTAAGAGACTCGTATATCTGTTATAAAAATGTGAAGTTATATAACAGTAGATCCTTTAATTGAATATTACAGTTATCTAATTAGTGCCAAATAATTAATTTTATGTAAATGAAATCCCATTTTAAAATAAAATTTTTGAAAAACATTCGAATAAAACTCCTATTATTGAATTTAGCAAAATAATGCACTTTAAAAATTTTAAACCTTGCAAATAATTGAGCTTTAGAATTTTGTATAATAATCTGGCCACAAATTTAGTCTGCTATTGAAATAGAGGCAGTTTACTTTAAGGATTCAGATAATTGCCATACAACTTTTCTTTTTATAGTATTATAAATTTTTATATTATATTAGAGCTGGGTGTGGAATATTTTTCAAAAATATTTAACATCATCACAAAATTTGTTTAGTCCGGTGCAGGAGGTTTTTTTGCATAAGGGTGCGTTTATGTTGCAACTGCAATGAGTGATAAGTGCGTCGATAAGAGCATAGCGTAGAAAACTCTATGCATGCATTAAATAGAGCTGTTTATACTGGAGTATCACCTTGATCATCGATAAACAATATATATTTTCTACCCTATGCTCTAATTACCGCACTTATCACTCATAGCAGCTTCAACATAAACGCATCCTTAAATACCTGCGTTAGGAATAATAGGAATTTTATTCGAATTAATTTTCGTATATTTAAAACTTTATCTTAAGAAGTTAAGTATTTCGTAACGGTATCAGCTTAATTTGGTTGATCTTAGGTTGGAAGATTAGGTTGGTATGGCTGTTAGAAAACTGGGTTCAAGTTTATGACTTCATTGGATATGTCTAATAAAGCTAAAATAGGCTAACGTTTACACAAAATTTAATTCGTCCAAGTTATCTTAAAAGTTAAATAAAAATTTTTAAAATGGTTAACCTGATAATATTACAATCTTTATATTACGTTCCTGAATGTATCCCACAGTAGACACAGTATACTCTACTCTCTTCCTCGTTATAAAGCAAATTAATGGATTAAAAATTAAAAGATACCTAATATGTATATAATATAAGATATAATATAATTAAGAGTTTTTAAGTCCTTACAAAATTTTTGTAAGTATCAATTTATGAAAATCCTTGTTGATTAATTAAATATTATTCAATGTAATTTCAGTTCTTTTAAGTTTTTCAAGGAAATTCTAAATAAAAAATCAAAATATAAATAAGAGTAAGATTAAAATATCTTAGAAAATTTTGTAAAATTTTTAAGTACTTAGGAAGTATTTGGTTTAATTAAGTTAAAAAGAAATTGATCCAATTAAATTCAAATGTATTAAAAGAAATTAAATTAATATAAAATTTTGAATTATCGGCTCTTATTAATTTACATTTAAGATTTTTATTTTACAAGCATCATTTAACATGTATACATAGCTACATACATAAACTTTATATACTGTAGATTGGAATATCCTTATATCTTTGCATTATAACTTAAGATATTTTATGTGATAAGATAGTGAAACATACCATTCCTTTTCAGACTAGCAGATTATACTATCTATTAATTTTATTAGTAACTAGCTAATACCCGGTGCGCATTGCTGCGCCTCTCAATGGAGGTTTAGTCGAAGTTGATGTTACTGCAAAAAGTTAACACAAAAATTACACATGGTGCAAATGTTAATTTTAACATGTATAAAAGAAATTTTTTTAAACCGATTTTTCTAGGATTATTCTAGTAATTTTTGAAACTTTCTGGAATTCAAAGCAGTACTAACTACTTTCAAAAATTGGACGTAATTTACTTCCACAAAGTTTTTTTTTACCAATCGTAGGACCGACATGTGTTACCAAACACCAAGCCTGTTAACAGACTCAACTCCATTTTCAAGGTGCTTCACGCATACAATTTGAAGAAAATCGGTCGAACCGTTTCTAATTTAGAGTAACGTATTGAAAAAACCTTTAAAAAGCTGTTGGGCCGTAATGGGTTATTGGAACTCAACAAAATTTTTTTTGCAGCTTTCTTTTTAGCCAAAGCAGTATTTCGTAAAGTCGGGCAGAATTTGGACCCAAAATTTTTTTTGACCAACTATCGGACCAACATGGGTTAACAAATTCCAAAACTTTTAATAGTGTTAACTCAATTCTTAAGGAGCATCACGTATGCCAAATTTGAAGAAAATCTGTCAAACAGTTTCTAATTTAGAGTAAAGCAATAAAAAAACTTATAAAAAGTTGTTGGGCCGCAATAGGTTAATGAAACTCAACAAAATTTTTTTTGCGGCTTTCTTTTTAGCCAAAGTAGTATTTCGTAAAATTGGACAAAATTTGGACCCAACATTTTTTTTGACCAGCCGTCGGGCCGACATGGGTTAACAAATTCCAAAACTGCCAACAGTGTCTACTCAATTCTCAAGGAGCATCACTTATACAAAGTTTGAAGTCAATTGGTCAAACCGTTTTCATTTTAGAACAAAAAAATTTAATTACTTGCACCACAGCCCCAACTGGGCGGTCCTATGATTCTTTCCGTACCCAAAAACCCCTATACAGAAATATTCATGAGAATCGGCTGGGTCCGTTAGAGCAAAATTTTTAGGCCTATGATTCTTTCCGTACCCAAAAACCCCTATACACAAATTTTCATGAGAATCGGCTAGGTAGTTTAGAAGTCTATTCGTAACATACAAACAAATAAGCAAACAAACAAACAAACTTTCGTTTTTATATATATAGATAGATAGATATTATTTATTTTATTTATAACATATCATATATTTTATATTTTACTATACTTATTTGGTCACCATGGTGATTTGTAAAGAAAAATTATTTTTCAATAATATTTCTTTTCAATTAAAAATTCTTGACTAGTTCGGCAATCAAACCCGCAGCCCCTCGATTAGTAAGCCAAATGCTTACCCTCTAACCAACCGAGGCCCCAACTTAAGATATATTAAATTATATAATAAATTGAGAATAAACATTTTATATGTAATTATAGGCCATATGTTTGTAATAAATAATTTTGTTTTAAATTATTTAATTAATATAATTTAATTAAATAACTCGATCTCCTTTTTTATTTTAATTATATTTTAATAACGTTCTGTAGTGATTGTGGGCACATTTTGTTAATAAAAATTAATAAATAAATAAAATTAATTAAATGCAAAATGGTATTATTTTGCTTATCGCTTTATCACATAAGCTTTATACCCATTGCGATTTAAGGAAAGATTAAAAAGTACCGAATTGTTATATTAATTAACTATATCTGACCCAAACACAATTTAATGTAAAAAAAAACTTATGTTTTATGAGAAAATACGTCACATTAATATGTACAAGATAGTTAATAAAAAATATTAAAAGTTAATTAACAAAATTTATTTAATTTTATATGACATAAAAGTTCATCGAATAGATCATATCTTTGACCAAAATTAAATAATATTAATATTCTTCTGATATTATTACAGTACCTACACTCTCATTCTTAAATTCGTATTATGTTTCCTAGAGAAATAATGTAGTGAAACTAGTAAGTCGATTTAACCCACTTTACACTTAGTAATACCATACACCTATAACAAATTAAATCGACAGTTACACGAGGCTCCAATTCAACTCTTCCCTTAAACATTAATAAACAGTCGTTCTCGTCGCTCATACCTACGAGCCACTCTTTGTCCCTTCAAAACTACTTCCTTCATCCTTTTCTTCAAGTAATCAAAGCACCGTAATTGGCATCGCGAATGTGGCCACGGATAAAATTAATTTTCAGCAGTTTATATTATTTTTTGTTATAATGTTACTTTGAAGATGGAATAGTTTAATTTTGTTTCAATTATTCAGTCATTTCGACTTTATTACACTCCACCAATAAAAAACTTGTCAATTCTTGCAATAAAATTTATGATCACGTTATGTTTTAAATATATAAATTTAAAATTTGTGTGTTTATTACGAACCCATTTTATATTATATAGAAATGGCTGAATTCTTTTATTACGAATACTCACTGTTACCATTTATTATTGTAGTCAACTGTATTTGGGTTTTATAGTCTTAGTTGTTTCAAGGAAGATAAAAAAATATATTAAAAATTAAGCATTATAAACCATAAACCCATACGGGCTGATGAGAAATCATGTTGATTGATATAAAACTGATATATAACTGATAAAACTGATATATCCCTCTTATGGTTATGGAGGGATATACAAGATTTTTTGTATTAATGTTGATATATATATATATATATATATATAAATATATATCGTAAAGCAGTATCGTACCATATTTAGTTAACATAATTTTCAGTATCCTTGTAATAATTTATTTATTTTTTAGAATTTAAGACTAGTTTTCTTTTTAGCACATTTTAAAAAGGTTTTGTAAAAATGTGCCTATATAGTCTCACTCTGTTCGTTCGTTTGTTCGCCTGTCCATCCGTCTGTCCTTATGTTTACAAAAACTCAAATAGAAAAAAGAAATTTTAACAATGACCAGGTATTGCAAAAAAAAAAATTCATGTAGCCCCACCTGTTCCACCACGGAGCTTCAGTCCCCCCAAAAATTGAAAATTATTTATATTTATTTTTAAATTGTTATAACAAGAGTATATTTTCAACCTGAAAACGGTAAAAGACAGCTGTTTTTATAAACTTAGATTTTTTATTTATTTTTATTTAAAAAGCCAAATGGATAGGGTTACCATAGGGTACCAAAATTTACCATTATATAAAACTCAATTTTTGCAAAATTATTGGCCCCACATATCTTCTAAACGCTTCAAGCTTGAGTCTTGAAATTTTGGGAGAAGCTAAATCCTCAAAAATTAGTAAGAATCGATTAACCTTTTTTTTTTGTCACGCCCGCTGCTTTTTTTTAAACATTTGTAACTTGAATACCTGTCCAAATTTTTTTTTAGTAATATACAAAATTCACAGCTCGAATATTATATTTCAAAATGTGTCAAAAGTTTTTCTTAATTCTGAAGGGGAACCAAACTACAGCCCCCGCAAATCCTTGTATTTAAATTCGTATAACAATAGTTTTATAAGGTTTATTGTCATTCTAAGAGAGCTGCTTTTATAGGCTTTACAAAATTATATATCTTAAATGTGCAACTTTACCATACAACACTTAAATTAACCGTTATGTGAAAATCAATTTAGGCAAATTTATTTGCCCTACATATCTTTTGAACGGTTCAAGCTAGAGACTAGAGATATTGAGAGAAGTTAGATCCTCAGAAATTAGTAGGAGTCGGCTAACGAGTTTTTTTTGTGGAGCTCCCTGTTTAGAAGCTGTAAGGGCTCAAAACTTTAAATTTTGCTATTTTTAAAAACTTCTAACATGAATACCTGTTCCAATTTTGGTTTAGTAATATACAAACTTAAAAACTCCAACATTATTTTTTAACATTTTCTTAAATTTAAAAGGGATGCTTAAATTAAGTTAAAGAAAGTGTCTCTTAGCTTAAATCATTTTTGCTTAGATAATAAAATTCTAAGTAAATTTTCAAATTTTGGTGAAATTCACAATTTAATTCCTACAACCTAAAAAAATGGAAGGACTTAAAAATTAAAACTTTGATGTTTTTATAAATCAGTAACTTATTCTCCAGTCTATATTTTCCCGAAATTAAACATTAACATTGAAGCTTTAACATTATATTTCGCACTTGTTAACAATTTTTCTTGAATGCATTGGGATTATATTCTAAGTATTGATTTCACTATTATTCATAATTAATAATGAATTGATAAAATAACTAAATTATAATATTATTTTAATTAAACTAAATGATTAAATATTTAGTATGAAACACTTTATAATTTTGAAACTGTCCTTTTTGAAAAACCCTCGTTTTTTTCATAACTTGTTATGATCTTTCTAAAAGCGATAACTGTGTTCTGTATTATAGATTATTTGTATATTGATAATTTGAAGAAGAGGAAGTCATATCGTAACTTTATGAACTAAAGTATGATCTTTCTATGATCCCCGAAACTCCCATCAGTAAAGAAGAAAATTATACTTATTTCTTTTAGAAAATTTTCCTTTAATTTTGTTTTGATATTATTTTTTAATTTTCGCAATGATTATTTCGATAACAAAGCAAAATATATTTATTAGACAAGCAATTCCAAAAAATTTCCATATGAATATCAAATCGTTTATTGAAAGTGTTTTTAAACTACCTTCAGATGTAATATATAATTTTTCTACAATTTTACCTTCAACACTTTCCATTACAACCATTTTTGACCATTTTATAAATAAACCATTCTCTTGAATTCTCATCATATGTTCAGTTAATCGTTCACCATTCAAAATGTTACTCATAGTTTGTAGTCTACGATAAAAACCCTCAATACAAATTTCACTCAATTGAAAAATTTGTTTACTATAATAGAAATCTTGTAGCTCAATTAAATATAACCAAGAATCTGATGGTGTTATATATGCATAAGATGCATTAAGTGAAGTTCTATGTTTTTCAAAAGTAGATTTTGAAACATTCAAAATAATATTTTCTAAGCCGGTTGATAGCCCAAATTTCTTATTAAAATTCTTAAATACAGTATTTGAAACCATTAATTTTATATTCCTTTCTTTCATTTCTAAAAGTGTTTTAGGTATCGGTAGATATATCGGACCTATTAAAAATGTTGTTAAAAATGCCAAATAAATATTTGTTATTATAAAACCGATTAAAATTATTATCAAATTGAAAATTCTCATTTTCCATTTATGTTTACAGAAAGAATCATTGAAATTTTGAAAAACTATCTTTAAAAGTGCATTTAAAAATGATTTACTCCATTCACTTCTATTAAAAAATATCCAAAATGCAAAATTTTCAATGCAGCCCAATAGGAAAATTGTTAAAATTAATAAAAACCAAATAATATTATCGAAGGGTATTTTAAAATATAAATTTTTTTTTAAAGTATTAAACTGTTTTGGAAATGCTATGCATGCTGAAGGTATTCCTAATGGATAAGCTAATGTGCCATTGCATGATACTGTTAATAACACTAAGTCTATAGAATGTTTTCTTTGGCATAACAGTTTGACATACTCGTCCATGCTGTCATTGTCTGAAAATGGAAATGTTTCATGCAGGTTTGCATTAACAGCTTGTGCAAAAGTTTCACCAGTATAAAAGAATGATCCACCATATTTTTGAATTTGTTGTCTACCGGAAAAAATACATTTCAAAATATTAATTAAAAATTAATTATACATTTTTAGAATATTTACCTATTTGTATATCGAATTAATCGAGGTGGAGAAGGTATTATTACTGTTTTAATGTTATATCCATGCAAATTTCTGGATGTATCTGGATAAAGAATTCCTTTAAAATTCTTATTAAATTGAAATGAATCAAGTTTCGGATGTGGAAATGGACGGCTTCTGTAAAGTGTTACCATCTGATTTGATGCATTTATTGTTTTAAAATATACCAAGTAATTTAAAATTCCAATTTTAAAACAAAATAACATGAAGTTGTTTTCAAAAACTTCTATTAAATTTTCATTTAGATTTAAAATGTATACAATAAATAAAATTTTTGTATGATAATTAGCTTGTAATATTATAGAAGTTCTATTTAGAGTGTATGTAAGTCTGTTCAGTCTAGTAAAACAAATAAATATAAATTTTGAATTAAGTGTTTTAATTTTAAATGTTTTTTGATGTTCTATGGATGTTGTAATAAGACTTATTTGTTGTTTTTCAAAAATATAACTGTGAAATTCGCTGACATCATCCGTTATTAAATCATTATTTTCAAAAACTGTAATGACAGTTCTTAATTCCAAACTTTGTTCTATTATTTGTGACACCAGATCGTTTATTAAAGCCGAATAAGTAGTTGTAAGAAGAACAATTACAATTAAAACTTTAAATTTCAAATTATTATTATTCATTTTTGTTTGTAGTTTAAATTTCAAAATATTACAATAAACTGTCAAGTTAAATTTAAAAAAAATTACTTAAAGGTTAATCAAATGATAATATAATAATTGTAATTTAATGTTTTTATAATTGTGTAATATGATATATCTGTTACTTATCTGTTTTTGGAAAATTATAATAATTCAATTAGTTAATTATTAATTTTTTTTAGTTAATCATTTTGATTTGAATTATTTGAATCAATAAATCAATCTATAATCTATTGAAAAATTTATTGATGTTTGAAGTGCATTGGTATTTAATTAAGATTATTATGGAATAAAATATTGTTTTAAGATTTTTTTTAGTACTTATACGGGTACTTATTTAAAATACGGTAATCACTAATTTTTCTTTGATTATTAAAAGCGAACTTCTATTTGTTATAAATCAATCAACAATTTCGATTGCACTAAATAGTAGAATTTACAAATACATTGTTCCTCTATATGAATCTTAAGTCAATATTGACATTGACAGTTACACCAATAACAGTGCATTATAAATGAATGTGAAATAAAAACTGATGCTATTTTGAGTCATAAAATTGTTTTCTGCAAAATCAACAAAGAATTATAAAATAAGTGTAGTCGTTTATAAATTGAATATGTAGTAAATTAGATTTACCAATTAGTTACAAAAATAAGGGAGTGTTTATAAAATCTATAAATTTGTTCAATTTGTATATCGGACTTAATATCCAACATGTAGTGTAATTATATAATGAGAAAAAAGTTCATACCGATCCATTCAGAAAAATGAAGTTAAACTTATTGAAAATAGAATTGTTAGAAGTAATCAAGTATGAAACTTAAAGATCAAGAAAATACCACGTATCACTTAACAGCCGAAATAAAATTTTGAAAAACTCAGCCCATATTCTTTAACTTTTATATGTTTTATTATTAAAACGGAATGTATGAATTCAACTCAAAAAAGAAAATTATAATCTCAACTTTCGCCCCATTGGTCAAAGGATAAACGTTCTTTAGAATAAAAATATCTGTAAGTAAATGTAGTTTTAGTTTATAAGTAAATTTTGAACAAAATTTGGTCATAAAACTAACCTTTTTTTGCGAAAATGTCAGACACACAGCTTTATTAGGTTCTCATATAAAAGAAGGATTTGTATGATAGCTACTCGACCCCATTGCAGTAGACCAACCAAATTTTGCAGAAACTTTGACCATAAAACTAAACTATTTTTGGAATAGGGAATCAGGGAATATCCTGATTTTGAATCTAACTTCAAAATGTGTACTAATTATTTTTAATATTATAGTTCAAGAAAAGCTGTTATATTTGTGTCCATCACTGATGTTATATAATTAAAATTAATATTTGCTTTAATATTACTAAGTATATATAATATTATATAGTATTACTAATGTAGTTATGACCCACCTTTCTGAGCCAAAACTCTTAGGATCATAAGTCCCCTAAGAAATTATGGGCTAATTGCTATGAGTTTTTCACCAATTAGTACCTAAGAGAATTATGACCCTAGAACTTATGACCCTGCACCTGATTAAATAATCTATCATTTATTTTATTTTATATTCTTAATTAAAATGCAAACATAATAAAATTTTAATTACAATTTAAATTATATACTATTTTATATATAAATATAGTTATTACAGATTCTTTAAGGTTTTTAGGTTTTTTTGGTAGGTTATGGCTATGTGTTATTATTATATCTTAGCATAGTCTATTATATTTATCTATTGTATACTGTTTTATAAGACCAACATTATGTAAAACTTATTATATTCAAGAATCAGAGTCGGGGTTGGAGTTGGTTTTAAGGGTGAAAAAAGTCAGAGTCAGTCAATAATTGATTCTTGATTCCGAAGCTCTGGTCTCAATTATGCATCCTTATTTCAGACACACCAATTCTTTCAATTTTTTACTATACATTACTATTCAATGCCGTTCTGCTGTGTTCAAGTGTCTGGATATTTTTGGTAAGTATGGTAAGTGTCTAGATATCTTTTATAAGTTTGTTTCATCTAATTTTTAAAGGGAGAATATAATCCCTAAGTAAAATTTGTTTTGTTTAAATTATAACTTTGAATAATGATATAAGTATATGTAGATATTTCTTATAACCTACATTTATAACTGGAAAATCTTGATTTTAAGGATCTTATTAAGTTTAAGGGTCATTGTATTAAGATAAATATGGTTCTATAATATTTTACGGAATACATATAATATGTATTAGAAACTTTTATTCAGTGATACATTAAGTTTTGCAAAAATTTGATTTCAATTATGTTCAATAAATACTGAAGCATAAATCTTTAAAAAATAATATTTTCATATTTCTTTGTTGTATTTTATTTTTGTGAAAGAAGTCCTTCACAGAATTTTATGAATGGTTCAATGCATATTAGGTATTATTATGCATGATATATGCACAAATTTTTGGTCCTTTTTAGTATTTCTTAAAATATACTATGTGATTTCAAAAACTTAAGTTAGTTTTTTTTTCGTATTTTCTAGTAAATGCTTTGTCCTGTACATTTTCATATTGCCAGCATTAGGATATAACTGTGCCAAAAGCTGCTGTCAAAAAATTGCATATAGCTTGAACAAAACTATTATCCCTTCTCTTAGTTTTGGTTATCTGAAATTTCAAAGTGTGAAAATTGCGAGATGTTGAAAATACCAAAGCTGTTGATAATGAACATTATAATTATCATGATGAGAACCGAATCAAATCGTGGAACCAAAAATAAATGAAGCTTATCTTGAGACTAAGGAGTCGAACCAATTAATTTTTAAAAGATTGATTACCAAATTGTTAACAGAACTCAAAAATCTCCCTAAAACTCCCCAAAAATAAATCCATGAAAAACTAAAATCGAACTTTTTGAAAATTTAGATACCTTTTCTAATACTTTTTGATTTCTACTAAAGAATTGGAGACTGGGTTTTTCCAATCACTCCTGTCCTCCTTCTAGTTGCGACATGACATTTGAGAGCTGGAACTTTA
This sequence comes from Dolichopus griseipennis, assembly GCA_963082915.1. Classification (NCBI taxonomy): domain Eukaryota; kingdom Metazoa; phylum Arthropoda; class Insecta; order Diptera; family Dolichopodidae; genus Dolichopus; species Dolichopus griseipennis. Next base: position 106,763,996 of record OY720442.1, read on the forward strand.
TTTTAATTTTGATTCGTACTCGAATACCGGTGTTAATATATTTCTGTATCTGTGAGTTATATTATTCAGTTAAATTATTTGTTTATATTGTTATATTAATGTATTTTTTAAGATGTAGAATTATTAATTATTGGTTAAGCCGTTGATTTGAACCTAATAACGAATAGTAGCGTGGTCCAGTAGAAAACCAGGGAATGAAAAGTCGCTACTCTAATCACTGTGCCTCCTAGCTGTTAAGGACATGACATGAAGATTTAAACAATCTATTTTGCAGTAATTTCTTTCAAGGTTAAAATTTATAGCCTATAAACGATTAAAACTTTGGTTCTGTCGGTTAATATGCCATGACCTTATTTAATTTGAATAAAAATTTCGTTCTTTAATAATAAGAAATCGGCTTTTAAACTAAGCTAATATTTCTTAGGATCATAAAACTTTGTAAAGAATGGTATTTCAGATATGAGTTAGAACAAGGTTTGTTTGTATTTTGGTTCAAGGGTTTTTAGTCGCCAATGATTATTTTTATATAAAGTTAAAGCATTTTAGACAAAAACTTAAAACTATTAGAAGGATATACGAGTATTTAATTTTTTTTAAGGATATTTATTTTGCATTATTAATATAGCAAGGTAATATTATATTTTTTAAACGAGGAAAAATCAATTTTCCATGTAAGTTATAATTTATTTACCAAAAAATAGTTCATGACTTTTATTATTATAAATGTAAACACACTACTGAACATATCGAATTTCTACTTTAATTTAATGAGGCATATCTATGTATCAAAATCACATACCATCGACCGTGAACATGAAAATATAAAATTTCTGAAAAAAAAATTATAAAATGACATAAAAATTTACTATAGTTTTTCATTTTACTTTTAAAAATTTCCTCAGTCGTAAAAAAAGAAATATCTTGGAAATTTTCCAAAACGGAGAAGCAGGAACCAGAAAGTATTTCTTTTCCACTAATTTTTATTACGTTCACCTTTAAGATTTTCATATGGTGAAATTTTCAAGGATTACATTATATTTTAAAGAAAGTGAATAAGGATATCTTTTTAGAAAAATTTAAAGGTCACAGGTTGTGGCATACCCAACAAAATATAAACCAAAGTTATTGCCATGTGAAATGGTGTAGAGAGTAGTTTTTGATTTTTTAATTTAAATTTTGTTGAAAATTATTTTTTAAGGATAATTAAGAAAGAGCATAATTTTAATCATCGATGAAATTAAGTGGATCAGAAAAATTCAAGTAGACTATTATTGATATGGTTAATGGCTTCTAACTAAAAGAATAGTTATAATTTTCGTCTATAAATAACGTACGATTAAACGATTAAATTAAATGTGTTAAATTAAAGTTAACACTTTTTCAAGACCAAAGTTATGGTTCAATTAGTGTTGTGTGTGAGACTTAAAGGTCGGGAAAAACGGCGGCAATGGAAAGTTAACAAAACAAATAATTAATTGCTCTAAAACGCTTCTAAAGGCTTCAAAAACGAGTTTAAAGTTTTGAAAGACAAAACTTATGAAAAATTTAGTTTTACTGGAAATTATGAAATTTTAGTAGTGATCACGAAATATGGCTAGAATTGCTCTAAAACGCTACTAAAGCCTTCAAAAACGATTTTAAACTTTTGATAGAAAAAAAGTATGAAAAATTTTGTTTTGTTTTTTGAATTTTGTTTCCATTAATTTTGGATGGCAGAAGGAATGTGCTTAATTCAGCACATGGTAACCATTGTAATATTTATCTTATATTCTCGGAAACGACGGTAGATATTAGAAAAAAGAGCTCAGATTAATGCAGAGGAATGCATGATTTTTAGAATTTAACGAAATTCGTACATTAATAACAATTTTTTATTCAAAAATTACAGTTATTTATTAAAAACAGTGAAATATATATAAAATTAGAAAAAGCTTAGATGATTACCCTTAGTTTTTCTTAAATTTAAACTTATTGTTTAACATTTGTTTAGATTTTTAAAATAAAGGTTTTGAAATATTTGCAGTTTCTAAAACTTATTAGATAATTATCGCAATTTTAAAATGTTTCTAAATTTAATTATGCCTAAATAAATCCATAATATATTAAAAAATTTATGTCTTGTCACTATATTCATTTTTAAATAAACCTTTTTCTTTACAAATATTCACTGCCTGCAAAATTACAAAAAACTCAATGATAATTCAGAAATTTTATCTTAACAAATTCTTAATTATATTCCATTACTCTATATCTGGTTTCGATAAAAAAACGAGTTGTATTTTTTCGGATTTATAATTTCGTAAACATGATTTTACAATAAACACTTTGAAAAGAAAACTTTTTATAAATCTTTTTCCGTGTCATTTATTTTGAATAATAAACAAAGTTAAATCAACAAAATTGAAAGTCAGAATTATTGTATAAGTTTCTAATATACATAATGATTAACAAAATAACAGGTAAATTTTATGAATAAAAGAAAATCCCAAAATCAAACTCCTCCTCCACAATACACATATACAAGGTTAAAAAAATAACCAATTTTGTGTATGATAAATATAACTAAGAAAGTAGAAAAGACTCTGTTAACCCTGAGATACCCATACGAACAAAATCAAGGCATTGGAAAAAATTAACTTAAATTTTGTAAAAAATTCAAATACAAAACTTCGATAGGTTCTTAGTAAAATTTAGTTCTTTGCCTGAAAGCTATTCGAATCCACTCAGTAAACTGGTTTGTTAAAAATTTCAATAGCCTTTCTTTTTTATTTTTTACCGTTATCGTACGGGCAAACAGAAAGACGAGTCTAATTTTGTGTTATCCATCCATCATCATCATTCTTCTGTACAGATCTATTGACTTACTTTGAATTCAATTCTAGAGTCAATTCTAATACAAAGGAAAGCTCTGAAGATACTACCGTAATCACTTTGAAACCACAATAATAGCTCTGGTAGAAAGACATAAAAGGATACCGAATGCTTCTTAGACAAGCTTAACCAATTCGTTTAAAAAAAATTAAAAAAACTATTAATATGCTTCCAAGAAGATATTTCAAATGACTTCTCATTCAAATTAACATCTTTATTCTTCATATCACTCCTCCTTTACCCTTCAAGATTCGACAATTCACATTCATCCCCTTTATGGACTTCATTAGGGAGTGATAAGTCCCTTACGGATTCAAATTAACATCTTCTTCTTCATATCACTTCTCCTTTACCCTTCAAGATTTGACAATTCGCATTCATAAAACTTTTTTTGTTAAAGTAAGTCCTAAAGGGACTTATGACCCACTTGTAAAGGGACTTTTGCTTCACGTAAATATTTTAAAGTGAGTCACAGGTCCCACTAAGTGAGTCGTAAGTCTCTAAGGGACCCTGGAAGTTCTGACCCTGCACCAGATATAGTTTTTATAGAGTTGACAGGAATTGAATAATTTTCAATCTAACCAATAAAGTTTAAAACATGTTCGAAACATTCTAAATTTTTTTTTAATGGGGCCAAATTATATGAAATGTCTAAACTTGTATATTTACATCAATTGCGAACATTGATTTAGAAACCTCGATCTAGGAAATGTTGCTTTTATAAGTTCAGAGAGGATATGTTACAACAGTTGATTGGCTTTATAAGTTGGTTTCTCTGCAGACGTATAGAAAAGTTTTTTAAAATTTTATTTTGTATTTGTTTTTAGAAGACCAACAAACAACAATTTTATGTAAAAATTTTTAAAGCAAAAGGTAAATAAATTTATTTTTTTACAGACTTATGATAAAGTTTCTGTAGTTCATAGGAAAAGTTAGTTTGTTTGTAAGTTTTTATACCCATGCATACATATATGACATCGGGTATATTAAAATTGCTCCTCCGTTTGTAACGCATCGATCTAGACGAGCTAGATATAGTGTCAAGAGTACGTATCGGCTCAGAATCGAAAAATGAGTTGATCTAGCTATGCGTGTCTGTCCGTCCGTCCGTCTGTGTGTCAGCACGATAACTCAAAAACTAAAAGGGCTAGAGTTGTGAAATTTACACAAAGTCATTTTTAGACAATTTCTAGGTTCCTTTTTTTTGGTTAAAATCGGAACAAGGTTTCGGGGAGCTGCCATACAACTTTTTTGCACCAATATGAATATCTTCAAAACTAATTATACTACGAGGATGAAAATTACATTAGGTTAGTTTTATAATGACTCCGGCACTTATATGAAGATTTAAAATGTTGGGAATCCATTTTCGGGGGGCTGCCATACAACTTCTTTTCACCAATATGAATTTCTTCAAAACTAATTATACCACGAGGATGAAAATTACACACGGTTAGTTATATAATGGATCGAGTACTTATATGAAGTTCCAAAATGATAGGACCCCATTTTCGGGGGGCTGCCATACAACTTCTTTGCACCAATATGAATTTCTTCAAAACTAATTATACTACGAGGATGAAAATTACACACGATAAGTTAAATAATGAATCGAGCACTTATATGAAGTTTCAAAATGTTACGACCCCGTTTTCAGGCAGATGCCATATAAAGTTTTCAATTCAATAACTATAAATCTAATGAAGCTACGAGGTTAAAATTAAAATTGGGCAGGTAAAGTAATAGGACAAGTTACCTGACAAAGTTGGACATCACTCGGACCAACTTTTAGGGTGGGCGAATTTTTGTTTTTTTTTAAGCAAAAATTATGGGATAGTGAATTTAAATTTTTTTGTTTTATTGTTTTTTTTTTTAAGCAAAAATTATGGGATGATGAGTGAAATTTTTTTTAACTATTTTACTTTTTTAAATTTATTTTGTAATATATATAATAGGACAAAAAAAAAACAAAAAAATAAAATTAACCTTTTTGAGTGGTGTTAACAAAGTTATTATGTATAAAATATTTTTTAAAACATAAAGGAAATAAATAACGGTTTATTTTATTGTATATATCATAGTAGGTATGCACGGGTATCTAAAAGTTGACAAGGGCAACAATAATCTTCCTCGTTTTTTGTGAAGTTAATTCTTGAGTTATAGAACTATAGATGAACTTTAAACCAATATTCATCTGGGATACCTGTTAGAATTTATATTCATATGTTCATAAACTTTTAGCATATTTCAAAAATTTAATATTACATTGAAGGTTACATATTTTTTTTTTGTAAGAATTCAAACACTATACATGATTCCAATTCCTATAATGTTTTATAAAATATTATCGGATTGGGTTTTTCTTATTCAAAAATTTATGATAAAATTTTGTATTTTGAAATATTTTATTGAAGGTAAATTTAAATGTTACAATTTACATACAAGAAATAGCAATAAAGTCGAAAGCGATCAACTCGTCATTCTTTTAATGACATTAAGTCGATCGGCAATAAATTTTCATATTTCAGTTATTTATTTCTTTTCAAGTTGCCATTTTGAATTTCAACAATTATAAGCTATTTGTACTAAATAAGGTAAAATACTCACAATAAGAAACTGTTAAATAAGAGATATCTTTAACTATATTTTATTAATTTTGTAGGATTGGATATTTGCTCCAACTTGATTTCTTTGAATCTAGTTATCATTGGAAATTGAGTAAAAACTCATTTATAATGCATGATAGCAAGTGATAGTGACAGAAGTAGATTAAGAGATCAACCATTTGCAGTTATTACGCAATAAAAATGTAAAGCGTTTAGAATAAGTGATATGCTGATGATACGATTATTTTAATTTATTCAAAAAATACAACAGAGATCCTACCCAATTTAGAAAATGCATTTGGTATAACAAATAAACACTTTTATAAATGGAAAATTAAAATTAACACTCGAAAAACTCAAGCTATATTTTTTACTAAAATAACTGCAATTAGGTGATCATTTAATCTCTTTGTGTCTTATGTTTATAGTCACAAAGTCATAATTGGATGCGTTTAGATTAAAGCTGCATTTATATTGGAGCTGCGATAAGTGATAATAATATCGATAAGAGCATAGCGTAGAAAATTTTATACATAATTCTAATTGAGTTGTTTATGTTGGAACATCGTTTTGAACAACGATAAACGATATATAATTTTCTACGCTGTGCTCTCATCACTTATCGCAGCTTCGATATAAAACGCACCCTAAGTTATAATTGGATGTCAAGACTAATGACATAATTGGATGATCTTTAATACATCATAACATTTAATGTTTTTAATTTGAATTGGGTAGTTCAATCAAATAGACAAAGTTAAATTTTTTTGCGAACACTATTTTGTTCATTTATTTTTATATTTAAATTTCCATGTAAGCAAAAGTTTCGAATGATAATTTTTAATAACAAAAAACGTCCTTTTTTTTAAACAATGAATCATAAGTCTGCGATTACAAAAATAAAACATTAGAAAATTAAAAGGTAACTAGTAAAAGGAACTAATCAGGATTACAAATTTTTTTTTCTGAATGTCATTAATAAAAGGCTTAAAAAGGAAAGCTTTTAAAGTTTGAAATTTATTATGAGTTATAAAGTGGAAATTTATTTTTTTTTAATTTTATTAGCAGCCAACAAAAATATGATTAATATGGCAAAAGATTCCTATTTTTAAATGTAGAATTCTAAAACTGTTTTCTGTAGCTCCACTCATCACGGAGCTACAGCTCCCCAAAAATCCAAAAACAAACCTTTATTCATTTTAATTGTAATTTAATTGTTATAATAACAATTGTTTTATAAGGAATATATCTAATTATAAAATGTTAATAGACAACTTTTTTTATAAGCTTTATAAATATATGTAATACAATATATGTTGACATGTGGTACATTAATTTACCGTTTCTCTATTTTTGCTAAATTCTTGAAATTTTGAGAAGAGTTATATTCGAAATATATAAATATGAGTCTTTTAAAAAAAACTCCCCATTTAAGAGCTAGCAGGGATCAAAATCTGAAAATTCACATTTTTAAATACCAACAACTTGAATATTTATCCAAATTTTTTGGCAACGTTTTAAATACACAACTGATTAGGCTTTCAGCTATGAACAAAAGAAAATATAAATTGAAAGGCAGCTCTTTCACTACATCGACTATATTTTATTCAGACTTTGACATTAAAGTTAACTACTTTGGACATAATTTTAAACATTCAGCTATATTATGTATCTATATATATTAAAAAAGACGTTGTATGATAGGTACTCGAATCCACAGTAGACCAACAAAAATTTGAACAAATTTTGGCCATAGAACTAAAATATTTTTGACAAAATTTCGGATACCCAGCTTAAATAGGTATAGCACATATAAAATAAGAAGTTGTATGGCAGCTACTCGAACCCACTACAGTAGAACAACTAAATTTTGCAGAAACTCTGGCCATAAAACTAAAGTACTTTTGGTGAAATTTCAGACACTCGGCTGTAATAAGTACAGAGTAATGCTCATTTAAAAAAGTTGTATGTGCAGGTACTCGAACCCTTGGACCAAAATAGCTGGATTTCAATTACGATGACGGCTATTGCATAAAAACAAATTTCTGGAAATTTCAAAATCCTAGCTCCTTTAAATTTTGAGATATCATGATGACGGACGGACGGACGGACAAACATAGCTAAATCGATTTCCTTTTCGATTCTGATCCGATTCATACCTTTGAGTCTAAAAAAAGCGTCTGACGATGTCATAACATAAAAATGAAATATTTCAAAATGCAAATTTTTCTGTATACAATACTAAGCATTCTTTTGAATTTTCTGTAAAATATTAATTAACAACCAACTAGAAGCATTTATAAAATCATATTCAAGTATTATCAAATTCTTTAAAATATCCTCAAAAAAGGAATGCAAGTGTTAATTAATTTACGTTTTTGACATACAATTGATCCTGTTTTAAGATTAAATTAAAAATATTTTCGAATTATATAGTAAAATATTACATAATAATATATATTACTATATGAGTAATAACTAAATGTATATATTATAATTAAAGTCAATTTAAAATACTAATTTAAAATTTTATTTATTAAATATACACTTAATTCCCCTACACTTACACATATTATTTACATACATGAATAGTTATATATTGAATTTAATTAACATAATTGAATTAGAAAAAAGCGTGCATATTTACATTATAATCAAATTACTCTAATAAATTTAAAATATTAAATTAGAATGAGAAATATTATATATATATATATATAAGTATATGTATAATTTGTGGTTATCCTGTAAATATTTATGGTTGCAAGTAAAAATTTACTCGGTTGATTTTAATTATTGCATGGCATATATTAAAATAAATTACCTATATAATTTAATATGCTTTAATGTTTGGAAATAGGGGAAATACCGTTATTTAAATATAAAGTTTTTGTAGCATCATGCTTCTAAATTGTAAAAATAGGAGTACGTTTAATTTGTAAATTTAGTTCGTATTTTCAACATAAATGGCTTTACGATTGATTTCAAAAGATTATAAATTAATTAATTATTAATTAATATTAGGCATATTGATTAAATATTAATTATAATATTAGGCATAATAATTAAATTAAATATAATTTTCATAATAATAAATCCAATTAAATTTTAGTACGATTTAACAAACAGTCTCTTATTTTCCATGAAGATACATTAAATTTTACCAGTATGCTTATGACATTGTAAATGAGAGTATGAATAGACAGAGTATGGATATAGACTTTAGTATATTGATAGGATTATAATCGAAATGTGAGTCAACTTAGATATGTGTGTCTATCCATCTGTCAGCATTATTATTTAAAAAGTAAAGGTACCAGCGTTCTGAAATTTCCAGAAAGAGTCGTTTTTGTAATAATAACTAATTTGCTCTAATCAGGTCAAATGTTTCTTAAAAAGGGGTTTTTTAAAAGACTTTCCTTTATTTTGGGGACTTTTATCAATATTATATTTTCAAGACTTCTTAAAAATAAAAGGAGCTTACATAAATATGTGTCTCTAATATAGATGGAATAATGTATTTTATAATCAACTTATTTAATTTGTGCAATTATTAATTAAAATAATTTCTAAAACGAAAACTATTACCCGTCCTATCTGGGTAGCGAAGTTCTGGAAGAAGATACAACATTTAATCATACATGTAAAGGATATCACTTTTAAAGGGATTTATATTTTTTTATTATTATTCTCCATCTTAGGTCGTATGTAGGCTTTATGTAGAGAAAAATACGCTTTACAGCGAGAGAGAAAACCCAAAAATTTTGAATTGTGTTCATTCCAAAACATTTTTTGGTTAAGGATTTTGGTATAGAATGTTTAAACTTTCAGACCGCTGTAAAATTGCTCCCTATAATCTCAGAATAGAGGTTATTTGATCTCTTTTGCAAGAGATGCGACAGCTTTGAGTTTTGGAAGTGTTAAACTCAACTCTGTTAGTTTTACCCCAATCAGACATTTTTTCTTGGTCATGATTGACTGAGCTAGCCACCAGATTTGTTTTTAAACTGATTGCGGCAGAAGTGACATTTGATTTTTTTGAAAAGTCGTAAGAAGGCATCAGAGTACTGTCGTTGGCGAAACTGTGGATTGGATTGAGGGTGGAAGAGAGCAAATCATTGATAAAAATCAAAAAAGAGTGAAATCCTCAATCCATGTATTGGGCTACCCAAACTCAAAAGAGCACTATGCTATACTCGATCAAAGGCTTTTGAAATGTCTAGAGTCACAACCTCAAATTTACCAGATGCTTGTGTTAAGCTTCTTGCAAAGGAATTAAAAGATCGCCTATCGATCGTTAGCTTCTAAAACCATATTGCCGATCGTTTAAAAAACGCGAGCTATTCAGAAATCTCAAAAGTCTTTTGTTTATCAGGATTTCAATAATTTTGTAAAGGATCGAAGTTATGGCAATTGGTCGGTAGTTTAAGGTACATAAGAGTCCTAAAGTAAACCCTTTGAAGAATTTTAACCCTTGAGGGATCAACTGGAGGGAATACTGGTGGTGTTTGTGCAGTAGGAGGGAGTGTGAATTTAGTGCAAAGTCGTTTTTGAATTTTGCGAACAAATTAGCTTTACCAACTGAATCTGAGATGGTAGAACTGTTTTTATCAATTAGTGGTGGGAACGAAGTTTCGTAAAAACTTCCCTTCACATATTTTGCAAAATGAACGATTGTGCAACGTGGGAGATTAATTATTTTTGTCTTATTTTTGCTGATTGACAATTGACTTCAAATAAAATAAAACTTATGTGCATCAATCATCAAATTTCAGTTTTTTCATGAATTTTTTAAGAAATTACTAGAAAATTCCTATAGAAAAATCGTTTTAAAAGAACTACTTTAATACATTCTTATACTAACATTTACGCACCAGGTGTATTTTTTGTGTTAACTTTTTTCAATAACATCAACTTAAATTAAACCCGTATTGAGAGGCGCAGCAATGTGTTGGGTCTACTTTTTTATGACAATATTAAATCTCTTCTAAGGTAAAAGTGTACTTCAAATTGGTTAAAGAAGTATTCATGATTATCATAATATACAATTACATTGGAATTTTATCATAAAATTCCTACACACATACATTATTATGAGAACGTGTTCTTTATTCATTTTGAATGTTAACTTTTATCTTTTATTTGTAAATCAATCCCTTAAAATATGTAAAATTAAAGTGATATTCATACCTTAAGTATGTATAGTTAATATAATATAACAGCAATCTTCAATGTTAGATAAGAATCCTGCTGATACTATAATAAAACAAAACTCAATTACCATGAAAAAAATATTTATGGTATTTTGAAAAAACACATACTTAAGTAAACCTACATTACCTACACATAGTAATATAAAATTCTTAAAAAAATTCTTAAAGAGTTCAAATGCTGTACTATAGATAGGTTTATATTCGTTTTATCTTAAGATTGAATTTTAAAAATTTTTCTGAAATGAAAAGAAATTGCTTGAAGACATTTCCTTTTTTTAAAAAACCAAATACATGGAGCTCTTCCTGTGACATAAAAAAGGATTTAAATAAGAAAAAAAGAAAATATATGAAAAACATTTTTACACCATCGTAACATTAAATTTGATATATGTGTTGAATGATAACTCTTTCTTATGTTACATCAATCATGGACTATGTTTAGGTTTATACATGATGGTTAATGTTTAATTTAAATTTTAAATAGTTTGAAGGTTAAAAATGTCAAACTTCAAATTGAATTTAGGAGATTTTATTATTTTATTGCTGTAATTGAGGTTTTTTTTTTCAACCCTTTAATGGATTGAGAGGCGTGGTGCTAACCTTTTAGTCTGTAACACAGGTATAATATATTAAGCCAGTAGTGAAATTATGTTACAAATTAGAAAAAATATAAGATAAGTGGGATGTACTTAGGGTTAGGAATAACTTTTGGACGTAATATGTTTAAAAATGAAGAAAATATAAATCTTTTAAAGTTTTTTAATAAATTAATTGAATCTAAAAATTTTTATTTATTAAATTGTTAAAACGAATTAAAGTTATGTATTAAGAAGTGCTTAAAATTAGTTCAGGTTCACATGTTTTTCTTAATTATAAACTCGAACAATAATCTAATACAGTGGAATATATTTTCTTTCAGTGCTGTCTAAATTAAAAGATATGTTTTCATTCCTAATTCCAATAAAGCTTTGGCTAGTTTGGATTTATAATATTAAAAGGAAGGGGGAGGGGGGTGGGATGAAATAAAACCTGCAGAAACTAAGCCCAATACGCTTTATTATTTTTTGAAAGAAAAATGGCTGTGGGAGCAGAGGTCGTCTTCCGATCCTCCTCTTGCAGACCTGGGACTTTACGTGAAATCGGTAAATTAGGAATTAGAATAATATAATAATAAAATAATATTTCTAAATTTAAACAAAGCCTTTAAGCAATCGAAATAATTTAAACCAAATGTTCTTTTGTGGTAAGACGCTTTTTAAATTTTTTTTGAACTTCAAAGTTAGGATTTTTTATTTTAACGGTTTATACGTTTCTACTCTTACAGGGTGTACAAAATTCCATGTCAGATAGTAATAGTGGTTTGTATGACATTTAGGCTGTACACCAATTGACACAAAAAAATGAATAATAAACATTTAAACTAATAATGTTGAACAAACACAATATAAAGGGGTTTGGCCGTGCACATTCTTGGAGCGTCTGGCGGTTTTGGATAGACACGCGGCGAAGACTTGATAGCAGAACACTAAAACTCGAACGCAAAGCACGTCGCATTCGCAGATAGCCCAAATGTAGCTCAAAAATGGCGAATAATTTATGAAGCTGTTGGAAATTTTCGGATTTTATAGTTGTTTGCAAAATCACAGGATTATACGCTTTTCCAGAATATGTACCTATAATATGAAATATTAAATAGGGCTTTCGACTCATTTTGGTAAGAAAAATCTCACAAGTCCAATGAAACTTCTGTCTAATTGTAGTTTGTCAAAATTCCCAATGGGACTCCTGGCCATGGGACTTCTGACATTTCATTTTTGTTTTATTTGAAAAAACTACATTTAATCTTTAACAATTTTTTAAATTTTGCTTTAGAATAATGAAGAACAAGTTCAATGTTGTCATAAACTAATTAGATTTTCTAGTTAAAAAACAAATTAACAGATTTATAATGTAACCCGGAGGTATATATACCTTAAAAAAACTTAAAACATTATTCTAGTTTAATTTTTTTGTGAAATTAGTTATTATTGAGATCCTGAAGGTATGATATGTTTTTCCATTTTAAACTAATATTTTAATAAATTTTTCCAATTAAGAAAATATTTCTTGAAAGAAAAAAGCAACAATTCGTTAGCATTGAAAAGCCTTAAGTGTTTTAAAAATTTTCATTACAATCCAAAAAAAAATATATATATATAAATAATTATAACCAACATTTTTAAATTATGAATTACCCGAAGACAAATTTTTGTATCATTTAATTATTGAAACCCTTTAATATGATTTGTAATTTAATAAAACTTCTTTTTTTTAAAAAAATTAGTGAACCCTGGTGTACAGGGTGTAATGAAGTAAGAAGAAGTACTTTTAGGAACCTATGAAATGGAATATGGTGACCAAAAGTGTGTAGAATTTATGAGTTTTCTTAAGTTGCGTTACTTCATCTTAACAAATTTACAGTGTCGGGAAGAGGATTTGCCGCACTTTTTGATAGCGAACTGTACGGCTATAATTAAGTTAAGTGAGCCTTGAACTATCTAGTTAGTTCAAAAAGTAAGTCCAAAAGACGATTAGCTTTATTTTGTTTAGATCTCTGCAATTTTGAAATTGTCTCTGCAAAAATTATGTTCTTCCTGTATCAAAGAATTGACACTACAAAACTACTCTATCTCCTATCTAGTTCTTCTATAAGTTTCATGTGAAAGACCCGAGTTCGAATCTCAGGGAAAGTGAAAAAACTTTTATCTGGTTTTCGAGTCGAATCCACTACCATTCGCCTTTGGCTTAGTCAATAATTAATAATTATATATCTTTAATTAAAAAAATACATTAATATAACTATATAAACAAATAATTTAATTGAATAATATAACTCACAGATATAGAAAACCATCTAACTCAAATACAAAATTATTACCATATAAACAAAATAAAGAATTGTATCTATTGAAAATATAAGATGTTTCTACATGTTTTAAGGCGTAGTATTATCTCCAGTTTAAATTGTATATGGAATTCACTAAGAACAATTCTAATAACACGAATATATTATGACCCCTTGGTGAACAGCAGTTGAACAGTTAGCGCTTAAAAAAAAAAATTTTAAAAATTCTTTTAGACCTTATTTCTTTTTGGAGAACCAAAGCCTATTTAGTGATTTATTAAATTAAAGTCTAAGCGAAATTTTATAATTTAAACTTAAAGCATAAGGCTTTATTGTTCTAGTCGTGATTGCTCACTGTCATAATTTCTGTATTTCAAGTTTTATTCAATCGTTGTTTATTTACTGCATTTTTCTAAGACACCTATGACTTTTTTTGTCTTAGAGCTAACTACTCGGATCATTTGGATAACACCCTATTTAGAATAAATCCGACATTCGTTTTTGTTTTGGTTTGCCACGACTTAAGGGCCTTACCTAATCAAAAGCGTACGACGTATGACGTATAATACGCCGTACGTCGATACGTCGACGTATCCCGAAATCGATACGCGCGTACGTAATATAAAAACGTTTTATTTATTCAATGTCAACAAATAATCAGCATAACAACATAACAAAAAACAATAACAAAATTGTATACGCTTTGTCAATTTTTAAATTTTCAAAACCCGACGTATGGTACGTCGCGTATTTCGGGAGCTCCCTTATAATTATATGTATTTAAAATTATTTTGACAGAAAATATACGCCGTACGTCGTCATTTAGGTAAGGCCCTAAGTTTTGAATTCAAATTTTGTACATGTATCTGAGAAAAATAAAATCCGAGTTGGGGAATTAAATATTACTATTTTTTATGAATTAAACTTTTCTTAAATTCTTACCCTTCTTCGATAATAAAAAAAAAAAAAACTAAAAACTAATTCAGAAAGTTTATAATAAGATTATTCTAGATATAATTCTAAAGATAAAAATATAAGATATAATTATAGAATATTTTTTCAGTTATTATCATTTCTTTCAATATAATGAAGACAATCTGAACCCTTTGGGTTTCTATTGAATTTTAAATTCCTTAAAGAAAACTAAATGATGGGAAAAAATAATTTATAGAATAAAAAAATGGTATATAATAAAAAAAAATTAAATTAGAAAGGATTTTTAAATGATTTGAACTATTCATATTGTTAAATGATATCCCTGAAACAAAATGTCAAGGATATTTAATGGTTTTCATTTTTAACATTTAAATCTAAATTGATAAATTGATTTATATAGTTTTAATATTTATATTCCTGTGGGCTTTAAAAATTATAGTGCAAATAAATTATTTTTTGTTCTTTTTCCACTTCTTTAAGCAGTATAGGGCATTCATCAAATCTATATAGACTAGACTTCACTTTCTTTAATTGTTATATTCACTAAGCCATTGATTACTCGGCTGTAGTTATTTTATAAAATTATGAATATAAAATGTTAATTTTGTGTGCCATCTATTATCTTACACAAGAGTTATTTATATATTTTTATTAAATCTTACTTAAGAATACGATATAAACTATTACGATATAATTATACAATTTTACGATATATTTCATTAGATATGTTAACCCCGGCAAGTTTGATGTCGAAACCTTCTGCATGAAAGGTGGCGTCTTGGTGAGGTAAAAAAATTAATTATTTATAGTTAATAAAATAAAATATTACTTATAATTTTTTTTTCCAATAAAATTTAACGTTTGGATTGATTACGCAATACCCATATCTTCAACACTATTGCGCATGCCATCAAGCTTAGGTTCATTATTAAACTACCTAAAATAGGTGTAGCTAAAAAGAAAGAAAGGTAAAAAAAGTACATAATATATTTTAGATCAGGATCACTTCTTGAGTCAATTTAGCGAAGTATAATTAATCAAGCTTCCGAACCAAATCAAAGGCCAAAGGGCAAATCAGCTTATCTCGGAAGTCAATCAAGATTGAATCGGTAAAAGTATATTCCTGTCTATTTTAGTTGTGCTCCTACCTGCCATTTCGCAAAACCTCAAAGCATATCTTCGAAAGCATAATACAGATATTAATAACTTAAAATTTCGTATATAATGGGTTTTTTCTCCTGTTTGCGAAATGACAGACAAAATGTCCCTGAAGATTAATTACAAATTTTATTAAATTATGTTTATCGATATCAATGATATGTTTCTAAGTCTTCGGAGATGTGTGAGTTTCCCTAACTACTGCTTCAATTCATCCCAAATTTTAGGAAATCAAGGAAAGCAGAAAGAAACATTCTATATTCTCGTTTGTCTTTGGTTCTTCTTCAATTTTTAAAATTTTTATTATTCTCTGGTACCTATTTCAGCAAGTGAGACTGAACACTGTATCATAGTATTAAAACTCATCTATACTATAACCTATACTAAAATGTATGAAAATCCCCAAAAAAAAAACCATTGGAATGTCACATTTTTTTTTTATTTTTATTAGCTCTTTAATTTTTACTTACTTATTTTCATTTTGGACAGCTTTGTCTTAGTTTTGAAGACTTTTAAGCGGCATCAGAAATAAATTTAATTTCAGTTTAAGCTTCAGTTTTTCGAGTTAGCAGTTCAAAAATAAAATTTAAGGTGCTTAGAAACCAGCCCAAAATGAGAATAACCCACACAAATGAAAATTCATTAATTGAAAGCGGGCTTAAGTTATCGTCCACTGTCATATTAAGTCTTTCCACAAATTTTCCTTCAACAGTTTCAATTACAGCCATTTTTGTCCATTTCAACAGGAAGCCATATTCTTGAGCTCTCATCATATGTAAAGCTAACCGTTCATGATTCAATATGTGTGATTTGGTTGATAATCTCCGCAAAACACTTTGACTACAAATTTCACTCCATTGAAAAAAGTTTTTACTATAGTAGAAATCTTGTAAATTAGCTAAGTAGTTCCAAGAATCTAAAGGTGTAACATATGCATAAGATGTATTAAATGAAGTTCTGTGCATTTCATAAGTATCTTTTGAAACGTTATAAATCACATCTTCTAAACCTTTTGGTGGATTCAAGGTTCTTTTCAAGTTGTGGTTAAAAATATGATTTGTCACCATTACTTTTACATTTCTTTCTTTCATTTCGTAGTAATTTTTGGGCGTTGGTAAATCAATGGGATTTGTAAGAAACGTTGTTAAGAATGCCAAATAAATATTTGTTATTATAAATCCGAATAAAATTATAATTAAATTGAAAATTCTCATTTTCCACTTGTGTTTTATAAAAGAATCGTTGAAACATTGGAAAACGAGTTTGAGAAGCGCGCTTAAAAATGATTTGCTCCATTCACTCCTATTAAAGAAAGCCTTTGTTAAAATGTTTTCAAAACAACCCAAAAGAAAGATGGAGAAAATTAATAAAAGCCAAGTACTTAAATCAAATGGTAATGTAAAATATAAATTTTTTTTTAAAGCATTTGCTCTTTTTGGAAATGCAAAGCAATTCGATTCCATTCCAAAAGGATAAACGAACACAGTATCACAAAATAATGCCATTAGGAATAAGTCTGGCATATGTTTGTAGCTGCACACACGTTTGGTATATTTAGGCATGTCATCTTCGTTTTTAAAAGGAAACGGTTCAAAAAGACTTGCGTTTGATGTTTTTGCAAAAGTTTCGGCTAAATGGTAGAATACACCTCCATATTTTTCTCTTCTTTGTCTACAACAAATAGAAATTAATATAAAAGTAAAATGAGTATTTAATCAGGTTACCTGTTAATATATTTAAGTACACGAGGTGGTGACGGAATTATTACTGTTGCTATTTTATATCCTTGGAGGTTTCTAGCTGTATCAAGGAAAAGCGGTTCATTGGAGCTAATATTGAATTGAAATTTATTAATTTTTGGTTGTGGAAATGGTCGACTTCTGTATACTGTTAGAGTTCCATTCAGAATGCCTTGAGTTTGAAATATTAATAAATAGTTTAATATTCCATTTTCAAAACAAAATGGCATTACATCTATTTCAAAAATTCCATCAAAGTCCTCAGTTTTATTTTCATTGTATACAAAAAACACAGTTTTAGCATGCCGTGTTTTGTTTAAAAGTTCAACGGTTCCTTCTAAAGTTTCTGTAAGATTTTCGAAGTTTACAAATGAAATTAATAAAAAATTTGAGTTGATATTTTTAGTTATATTTTCAAAGGATGTAAAGTTGTTTTCTGATTCCTGGTATTGTGTGATCACATTTAATTGCCTATGTTGAATAATATTATTAAAATAAGTATCTAAATCATATGTTATTAAATCGTGCCCTTCATAGATTACAATCAATGTTTCTATACCGTGGTCTTGCTCAGTTATTTTAGTTATTAGATCATTTGTAGATAAAGACTCGAATTCTCTTGTAATTATTATTAAAATCAATATTTTTAACATATCAATGCTTTTTATATCGCAATTTGATTTAAAAATTAATTTTTTTACTTATTAACGAAAAGTTACAAAAGTTTTTACATGAACAACCTCATAACTACAAAGTAAACTTAAAACTAAAAATCCTAAAGTTAAGGAAGTAAATAGTTCGTTTTTTAACATAATGATTTTATTAAAAATTATGGGATTAGAAAATTAAGTATTGATTATAAATTAAAATTATTTTTTATTCCCTGATGGTTGAAATTCGAACATATTACGTCATCTTATTAATTTGTAATCAAATTTATATTAAATTAATTCTCAAACTTAGAGGGGCTTTTAGGACTTAAAATTTAAAAAATTTACTGTTTTTATAAGTAAGTAGTAATTTAGTCACCGACGTATATATTTCCTTAATTAAACGTAAACATTGAAGCTTCAACATTATATTGCGATAAAATACTCAGTATGAAACACTAAATTATTTCGAAAATGTGCTTTTTTAAAAACCCTTCGTGTTTTTCATAACTTGTTATATTACAAAATTTGTTCTTTACTCGTAATTATATAAATTACTCTTTAATTGTAGATATTTAGAAATTTGTTTAATTTTAATTTAACCAATCGCTATATGAAAAATAATAAGCCTTTTGAATAATAAAGATTTTTGAATGTATCTATGCATTACTCCGGGGTGTCGAAACCAAAAAAACGTGTTTTTTTTTGTGATTACCAACTCTCTGTCCGTGTAGACGGAATGTTTTGAAAATTCATACTTAGGGTTATGATGTTAATGTAATAAATTGATATGCTTTTGAAGAAAATCCGGTAACCCCAAAGAGCACTTCCTAATGGTAATTTTAAGGTTTTTTTCGAATATTTCGAAAACCAAAAATAGGACGCAAAAAATTTATTAAATAAAATAAATAAAAGTTGTTTCACAAATAAAGTCCTACAACTTTGCTTTTCAAAATTTTTTGAGCCAAAGGACCTTAAAGTCCATCTTATTAAATTTTAAAAATTTTTTTGCAAATTCCACATTTTTGTATTATTGGAAAAAAATGAACATCCAACTGATAGATAATTAAATTTTTGTGTATATGTATTTTTATCTTAAATAAATTGCATTACATAAATATATATATATGATTAAAAAAATTTGCAATTATTAAACGTTATATTGGTTTAAAAGAAATTCTTCGAAAAAATCTCATTATGATTTTCTTGTAAGAGCGGTTGACTTTGTGGACATAGCATATTCTTATACCCGTATGAATGTAGGTCAAAGGGTATAATAAATTTGCCATTACGTTTATGATGCAGAGACGGAGGGGGGTGTAGATATAGACTCAGGTGTATAGATCGGATCAGCATCGAACGATTTAGCTATGTATGTCCGTCCGTCTGTTCACACGATAACTCAAAAACTAAAGGAGCTAGGATCTTAAAATTTTCGCAAATTCGTTTTTTTGCAATAGCCGTCATCGCTGTTTAAATTCAAAGCCATTTTGGTTCTTGGGTTCGGGTAGCTGCCGTACAACTTCTTTTTTTATATGAGTATTACTCTGTACCTATTACAGATGCGTGTCTGAAGTTTTGCCAAAAGTAATTTAGTTTTATGGCCAAAGTTGCTGCAAAATTTGGTTGGTCTACTGCAGAGGATTCGAGTAATTGCCATACAAATCCTTCTTTTATATGAGCATTACTCTATACCTATTGAAGTTGGGTGTCTGAAATTTTGCCAAAAATAGTTTCTTCTAATGGCCAAAGTTACTGCAAAATACTGTAGAGGGTTCGAGTAGCTGCCATACAACTCCTTCTTTTATACTAACTTTACACTACACCTAATAAAGCTGGGTGTCTGAAATTTTGCCAAAAGTAATTAATGTTTATAATAATGATATAATGTTTATATAACGATCATAGGGCTATCCCAGAGTTGACACAGTCTACTCTACTACACTCTGCCTCGTTTTTATTATTGAAGAAGTTTCGTTGGTATTTTATATTAATTGTTTCATAATTATTCTCTTAAGAGAATACTGCAATGTTTTTATTATTCCATAAGTGACTAAACCAATCAATTGATTAATCAAGTTTTAATTAGTTAAATGAAATTTTTTGATTGATTGTTTACAAATTGATAATTGCAGTAAAAACTTTGGTTAGTTTTAGGTTAGTTTTTAATAATGAAAATTTGTTGAATATACGTGAAAGATAGAATGTGGTTTGTACAACAGTTAAATTTATCTTTTAAATTATATTCAGAATCTGATACAAATATGGTGCACGGTCGTGCTTTTCGTATGTCATTTTGATATTAAAGCTTTCAGAAAGACTTTGAATCAAAGATGATTTCAACTCTAAGACAAATTTAATAAAAATTAACCATATTTTTTAAATAAAATTAATATTTTAATAGTCCCACCCGTTATGGAGCTACAGCACCCTAAATTCCGAAAAAGCCCTATATTTTAAAAGTTACAACAAAAATTCTATAACTTATATTTTCAATTTAAAAACCATAAAAAACAGCTGATTTTATAAGCTTGATACGCAATTGCTTAGGGTTGCCATGCGGTACTAAAATTCGTCTTTATGCAAAACACAATTTTTGAAAAATTTTTGGCCACTCATATATCATAACAGCTCAAGCTAGAAATTTTAAAATTTATGAAGCAGTTAAATCTTTAGAAATTAGTATTAGTCTTTAGGAGCTGTAAGGGATCTAAAATTGAAATTTATGTTGCAGGTGACCAATAAATTTGGTCTGAGAGGATTTACTATTTTTCCTCGCTTATATTCAAAAAAATAAGGCAGTATATTGACTGCTTCTAGGCGCTGTCATATGTTAACAATTATATTGAACGTTAGTTGTTACATCGAATTTCATATTATATATGATGCTTGTAGATGTTTAAAAAGGAAACCAACTTAATTTAAATTTTCTAGAAATACTCAAAGAATAAAATTTTAAAAAATATTTAAAAAAATAAGATAAATTTGTATCTAAAAATATTTCAAATTCCTTTAAATTTTGAAGTCAATAAATTTATAAAGTCAATATTTACAAAATTCATGATTGATTAAATATTTGATGTTTGTAAAAATTTTCTATATACATGTTTTTTTACCCAAAGATTAAAAGAATTCTTTTTGATTCTATTTTAAGTTTTATATCAAGAACAAAATCAACAAGTGATGAAAAAAAACCAAGGGTTTTTAAAAAAGCACATTTTCAAAATTATATTGTATTACATACTGAGTTTAACTTTGGAAATATTTACTTGGAAATAGTTACTACTGCTAACAGTAAATTTTTTATTTAAAAGTTGCTATAGCCCTTTAATGGGGAAGGTTTCCAAATTTCTCAAGAATCTAACTTCAACTCCCTCCTCCTCCTCATCCTCTAATTTTTTAGGTTCTAGGAATTAAATTGTGAATTACACAAAAATTTGGAATTTTACTTAGAATTTTATTATCTAAGCAAAAATGGGTAAAACTGAGAGACACTTTCTTCAATTTAAGGAACCCCTTTTAAATTTAAGGAAAACCTTTAACATATGTTAAAATATAATGTTGGACCTTTAAATTTTGTATATTAATAAAAAAAAAATAGACAGGTATTCAAGTTACAGGTGCTTAAAAATAGCATAATTTCAATTTTCGGACCCTTGTAGCTCCTAAACAGGGGGCTTGACAAAAAAATTTTGTTAACTGACTCCTACTATTTTTTTAGGATCTAACTTCTCCTAAAATTTCAAGATCCTAGGTTGAACCGTTTAGAAGATATGTGGGGCTAAAAATTTTGCCAAAATTGAGTTTTATATAATGGTAAATTTTAGTACCGGATGGCAACCCTATACATTTAACCGACATATTTTTGTAAATCCTATAAAAGCAGCTCTCTAATACCGTTTTTTGATTGAAAATAAACCTAACAGAACTCTTGTGATATCAATTTAAATATAGGGCTTTTTTGGAATTTGCAGGGGCTGTAACTTCGTCACCCTTCAAAATTAAGAAAAACCTTTGACACATGTTGAAATATAATTATAGAGCTTTGAGTTTTGTCTATCACTAAAAAAAATTTTGGACAGGTATTCAAGTTACAGGTGTTTAAAAATAGCAAAATTTCAATTTTCGAGCCCTTATAGCTCCTAAATAGGGGCTTGACAAAAAAATTTTGTTAACCGACTCCTACTAATTTCTGAATATCTAACTTCTACCAAAATTTCAAGACCCTAGCTTGAACCGTTCAGAAGATATGTGTGGCCAAAAATTTTGGGAAAATTGAGTTTTGCGTAATGTTAAATTTTAGTACCGTATGGTAACCCTAAACATTTGCAGTGTTAAAATTTATAAAGTTTATGAAACGAGCTATCATTTGCCGTTTTCAGATTGAAAATATATGTAACAGAACTCTTGTTATAACAATTTAAATATAGGGCTTTTTCCAATTTTGGGGGGCTGTAGCCCCGTAACAGGTGGGGCTACAGAAAAAAATTCTTCTACGAAATAATTTTTTTTGCAAAAACTACCCTCGGTTAAAATTTATTTTCTCTATTTCAAACGGTGTAAAAGTTTTTGTAAACATACGGACGGATGGACGGAAGGACGGACGGACGGACGGACAGAGTGAAGCTATATAGGCACAATTTTACAAAAATTTTTGAAAATGTGCTAAAAATTGACTCTTCGATATTTAAGGATTTATTAAATTCCTTTAAATTATTCCAAAAAAAAAATAAGGATAAAAATAAAGAATCATGAACAATTTTTTTAAAGTTTTCAATTTTCTATTTATATTATTCAAATTAAATTTGAAAAGGTTGTGTGAACTTAAAATAAAGATTATGGTTTTGGACCCAAAACAAAACAAAGGATTCTGATTTTTTTTAAAGTTCTTAAAAATTTTTTAAATAAATGTTCCTAAAATGGTTTTACCCTGACCGTTTATCCTGATATTTATAAAACTTTGGCACTACTGGACAGCCATGGATCAATAATCATCGAATTTCGAAATGTGGTATTTTGAAGGGGACGGATTATTTTAGAAAAAACTTTGGAGCCTCCCTTTGTACAAAAATTAATATAACTAAAAAATTAAAAATTTCCTTATTGTATTTGTAAGGGCATTTGTGATATTTGGAAGGGGATGGATTGTTTTAGAAAAAACTTTGGAACCTCCCTTTGTACAAAAATTAATGGGAATAAAAAATAATAAAATTTGCTTATGGCATTTGTTCATATTTTTAAAAAGTTCACCAAAAGTTTAATTGAAAAGCTTATATATATAAAAAGTAGTATCTACAAGATCTTCTTGAAAAGATACATCATTATTATACCCATGCATACAATTAAAATCCCGGGTATATTAAAATTGTCTCCCCGTTTGTAACATATCAATTTAGACATGCTAGATATAGACATACACGTATATATTGCACCACTATCAAAACATAAATCGATCTAGGTATGTGTGTCAAAAGAGCTTGAGTTTTTAAATTGGCTAGTTTTATTGGCGAAATTTATATGACCCTATGTTCTGTTTATTTTTCTTTAATTCAATATTATATCGTATTGATGGCTATTTTATATTTTTTCTTCTTGAATTTTTTTTGTAATATTTTTTTTTCATATTTGCATATACCATACATATTATGTATTAATTATTATATTATACTAGCTAATACCCGATGTGCGTTGCTGCGCCTCTCAATGGAGGTTTAGTCGAAGTTGATGTTACTGATAAAAATTAATACAAAAATTACACATGGTGTAAATGTTAATTATAACATGTATAAAAGAGTAATATAAAGCTCTAGTCATTTTTGAAACTTTCTCGAATTCAAAGCAGTACTAACTACTTTCCAAAATTGGACGTAATTTACTTCCACAAAGTTTTTTTTTACCAATCGTACGACCGGCATGTGTTACCAAACACCAAGCCTGTTAACAGACTCAACTCCATTTTCAAGGTGCTTCACACATACAATTTGAAGAAATTCGGTCGAATCGTTTCTAATTTAGAGTAATGTATTGAAAAAACCTATAAAAAGCTGTTGGGCCGCCATGAGTTAATGGAACTCAACAAAATTTTTTTTGCGGCTTTCTTTTTAGCCAAGCAGTGTTTCGTAAAATCGGACAAAATTTGGACCCAAATTTTTTTTGACCAACCGTCGGGCCAACAAGGGTTAACCAATTCCAAAATTGTTAATAGTGTCAACTCAATTCTCTAGGAGCATCACGTATACAAAATTTGATGTTAATTGGTCTAAACGTTTTCATTTTAGAACAAAAAAGTTTAAATACTTGCACCACAGCCCCAACTTGGCGATCCGTTAGAGCAAAATTTTTTAACCCACGATTCTTTCCTTACCCAAAAACCCTTATATACAAAATTTCATGAGAATCGGCTGGGCAGTTTAAGAGTCTATTCGTAACATACAAATAAACAAACAAACAAAAAAAACAAACTTTCGCTTTTGTATATATAGATAGATGATGTACCGACATATTTAATGTATATTACAGCTATTTATATTATATGATCGAGTCTCATCAATTTACCTTCCCAATATCTATTTACTGTGGCAAAATTCAATGCATAAGTAGATAGTAGGTACGCATAGAAAATATTTCTTGCTTTTGCACTGATATCTAAAAGTTGACAAGAACAAACTATAATATTTCTCGTTTTTTATGAAGTTTTTATCAGTTTTGGTTTGCCTGAATTTTTTTTTTAAAGAATAATTAAAAAAAACAACCATTTTCTTACGAAATTGCATAATTATTATCATTTGTCTAGAAAGTTTTAAAGTAGCGCAGGTGTTAAAAAATTTTAGAAACAAATTATGTTTTATTTTTGGCTTCCAATTTGTTTATTTTTCTGAATATATTTTGCTTACTCCTTTGTTTTAAAATGGAAAATAGCACCCATTTACCCACAAGCGAAGAATAATGAAAAAAAGTATTTTGTATATTTTTGCTTACACAAATTTAGTGACCAGGAATAATGCCCTAGGAAATAAAGGGATTAAATTAAAAATTTTGAATTGAAAATTTTTGAATTTGAAGGAAATGAAGGAATTTCCCTTCCGATGCTGTAAAGTAAAGTAAAGCCGAAATCATGAACTTTTAGGATTCGGTCTTGTCACCTTATAAAAGGTAGACGAAGTTGAATTGCAACCCCTGTTGAAACACCTGTATTCCCAGGGAGGTAGGTAGGTATTCAGAGTATTCCCTATTTCCAAAACAAATACGGTTGAAAAGGGAGCAACTCTGGTTTTGTTATCTAGTCTCAAAAATTTTTTAATCTTTTTTTATTCTTTGTGAAATCTAACAATTTTATCAACAGATTAAAATTTTTGGAATTGGGTGTTATTTCCTTTTTGGTTTTTGCCATTACTTCCCTTTGCTTTACTTCAGCATCGATAATAATAGATATTTTCAAAAATTTATATTACTTTTTTATAGTCTTTTAGCAGCATTTTTGATATTTTTAGTTTTTATAATTTTTTAATGCATATATAAAATTCAATTATGCAATTTTTAAGCGATTCAAGATTTTTCACTTGAATTTCTTTCCTTTTTTTATTAATATTGGCAGTTTATTTAAATTAATTGCATACAGCATTGTTCAAAATTGGATTTTTTATGTTTTTGGTTCGGAAAGTGTGTGTTTTTTTTCCAATAAATGCATATTTTAAAATTTTAAAAAATAATAAATTGAATTTTATAAAAAAAATGTTTAATAAAATATGCAATTAAATTATATTACAACATGTTACATGAAAATGCAATTAAGCTTAAAATATTATAAAATGGTCAGGAAATTAATTGATTTTTTTTGGCTTTTAATATTTTTTGTTTTTTTTTTTTTTTATAAAAATTAAAATTTAATGGATTTTAAACCACGAAATTAAAAAATAAAAATAATTTATTTGTAATTAATTTTACATTAATTGTAAAGGCACATAATCAAGATTAAATATATAAAGGTGTGATATTTTTAAATCCGATAATAAACAGGAAGCTGGTATAAATTCAATATTAATTTAATTATATCATCAATTTATTTGGGAATTCTTAATTAACTGCTAAAGTTTTAAGTTTAAATATTTAATTAAAAGTAATGCGAAAATATATAAACTTATATATAAGTTAAATAACTATATTTTTATAATAATTCACAGTTGAGTGGGACAGTGGTTGGAGTGTGGGAAGCTCGGGATCAAAGCCCATTGATAGTCAAAACACATTTATCTGGTTTTCCACTTTAATCAGCTATCATTCGCAATTGATTTCAAACTAAATGCTTAATCAATAATTATATATCTTTAATAAAAAATACATTAATATATACATATATAAGCAAATAATTTAATTGAACAATATAACTCACAGATATGGAATACCTTAGCTCTAATACAAAATTATTACAATATAAACAAAATAAACAATAGAACTGTATCTATTGAAAATGTAAGATCTTTCTGCATGTTATAAAACGTATTACTATCACATGTTTAAACTGTACATTGAATTCATTTTATCAGTTCTAATAATATGAGTATAATATTTCCCCCTGTTCCGACATATATACAGTCAGGCTGTTTAATCTATAAGAGTGAACAGTTAGCACGTAGAGTTACCAGTAAAAAAGAGAAATTCATAGTATTTTGCAATATTTTAACACCATAACAATCAAGTATTACGTGAGATAGAAAACCGATTTCATTTATTTATCGTAAAGATGGGAACCATTTTCGGGAATTATTTATTAATGGTTAGAATAATTCAGTTCATGTTCAAGATTAATTTCCGCTCAGTCGACTAATAAGCTAGTGTTTGCTACGAGACCCCTGAACACCATGTTTGAAAATTATGGGAGCACATCATTTGTTATTTCATTGTAGTTTTTGAATTGCATACCTTAATATGCGTTTAATATAATAATGCGGTGCAGGGTCAGTACTCCCAGGGTCATAAGTCCCTTAGGGACTTATGACTCACTTAGTGGGTCATAAGTCCCTTTACAAGTGGGTCATAAGTCCCTTTATTAAATTATTAGTTCCTTTAGGGACTTATGACCCACTAAGTGAGTCATAACTCCCTTTTTTAAATTTTGAGTTATAAAATC
Source organism: Dolichopus griseipennis (assembly GCA_963082915.1). Classification (NCBI taxonomy): domain Eukaryota; kingdom Metazoa; phylum Arthropoda; class Insecta; order Diptera; family Dolichopodidae; genus Dolichopus; species Dolichopus griseipennis. The sequence goes on from OY720442.1 coordinate 106,791,180, forward strand.
ATATAACTTAAATTGTGTGATTGAGTGTAATATATGAAAGTCGAAATTTTGAAATAATTTCTGAAAGTCTTTTCTGATCTTTATAATTTAAAGTATGATAATATAAAAATATATGTAAGTAAAATATTAGATGTACAACAATATGTATTTATATATTTATCTATGCGAAATACTATATATTAGGAAGCATATTTGGGTTTGTTAAAAATCGAAGTTTACCCTTTTTCCAGAATATTTATAAATTCATGTATGAAAAATTTGGTTATAAAATCAGGATTGCCCTTTTTTTCAAAATCTTTATATATCTCTACTTCATTTTCTAATAAAAAATAATTAAATAAACTAAAATAATTTAAAATCAAGTAATAGAGTAAATAACAACAAATTGTTATTGTCATAATTTTTATCAGTAAAACTTACTGCAGGTGCAAATAAATTTATATTATTTTATATTTTTTCAAAAACAAAACAATTATTAGTGGCGTAGCATTTTATAAGTTGAAGGTATATAATGTAATTTCATACTTTTTACAATTACACTTTTTTCCTTTTTTATTAAAGATGAACTCCAATAACAAAAATATTATTAAAAGAAAAAAATTAGATGCTATGAAAAAATTTCTAAATAAGATGGATATAACGGACTTTTCAAAAGTACCAGACCATATTGTGGAAGCTTTTTTTGAAAAGGCAAGCTATAAGTCAAGAATGCTTGTTACTGTCTTTGCTTTTGTTAATGGTATAAACATAAACCAATTATTTGAACTTTTGAAAAAAAAATTATTAACAAAAGAGGACAAAACAAAAATAATATATTTATTCAACGCTTTGAAAAATCCCGTATTTTCTTATAAATATTATAGTTATAATGTAATACGGAATTTAATAATTTTTTGTAATGGTGATATTCGTCGATATGGTAAAAGAATTGAAAAAATAGCTTTTTAAAATGTAGTTTATATGTAAAATTTTGTTTTTTTCTTTATTTTGGAAAAAGGGAATACCCTAGTTTCTAATCCAACTGCAAAATATGTGCTAATTATTTTTGAAATTATAGTTCAAGAGACTCTGTATATATCGTACCCGTCACTCATGTTGCTGTTATTTTATATAATATAAAGTAGAAAAATATATTATATTCTCAACATTGAAATGTATAAGTAGTGTTTCTTTTCTATAAAGCTTCTACATAACTTCTTGCAGTTCAGTTCTAATTTTGTAGTGCAGTTTAAAAGTAAAAGTAAAAGAAATAAATTAAATAAAAATAATTATTTTTAATTCATAATTTAAATTAAAATATGGATAATAATACGGATAATGACAATAATTGTTTTGAGGTTCTTCAGGGATTTAGAAAAAACAGTCAAATAATTTATGTGCCTGCTGAAAAACAACTATATATTAAAAAATCGAAACAAAAAGAAAACATTTTTCGGTGTATATGCTACTATAATAACACAAGGCATTGTAAGGCCAGTATAATAATTGACTTTGAGAATAATACAATTATAAAAAAAAATGAAACTTTGCATCCTCACTTTTATGCAGAAGATACAAGAAATAAAATGAAATTAATTAATTCAATGAAAAATGATTCTAAATCCGTCACAACGTCTTTGAAAAGACAATATTCAGCTAGAGAAATTTTTGATGTAAACCGACAAAATAATCCTACTGCAGCGGATTTGATACAATTTAAAACAATTAAAAGATCTATAAATAGAATTAAGAGTGAAGCACTTCCGAAACCACCAACAACTCCAACTGAAATTATATAAATAAATAATTGAAATTGACTTTGTTAATAAAAATATAATTAAAATTAATATGTATTTGTTTTAATATTACTACCTTTCAGCTGAGAACTGTAAAAGGGAGTTATGACCCACCACGGTGAGTCAAAACTCCCTAGGGTCATAAGTCCCTTAGGGACTTATGACCCACTTTAATGAGTCATAAGTCCCTTAGGGAGTTATGACCCACTTAGTGGGTCATAACTCCCTAAGGGACTTATGACCCTGGGAGTACTGACCCTGCACCTAATAATGCATATATTGAAATATCCAGGGTTGTAAATGAGCGGACTCAAATGCCAAACTCAACTCATAGCTCAACTCAAATGATGAGTCCACTCATACTATGAGCGATACACATGCGGTCACAGGTTGAGCGGACTCAAATATTGAGCGAACTCAAAATTTGAGTTGAGCGATGAGTTGATTCGAAATTTGAGCTTTTTACAACCCTGGAAATATCTATATATTTTATTTAAATCTAATTGTAAAAACTTTTTAAAAATGCACATAATATTGTAAAAATTAAAAATTTAAGGCTTTTAAATAGAAATTTTTCAGAGCGAGGGGAAATAATATTTATAAGATTAACCATATGTTAAGAGCATTTGGTATTTCTCAGTTCCCTAATTTAAGGAAATCCTAAAGATTAAAATAAAAAAAAAATTAAAATTTCATTAAAATATTTAAAAATACATTTTATTTTAAAGAAATATATAGCATTCCGTTCCTTTGTTCTAAATTAATAAGTAGCAGAAATAAAAAAAAGTAATTTTAACAACTGCGAGTTTATAATTTTTATTCCCCATATGGTGAGTTTTAGATTTCATTTTATTCTTATTCAGAAATAAACAATTATTATACATTACAACTTAAATAAGTTTATTATACTTCTGAAATATAATAAAATAAACCAAATAATAAGTAATAATAATAAAATGAAGAATATTACTCGAAAAAAACTTTTAATGCAAAAAGTTTTTTATATTCTAGGCTATAGGCATTATATAATTTTTTTCCATTAGATGGTATATTTTAATATTGTAGGATGGGTTAAGATTGTTAAGTTGATATCTGTAGTCAATACTAATAACAAGGAATATTTATCTTCAATAAAACTGAAGAAGAGTGTATTAGAAGAATAGACTATGTCAACTGTGAAATACCCGTATGCCCGTAAGGTAGACATGGAGTAATGCTCACATAAAATATAAAGTTGTGCAACTATATGTACCCACTGCAATAGACCAACCATATTTTGCACAAACTTTGTCCTTAAAAACTAAACATTTTTTGACAAAATTTCATTGACTCCAGTTTCAATAGGTATAGAGTAAATAGTTTTAAAATTCTAGATCCCTTTTTTTAGAGGTATCGGACGGACGGACGGATATACATAGCTAGATCGATTACTTTTCGATTGATCCGACTGATCCGATCTATACTGATCTGGTCCATACCTTTGAGATTATATCTACCTCCTCTGCTTCTCTGCGTCACAAACGTAATGGCAAATTTATTATACTCATCTGACTTTCAATCATACGGGTATAAAAATAAATTACCATAATATACATAAATAAAAACATTTTGTGATTAGGAATTACGCTTCTGAAGTAAAAACTTTCATTTCAATTCACTAAAAATATTTTTAATAACAATTATATTAAAAAGTTAAAATTAAAAAAGTGGGAAAAAAATGGCTTTTATACGCAACTTCATTACTAGAGGGACGAATAATATACCCTTTCCATAGGGAAATATTTAAAAAAAAGTGACAATCTTGATTTTGAATTAAACTCTAAAATCAGTACCTACTTATAGTGAGTCAATTCCGACAGGATTTCCTAGAAAAGTATTAAATTTTGATATTTATCTATGAAAAAAAGTTTTCTTTTTTAAAATTTTGACGCTTTTGAAAATTTTAACGAAAATTGATTTTCAAAATTAACATTAAAAAAATAATAAAAATTCGTAGCTTATTTATTTCTTAATTATTTGAAATTAGCTTTACTTCTATGTTGGAGCCTATCGTCAAAATGCTGCTCTGTCTTTATTAAGTATTTTTTAAACATCAGCACTTTTTTTGGTAGGCATTATGCTTTCAAATTAGTTAAACTAGTAAACGTTTTCAAAAGATTGCGTTTTCCACTCCTTTATTTTGTTAACGTTTATTTCTAGATTTGTGTAAGGTGCTAGTTTCACTTTTTTGATTGCATCTCACTAAGCAAGTGTGCTACAAATACGAAATCTTATTCTCTGGACCTTTTCAGTATCAGATGAACTCCATGTAATAATCTTTTTTTGAAATTTATTTTTTCAATAATCAGAATATCTAATTCTGAAATTTCGTATAGAAACTAACAAATTGATAAAATCAGTTTGAATTTAGGAATCCTTTGCAAAACTTGAAAATGAAAATAACATCAACTTTTGCATTCTTCTTTTCTATTAAATGGCAGTGTATATTACTCGTATTCAGGGTTAATAGTCTGTAAACAGAATATAATTATATTATGTTATGTTATTATATATATTATATATTTATTATTATTATATTATAATATACAATAATAAATCTTAAGATTCCTCCTCTTAATTATATTATTAAAATTCTCCCCGCTTTTTAATTATTCATAAATAAGTAAATGCTGGTGTATAAGAAGTTTTATTATATGATTTATTAATTAGAATTGATTAGTTAATTGAAATTGGTAATTAAAATTGATTTGTAATAAATGTAGTTGATTGAATCATTTAAACTGTTTTAAATATTTTATCATCAATCTGTCAATTATCTCTCAATTAATATTATAATGATATATTCATACATATTTTGCACTTCATTAATAAATAATACGGCATATAATTTTAATAACAACCATAATATTTTGATCACTTGTCAATAATAAAGTTTATAGGTAAAGCAGATATCTATTGGGTATTAATTTACTAAACCTCTCTCTTAAGTACATATTACAATGTAAGTACATATTGCAATATAATAAAAATATAGAAGATTGATATTAAGTTTTGGGCATATTCTGCAAGTTATAATACTGTCCCACAAATACAAGGTCACTCCGATAAATTGTGATAGTATGCTTCTACTTATCAACAATATCTTCTACTTTGTGCAGAAGGTGCATTTAAGTAAACTTTTTTCTTAAACAAGGTTCTTATTTGACTATATAAATATGGCTCTTACATCTGCCTAATATAAATCTTATATCTGTTATATCGCTCTCATATCACTAAAATGTTCGCACAAAAGGTTTTGTAAGTGTGTTATAAGAATTCATTCTTGGATAAAGCTCTTATAGGACAATATCAATTTGATTCTTACATCAGGCTTAATTACTTCGTAAATCAAACTAATATTGCTCTTTATATAACTAAATAGTTTGGCAGAAGGGCGAAATAAGAATTTGTTTAACTCTTATATCAGACTTATAAATTTCGATATTGCTATGGTATTTAAGAGTAAAAATCTTTCAAATAATCGTCTTTTTTACGTCTAATTTTTCTTGGACCATTCCGTTTAAAAAAGCAACTATACCTAATAACTGATTCTTTTTTTTTTAGAAATGAAAACAGTGGAATATGACTATGAAATATTTAACTAAAACGTAATGACTCATAAAAGTTACAACATTATTAAAGTGAAAGGCTTTCCATATTTTATAAACCTTTCCTGTATATAAGTCTGAGAACTTTTACCTCGAAAACTTCTATGATAAATTATTAAAAAAATATGTAATTCCAAAAAAAGCCTTCTTATATCTGTGTTTTTAATATCCTTTTTTTGACCCAATCATATAATTGTTCTTGTCAACTATCAGATATTCAAACCAAATATTCAGCACTTATATCTTTATTTATTTGTTTTTAATTTTTTATTACCATGTACCAATAAATAGGAATTGATATAATCCACTTACATATTCATAACTATTGTACGTATTTCAAAGCATTAGAAACGAAGGACCAATTTGAACACGTGTATCCGTCACCATCTTTCACACGGATATAAAAAGAAAAACCAATTTAAAAAAATGTTTTTGCAAAGTTTCTGAGGATTCAGAGATTCTCCTGAGATTATTGTTTCGATCAAAATAGAAAAATGATTTATATTCAAATTTGATAAAAAATGAAATTGAAAATAATTTTTGATATTGATTGAAATACGCACAATACTTTATGACGTTTCATAAAGTATTGTGCGTATTTCAATATCATTTGTCAGAATGTGATAACTTTATTTACAAATTTTTGTATTTTGTAATAAAATGTGGCCAAATGACGTGGAAAAAAATGTTTTATTGTGTTTTTGTTTTTGGGGCTAAATAAAACAAAACAAGTAATGAAAAAAACCAAAGGTGTTTAAAAAAACACATTTTCAAAATTATATAATGTGTAATACTGAGTTTAATTTTGGGAATATGTGCAATGGTGACTAAATTACTGATTTATAAAAACAGGAAAGTTTTAATTTTTAAGTCCTAATACAATGGGGTAAGTTGCAAAATGTTTGCTAAACAAACTTATGATAATTCATGAGGACATTAAGGACCCTCTTTAAATTTAACGAAAACCTTTAACACATCTTAAAATATAATGTTGGAGCTTTAAATTTTGTATATTACTAAAAAAAGTTCGGACGGAAATTTCAATTTTCGACCCTTTACAGCTCCTAAACATTGGACATGACAAAACATTTTCTTAACGAGTCTTATTACTTTCTGATGATCCAACTTCTTCCAAAATTTCTAACTTGAGCAGTTCAGAAGATATGAGATGCCGAAAATTTTGCAAATAACGGTTATTTCTAGTACCGAATGACAATGACCTTAAGTGTGTGGATGCGATATATTTTTATTAAGCTTACAAAAGTAGCTGTATAAAATTCTTGTTATAACAACTTAAATAGGGCTTTTCGGGATTTTGGGGGGGCTATAGCTCTGAGTGGAGTCAGTGCTCTGGTAGAACTGGAATCATTTACAATAGCTTGATTTTGCACGTTATTTATTTACCACAATGCGATCGGGAAGGTCTATTATACGATGATTTATTTTGGGTTGGAAAGGTTTACTTTTAATAAATATTGAGGAGGTCCAAGGAAGAAAATTAAGATTTACAGAGCAATAAAATACTCCAACATTTAGCTGCATCTTTAGATGAAATATATGATTTAATGACATGATTTTTTGGGTGCGTCTCCTATAATCGTTATAATTGGAATATATAAACCTAATCTAAATCCATCTAAATCCAAATCTAAAAAAACTTGGTTGAAAATAATCATTAGCTACGCCTTAGATAGCGAGAAGGAATAAAAATGATTTTTGTGTATGATTTTTATAGTAAAATAAAAGTACACTGAATTAAAAAACACCCATAGTACACAATAAATTCAATTTTATACTCTCAGCAGAATATCGTAATACATAGCATTTTGCACTGTATGGATCCATAGATAATATAAGAAGATTATAGAAGAATGTTCGGAAATAGGAATGTACAAGTAAAAACATTTCAAAAACGTAGACAGGAAAAAGGAAAACTATTTTAATTTTCTTTATTTTCTTATAGTTATGTTCAAGATGACTTAACAGGAAATTGATTACTTTTGATTGTTGTATAATTTTCTTAATAATTATACCATGTTATATTTCTATGTAATTCATTAGTTTACCAAATACTTAATGGTCATCGACAATTCATTACAGAAGTTTTTACTTTTTTAATTGTTACAATTTCCCCTAGTTAGAATTGTTATTTTTACCAATGAAATATCAGAATTCGGGATAATAAAAGCAAATGAATAAGTATTAAAGAAAATCTGTAGATTATAAAAGAAATATGATAAATTAGGAAATGTTATACGATTTTATATTTCTAATTAATGCATCAAGAATTACGAGGAATTTTCCACAAAATTTATTCTTCATATAGTTTTACTATATTATGATTAGTTATTAATTAAAAATTAATTGATTAGAAAGCCTATTGTAGGTAAATGTTATCTATAACTACTGAGTTATATTTAATCCTTAATATATCACAATCTTCTTTACAAGATATATCTGTTAGGCCTCGAACACGCAGATAACGAACGAGCGATTGCTCAGAAAAACTTTCGAATATATTGGTTTTCAAAGAATGATCATGTAGAAGAGCGACAAGAAAGCCTAAAATTATATGGCAATTTGTTCGGCCACTGCTCTTAAAAATTCACTCGCTTGCACATGCCTTATAAGATTAAATTTTTCATGAAACATTTATATGAAACCCAGTTTTATGGTGTATTAGATTCATGGAATATCGATTAAACATACAAAAAAACGAGGAAGATTATAGTTGCCCTTGTCAACTTTTAGATACCCGTCCGTACACTATTATGTATTAAATAATAAATAAGAATTTCATATATTGCAATTGAACTGTTTGACAGAAAATTCTAAATATTTGTTTTTTTATATTTAATTACAAAAAAAATTTATAAAAAAATTGAATTAAAAAATAAGATGAATTTAAAAAAAAATATGCTCTGAACGAGTTTCGAACCCACACTTTTCGATTAAAAGGTCGACATCCTAACCACTAAGCCATCGATTTTTGTTCATCTCAATTTTTTTTTAAATTATTATAGTTGCTATGGTATCAATTGTTTGTTTTGAATAACTGTTTTGAATTTTTTTAAAAATGTGTTAAAAAAAATGAATAACTTTTAAATGAGAGTTTTAAGATGAATTTAAAAAAAAAAATTTTTGCCCCAGCCTGAATTCGAACCAAAACGTTTTAAATACTAGTAACATGTCCTAACCATTACACCATAGAACAATTAATAATTTTCCTACACAACGAGTTTTTATTTATATTAATTTTTTTTTTTAAATAATTGTAGTTGCTATGGTATCAATTGTTTGTTTTAAATAAGAGTTTTGTATTTTTTTATAAAAATATTAAAAAAAATGAATAATTTTTAATATAAATGAGAGTTTTCTGTCAAATTTTCTATAAAATAAAATTTTTCATACGTAAAATAAATACATATATTTTATTAAAAAGAAAATAAAATGAATTTAAAAAAAAAAAAAATTTTCCTTAGTCTGACTTCGAACAAAGACATTTTGGCTACAAATAACATGTCTTAACCACTACACCATGAATCGATTAATAATTTAATTACATTTTGTTTGTTTTTATATTTGGTTTCTATTTAGTTACTAATTTTGAAAATATTCATATAATTTCGAAAAATTTGTATGGCAGCTACCCGAAGCCTTTGTCCGATTTAGACCAGACAATAGGGAACCTACAAATTGTCGAAAAATTACTTTGTGAAAGTTTCAGAACTCTAGCTCTTATAGTTTTTGAGTTATCTTGCTGACGGACGGACGGACGGACGGACACACATAGGTAGATCGATTCACTTTTCGATGCTGATTCGATACGTACCCTTGACACTATATCTAGCTCGTCTATTTCGATGCGTTACAAACGGAGGAGTAATTTTAATATACCCGATGTTCATATATGTATGCACGGGTATAATAAAATGAAGAAGATAATTCTCACGTCTATGCTAAACTGTCTCAGATTTAATTATGATATCTCGACAAACTCAAGATACCCAACATATGATTAATAGTCGGTCCTAGAGTTTAAAGAATATTTAACACTCGTTGAAATATTGAAGCATTATCTTTCTTTAATAATTGTATTCCTTTTGTTTGATGGCGCCTCGGTAATTTATGATTTTGATATTATTTTAATATTTTCCTTGATTTACTTATTTATAAAAGAGAATGAAAAATAAAAGTTAATTAATAAATGATTTTTCGTTTCTTTTAAGAAATTTAAGTAATTAATCTTAACCTTAACTGTGAAAAGTTTTTATTTTATTTTTTAAGGACATTTTCATAAAAAATGTTAAATAATTTGCTTATATACTTTCACTTTGTCTGTACGGGTGCTTCAAAAACTTTTATGCAGTTTGAAAAAAAGAAATGAAATTTTAAAAACTGATAGACGCTTGGGCGGGAAAAGGCCAAATATTCAAATTGTTATAAAAGAAGTTCCAAGAAGACATATATTTAAACTAGAACGAGACGACTGCTGCTTTGATAAATTTAAAAAAATGCAAAATGAATGTTTAGGGTTGCCATACGATACTTCAAATTACAGTTATGTAAAAGTAAATTTTTGCAAAATTTTTAACACCTCATTTCTTCCTAGCAGTTTAAATTAGAAGCTTTTAGAGCAGTTAGATCTTTGGAAATAAATCTGGACCATTTAGGAATTTATTTTCATGTCGCCAACTGTTGTATGTTGTAATTAATTGACAATTTGTTACTTTTAAGCGCCTGTAATTGCTTTCTATGGAAAATATCTTCGCAAATTTATAAATCTCTAAATAAAGTACTACACAAATTTTTCAGCCGGATTAAAGCTTGAAACAAGTCTGGTAACAACAGTTTAACGTACGAACCTTCTTAAGATGTGAATTTGTTTCTACCAAATAGGAATCATTTTATTTTGCGAGAAACAGCGAAGTTTCAAGTTTTTACTATATTTCACATATAAAATAAAATTATATAAATTATATTACACATAAATATTTGGATATATAATATTTTATCATGCACGTTAAACTTAAACAAAAGAAAAAGTTTTTTTTTTATATTTTAAGGATGAAAAAATTATCTGTTGAATGCAGCTATACATTATATAAAAACGTTATTTACTTTGCAGAAAATTTTGGAATATATAAAATATATGTTCTTGTATATTCAATTTAATTTATATTAACATTTCTCTTTATCTAAAAATATACATTATGTAAATGATGGAGAGATTATATTATATTCTCTTCAAACAGAAGTTGTCTGCAAGAGTGGAAGCAGATGACATAAGAATGTGAGAAGTAGGACATAATTGTCTGTGATGGTAACATAATTATCTGAGGTGTAGAGAGAAGAGACGAAGATGAAGAATATGTTTAACCTACAAAATAAAAATTTTAATATACTTTTAAACTTTAAATAGTGCAGACTTAATTTAAAGTTGCATATTGTTACAATGTTAAAAAAAAAAAAAGAATTTAAGTTTAAAATTTCTTAATTAAAGTTATTGCAGTTTTTAATTTAAATAAAAATATCTGATATCTTTTTGAATGACAGAAGTAATAAATTCTTAAATAAAATTTTAGGATTTCTGAATTCAGGTTAGAGTATTTTATAAAAATAGAAATAAAGATTAGGTATTCAAAATAATAATTCACAATGTAATAACTGTTTGAGGTATTGTGAATTATCACGAATAATATCAATTTACAGGCCAGGTTATATACATTTGTTTGATCGTTCAACAGATGTCATATAAATATAGTTTAAAAATAATAGGCTTATAGTTTTTGGGGGCATTATAAATCTACAAAAGTATCGTGATTTAATAATAGAATAATAGAAATTAGAAAAATCTGGAAAAAAGAATATTTCAGACGATAAATGCTTTACTCCTGAAAATTAATCAAATCAAAATATCGACGGTACTACGAAGTTTCGTAGTTAATTATACCCCAAAAATGGGTATAAGGGTATATTAACTTTGGTATGGTATGGTGTAACCACCGAAAGATAGCAAACTAGTGTTGGAAAAGTTTATATACATTTTTGATCAACGTCATACGCCGGATAACTCCAAAAATTTCTGACAATACTTAAACTTATAGTTCGTGCCATTCTCATACGCTTCCCTTACGCTTCGCTGTCTGCAATAAAATACATTTGTTCATAATATTTAACTAAACCTAATAAACAAAACGAGCGAAGCGAATAATGTCTGCAAAATTTTGAATTTTTCAGACAAAAACAAGTAAAGAAACAGTCAGTCGATGCAACCGACTTAGAAATACCCTACACCTATTTGGTTCAAATTTAATGAGATATCCATAAGTCATTTTAACACCATAAAAGCTATTATTAATTTGATCGTAAGACATAGCTAACCAAATTAACTTTATAATACTAAAAACATTTTCTAATTACACTATCTATTAAAAAATATTACAAATTCTTACTAATTTATCTATTTAATATTAAAAAACAAAAAAACTTAAAAAAAATGAAAATATATTTATTCCAATTCAATTACAAAATGAAAAAATTCTAATTATTAAATTTTGTGATAAAAACCTAATATATTAAATAGCATAATATATTAAATATTCCAAATTTTTCAAAATTGCAATTATTTAAATGGTTAGTTTATATACCTAATAGAAAAGCTTATAAACGCAAAATATGCAGTAAATGTATTTCTAAAATACAATTACACACTTAGACCTTTTCATATAATTCATTTAAATATAAAAATAAATTTTACATAAATGCAGCAAGTACCTTTGAACATAGCTGAACCACTACAATTAAGTCTAAATTTCGGGGATACATAGGAAATAGGAAATATATTCTTTGGCTTCGAAATTATACTCTTTCGGCCTCAAATTGATCAAAAGCTTCTAGAATTCGACCTCATTGACCAAACTCGACCAGAACCAATTCCCATGGTACTTTCATTACTAGTAACTTAGAGTTTAAATTTCATCAAAATAGCGGCATTATTTTTTGAGTTATGGTGTTCTTAAGACATATGTTTGTTAGTCCTTGAACTTTTCAAGGGTTCCAGAACCCGAAACCATGGTACGATTTCGCCCATATGTAGTCCCCGTCATACTTTCAATACTAGTTAACCCTTGTACACAATTGGAACGTTCTATCTTAATTTTAATTTACTAGTTTTATTAATTTCGATGATAAGCTTTTACACAATCTAAGTCTGGGGTCTAAGAAAGGTACTGAACCACCACTCCAATTGATCCAACATTAGAGGTACACGCAGGAAATAGTAAAGAAAACCCATGTGCCAAATTTGAAGCTTCTACATTTGTTTCAAGTTACTATCTTTATTAATTTCGAAAATACGCTTTAAGGTCCTCGGAACTAAATGGCTGGTCCCCACCCACTACTCCAATTGGGCTCAAATTTCAAGGACTCTAAGGAAATCGAAAGCGCCTACCTGATACCAAATTTGAAGGTTCTATCTTTATTGGTTTTGGAATTATGCTAGTTTGGCTTAAATTCGATCAAAAAGTTCTAAGTTCCGAACCCATTGTCCAATCCTGACCGTACGCAATCGCCGCCGTAGTTTCATGTTTTCATTGGGTCATAATTGCTTTCCTTGCTTTTCTGTTTCTGCAAAAATAAGCAAGCAAAGCAAAGCGAAGCAAGCTTTATTGCGTTTTCACCTTTAAACTTATATATTTAATTTTAATTTAAAATATTTCCCTTTAATTTCAAAATATCAAGTTTTAAAATTAACACACTAAAAATGAGTTTAAATTTTGCGATTAAAATTGATGACCCGGTGAAAATGAAAAGGAAAAGGATAAATGTATAAATCCTGAACCAAATTTTAATCCCTTTTTTTAGTCTTTTTGAGTTTCCGATGTATATATTTGTATATTATATGTATATTATATAGACTTAAATCCTTTTTAAACATCCATCCTACTTACTTTCACCCTACTTAAACATTCAACTTGTTTAAGGTGGATATTAAGTTTGTGAAAATTTTATATTAATTTCTTTTGTTTACGAACTTTACAGACCTTTTTATTTTGTTTATAAAAATGGTGCAAATAAAAAACAACACTTTTATTTTTTTTAATTTTGGCAGTTTGTAATTAAGTAAATTTTTTAAAATTAAAATAATAAAAATTCTAATATCATGGAAAATTAAATATTTTAAAACTTTACTTTGAATAATCAGACTTTGGTTGTTCAAATAAATTAAAGGCAACTTTTATAAAGAAGAGAAAAGTTTTTAATTGCACCCGTTTTCAAAATCAAAAAAAAAAACGTAAAATTAAATTTAAAAAAGAAATAAGTTTTAATAAACAAATTGTTAAAGTAGCTTGCAGACATATAATTCCATTTGATGTCTCAGTTCGCGATTGACAGTTTAAGGTATATTGTATTGATTCAAATGACGAACTGTCATTTTAGATGATGAAATACAAAATTTATTTATAAAAAATTTTTATATTGCCTGACAGTTTTTAGTAAATGATATTTTAAATTATAATGTAAAAATAAATTTAATGATTAAATTGATAATATTTGATAAAATAAAAATTACTTTTTATTTTAAAATGAATAATAATTTTTATTTAATTTCTTTCAATTATTACAATTTTAATAAGAACTTCACAAATCAAATTAAACTGAACTAAATGAGATTTTAACAAAAGTAAATCTTTTACTTATAAATTCTTAAAATATTCGAACTGGTTATCGATTTAAAAGTCAATGAAATAAATCAGTCAATCACTTAAAATATTTGAACGTAACGAGAACACTAAAAAAAAGTTTAAACCAAAAATGCAATAACTAATGAAACATATGAACATATGTATCATATGAACTTAAAGTTATAATGATCGAAAGCCGTTATAAGTCGATTGGTTTTAAGTCTCGTCACCATCCTTTTTTAGAAAGTCAAAAATTTACAATGATCAAAGTCACAAATAAATTGCAAAGATTATCGCAATTTCATAACTATTTTACTACTACTACAAAAGTCGTAGCGTCTGTATTCTATGCATTCATAATGACAGAAAACAAATAAGTACACAATCCACAAATTATTTAAAACAAAAAAGAGAGTAATTCTAAAAATAAAAAGCCTCATATTTTCAGAGTCACACATTGAATCGAATTGTTTTAAGAAACCTTGTATTACATTCTGTAATAGCAAATTATTAAAATTATTTAAAAATTAATTTTTTATAAATATATGTACACTGTACTAGAGACAACGACTAAAAGCGACAGTGAAAATATATAAAACAAAGAAAAAGCAAAAGAGAATTTAGCTGAGATCTATATTTTTAAAAACTGTAGGGATGTATTGGTACATATGTTGTTCTTGATGTCATTGTCAGTAATATTCATTTATAATTTAATTTTTTTTAATCTTATGAGTTAATAATAAAAATATTTATAATTAACTCATAAGATTAAGGTTAATTAAATTACAACAAAAATATTAGCAAACATTAATAAGGTCAAATTTTGTTTATGGTGTACCTTTATCATACAACATTAGGGCAGGCTGTATGAAAAAATACGTAAGTTCGAAAGAAAGTGCATAAGAGTTTGTATTAATAAACATAGAAAGCCTGAATCCGAATACAAACATTTTTATTCTAATAAACATTTGTATAAAAAAACAAAAATCATGAGAAATGAAATCAATCAGAAATCATGAAATTAATCAAAAGTGATTATGATAGAACATTTAAAACTGCAGAAAATGGTTTAATATCACATATATTTTACTACAATAAGGAGTATATTAAGAAAACTTTGCTCACAGGTTTTATAGCTTCTAAGCATTTCATTTTCTTAGATAAATAGTTATTTTAAGTTTAGGTTTAGTTAAGTTAGTTTTATGCAAAAAAAATTGTTTTTTTTTCAAATATTACAATAATGAGTGAATATTAATAATAGAACATAAAAAAATTAAAACATTTATAACTTGTTTGTTAATCTTGTTTTGTAGTTTAAGATATTCATATGTAAAATAATAAATACACTTTTATTTAAAAAAAAAGGTTAATCAAATTGTGACATTCCTTAATCCTGTGCTAAATAGCTTATGCCGATTCTGAATGATTAATTTAATTTTATAATTTTAAATTTTTAATATCTTCTATTAATATTTTTTAATCCATAAATACATTGTTGATTTACTTTTATCACTAAATTTAATTTAAGTAAAAATATACATATAATATGTCTTTTGAATTATTTTTATTATATTTGGATAACACATTTTTAAGTATAAAACCTATTTAATTTTAAAACATATCAGCGGGACACTTTTTTTTGTATTAAAAATGAAATTTATACGTTAATAGGAAAAAGAATGTAAAAAAAAACAAATGTATCTATTATATTGAATTTAATTACTTATATTCAGATCTTTTGTTAATTTATTAGTACACAGATATAATAAAAATTCTAAAAAATTTCAACTTATTTTTTAAATTTCTGAACTAAAACCAGATAATGAACTGATTAGTTATATCTTTATAGTGTATGTTTATACTAATATGTGTGTATATATAGTTGAAATGCTGATTACAAAACATTTAGAAAAAGACTAAGGGTGGTAAAAACGAATTAAAATTTTAATTAAAAACGAGGTAAAGATATAGTAGACTTTATCAACTCTAGGATACCCGCTGAACGAAATATAACCATATTATATTATCATCTGGTTAATTACTTTTGACGAAAGTTTAAATACACAACTTATTAGACTCAGAGTTACTTAGAAAAGAAAATGTAAATTTTATGACAACTATTCGATCCTCTAGCACTGCACCAACTGAATTTTGTGCGGAGGGTTATTAAATTCAAATACTTTTCACAAAATTTCATATACTACACTAAAAATGAAGCTGTAAGCTAGCTACTCGAACCTTATATTTGGCACAAACTTTAGCAATAAAACTGAACTACTTTTAGGAAAATTTCAGATATCAAGCTTTATTAAATGTAATGTTCATATAAAAGAAGAACTCTGGCTTGATTTCCATAGCAACGACATCTCTAGTATTAAAATTAATTTGTGAAATCGGAATCTTAGCTTCTTAAAATTTTAAGTTAACATGGATACAGATAGACGGACGGACAGCTAGAAAAAACAAGATTGATATTCATTTCGATTATAATCTACGATCTATATATTTAAGTTTATTTCTACTCCTCCTCCTATATTGCGTCACAAACGTTATACCAAATTTAATATACTCTTTGACCTACTTTCATTCGGTTATACATATATACGTGTGAACGTAATTTCAATCATATAAAACTCAAATCCTTTTTCTAAAAACTCAACTGTATAATTAATGTTTTAAAATCTGACCAAAGCTATAATGGTTTTGTTAAACATTTTAATCTACACGTGATTAAATATACACATAATATATATGTGTTAATTAACTTCTTTAATCCGATGAAAAAACCATTATTTTTTTGTGTGTACTAGGTATATGTATTTGTTTTCTGTGACAATTTAAATTTTATGTAATCACTTTGAATTAGTTATTGGTTTTGAAAACAAATGAATTTTCTTTTGACACAAATGAAAATTATTTATTCATCTGATACTGAAAAATCTGATACTGTCAGGTATTCCAATAGAAGCGAGGAAGAGTGTGGTAGAGTAGACTGTGTCAACTCTAGGATACCCGTATGACCGTTATATAAACATTATATCATTATTATTACAAACATTACTTTCTTTTGGCAAACTTTCAAACATACCAGCTTTATTAGCTGTAGTGTAATGCTCATATAAAAGAAGGAGTTGTATGGCAGCTACTCGAACCCACTGCATTAGACCAACCAAATTTTGCTGTAACTTTGGCCATTACACTAAACTATTTTTGGCAAAATTTCAGACCCCCAACTTCAATAGGTATAGAGCAATGCTCATATAAACTAAGAAGTTGTATGGCAGCTACTCGAAACCTTGCAGTAGACCAAACAAATTTTGCAGTAACTTTGGCCATTTCACTAAACTATTTTTGGCAAAATTTCCGACACCCAGCTTCATTAGGTGTAGAGTAATGCTCATATAAAATAAGAAGTTGTATGGTAGCTGATCGAACCAACTGCAGTAGACCAACCAAATTTTGCAGAAACTTTGGCCGTAAAACTAAACTACTTTTGGCAAAATTTCAGACACGCAGCTGTTATAGGTACAGAGTAATACTCATATAAAAAAAGAAGTTGTATGGCAGCTACCCGAACCCATGGACCAATATGGCTGGATTTAAATAGCGATGACGGCTATTGCAAAAAAACAAATTTACGAAAATTTCAAGATCCTAGCTCCTTTAGTTTTTGAGTTATCGTGGTGACGGACGGACAGACGGACAGACGGATAGACGGACAGACGGACAGACGGACAGACGGACGGACGGATGGACATACATAGCTAAGTCGATTTATTTTTCGATTATTTTTGATCCGATCCATACACTTGAGTCTATATCTACCCCCCTTTCTTCTCTGCGTCACATACGTAATGGCAAATTTATTATAACCTTTGACTATATACTCATACGGGTATAAAAATTGCTGGAATCAGAGTACATATCCTTGCAACTAACAAAACTAGAAGGTTGGTAATTAAAATCCCCATGCAGTTATATAGGGCAAGGAATTTTGGAAAGTTTTAAAATATTTGAAAATTTAATTACTTAAAATTTTTTTTAATTATATAAAAAAAAAAACCATTACCAAAAACAAAACTTAATATAAGAAAATTATTTTATATTTTTGCTAAAAACGAGGAAGATTGTAGTAGAGTAGACTGTATTAACTCTGGGATACCCGTATGACCGTAATATCGACATTATATCATCCGTTGAATTACTTTTGACATTATTTTAGTGAAGCACCTTTATTAGGTATAGAGTAATGCTCATGTAAAAGATGAAGCTATTTGACGACCACTCGAACCAGCTGCACTAACCCAATTAAATTTTGCACAAACTTTAGACATAAAACTAAACTGTTTTTGGCAAAACTCCAGACACCCAGCTTCAAAAAGTATAGTGTAATGATTATATAGAAAAAGAAGTTGTATGGCAGGTGGAGCCAACTGGCTGGATTTCAAAAGCAATGACGGCTATTGCATAAAGACGGATTTGTGGGAGTTTCAGAATCCTAGTTAGTTTCAGAATTTTTGAGTTATCATGGTGACGGATAGACAGGTGATCGGCGGACATACATAGTTGGATCAATTTACTTCTTGATTCTGATCCGATCCATATCTTTGAGTCTACATCTACTCTCTTTCTTACTCTGTGTTACAAAAGTAATGGCAAATTTAGTATACCATTTTGACCTACAGTCATACGGGTATAATGTTATCTATAATGTTGAAATGAACAATGAATTTATATGATAATTATAGATCTTTTGTACTCCTAATTATATTGGGATGTTGTTCTTGATTTGAAACAATGAAAACACAAAATTTCTGGTTTTCATTAACGTTCCTTCAGTTTTATGGAAACTTTTTGGAGATTGGAAGCATAAAACTACTTTAAATTAATGATGTTAAATTAGTAAAGAAATCTAGAAAACATAATTGTTCTTTGTATTTTTACGGTTTGATTTTCATGTCTTTAATTTGAAATCAAATGGTACCTACTGAAATAGAATAGTGTTTTTATATATAGATTACCATGTGAAAAACCTGTTTTCTATTTTATATTTTTTTTTTAAATCTTTTGCCGCTTTATTTTTTTTGATGAATCATTGTTAATTTCCATTTCATTGCTGGTTTTCGTCTAAATATAAGTATTCATTTAATATAAATGATAAATTTTTTCCAGAAATAATAAAAGTGTAATGAAATAACAGTAGTAATACCATACACCTGACAAAGTCAATTGACAATTACACGAATTCTCACTGCAGCTCATCTCAAATTTCAGGAACATTAAGTAAAGAGGACAGAACTACCTCGCACTAAGTTCAAATTTTCTAGCTTAATCAATTCTGAAGATATGCAGATTAGATCTAAGGAGGCATGAAGCACTTATCCGAACAAGTACTTTGATTTCTCTCAAATTTTTGAAACATAACGAAAAAGGAACATAATATTTTTGTATTAAATTTCAGGTTTCTATTTTTATCAATTTCAAAGATATGTCTTTGTAGGTGTGTGGGAGGTACCCAAACCTATATTAAAATATTTTAAAATTTAAGAACGTAATGGAAACAGAAAAAAACTGGTTTTAAGTAAATATCAAGTTTCTAGCGTTATTTATTTTGAAAATATGCTTTTTCGATCTTGAGAGGTTTGAAATACCCGAACTATCACTTCAATTGATCCTAATTTTCAGGGACACAAAAATAAATTGATTGTAACACCTTTTTAACAAATTTAAAGGCTTTTTATTTAAACATTTATGGAATTTTTATTTAAACAATTAAACTCTAGGAAAAGATTTAAATTTTGGTACAGATCACGGTTGGTGGATAAATCTTTTAAAATTGACGAAAGTTTCCACAGAAATAAAATATGTATATTTCAATACCCTTGTTTTACATTTAGAACATTTACAAAATATGATTTTTTCCACACTTTTAAAAAATTTTGAAAAAAAGTACTTTAAAAGTTTCACTCGGTTCGTCCGTCTGTCTATTCGTCTGTTCATACTTGTTTATAAAATAGTACATAAATTTCAACTTTTTCACAAATCTTTTTAAAATTTTTATCATTTTTCAAAATCTATACAAGTGAAATTTCTTTATTTCATCTCCATGAGACTATAATACCAATAAATCCAAATAGATTTTTTTGTCGATATCTTTGCAAAGTTCTCAAAGTATATTTTTAACTTGGAACTTAACTTAACAAGAAATTAATCAAAATTCAGAGTTTTAAAACCAAATTTCTGCTTTTTTTTTTTAACATAAACACTTAGCCTAACTTAATCTAACTTAAAATACTTAACCTAGCTAAAAATGTATTGTATATATTACTTCATCCTAATTAATTGGAGTTATCTAATCAGCAATAGTTTTTGTTTAATGATTTGTCGTTTCTGGTATAGCCATATTATATTTTAAATTTACTCCGTTAATATTGCCTGGATGAAATTTGCCGGTGAGCAAAGTTTTTTTAATGTACTCCTCACTGTGGTAGAATAGATAGGGTTCTTTAATATATAGGGTTCAGGGTATATTACTTATAGGGTTCAGTATTTTGATAATATTATTGATATATAAACAAAGCATCCTGAAAGTATGCAATATTTGTAAATGTTTATAATAAACTCAAAATATTTTCTGTTTCCGTTTTAAATCTACAAAAAGGATCAAATAAAGATTTATATCTGATATAATCAAAATAAATAATATTACTTATAAATTAATAAGAAAGTATTAAAAATGGGACACTAAAAAGCGTTGGGATAGTATACATGGGTTACAACACCAAGGTATTAGAATAACATATGCTATCTCCCTCATTAATAATAAAATCGACTTATGAAAATTATATTAACATTAACTTCGATCTATATGGTATGCTGAAACAAGAAACTTACACGGACTTTATTTAAAACTTAAAAATAGACTTACATTATATTAATATATTGCAATTAAAAAAAGTTTCTTTATAACTTTTAATAAAACTAAAAATCAAATTACTTAAAGCTTAAAAATTGATTCGATCATAAACATTTAGATAAGTAGCCATTACATAAGATTTTTTTCTTTGTATTACACATTACAATTTTTTTGGATATTTATGATTGAATTTTGATTTAAAATATCCCCTACAATTTAAAAAATTAAAAAAATAATACATTGTAAAAATAGAAATGAAATAAAATTCTTGAGTCTTCTTTATACGAACAAATCAATATTCAAAATGATAAAATAATAAAAAGTAAATTTGAGACCACTGGGGTGCGGAACGGGAAGGGCTAAAATGTAAGAATGGAATGAACCACCTGTCTTTGTCATTTTTAAAACTTAAATAAATAAATTTATCTTTAAAACTGTTATTTTTAATAAAGACACCCTTTAAGAAGAGCTTAATAGTTTCAAAGGGAGACAAAATTACTACTGAGCACTGTAGAAAAACAAGTAATGAAACAATTTTAAATTGATGCAACCGACTTAGTAATACCCTACATGACACATTCAATTGACAATTACATGAACCTCCAACTCAACATTTGTGAACCTTAGTTTTGTGAACAATTAGGCAAACAGGACAAAACTATTTTGTACCAAATTTAAGCTTTCTAACTGTATTAACTGCGATGATATGCTGGATAGGTCTAAGAAGGCGTGTGGTAGCTATCCGAAACACTATTTACATTCTTCACAAATTTGAGAGGCGTGTGATAGTTTCCCAAACTACCACTTCAATTTATTTTTAAATTCAATAACAAAATGGAAACAGACAGAAGGGTGTCTATATCTGAATATATTAAATGTATTTTTACTATAGAAGAAAACGTACTCTTTGATATTTGCAAATTAAAATTTATAATCTTTTGTCTTTTTTGTTGAACCATCTAAATCAAACGGCACGAAAGAGTGCTCGAAATGAACATAGATAAAACTAAGACAATGAACGTTCATTTCCAAAAAAACACTCCCATCATACTAGAAGGCCAACACAGACACAATGTAAATTAATTCTACAATTTTAGTAACATATAGGCTCCTACGGCTTTCGATAGACTCCAGCCAATATGGAATAGTAACCAAATATCAAGGAGGGCAAATATTAGGATATTTAACTCCTGTGTTAAATCCACACTAAGATATGGAAGTAACCCATGACAACTAGAGAACTCCTTGAAGAATAACCTGCAAGTTTTCGTAAATAAACACTTTAGAATCATATGAAAAATTATCTAATTATAGAATAGAATAAAATAATAAAATAATTTAATTAATATGATTATGGCAAAACAAGGTAAACAGAACGTAACCTTTTTTTTGTATAGAAAAATAGAGTGCCTACACATCCGAGCTAGTGACGTCCAAATATTTTGTTACTGAATTAAGCAAAACAAAATGAATATTCAATAAAATTCAAATACTTTTGACTGGTATTGGAAAAAAATTTAAGAAAAATACTGCTACTGAGTCGTACCAGTATTTTTCCAGTATTAATGAAGTATTATAAAAAAGATCTGGAAAAAAATTGAACAGTAAAAATACTGCTACTGGGTTCTACCAGGACTTTTCCAGTATCAAACAGTATTTACCCTCATCAAATAGTACTTACCAATATTAAGCATTAATTACAAGTATTACGTAATAAAGTCCAGTAATTAAGATAAATATAAATAAAATATTTAGTATAAACTCAAAGGTATGGATCGGAACTCAGTATAATGTCATAATACGTATATGTATACATACGGGTATTTTAATGTTAACATAGTATATTCTGTATTGTTGTTGGTACTATACGTAAATTCTACTTGGTCGTTCTACATTAATATGATCTCAATATTGCTGTCTTCATAATGCTCTTCTTTCTTCTGCAATAATCCAATTATTGCTTTAAAGATTTTAAGGCATTTAAAAGAGTTTGGAGCTTTCTTTGGAACTATATATAGAATAGAAAAAAGATTTAGAAATATTCTTATTTAATTGTGATTCCTTTCAATTTAAATGAATACTTTTGAAACGAGTTCGTATTATACTCTTCACATATAGAGGAAAAACATAGGCACAGGAAATCTAATTAAAAAATTTTGAATAAAAGTACCAATTTTCTAAGCTTTAAAGTCTTATATAAAAACTGTATAGATTTATTCTGTTGAAAATTACTTAATTTGTATTTAGAATAGGTTCTATTGAAATAATTTCTTTACTACTGCTCCACAACATTTTTAAAGTTTTAATCAAAAGAATTTAATGGACTTTCAAGTTTTAGAACACTTTTGATTCTAGAAAATTTTTTAATAAAAATCTGCTTTTACAATTTAATTTAATTAAAATTTTATTTTACAGTTAAAATTGTTCAAAAAGATACAAAATAAAGGAAGAGCACTTGAAGCATTTTTTTAAAATACTTTGTTAGCCAGGCTTTTCAAGCGTAATAGTTAGGTGCATCAATTATTAAGATTTTAAGAACTTTATGTATATGAAATGCATTTCATTTCTATCTTTATATTTTGAAATATTTTTTTTTAAAAGAAAAAAGTTTGAAGTTTAATTAATTAGTTAAAAAAATTTAAAAATAATTCAAATGAAGAATATCACTGGATATGTAGGAATCAGATAACAAGGAATCAAATTTTATAGTTAAAATTAAATTGGTATCGTCATTTAAAAATCGAGCTTGGTTAAGGCTTTAAGTTTAGAAATTTAATTTCTATATAAATTGAGTATTCGTTATAATAAAGAAAGCTTTAAATATTAAAATAAATCGCTCGAAATATTGTAACGCAATTTTATTTTTAGGCTTAAGGCTTAAGCTTAGGCAAGGCTCAAAAAATTAGTTTGGTTACTGGGTTTTTGTTTTTCAAACAGTCTCTTCAAACAGTTTTGCAAACAGTCTCACAATAAGAAACTACAGACTTATAATTCAAGTTACACAAGTGCTTTTATTTAATATCAATTACTTTTCTTATCCTTTTCCGACTTTTACTCTTCAACTAAAAGTGTTAGAGCGCAACCTTGCAATCTAAACACTGTGGCAGTCCCGGGTTCGAATCCTGGTGGGAGATACCATATCCAATAAAATTAATAATTATAATAAATTAATATATAATAAATTATAATATAATAATTATATACCTAAAAATATAATAATAAATAATTAGTAACAAATAATATAAAATATACCTATAATCGTGTTTCCAGCTATACTCTATAATCTAATAATTAATAGAGATTACATATGTGACAGAAACACCAATGTAATTGCAATTGTCATATGCAATTACAATGGCAGTACGCACCTAAAACATGACACGGTTTCTCTACTTGACCGATAGATGACACTAGGGAAAAAATTAAGAAGCGACATCTTGTAGATAGATTACAGTAGACCAATCATTTACTTAATTGAAAAAAAAAAGGAAAAAACGATTCGAAACACAAGGCAGAGCCTCGGATACAATAATGAGATATCCTATGCTCTCAAGAGGAGTAATAAGAACAAAAAAAAAAAAATAAATAAAGTGCTGTGTAAGCAATTTAGTATTTTATCCGTTAAAGTGGCTATGGTAGGTGGCAGCATTTGTAAATTGAGTCCTCACATTACAAATGAATGTAGTTTTAGCGATTTTTTGAAGCGTCCATCTTTCTTGAAAAAGAGTATGCTGGGTCCAAAAAGAAATCGACCGCTATTACAGGAAAAGCATAATATTTTTATGCTTTTTTAAATAGTTTTAATTACTCCGGAGCAATGCAAATTTGCAAAATACTGCTGTAAAAGCTTTATTCAATCCGAATCTTAAAATATACAATATAATGTGTTTCAATCGAATAACCAAATAACTATAAGTTATATAAATTAGTTAAGTGTATTTCAAGCAATAAATCTAAAAATTTCTAGAGCCCTTAATAAGGCTCAGTCATTGAACAGAACTTGACTAAAATGATTTCCTTTTAAATTAAATTAGAAATTTTCTTTCAAGATCTCCTCACTGTTTTCTTTCACACTATGAAACATTGAATAAGAAAACAAATATTAATGGATACCTTGAAATAATACACTAATAGGGTTTCATATTTTTTTGACGAATTATTTTTCAAAAAGAATCGCCAAAATGTGATATTCTAAGACGCGAGTTCTTATGCCACTAGATTTTTACCCGCGATATTAAGAAACAAGAGACTTAAAAAAAATCAGATTTATAAAAGCACGAAATTTTGAGACACAAGTTTTTAGTTCAAGAGATTTGCACACCCTATTTTAAAATTCGGCCATCTTTTAAATCCAGGAAGAAATCTAATTGGATTTCGGGTATAATATTGCGATAAAATCCAATTTGGTCTTATTTCTTGTGTTACTATTTCACAGCACCAAGTATCCATAATATGAGATTAAAGATAAGCTCCTTTAATAGAATAATATTATTTAAATAAATATTTATATATAGAGGCTTTTTTAATCTTCTTTAATTATAATTATCTTATATACTTTTGTTTTGGTTTTAATTTAAAATGGATATAAAAGTTAAATGTTATGGAAATATAATTTATTTTAAGAGTATTAATGACTTTCTAAAATACACATTTTTGTTTTTCCATTTTGTAAACTGATTATATATAAAATTGTTATAATATGAATAAAAGAGACTTTAATATTGTATTGTATAAAGAAAATTTAACTTTCATTTTGTGAATTAAAAGCAAAAACAAAAAATAAAATAATTAAATAGATATTTTGCGGAAAAGTATTTCATAGCTATTTAGTGGTGTAATGACCCTAATTCGAGCAAAAACTGATAATTATATCATTAAGAAAATCGATTAAATCTTTGTTTCCCTTTTTTATACCCTACACCTATAGAATAGGTAAAGGGGTATATTAACTTTGGTATGGTGTTTGTAACCACCTAAAGGAAGCGAGCTAGATATGGAAAAGTATATATATTTGTGATCAGCGTGACCGCCTTAGTTGATATAGCCATGTCCGTCCGTCCGTCCGTCAGTCCGTCCGTCCGTCCGTCCGTCCGTCCGTCCGTCCGTCCGTAGGCACGATAACTCAAAAAATAATGGAGCTATCTTGATGAAATTTTAACTGTAGATTACTAAGACTGAAAGTACGGCGGGGATTGCATATGGGCGAAATCGGCCCATGGGTTCGGATTTTGGACCTTTTAATCGATCGAAGGGCTAACAAACATATATAAAAAATCACGATAACTCAACAACTAATGACGCTATCTTCATCAAATTTGTGCTGTAGGTTACTAGTAATGAAACTACTTCGGGGATTGCGTAAGGTCGGGATTGGACCATGGGTTCGGAACCTAGAACTTTTTGATCGAATTTAGGCCAAACGAGCATAATTACGAAACCAATGAAGATGGAACCTCCAAATTTGGTATCAGGGTGTCCCTTCCCATTTCCGAAGTGTCTTGGGAATTTGGGCCTCATTGGAGTAGTGGGTCGGGTTCCAGCCACACATTTCCGAAGACCTTAAAGCATATCTTTAAAATTAATAAAGATAACAACTTGAAAAAATGTAGAAGCTTCCAATTTGCCACAAGGGTGTTCTTTACTATCTCTTGCGTGTTCCCTTAATTTGGGATCAATTGGAGAGGTGGTTCAGTACCCCTCTCAGACCTCCCAAGTTTTAAAAGCTTATAATCGAAATTACTATAAATATTTACTTAAAATTAAGATAGACCGTTCAAATTGTGTACAACTTAACTAGTACTATAAGTAAAGCGCGGGCTGTATAAGTGCGAAATCACCCATGGGTTCGGATTCTGGACCTTTTAGTCGGTGTCAGGGATAACGAACATATATTAAAAATCACGATAACTTAACAACTAATGAGTCTATCTTCATGAAATTTGTGCTGTAGGTTATTGGTGATGAAACTACGGCGGTGATTACGTACGGTGAGGATTGGACAATGGGTTCGGAACTGAGAACTTTTTGATCGAATTTAGGCCAAACTAGCGTAATTCCGAAACCAATGAAGATATAACCTCCAAATTTGGTATCAGGGTGTCCCTTCCTATTGCGTAAGTGTCTTTGAAATTTGAGCCCCATTGCACTAGTGGATCGGGGACCAGCCACTCAGATCCGAGGACCTTAAAGCATATTTTCGAAATTAATAAAAATAGTAACTTGAAACAAATGTAGAAGCTTCAAATTTGGCCCAGGGTGTTCTTTACTATTTCTTCCGTGCCCCCCTAATTTGGGATCATTTGGAGTGATGGTTCAGGACCTCTCTTAGACCCCCAAATGTGTAAAAGCTTAACATCGAAATTAATAAAACTAGTAACTTAAAATTAAGATAGAACGTTCCAATTTTATACAAGGGTTAACTAGTATTGAAAGTATTACGGGACTGCATATCGACGAAATCGTACCATGGTTTCGGGTTCTGGAACCCTTGACAAGTTCAAGGACTAAAAAACATATATCTTAAAAACACCATAACTCAAAAAATAATGCCGGTATTTTGATGAAATTTAAACTCTGGGTTACTAGTAATGAAAGTACCATGCGAATTGGTTCTGGTCGAGTTTAATTTCAAAGCCAAAGAATATATTTCCTATGTCCTATGTGTCTCCGAAATCTAGACTAAATTGTAGTGGTTCAGCTATGTTCAAAGGTACTTTATTTGAATATTTAAATGAATTATATGAAAAGTTAAAAATTTGTAATTGTATTTTAGAAGTACATTTATTGCATATTTTGCGTTTATAAGCTTTTCTATTAGGTATATAAACTAACCATTTAAAATAATTGCAATTTTTAAAAATTTGGATTATTAAATATATTATGCTGTGATTATCTTTTTATCACAAAATTTAACAATTAGAATTTTTTCATTTTGTAATTGAATTGGAATAAATATATTTTCATTTATTTCAAGTTTGTTTGTTTTTTAATATTTTTAAATAGATAAATTAGTAAGATTTTGTAATAGTTTTTAATAGATAGTGTAATTAGAAAATGTTTTTAGTATTATAAAGTTAATTTGGTTAGCTATGTCTTACGATCAAATTAATAACAGCTTTTATGGTGTTAAAATGACTTGTGGATATGTCCTTACATTTGAACCAAATAGGTGTAGGGTATTTCTAAGTCGGTTGCCCCGACTGACTGTTTCTTTACTTGTTTTAAATCTATTTTTGTTATTTAAGATTCTCATTGACAATGTATTATAATAAAAATATATTTATGATTATAATTTTTAAAATATTACGTTGAATTTTAATTTTTTTAATTTGAATAAAATAATGAATTAGTAAAAAAGGATTTATGTCAATGTCGGAAGTCCCATGGTCAAAAGTCTTTTATAGAGAAGAGCTCATATAGAAAAAGAAGTTATATGGCTCTATAGGTATTCGAATCCGTAGGGCAAACTGGCTGGATTTTAATAGCGATGACGGTATTGCACAAAAACGAATTTGTGAAAATTTAAAAATCCTAGCTCCTTTATTTTTTGAATTATCGTGGGGACAGACGGACGGACGGGCGGACGGGCATACATAGCTAAATCGATTTACTTTTCTATTCTGATCCGGTCCATACATTTGAGTATACATCTACGACTCTTCCTTCTCTGCGTCACAAACTAATGGTAAATTTAGTATGCCCTTTTGACCCACAGTCATACGGGCAAAAGCTACTATGACGTGTTTTGAAATCAAAGTGCAAAATTAAGTTCAAAAACTGGTTGCTATTTTGAGTTGGAAAGAAATCCAGAATTGCTCTAGACAGCGTATTTTATTTTCATCAAATAAAGTTAAATGTCGTCTTTAAGTACATACATTTTTTTTTCGCCCAAATTAAACCTAAGTGTTCTCTGACGATTTTTCGAAATACTAAAACTAAAAATAGAAATAAACCTAATAACCGGGAAAGTGTTGAAGAAGAATGTCAATTTTCATTATATTTCCAAATTCCATTGTAATTATTCTATTTGAAAGTACAAATAATTGAACATAAATAAGTATTTACAATTTATAGCATTTACACTTCAATAAAACCTTTTTCGAAATTATACTAAACCTTTCAAAAAATCAAACAAACCATTTTTAAAACCAAACAAACTTTTTCCAAAACTAAGCAAAGCCTTCTCAATTTCAATAACATTTTTTTAAATTTCAAAAATAACTATTTCAACTTTAAAAGCAACTATAAAATTAAAATCTACAAAAAAAAAAATATATGCTGTGTCCACCATAGAACCAATCGCTATTACAGGAAAATCATTATATGAAACAATAAACAAAAACAATGCGTCAGCAGAGTAAATCTAAAAATTTTTATACAAAAAATTTCACAAGAAAAAACCAACAATTTTTTTTTTAAATCAAATAAAGGACATTAAAGTTCATCGGATCAAAAAACTTTCTGTTGAAAAGTTGTAGCTCTTTAATTGTATAATAACTTTTATGAATAGTATAATAAGTATTTTTGCATTAGTTTTGGTTTTCGAAATATTTGTAAAAAAAGTAAATATTACCATTTTGACCTTCCCGTTGGGATAAATCGATTTTTTCCATTTTCTCCGCTTATCAATTCAGGATATTAACCTCAAAATCTTATATAGAAAATTTTAAAATTTTCCGCTTAGCCGTTTAGGCTGTACACGTGTGATGACGTGCAGACGGACCCATGTACATATATACGTACCTACATATAGACAAAAATCATTAAAAAAACATGTTTTATTAGTTTCGGCACACCCCATATATGCAAAAATCTCAGGGTCAAATTTTTGATGCTTATTATATTTCATATAAGTGGTTGGTAATAAATAAAGTCCGCAAAAATTTAAATGATTTTTTCTATTCGTGAGCTTAACATATCAAACCAACGATGTCTTTGATCTTTTGATTAATGAAGTGGCAACCCGAACACCGCCGCGGGTAATTTAACCATCGTAAAATAATTATTGCAATCAGCAGACTTATTTTTTTCCCAACTTTACTGCATTATTGTTTTAAGTACTATTGATATCCATTATAAACTATAGTCAATACATGTTCATGACCAAAAGCGAATCACCTCGTATAAAATTATTTTTTGAATTGTTGCTTTTTTTTGCATTTTATCAATCGAAATTTAAAAAGTCGCTATGGAAATGCAAGCGTTTTTGCTGATTTTGAAAATGTTGTGTAATTCCTTAGTTTCCTTGGTTGGTCTTGAAACAGTTGTACTTTGTTTTATTGAAGTGTAAATCTATAGTTATTTTAGCGCCTCACGATATGCAATTTTGACCGATATTGTAATTAAAAATTTATAAGACCGATATAATAAGAAGTCAAAAAAATTAATTGGTTCTGAGCCTCGGTGGCGTAGTGATTAGTATCTGGCTTATGAACCAAGGGAAGACGTGTTCGATTGCCGCACGTATCGTCAGTTTTTTTCAAGGAAATTTACATAAAAAAAACTAATTTGTAATACAATTCACCTTTACTATCAAATATAATTATAGTATAATATAATTAAGTAAATATAATAAATAGTTTGATATAATCTAATAATATTACCCAAACCTAAAATGGTCAAAGTAACGGATATTTATAAAAATATTGATTTATCGATTATGATATATAAAACCATTTTGGCTAATATTTCAATTTCTGCGAGGTTCGGATCCCCACTCTCACGGTTTATATGCCGGGTTACTCACTACACCTTCAGGCCTCTTAAAAAATATATTTGAAGTTTTCGATGTTTCCACTAAGGTCTATTGGATTTATAATTTTCATTTTGATAAACATCATATACATTCATTAATGAACCTAAGGCTTTGACGAACATTTTAAGGTGATTTTGTTTTCTGTGGTTTGACCTGTTGTTGAGTTCCAGTTTCTCAAAATTATTTAAATATTTGTCTGCAGGTCTGGATGTTTTTCTTTATGCAGGCTAGCTGAAAAAAGGTTTCACATAGAATAATGAAATTTTGCAAGAGACTATCATGATTCGTATAAGTATAACAATTAGATTTATTTTTTTGATTTTGAGTCTAACTAATCCAAAATCTGTATTCGATATCAAAATTTAAATATACTTTATCAAATAGATCCTATATTTTTTTTTTTGAGATTTTCTTAAACTCTAACTTTAAATGTCATAGGTAGTATTGACCTTTATAGAAATTTAATATTATTTTAAGAAATTTATTTTAATTTCGTTTATGTCATCATTCATTTCAAATAATTTCAAAATTCTTATGAAAATCATAATAGAGTTTGGAAAAACAAAAAATTAAGAAGAAGGAGTATTTAATATTTAATTTGTTACTCAAATTTCTAGAGATCCAATAAATTGTATGATTCATAAGAATTTAAAAAAAATAATATATATCTTATAATTCTAAGGAGGATTTCCCAACATTTAATAAACCACAATAAATTATCCTGTTGAACTTAAATAAATGCTCAAATTACAATATTTATATTTACATATATATATATGTATATTTACGTTTAAATTATATTCAGTAGTGGTTTTTGGGGTTGTTGTTATAATTTAGTTTGTTTCAGTTTCTGGGTTTCTCTCTTTTGAGAACCACAAGACACGACAAAAAATGATACCATAAAAAAAAGAACCAAATAATAATTGAAATTCATTTTAGCATTCAACTCAATTTTGAAATGCTGTGGCTGTGGAATTTTTCAGTTTTACACTTGTTTCTGATTAATTTAAACATTTCTTTTAGAAATATAAACAGGGTGGGTGGGAGTTTAATAAAGAATTTTTAATTATTGCACAATAATTAAAACAATCGAGTCAAATTTAAACTTTAGCTACTTAAACTTTTATAATCAAATAATTCTTATTTTAAAATTAATTTTAAAAGTTTTATGCACTTGAATCAAGTGACAAGAACAAAACGATTATTATTATTTGAAAAAAAGTTATTATGGTTCCAATGAAATTATTTTGAAATTAACAATAGAATAAATTATAATTTTGGTAATTCAAAGTTTGTACAATTAAATATTATGAAATTCAACAAATTAATTTCAATTTGTCAATTCGAATTTAAAATGAAAATTGAAAGCGGAACGAAATCGCGTGAATTAAAATGTTTCGTTTCCAAATCTCGCGTTTTTTAAATTTTTTTAAATTTAAAATTTATTTTTAAATTATTTTTTTTTAATTTATTATTTTATTTTAATTTAAAAAATTTCGGAACTTTCAATATCATGCGTTTTCGAAATTCAAAATTAATTTAAATGCTTTGTCGTGCAAAGAATCGTGAGTGAAAAAAAGTTAAAAGAGATTTGTAGTTCGTTATCAAATTAGGAATGTACGCGTTTAACAGTATATGTATAAATATATTTATGCAAGATTATGAATTATGATGTAAGAGTGTGTACGAAAACAGAGTAATACCTTTTTCCTGAATTATTTTTGGAGGATTTAATATACACCCAACTTAATAAATTATAAAAAACTTATTTCGTTGTAAAACTCATGAATTTGTTACGCGACAAAAGCCATATTTTGAAATGTAAGACTTTGAAACACACGATTTTGTGGCCTAGCCATGCTACAAACTATGAATATACATCTGTTACGTGCGAAAATTCGTCTCGCGCAAAACAATCGCGCAAAACACCTATCTTTTGTTTAAAATCGAATTTATTCAAGTTTTTTAAATCACGTTATTTTCAATTCCAGTGAAAAATAAATTAAGTGTACATTTTCATCACTCATATCTTCTAAATAATTAAAGTTTTTTGAAGATGGAACTGAGAAAGCGGGGTAAAATTTTACAAAATGATGTACTTGGTATATAGTACGTTTTTTAAAAGAGTCACGGTTCAGAATAAAATGTGCTTAAAATTTAAAAAAGACTGGGCTTTTTAAGTCGAAAGCTAAGAGTTTCAGAAACTTATTAGCAATCCATTGTAAGATTGTAGTTTAAATGGACGTAAAAGACGTTATGTTTATTCTATATTCTACAGTTTCTGTTGAATTGATATTAGGGATAAAATAAAAAACTTTGAGTTTGAAAAATTTTTTTAAAATCTGTGCTGACTACAACAAAATTAATAATTATATTTTCACTGATTTTATGATTATTTTAAATAGATAGCAACGTCATTAACTTTTCGCTCCAATATAAATGCGCCCTTACACATTCGTATTAAATAAGCGAGCCTTTGAATAGAAAAATTTAGTCAAAATCGTTAAAGCAATTTCAAAGATTTGTTAGATATCTATTTGAAAACAAATATTCTGACTGACATTAGTAAAATAACGATAATTCGAAGTCGAACTGTTTTTAATCAGAATAAATGTATACAATCCGAATATATTTTTTCAGCATTATTGGAAAACCTAAGAATCCCGATACCGCTTTGATAAACGATAAACAATATATAACTTTCTACGCTATACTCTTATCGACGCTCCCATCACTTATCGTAGCTCTAATATAAGCGCACCCTAAAAAAATAAAATTTAAACTGATCTTTGTCAAGTTTTTAATCAGAATAAATATTAAACATTAAATTTTTCGATTACAATGAAATTTATCAAATAAAATTACAAAAATTTAAACTTTGAAGTTTTAAAATAATTTTTAAAATGGATAACTGGAAAAATAAACTTTTATCCACAAAAGAGAAATAAATTACATTAAAACTTTTCCATTTTGTTAACTTAAATTGAAAAAAAAAGTAAAAAGAAAAATACAAGTTTACTTTACTGAAAATATATAAAAGAAAGTGATATACTGAAGGAAAACTATCATAGATACCATAATGTTTAATATTGCCTTAGGTCACGTTCAACCAAATATAATTTATAGTTTGTTTATGTCCCGTACTATGGAACTTGGAAGATAGAAAAAGTGGGGCAAAGTAAGTGTATATTTATTTATTTTACTTTTGGTTTCTTCTGTCTCTTCTGCTTTTCTTGTGTAATAAGAAAACAAAACGACATTGAAAATACGAATTGAAAAAATAGAAAATTATTAACTTAACATTTTCTTCACGTTTTTGTTGCACGTACATTGTTGCAAGAATTTTTATAATATCTACTGGTTGCATCCAGTTTGCTTTAATATTATATTTATAAAATGCACAAATTTATATAAGTTAGTTTCTAATGCCTCAGAAGTTAACAGAAAGCTTAACAACCTTTTTATTTTAGTTTTATCACTTGGAACAGTTGCTTCTGATAAGTAATGAATGAAATTTTTAGTTTTGCTGATATAATTTTCATCTCGATTAACAAATCAAAAAAGAAGAACCATTCAAGACATTAGTAAAATTCTATTAAAAGTAAATATATAGTTTTAAGGAGAACGAACAGTAACAGTTATGAATTGTATGATACAGGGTGGCGCAAAAAGACCGATATGGTTTGAATGTTTAATAACTTTTTAAATTTATTTATATTTTTTATTTTTATTTCAGAATTTTGTGAAGAAAACTTGGGGAATTGGAAATGGAACAGTACACAACGGAACAGCGATCAACAATTGTTGAATTTTATTTTGAAAATTAACGGTCAATTGTTTTGACGCAGCGTGCTTATCGTCGCTTTACTAATGTGCGTACTGGACCTTCAGCATCAACAATAAACCGCCTGGTTGCAAATTTTCGTCAACATGGTACAGTAAGGCTCCTTCCATGTACCGGAAGATCGCGGAAGAAAATATCCAACGTGTTGTGGATAGCGTGCAGGACAATCCAGAAACTTCAACAAGAAGACATTCGGCAACTGGGGCTATCGCGGAGGTCCGTTCAGAGGATTTTGGCCACATTGCACATGTTCCCGTATAAGGTTCAGCTTGTGCAAGAATTGAAGCCGATAGACTACCAACAACGGCTTTATTAGTGCATTTCATTCTAAGAAAAAGCAGAAGAAAATCGCGATTTCATTAACAATTTGATAATGAGTGATGAAGCCCATTTCCAATTGAATGGTTTTGTAAGCAAGCAAAATTGCAAGATATGGGCTACGGAGAATCCAAGAACTGTTCATTAGCGACAATTACACCCACTTAAAAGTACTTTTTGATGCGGTGTATTGTCTAAAAGAAGCATTGAAAGGAGCATCAATCGGAGAAGCGATTTCAATTGGTCCAAACGTTCACAGGATTTAACAGCACCACACTGTTTTCTTTGGGGTTTTTTAAAAGAAAGGGTGTACGTAAACAAGTCAGCGGCAATACCAGAGCTCAAACAAAACATTCGCAATGAAATTTAAGCCATAACAACGGAAATTTTACGAAAAGTTAATGAAAATGTACTGGAAAGAGCATAAATGTGAGAAGCTGAAAATGGTCACCACTTGCCGGATATAATTTTTCATAATTAAGCTAAAAATATTCCCCATTAATATACTGTATGACAAAAAAAAATAATAATAATTAACCATTAAATAAAAAAGTTATTAAACATTCAACTAATATCATTTTGCGCCACCCTGTATTTAAAAAATTTTTTTTAATCTTTGTAGTGCTTTGTGAAAAATTGTATCATTGCTATTTGATGTTGAGATTTTATTCAACAAATGTAAGTTAGTAAATTAAAAATTTCGTTTAATTAGAAACATCTGATCCCATTTAATTATAAACAAGTAATGAAACAACAGTAAATTGATGTAACGGACTTGTTAATACGCTACACCTGGAAAATTCAATTAACAGTTACACGAACCCGGATTTCAATCATCTCAAATTTCAGAAATATAAAGTAAGAGGTTAAAGCTCTGAAAAAACTCTTTTCGAAGACATGCTTATTAGCTATTAGGAACTGCGTGGGAGGTTTCTAATCACTGCTTCATTATATTCCAAATCTTAAGGACGCATTATTAACAGGACATAACACCTCTTTACCAAATTTTAAATTACTAATTTTAAGTATTTCGAGGTGTGTCAAAATGAACTAAAGCTATGCATCAAATCTTTCAGTGAGCAGCTAATCACTCATCAAAAAAAATTAGTCGGTTATTAATAATACAATTAACTGATAACTTTTACATAGCATTTGTATGATGGTATACTTTAACATAAATCATTCATTTAATCACTATCAAGTATCTATAAAATATGTCTTAAGTACTTTTAGCGCCTCTTTAAAAAATCTTGGAAAAATATTAATGACTACATCCTGAGAAATACCAATACAAAATTATATAACATAGAGTGTAATAACATTATAACCCTAAGACATTACCATTCTCTTGTGGTTTGAAATAGGATAAAAATAAAATTTTTTTGAGTATTTTTTTATTTACCAGACATTTTTTGTTTTCATTCGTGATTAAATTTTTAACACGATTTTTTTGCAGGAATAAGAATCCTAGTAAAGATAAGGTTTTGTAATATTTAGAATTAGGATGGTGATGGTAATTAACCTCGAACATACTTTCTTTATAGCTAAGGCAGAGTATTTTAGAATGTTTTCTTTTGCAAATGTAAGGAAAATGTTAATCACTTTTAATATTCGTGTAAGTTATGGGTGGTATTATTATAAAGATTAAAAACCACGACTTTATGCCTTTATGTAAGATTAATGTTTAATTAATGAGCTTCTTTTATGACTATGTATTTCTGTATCAAAGATGTTGGTTTATAAATCGGATTTTTTTTGTAAAATTTAGTTAAACATTAAAGGTAAACTTTTGTCTAACCAACATTTTACGATCTCGTAAACACTTCCAATAAACTGAAGTCAAAAACAAAACGAGGAAGATTATAGTCAACTATTAGATAGCCATGCATACCCACTATGATGCATAAAATAAAATAAACCGTTCTTTATTTACCTTATGCTATTATATATATTACAAAAGCAATATAAAACGAGGAAGATTATAGTTGCCCTTGTCAACTTTTAGATACCCGTGCATACCCACTATGGTGTATAAAATAAACCGTAATTTACTTCCCTTATACATTTAACTCATTACCCCATAATTTTGACGTAAAAAAAAAAAAAAAAATTTACAAAAAAAAAAAAAAAATCACAAAACAAAAAACAAAATTTTCATTCATTGTTCCATAACTTTAGCTTAAAAAACAAAAAAAAAAATTAACAAAAAAAAAAAAAAATCACAAAAAAAAAAAAAAATCACAAAAAAATAAAAAAAATTTTCATCATTGTCCCATAACTTAAGCTTACAAAAAAAAAAAAATAAAAAAAAAAAAAACAAAAAAGAAAAAAAAAACAAAAAAAAAAAATTGGCCCACCCTAAAAGTCCGATGGTCCGAGTGATGTCCAACTTTGCCAAGTAACTTGCCCTATTAATTTACCTGCCCAATTTTAATTTTAACCTTGTAGCTTTATTAGATTCACAGTTATTGAATCGAAAACTTTGTATGGCAGCCCCCCGAAAATGGGGCCCTAACATTTTGAAACTTCATATAAGTGCTCGATTCATTATATAACCAACCGTGTGTAATTTTCAGCCTCGTAGTATAATTAGTTTTGAAGAAATTCATATTGGTGCAAAGAAGTTGTATGGCAACCCCCCATAAATGGGGCCCTAACATTTTGAAACTTCATATAAGTGCTCGATTCATTATATAACTAACCGTGTGCAATTTTCATCCGCGTAGTATAATTAGTTTTGAAGAAATTCATATTGGTGCAAGGAAGTTGTATGGCAGCCCCCCGAAAATGGGGCCCTAACATTTTGAAACTTCATATAAGTGCCGGAGTCAATATAAAACTAACCGTGTGTAATTTGCATCCCCGTAGTATAAATAGTTTTGAAGAAATTCATATTGGTGCAAAAAAGTTGTATGGCAGCTCCCCGAAGCCTTGGTCCGATTTTAACCAAAAACAATAGGGAACCTAGAAATTGTCTAAAAATGACTTTGTGTGAATTTCAAGACTCTAGCCCTTTTAGTTTTTGAGTTATCGTGCTGACACACGGACGGACGGACGGACGGACGGACGGACAGACACACATAGCTAGATCGACTAATTTTTCGATTCTGAGCCGATACGTACCCTTGACACTATATCTAGCTCGTCTAGATCGATGCGTTACAAACGGAGGAGCAAATCTAATATACCCGATGTTCATATATATATGCACGGGTATAAAAATAAAACAGTTAAAAAAAATTTAACTCATCTTACCCCATAATTTGTGCTTAAGAAAAAAACAAAACAAAACACTTTACCTGCCCAGTTTTAAATTTAACCTCGTAGCTTCATTAGAATCACTGTTATTGAATTGACAACTTTGTATGGCAGCTGTCCGAAAATGGCGTCGTAACATTTTGAAACTTTATATAAGTGCCGGATTGATTATATAAACCGTACCGTGTGCAATTATCATCCTCGTAGTATAATTAGTTTTGAAGAAATTCATATTGGTGCAAAAATTTGTATGGCAGCTCCACGAAGACTTGGTCCGATTTTAACCAAAAACAATAGATAATCTAGATATTGTCTACAAATGACTGTGTGTGAATTTTAAAACTCTAGCCCTTTTAGTTTTTGAGTTATCCTGCTGACACACGGACGGACGGACGGACAGACACACATAGCTAATTTTTCAGGTAATTGGCAAAGGATAGTGCAAAATACAATATGGCCACAGTTTACAAGAACTGCCGTTATTTCATAACGTTAGATCATAAATTGTGAAAAGAGTTTGAGTATACGTTTTATGCCCAATAGTTACAGAATCCAGAAGAAGGTGTAGTCTGATAAAAGCTCTTATTTCGTTTTATAATATTGATTATGAAATCATTTTAAAAATCAATAACTGAAATTATTCAAAATAATCTTTCATCTAGAATAACTTATTGAATCTAGAACAAATTTAATGTTAAAAATATAATTAAAAATAAAATTAGAAAATCAAAATCAACCAACGAAAATCAGAAAACAAACAAATTTATAAAATTACTGAGTTTTTGAATTAAATTTATTTTTGAAAAAAACAAAAACCAATAAGAGGTTGAAACCATTGAAAAGTCAACAAAAAACGAAAATTAAAAGAAAAACAATTTTTCAAAATTCAATTTATTATTTAAAAAATTTGTTTGCACTGTTAATGGTAAAGAATTTAATGTTATTAGAAACTCAAACTGTTATTAGAAACTCACTCACTAATAAACTCACTAAAAATATTCGTCCCCCCGGATTTATAAAATACTTTATGTTAAACTATTGTCTGTTCTCAAAACATTGTCTGTTTTCTACTCTATTTGGAGTAATTTATTGTCTGAAAACTGAAACAGTAGCAAATGGGAATTACCAATGGCGGAGCCAAATGGGAAAGCTAATATACGATTAGATGAAGAACCAAATGATAGTTCTAGCTGTTTGTTTCTAGATAACTTTATAAATCTTTTAAAATCAGTTACTTTGCTTAGAAAATATCTACATATAGATAAAATCTCTAGCTTCAGCTCCTAATTTTTTGTTTTAATTTAGAGCAACAGTTAGCACTTACTTAGTGAAACCATTAGGTTAATAAGTCCTCCTATATCATAGGTACATTTTGGAACAGAGGATCACATTGTATTTCTAATATTAGAATTGTGTCTGTGAACACGACTCTCGTAAATTTCAACCGTTTTTGATTAAATTTGGTATAAATGATTTATTCTTCAAAAGTTAGATTATGTTCGTAGATGGGCTAAAACGGACCATGGGATCAGGAGGCCTCATACTAAAACACTAGATTTTTCGAATTTTGTGTAAATCCTTTATTCGTCAAAAGTAAGGTGAAGTTCGTAGATGGGCTAAATCGGGCCATGGGGTCGGGAGACTCCTACAAACAGTAGAATTTTCAAGATATCTCGTGTTCTAAGCGTCGGAATGAGCTAAAATTTGTTACATAGACTATTAGTGGGTACCTAAAGTAGATTTCATAAATTGATTCTTTTATAATTGGATCTAGAGCTTCCAGGAATTTTGTCAATATAAAGTTCTTGGTTTAAACGCTGATTTTGCCAAAATAAAGTACAGCTTTGCAGATGGGCTAAATTGGACTTGGATGAGTGGGGGGAGGCCCAATACAAAGTAATAAGAGTTTACAATACAAATCACATTATGCAACAAGAAAAGCTTATACAATCCATCTTGGATTAATTTCTACGTTTTTTTATTTAAAATAATTCTAATTGAATTTTTGTTTTTATTTTAACCACACAAATTATTGGAGTAAAATCGCATTAACTTTAAAAAACTACTACTTATTTATTTTTTTATTATTTTCATTTTCTTTTTGTCATAAGTAATACCATTTAATGGAATCAGTGCTTATTTTGCATAATTTTTTCTCTCTATTATTATTTATACAATTTTTTTTTCTATTGCACCCCTTGCTTCCTTCTTTTTTGTACAGCTTTCGTTTTACCACACTTACATTCAAATCAGCAGGAAATTTTTATTTTAATGGCACTTCTTTTATTCTGATTTTAGATTCAAATCTTTAAAAAGCATTTTCTAGTAACAAATGAAAAAATTATGTGGTTAAGTCCCAGACCCATTAAAGTATCAAAAGAAAAAACCGGAGCGCAATTCTTTTTAATAACTAAAAAATAGACGATTTTTTAATTGTGTTGGCGTTTTTCCTTTTTTTTTTAATATAAAAGAAAAACGATTTTTTATTTTTGGAATACAAAAATGCAAACTTTAAAATTTGAAAAAATTTTGTTAATTACTTTTGAGTTTGAACAAATATTTACAAAAAACTAAAAGTCATGGTTAACTGGTTGGTTTTGATGAAAAAAAAAATCTTTAAATTTGTAGAAGATTGTTATTCATACAGGGTGATTCTCTTTCGGTCTTGAGTATTTATACAGCGTACGAATTTTACTTAAATTGGATAGTTGATAGGCAAACAAAGTTAGCAGCCGATTGAATGAAATCACAGTAAGATTTCAGTTCTTATAATTAAAACTAAAAGACCTCGCTTGGTCGCCGCGCAAAAAACTTATGGTCTAATAAAAATATTTTGTAATGGTACATAGTTGATTGAATGGAAAAACACCATTTTGAAAACAGATATTTTGAAGGAGTAATTTGTTAATACCAATTGATCTCAAATTTGTG
The DNA here is from genome assembly GCA_963082915.1 of Dolichopus griseipennis. Lineage (NCBI taxonomy): Eukaryota > Metazoa > Arthropoda > Insecta > Diptera > Dolichopodidae > Dolichopus > Dolichopus griseipennis. The sequence continues at coordinate 106,832,310 of OY720442.1, forward strand.
AAGCAAAAAACACAATTGTGGAAAGTTAAGAGTTCTACCTTAATTCCAAGTTATTATCTTTGTTAATTTTGAAGATTAGCATTTAAAGCTTGGGAACTGCTTTCAAAAAATCTGAACCACGACCCAAATTGATCTCAAATTTCAGAGAAGCGAGGGAAATAGGAAGAAACACATCTATAATAAATTTAAATGTTCTATATTTTTTATAGGTTTTGGAAATATGCTCGTTTGGCCTTAATTCGATCAAAAGTTTCCATGATTCAAATTAATCCTGGAAAATAAATTTTATCAAGATAGCTTCATTCGTTTTTGAGCTATCCGGCGTAAGGTCTGATGGACGAATGGATATCACTAAAAACACAAAAGAGGTGACGATGATCAAAAATATATATAGTTTTCCATAAATAGCTAGTAGCTTGCTTAGCTTCTTTCGGTGGTTACAAACATTTGCACCTATGAAATTTTTTTAAGTCGAATCATCTACAATCATAAAATTAAACTCTCAAATCATATTTAAAATAGACATTCAAGAGAGGCCTTAAAACTGTCATTACAGTTCGACTATAAAATATCTCATCAAGTACCCCTGATATCAAGATATGTACAGTACCCCTTCAACTTATTTTTAACTGAAGATTTTATTGTTTCTTCACATACACACACCCAAGTTTCAAATTACCGCATCGTAATCTTAAAATTCCGAGAATACTCCCGTATATTTCCTACACTAGAAGAGGGCGGCGAGGCAGTTACGAATATTATCTAATAATATTAATAGGTAAATATCAAATATCCCCCATCTTGATTTCAAAAATGATTATCATCTTCGTTAAGAAGTGTATTCCAGCAATTTCAAATCACTGTTATTTAATGAGTCATTTTAAGCTTGACTGAGTACTTAAAGTCATATCTTAATATCTGATCTATGTGAAATTCTCATTAACCTAAAAAAAAGTTTAAAGTACTTGATCTGTTTACTTTAATAACTTTAGTTATTAACAGATATTATTCCTGAAGATATTCTCCAAAAACAATATAAAACGCTTTAAATAGATTATTAAAATTCATAAAGTTTGTTAAGAAAACTTTACAACCAAATTTATATAAAAAATTTAAATAATTTTGAAATAATTTGAAAAATAATTGATACTCGTATAAAGTGTCTTGTAAATTAAAATAAACATTTTATAAAAGATTGAAAGAATTTACATTATAGAAGATTTCACCATTGAAGTATTATTTTTAAAAATAATTTTTTTTAATATAATTTTTCTAAAAATTTAAAAGTTATGAAAGAATTTTTTTAAAGAATCTCAATAAGATCTTTGTTTTCAAAAACAACTTTAATTTTATGCAACACCAAAAAGTTGAAAACTTTTTTTGTCCTTCAAGTTTCGATAAACATTTAAATTTACTTGAAATTTATGCGATCTTTTAAAATATTTATATTTTTTTTAAGAAGCAGACAACTACTTGACATACTCTTTTGAATTTAAGTCTTTAATATTACAAATTAAACTTTTCTTGTAATAAAAGAACAGTAAGCTGATGCTTACCCAGAATAATTGGATAAATTCCACACTTTCATCACATTTCATGCAAAAAATAGAGTAGCAATGCAATCGATGGTTCATTACTTAACAAAGTAAATGTGATAGCCAAGTTTTGCAAGGTAAAATTTTTTTAACAATTCGATTATGATCTTCTTTAAGACTTAATATGAATCTACCAGCTGTTATTCTTTTAAATCACAGATCAAGATTTTTCAAATTATGGAAGAAATATTCTTAAAATTTAAATATACAGAATATGAAATTTCAAGAAGAATGAAGAAACTTTGATAGTAACTAATTGCATTCTTGTTCCATGTCACTCCGCCAGGTTTCTATTCAGCATCTCCATCTCACCAGGTTTCCTGCTGGTTTTCTTAAATTTCTCATGTGAGGTTACTTTGATTCAATTCAGTTTATGCTTTGTGTCTTCAGATTATTTTGCACCACGCATCTTTCACTTGCTTGGAGGTTGCACTCCAAGGCCATACGATTTATGTTGTTGTGATATTTTCTTAGCATATCACTTATCCAGCTCCATTTTTACTTTTTTTCCTGCCTGAGTATGGGTACATCTCCTTGGAGATTCTAATCTAATCTAATTCTTTATAAATCTTTGTTGCTTGTTATGGCAAGCCAGAATATTCTGCATATGATTCGTAGACATTTGTTATGCTAAATATTAGCCATGTTTCGCTTCCACATATAAGCACGGTTTTTTACACAAGCATTGAAGACCCCGAGCTTTGTTTTTTTGGAGATCTGCATATTTCTCTGTCCTGGGAGCAATCCTCCGAAAACTACCCTGGCTTTGTCAAATCTGTTGTTGACATTAGCCTCCGCAGCTTCATCAGTGGTCATTATATTGCCAATTAAACAGGTTAATGTATTTCACCGATAGTGTTGCTTGCTGTTGCTATTGAATTTTCATATTTTATAATAAACCTTATTTTGGTCACAAATTAATACAGAATTAATTTAAAATTTATTAATAATGTAATTTCCAAAAAAAATTCAAACAATACGAAATTTTTGCTTTCTAAAATGTTTCGCTCATTTCCACTTTTTTTGAAAAGAAGAATAAGTATCTCGACTTTTATTCCTCCTATGCTCTTTTCTCCTTCCCGTCCTTTTCTTCTCTTTCACACTTCCTAACCTGTTTTAATTTTTCATATTTGCCATTCACAAATTTTTAAACTAGAGCAAATTTTCCAAACTTTTTTAATAAATCAGCAAACTTGCTTGCTATAAGGGGGAGATAAAGAAAGAGAATATTGGAAAATTTTTCAATAATAAAAACCCAGTTTATGTATTTTAAAAAACAAGAAATATTCAATGAATATCAGTGTTGATTTTCAGATACATTTAATAACAAAATGAAGTTAAACTGGGTCAAGACAATATAATTTGTTTTTTTTTTTAATTTTAACTTGTGTGAAAAAGAGATAGATTATGTTGACTTTCAATATAATATGTCTTGAACAATAAACTTTTAAACTTCTTAAGAATGTTGTTAAGTAAATTTTCATGTAAACATATTTAAACCATAAGCAGAAGATAAGAATAGGTTTCCCTTTAAAAATATATAAATATGGTGATAAACAGTAACTTAATATTTTCAATAGATCGTTGAATTGAATTTTGAAAGGTAGATTGTAGGACATGGCAGGAGCTTTCAATAAATTTTAGAAATATTTCGGTTATAAAATGGAATCAGAAGTCTTATTTCCATAGGAACGAAGCTCCTTTAAGATATTCTCACCTTATTCAAAGTTTCACTATATATTCCATACTAGCAGAATATCAAAGAGCTACGGATATATAGAGCTATTAAAATCTTCAAGACTTGGGTCAAATCATTGTTGCTATACGGAAGTGGGACATGGCTTGTATCTATATACAATGTACAAAAACTAATAGTCCTGGAGTAGAAGTGGAGTTGTCACATTCTTTTAGGTAAGTTACTAACAAAACTAGCGGTAAGCCAAGCGTTTTACAGTTACAATCTAAGAAAGAAGGAATGCTAGTAGTTTAAAAACCAGCTGAAAGAGAAGAATGCAAGTAGAAAGGCTTTATTTCTTGAAAGAGTACATGGTCGGAGATAAAGAGATTATCGCAAAAGATAAATATGATTGCAGATCCTGTGTGGAAGCCTTATGTTTCCTGAGAGATTTATAAGGAGAATAAAAATGGTTATACACCTTTGGTTCTATTATATAGTTCTTCAACTGTTGGTTCGTTTATAAAATTCCGTTATTTGATTTCTTCAAAAGATTCAAGGAAATAATATAATTTTTAGTAAATTTTCTAATAAAAAAACAAACAAATTTTCCATTGAATCTTGTAACTCACAGGTGATTTTCTTAAAATACTACTACGTTATATTTATAAGTTATAAAAATCAGTCAAAGTCAAGATAACTAGTTTATCTTAGCAATGAAACATTGCCAACCGAAGAGTTGAGTAGACACATTAGAAAAAATTTTAAAAATTAGGATAACAATTTCTGCATTTTTATACCCGTATGACTATATAGTCAAAGGGTATAATAAATTTGCCATTACGTTTGTGACGCAGAGAAGGAGGGGGGTAGATATAGACTCAAGTGTATGGATCGGATCAGAATCGAAAAAAAATCGATTTAGCTATGTATGTCCGTCCGTTTGTCCGTCCGTCCGTCCGTCTGTCCGTCCGTCCGCACGATAACTCTAAAACTAAAGGAGCTAGGATCTTGAAATTTTCGCAAATTCGTTTTTTTGCAATAGCCGTCATCGCTATTTAAATCCAGCCATTTTGGTCCATGGGTTCGGGTAGCTGCCATACAACTTCCTTTTTTATATGAGTATTTCTCTGTACCTATTACAGCTACGTGTCTGAAATTTTGGAAAAAGTAGTTTAGTTTTATGGCCAAAGTTTCTGCAAACTTTGGTTGGTCTACTGCAAAGGGTTCGAGTAGCTGCCATACAACTTCTTATTTTATATGAGCATTACTCTATACCTATTGAAGTTGGGTGTCTGAAATTTTGCCAAAAATAGTTTAGTGTAATGGCCAAAGTTACTGCAAAATTGGTTGCTCTACTGCCAAGAGTTCGAGTAGCTGCCATACAACTCCTTCTTTTATAAGAGCATTACACTACACCTAATAAATCTGATATGTTTGAAATTTTGCCAAAAGTAATTAATGTTTATAATAATAATGATATAATTTTTATATAACGGTCATACGGGTATCCCAGAGTTGACACAGTCTACTCTACTACACTCTTCCTCGTTTTCCAATTAAGTTAAGTACAGAAACAGTTAGACTTTCTAATTAGAACTTAAAAACCGGTTCTTAAAATATTTTCAAATAAAAATCTAAAATTTTAAATTAATTTTCATTACCATATTTTAATTGATTCATACCACCCTATTAGTATTTATTATCTTAAATGAAACAAAATAATAATAAACTGAAGCTCATTATTCAACTTCAATTACTTTTTGTTTACTTTTATTTTCTGTTCCTTATTATTCGTGAAAGAAATCAATATCGGATTTAAAATCACAAACTTTTAATGATATTCATGTACAAATTCCTTAAATAAAGTTCTTTCAAAACTTAAAGAAATAATATTAACATTACATAATGTTAAAAAAATATTTATTATTATGTGCATAAGCGTGATGAAATATAAAATTTGAAGAGCAGTGGTCTCTATATTAATTATAAATTTTAAAGGAAGAGATAATAATTATAACTTTGATTTCTAGTCATTTATTGACTCTGGAGTAAATTTGATAACTATAATAGGGCTTTTTGTAGGCATTTTTCTCTATTTGAAGATTTGGAAAACTTTTTGTTTTAAATACAGTCATTTAATACACCAGACATTTTCAATGCCCTGGCAGGTTACGCTGACGTAAACTCGAGTCGTTAAAGAAGCTTATTAAAGAAGCTAAAGTCGTTAAAGAAGCTAAAAGAAGCTTATTATTTTTTGCTCAATTAATTAAATTTTGTTATATGTTTTCCATGCGAAAAAAAGGAAGGGAGGGCTAATAAAAACAATATATTAAAAATCAGTTCTATAAAAATTTGCATTAATACATAAAATATTAATGTTTGAAATATTTAAGTTCACATTTTTTAAGATTTAAAATGAAAGTCTTTAAGTTTACTTGTGTCAGTGTTTTCAAACGTTTGTCAACACCCCTTATATATTTGACATAAAAGTGATAGATACGATAGCGTAAGATACTTTAATATTTTATTTCAACTTTTGAATTATTATTTTCTTAATTATAGAAGTGTTTATTTGTTCTTTTCAATGCTTAATGATAATAAAGTAAATAATAATTGTTACTGGTTAAAGATGACATTCATAAGAAGTTAGAGTGCAAAATTTTAATGAGGAAAAAATACAACAACAAAGATAAATAAATGATATTAAATATAAACATATTTAACCCTTATGTGCAAAATAACTTTTAATTTGCTTTTAAACTTTTAATGCAAGAAAGTCCCGGGTTCGATCCCTGATATATAAAAATAACTTATAATTAAATATCTATCAGTTGGGCCACATTTCTATTTGACAAAGACTCCCAAAATTGCGTTTAAATATTTATAATAAATAAATATAATTGTACGTAATAAATAAATAAATAAATAAATAAATGCCATAAAACATATAACATAAAAACCAAGGTTTTCAAGAAATTGCATTTTCTAATTTAAACAATATTGCACTTTGTTTCGGTTTTACGTGTATTGAAAAATACGTTAAAATGTAATGATACCTCTGTTTTTAAAAATATTGCTTTAAAAAATTTTTCAAAAGTTCCAAAATTTATAATAAGTTTTTGACTCCTTACAGAAGGGACTCGTACTTTTTTTTTAAAATTTAAATTCTCTCAAAATTTCAAGTTCTTTTAAGTAAAAGTTTGAAATAAGCAAGGGTCAATTTGTTACCATAACGGTAAATATTCATAATTTTTATAGGTAAATACAACTTTAACAACTATTACAATAATAGATGAACTAGAGTACAATTACAAAATGGGGGTTAAATATAATCACATGATGAACTGTAAAAACAAACATAAGATTTACATAACATTTTAAGAAATCTTAATCTAAGGAAAATTTTAATTTAAAATAATTTCAAGTGCGTTTTTTATTTAAAAATAAAATCGACCTAGTTACCTTTTTTATTTAAAATACAAATACATATTTGCTCTTTCATATTATTTTTTCACTTCATCATTATCTTTATAGTGAACTTTTAATTAAGTGTACACTTTTATTTTGAAAAATTTTTATAAGTGCGTTATTTTCATTGCATTTTAATTGCATTTTCAATTATAATTAACGCAAATTTACTGTTTGATATAAAGTTGAAGTGTTACTGAATTTTGTTTAATTTTATTTATGATATAAATATAATTTCACTTAAAGTAGTTTTATATTTAAATTTAAAAATATTATGTAAAACTTTATTCAGTAAGTTTTATTTTATTTGAATGAAAATAAATTTTTTTAATTAATTATATTAGCTGTGCTCAGAATTTGTTTTTAAAGCTGCCGTTAGAACAATAATCAGTTGCATTACTGTGATATTGATTAATTAATAATATGAATTCTGATTTCATTCAAATAATAAAACTTAGGTGCAGATCAAGCGCGCGGATACAAGGGTGTAGTAACAGGGTAACTACCTTTTTACTACACTACTTTAGTAAATTCGAAAATAATGTATCAACTCTTAATAATGTATGAATGTCTACCCCTAATTTTACTACAAAATATTACTGTCAAATTTTATATCCATCAAGGTTACCAACTTTCTAGTTGTTTATTGTCAAAAATTTATATTCAAATTTATTTTTTTGCCACAAAAAAAAAACTTTAGATGTGTCAGTGAACAGTGAGAAGAGAATGAAGCTTAAATTATTGTTCCACAATTACCCCTCAGATCAAATAGTTCTAGATGCGCCCATGGTGCAGATAATGAAGTTGAATACGATCCATGGAATTAGTTTTTAGAAAAATGCAAATAGCCTTTTTAAAAGGCTGACTTGACTTTAATTGAATTTAAATTTTTAAAAAATTATTGAAAATTCAGAATAAATTTTTAGAAATTTCTAGGTTAACTTCAATTTCTGTATTTCAGTCTTGGTATCACTGCGATTAAAACAATTTTGTAAGTTAAGTCTATGTATGAAAAGTGCTAGAAATGTTTGCTTGTAATTAAACATGAGCCCGGGCGATAGGCTATAAAAGGCATCTATTATTAGAATTGAGAAAGTTTATTAAAGAGCCTCAGCATCATTATTGAATTCAGTTCTGTTCAGGACTCGAGTTCCAGTAAAAAACAACTTTTATCTGTTTTTCGGTTCGACAAAGTTGCTATTCTCCATTGGTTTGAAAATGGTATAACCGAATAATTTTACATCTATATAATAAAAAATACTTTAATATAAATTATATTTTTATATAATTCAATATCATAATAGAAAAAAGAAATAATTAAATTGATTAATTTAACTCACAGATAGAGAAATACCCTACATAAAGTTATCTTCATAAGAAATAGAATTGTTGACAGTCTAAAGACGTTTCTACATGTTATAAAGCATAGCTGCTGTATCTCATATATTAATTGTATGTAGAGTTCATTAAGATCAATTTAATAACTATAATATAAAAAGTTTCTCCAATATACATATGACCCAGATCTAACATATAATTATGGTATATACAGGTTTAAAACCCAGTTGAACAGTTAGCATTTAAGAACAGTCAGTACCTCACTTCTAATCTAGAAAACCTAACTCGAGTCTATTTGTAATCTTATTTTAAATTTTTCTCAAAATTAAGAAGAATAATTATGTTTTACTTTTGTTTTTTTTTTATATTATAAATTCATCTGAAATTCATTAACCCATGAGTGAAGTAAATTTAAAAATTTTTTTCAATTTCATATTTTCAATAATAAGTAGTTTAACTTAAAAAGTTGGTTGTGGTGCATGTAATCTCTATTAGTTTTTATATTAACAAAGTCACTCCTACTTTAATACTCATGTGAATAATTAATATTTTTTCTTGGATAAAAATGTATTTGGCTTCTTTTTATACCCGTGCATACATATATGAACATCGGGTATATTAAAATTACTCCTCCGTTTGTAACGCATCGATCTAGACGAGCTAGATATAGTGTCAAGGGTACGTATCGGCTCAGAATCGAAAAATTAGTCGATCTAGCTATGTGTGTCTGTCCGTCCGTCCGTCTGTGTGTCAGCACTATAACTCAAAAACTAAAAGGGCTAGAGTTGTGAAATTTACACAAAGTGATTTTTAGACAATTTCTAGGTTCCCTATTGTTTTTGGTTAAAATCGGACCAAGGCTTCGGGGAGCTGCCATACAACTTTTTTGCACCAATATGAATTTCTTCAAAACTAATTACTACGGGGATGAAAATTACACACGGTTAGTTATATAATGAATCGAACACTTATATGAAGTTTCAAAATGTTAGGGCCCCATTTTCGGGGGCTGCCATACAACTTATGTGCACCAATATGAATTTCTTCAAAACTAATTATACTACGACGATAAAAAATTACACACGGTTATTTATATAATGAATCGAGCACTTATATGAAGTTTCAAAATGTTACGGCCCCATTTTGGGGGGCTGCCATACAAAGTTTGCGATTCAATAACTGTGAATCTAATGAAGCTACAAGGTTAAAATTAAAATTGTAAAGTAATAGGGCAAGTTAGTTGGCAAAGTTGGACATCACTGGGACCATCGGAATTTTTGGGTGGGCCATTTTTTTTTTTTTTTTTTGTTTTTTTTTTGTTTTTTTTTTTTTTTTTTTTTCAAGCTAAAGTTATGGGACAATGAATGAAAATTTTGTTTTTTGTTTTGTGATTTTTTTTTTTTTTTTGTTAATATTTTTTTTTTTTTTTTACGTCAAAATTATGGAGTAGTGAGTTAAATGTATAAGGGAAGTAAATGACGGTTTATTTTATACACCATAGTGGGTATGCACGGGTATCTAAAAGTTGACAAGGGCAACTATAATCTTCCTCGTTTATTACAAAATTATTGCTTGATAGTTAAAAAGTCAGTGAAAATCAATCAAATCAAATGCAATAAAATTTAAATGATCCAAATGTCCTTTAAATAAAGTTCCTAAGATGTTGTTATAAAAAAAAAATTTCTATCTAGAGTTGTACGCTACCATAGACTTTAAAGATATATATTGAGAGTTTTAATGTTGGAATGATATGATGATTTATATGTATTTGAATTAACTTTGTTGTTAATAAATAAAATTAAGTTATTTAACAATTTTATTTATTTTAATTGGAATATATATATTTAACTTTTCATTTTTTTCACATCTTCATCACTTCTAATATTTATTCTTTTTTTTTCAATTCCAATCAATTTTCTTCAATTACATTTCATTTTATTGAAAAGCCTCGAGGAATATTAAAAAATATAATATCTTCTCTATTCCTAACATTGACTTTTAGTTACCATTCATTCCAAAAAAAAACTCAGTATAATAAAAATAAATTTTCGTAAGTAAGATTCTTTTTTACACATGCTCTCTGTGTCTGTAACAGTAAATGCTGCATACATCAGAACCATATAAAATCCTGTAATTTCACTCATATTAATCACATTTTCTAATCTCTATAGGGAACAATCGAATAGGTTATAGGTTAAATTTACAATAAAATTAAATAGCATTTATTTTTTTTTGAACAGGTGTGATATTTATATAAAAACTACATATAATCATAGAATTTATTTAGTGTATATTGATTTAACTAAGTGAAAAATAATTGATATAAAATAGAAATATAAAATCTAATTTTATTTCCATTTTTCTTTTACTTAATTTATTTTAGAAAAGTTTTTCTAACTTTGATTTGTTAGAGTTCAGATGAGATTAAATATAGAATATGAAAATAATAAAAAGGTACTTTCCAAAAATATTAATAAATTAATAAAAATGGAATCTATATATACCTACAACCCAAAGCTTCTAAACATAATCTAAGAATTCCATCAGAGGTTCAGTCTATTATACTGCATAATCCGTTATATATTTCTTCCACTAGCGTTGAACGGTCCTCTCGCATTTTGTTGATTTCTTTATTCTGTGTAAAGTGTCGATGCTACAGGGCTAAATTTCCTATCATTATTGTATCAGTCCTTCTTTTCTTCTTAAAACTGGTTAACTTTTATGTTTTTAGCACATTTTCAAAAAATTTTGTAAAAATGTGCCTATATAGCTTCACTCTGTCCGTCCGTCTGTCCGTCCGTCCGTCTGTCCGTATGTTTACAAAAACTTTTACACCGTTTGAAATAGAGAAAAGAAATTTTAACCATGGGTAGTTTTTGCAAAAAAAATAATTTCGTAGAAGAATTTTTTTCTGTAGTCCCACCTGTTACGGGGCTACAGCCCCCCAAAGTTGGAAAAAGCCCTATATTTAAATTGTTATAACAAGAGATCTGTTACACATATTTTCAATCTGAAAACGGCAAATGATAGCTGGTTTCATAAACTTTATAAATTTTTAAAAGGCAAATGTTTAGGTTTGCCATACGGTACTAAAATTTAACATTACGCAAACTCAATTTTCGCAAAATTTTTGGCCACACATATCTTCTGAACGGTTATTTAGGAGCTATAAGGGCTCGAAAATTGAAATTTTGCTATTATTAAACACCTGTAACTTGAATACCTGTCCAAATTTTTTTTTAGTGATAGACAAAATTCAAAGCCCTATAACTATATTTCAACATGTGTCAAAGGTTTTTCTTAATTTTGAAGGGTGACGAAGTTACAGCCCCTGAAATTTCCAAAAAAGCCCTATATTTAAATTGATATAACAAGGGTTCTGTTAGGTTTATTTTCAATCGAAAAACGGTATTAGAGAGCTGCTTTTATAGACTTTACAAAAATATGATGCCTAAATGTATAGGGTTGCCATACGGTACTAAAATTCACCATTATATAAAACTCAATTTTTGCAAAATTTTTGGCCCCACATATCTTGTAAACAGTTCAAGCTAAGATCTTGAAATTTTGGGAGAAGTTAGATCCTAAAAAAATAGTGGGAGTCAGTTAACAAAATTTTTTTGTCAAGCCCCCTGTTTAGGAGCTATAAGGACCCGAAAATTGAAATTATGCTATTTTTAAGCACCTGTAACTTGAATACCTGTCCAATTTTTTTTTTATTAATATACAAAATTTAAAGGTCCAACATTATATTTTAACATATGTTAAAGGTTTTTCTTAAATTTAAAAGGGGTTTCTTAAATTGAAGAAAGTGTCTCTCAGTTTTACCCATTTTTGCTTAGATAATAAAATTCTAAGTAAAATTCCAAATTTTTGTGTAATTCACAATTTAATTCCTAGAACCTAAAAAATTAGAGGATGAGGGGGGGGGACCTTCCCCATTGAAGGGCTATTAGAACTTTAAAATAAAAAATTTACTGTTAGCAGTAAATTTTAAAAGTAAGCAGTAACTTAGTCACCACGATATATATTTCCAAAGTTAAACTCAGTATGTAATACAATATAATTTTGAAAATGTGCTTTTTTAAAAACCCTCGGTTTTTTTTCATCACTTGTTTATATTTACGTGCTAACTTTTCACTGTTATAGGCTAAACAGTCTATCTATATATATGCGTGTCGGAACAAAGGCAAATCTGAAATTTATCTATTAACCCTTGAGTGAAATATCTATATATATAAAAGCGAAAGTTTGTTTATTTGTTTGTTTATTTGTTTGTTTGTTTGTTTGTATGTAACGAGTTGGCTCCTAAACTGCCCAGCCGATTTTCATGAAAATTTGTATATATAGGTTTTTGGGTACGGAAAGAAATCGTGGCCCAAAAATTTTGCTCTGACGGACCGCCAAGTTGGGGCTGTGGTGCAAGTATTTAAACTTCTTTGTTCTAAAATGAAAACGGTTTGACCGATTGACTTCAAATTTTGTGTACGTCATGCTCTTTGGGAATTGAGTTGACACTATTAACAGTTTTGGAATTTGTTAACCCATGTCGGGCCGACGGGTGGTCAAAAAAAATTTTGGGTCCAAATTTTGTCCGATTTTCCGAAATTCTGCTTTGGCTTAAAAGAAAGCCCTAAAAAAATTTTGTTGAGTTCCATTAACCCATTGCGGCCCAACATCTTTTTACAGGTTTTTTCAATACTTTACTCTAAATTAGAAACGATTTCACCGGTTGACCTCAATTTGTTTATGTGTGAAGCAATTTGAAAATGGAGTTGAGTCTGTTAATAGTCGGTCCTACGTTTGGTCAAAAAAAAATTTTTGGAAGTAAATTACGTCAAATTTTGGAAAGTAGTTTGTACTGCGTTGAATTACAGAAAGTTTCAAAAATTACTCGAATAATCCTAGAAAATCGTTTTAAAAAGATTGCTTTCATACATTTTAAAATTTACATGTGTTAACCGTGTGTAATTTTTGTGTTTACTTTTTGCAGTAACATCAACTTCAATTAAACCTCCATTGAGAGGCGCAGCAACGCGCACCGGGTATTAGCTAGTTATATTTAAATATTTTTTGAATTGTTCTAATGAATTCCACGAATAATCTAAACATGAGATAGTACTTCGTCTTATATCATGTAGAAATGTCTTAGATTTGCTATAGATACAATTCTATTTACTTCAAAGCAAGATATTTTTCACACATGCTCTGATGCTGTAACAGCTGCGTACATCAGTTTTTGTATCCCAATATATTATGATCTAATTAAAATTATAATGTAACATGAGATAATAATTTACCACAAATTAAATGAGTAATTCCTCAATTAAACTCAAGTAAAGTCTTCTAAAATAATCATTTCCAAATATTCTAATAATTACTAGTTTCCAGTTTTTAAATTACTTAATTTTGCAAAATGTACCATGTTAAACCTTTTGGTAATATAATATATTTTTATCTCTATATTTTACATAAGTTTTCATTTAAAATCCGAAAAATAAGAAATTTTATAATATAGGTATATTGTATAAAACTCATTCTAACGAATGTGTGAAACCACTCAACAATTTATGCACTAAATTCGTAACAAAGGGAAGAAAAATTCTTTGTGTGCTCATTAGGTTTTTGATAGGATGAGCATGGATCAAATCAGAAAAATTTCATTGACCATTTACTCACTCACTTCGTATGAAATAAATTAAGCACTTATATGCTAGTGAGTTGCATAGTAATAGGATCTTATTAGGATGAGCATATATCGAATCAGAAAAATTCACTTTTGGATTCCACCAGAAGAGCCATTTTAGCTTTGTGTTCGAATGCATTTCATTGAATCATTAGGATGTATTGAGGAAATCTGGATGAGCATAGCATCTCCTTGAGCTTTAATAACTTTTACAAATTTTGAGAGAAAAAATCTGCTATTTGAAAAGGTCTCAAGAGCTATACTACTTTTTTTTGTATCTTGAAGATATATACAATACTTAGCTGTACAACTTTTGATTAGGAATCATCGTTCCAGGATACCATTTTTGGGTGTTAAGTCTCATCTTTACAATACTTTATTCAAATGTTGTACAATGTTATCAATTCTTTGATCAATTGAACTCTTGTAATGGGAGAACACATTATTATAGTTATAATATAAACTGTAAGGTATATATAATGTAAGTACTTAACAATTTTCTTTTTTCTTTTAAATCTTTAAAAGAAAATTCAATCCTTTTAAGAAAGACGATAATGGAAAATTTATTGAAAATTAAAAAGCAATTAAAAATTAAATTAAAGATAAGAATAAAAGAAAAGTTTTTCCTCAAGATATTTTTTATATTTTTAAATTCTTATTGTTTAAATTGTCGTTTGATAAAAAATATTTCGAATAAGAATAGTTATTAATATAAGAATAAATATTAATTTTTAACTATTTTATGTACCAGTGGTCACAATAGGAAACTTACTAGACGGTGGACCAGGAGACTTAAAAAATAAGTATTTGTCAGCAAATAAACACATTTTTTTCCATTTTCCACTCATTGAAGGAGGATAGGGAATTAACCAAGTCTATTTAGACTAGAATTTAGTTTCTTTAATAAATATAATCACTAAGCCGTTGATTACTTGGCTGTAGCTATTGTATAAGATTATGAATACACAAATGTTAATTTTGTGCGTCATCTATTATTCTACACAAGAGTTATTATTTTATTTTTATTTAATCTGATTTTATATTACGGTATAATCTATTAAGATATAATTATACAGTTTAGGAGAGGGGTAGATATAAAATTAAGGGTCGGATCAGAATCGATAAATAAATCGATTTAGCTATGTTTTCCGCCGTCCTAAGAGAGCTAGGATTTTGAAATTTTCACAAATTCATTTTCTGAATTTCTGGATTTTATGCCGTCATTGCTATTGAAATTCAGCCATTTCGTTACATGGGTTCGAGTAGCTGCCTATACCTATTAAAACTGGGTATCTGACATTTTTGCCGAAAATAGTTTAGTCTTATGGCCAAAGTTTCTCCAAAAAATTGGTTGGTCTACTGCAGTGGGTTTGAGTAGTCGCCATACAGCTTCATATTTCACATGAGCATTAACTTCATACATAAAAAACTGATTGTTTGACATTTTTCCAAAAGTAATTAACCGGATGATATAATGTTTACATTACGCTCATACGGGTAACTCAGAGTTGACACAGTCTACTCTGCTACACTTTTCTTTGTTATACCCGTGCATATATATATGAACATCGGGTATATTAGATTTGCTCCTCCGTTTGTAACGCATCGATCTAGACGAGCTAGATATAGTGTCAAGGGTACGTATCGGCTCAGAATCGAAAAATTAGTCGATCTAGCTATGTGTGTCTGTCCGTCCGTCCGTCCGTCCGTCCGTCCGTGTGTCATCACGATAACTCAAAAACTAAAAGGGCTAGAGTCTTGAAATTCACACAAAGTAATTTTTAGATAATTTCTAGGTTCCCTATTGTTTTTGGTTAAAATCGGACCAAGGCTTCGGGGAGCTGCCATACAACTTTTTTGCACCAATATGAATTTCTTCAAAACTATTTATACTACGGGGATGAAAATTACACACGGTTAGTTTTATATTGACTCCGGCACTTATATGAAGTTTCAAAATGTTAGGGCCCCATTTTCGGGGGGCTGCCATACAACTTCCTTGCACCAATATGAATTTCTTCAAAACTAATTATACTACGCGGATGAAAATTACACACGGTTAGTTATATAATGAATCGAGCACTTATATGAAGTTTCAAAATGTTAGGGCCCCATTTATGGGGGGCTGCCATACAACTTCTTTGCACCAATATGAATTTCTTCAAAACTAATTATACTACGAGGCTGAAAACTACACACGGTTAGTTATATAATGAATCGAGCACTTATATGAAGTTTCAAAATGTTAGGGCCCCATTTTCGGAGGGCTGCCATACAAAGTTTTCGATTCAATAACTGTGAATCTAATAAAGCTACAAGGTTAAAATTAAAATTGGGCAGGTAAATTAATAGGGCAAGTTACTTGGCAAAGTTGGACATCACTCGGACCATCGGACTTTTAGGGTGGGCCAATTTTTTTTTTTTGTTTTTTTTTTCTTTGTTGTTTTTTTTTTTTTTTATTTTTTTTTTTTTTTTTTTTAAGCTTAAGTTATGGGACAATGAATGAAAATTTTGTTTTTTGTTTTGTGACTTTTTTTTTTTTTTTGTTAATTTTTTTTTTTTTTTTACGTCAAAATTATGGGGTAATGAGTTAAATGTATAAGAGAAGTAAATTACGGTTTATTTTATACACCATAGTGGGTATGCACGGGTATCTAAAAGTTGACAAGGGCAACTATAATCTTCCTCGTTTCTTATTAGTTCTGATCTGACCGATGCCTGAACCTGAGACCTTCAGCATGGAAGGCGGTAATTTTACCACTACGCCATTGGTCAGAAATAAACACACAGTTCACTTTTCAAAATGACAGCCCACACAAAATATTTCAAAGAGTTATCTCAGCTGGTTTGGGATCTGACGAAAATGGGTTAAAGTAAGAGTTTTTGGAAGTTAATGGCGATAGATTTATTTGTAAAAATGCATAATATATTACAAACCAAATCTGTGTTTGTTGTTGGATACTTTAGAATCAGAATTAGTTTGCTAATTTCGGAACGTTCTCTATTCAAGGGCAGTTATGATAAATTAAAATGTTTTAAAAATAAATTTTTTGGGTATCCTAAATTTAAAGGGCGGGCTATTAGAGGTGAAAGTTAGTTACTAATTTTTTATTTCAAGTATGAATTCTACAATAGCTTTTTTGAAATACTTCTATTTTCCGAGATATAGAGGTCTTTTAAATTATACTTATAATAGTTTAAAATTTAAATACATTTTGAGAATTTCAAAACTTATCGAAATAAATTTTTCAAAAATTTGAATGTTTTAAAATAGATTACATCATAGCTGATGTTTAATTCATAAATACATATATATTTGAGACCTGAAACATATTTACAAATTTTTATTAATCTTGAGTATAGAATTTCCATTTATAACTACAACAAATACCTTTGTTTTTAATCTTTTACAAAACTTATCAAAGTTTCTTAAGAATTATATAAGAAAATTTATTTTAATGAAATACATATTAAGAATTACTAAGAAATCTGTTTTTAAATGATAAATGTATATAAAATAAAATGATTTGGAAGAATAAGTTTTTAAATCAAAAATTGCCATCCATTTTGTAATTTAATTATGCAGAAAATTAGATATATGTTGATATCACTTACATCTCTATTCTGAAGAAGATATTTTGATATTAATTAAAAATTATATTTAATTTTTGATGTTCTCTGTAATTTATTTTTTTGAAATGACGTAGCCAATTCATTGCATATTTTTAGGATAAGAGTTACTGACGTCATTTAGAAAAATTGAAATAGTTAGAATCATGTTAATTATTTTTAGATTTAAAATTTATTTTTATCTTTAATTATATATTTCAATTGAATAATTCAGATTGTTTAAAAATTTGATGACACAGGTAAGTATAGATAATACAGGCAAGATAATAGCCTATCTACAACGATTCGGTCTCTACACGTAGCTATCTGTCAAACTAAGTTAAATGTATTGAATTATATGAAAGTGTCTACAATACACGCTTTCTTCACATATTGAAATTTCAAATAATTGAACTTTGAAAAATATCATCAGAATAAAAAATTAGTAAAATTATTAATTTTTTTTCTATTTTGGGTTAAATAATATGAAAGCATTATTAAAAATAGCTATTCAATAAACTTTAATCTATTGAACATTTTTTAATTCATGAAATTTGTAAACAAAACAATGTTAAAAAAAGCTGACATGAACATTTCATTGTGGACACTCCTCTGTTGACTACGTTATGAGAGCGAAACGAGGTCGAAACGAGATGGTCATTGTACATAGACTATAAGGAATTACAATTATTTAGTTTAAATAATTTTCAGTAATCGATAAATGTTAGATTTATAAAATTATTAATAATAATAATTAGTTCATTATAAAATCTGAGGAATTTGATGCTCAGTAGCAGATCTTTATAAATCTAGTTTAAAAATTGGTTATTTATTTCCCTCTATTTGTCTGTTTGTATAATAACAAAATATCAAAACAAGTTTTTAATGCAAAATAAAAAAGGTGTGACTGATTGACTTTACATATGATGTAAGAGTTGCAGTTTCACAATGGAGTTCACTTTAATAATTTACTTGGAATATAAATCTAAAAAAATTTAATTTGGTGACGCGCTGTGCTGGTCTTTCATGTTTTGATTGCGTCACCTCAGTCGCATTTTTGGACGCAATTTATAAATTATTTGTCAGATATGTATATATACATTGTTTCCCTAAGCTTTTGGATTCAGGTACTTCCCACAAATCCTCCCTAGACCTAGTCAACGTACTTTCAGTCACAAGGTTATTAAGGAAGAAAGCAGGTTCCTAAAATCTTAAATGAATTAGAGTGGTGGCTCATGGAAACGTCTCGCTACTCTCAAAATCAAACAAACGTTTTAAAATACACAATTATTATGTTAAAGGGCTAATAAAAACATTTAATTTTGGCTGAAGGAGGATTTTTTTTAAATCAAATAATTTCTTAATATAGATTTTTGTCTTTTTTGTATTGAAATATTTTATATTTTTCAATTATCATTCATATAATATATACGTAATTATATTGTATAACATTTCATTTTGCTCTTAAAATTTTTTTTAAATTTTAATCTCCCGCTCAATTATAATTAAAGTAATGGACATTTGCTCATTATTTTCATTAAATCGTATTAAAACTTATTACATACAACGTTTTAAAAAGTATGATCTCTAAAGTTTTCTAAAAAAAAGTTTTGGTTAAAAGTGAAAAAAGAGAATTTGAAAACTTAGAAGAACTTTTTTCGTTCTTAAAAGCACTTAAAATCCTCCATATCTATATATTGAAAATAATAGTGCTGAAAATCTTTAAAAAAAAAAAATGATTTGGAAGAATTGAAATAGATACCAACTATATGTACAGTGTTTTTTAAACTAATTCTGTTATAATAGGATCTTTAGATTTTCTATTTGCTAAGGTAAAAATCTTTGCCCGTCACGCTTTTAAGATGCCGTCCAACGATTGAACTCTATTTATGCTGAGAAGATTGATTTATCGTGCAATAGATGGAAATTCTCGGATCAAAATCGTCCAATTAGCTCTGCCAGTGACGTTGGTAAAGAATATATCTGCATGTTCACATCTAACTTTTTTTTTTATTAAGATAACAAACTCCGAACTAAAGTTTTACTGTAACACGTAATGAAACAATAGCAAGTCGTTACTATACACCTGAACAGTTCAATTGATGAATTCTGTTATTATTCAGTACGAGCTTCCACTGCAATTAGTCTTGCGAGGTGCAGGGGGTATACCGGAACCCCCATTGTAATTCATCCCAAACCTTATGCCCTTAATAGTAGAAGGACAGAATACCCCGGTACAAAATATCAAGTTAATATCTTAATTAATTTCTAAAATGAACATGCTTTTATATTTTGTGAGGCATGTGGGAGGCACCAAAACCATGATTCCAATTTATTCTCAACTTTAAAATGGTTTTATCTTAAATTTTGAAGAGGTGAACTTGATCAATCACTTAAATTGTTTTAAATTTAATTGAAATCAATAGAGGTAGTCACTGTTAATTCGTATACTCAGAAATCACAGAAATTTTCTAGCTGCGTCAGAAGCGGAAAAAAAGAAAAGACTAGTTAGTAAACTACGTTTTAAACTCAGAAATCGCGAACAATATGAAAGCTGTACACAAAATAAAATAAAACGAATGAACTAATTGATCTATCCTGAATATACCGAAATTCATCTCAAAAATTCCAAAATTACCGAACACTTAAGTTATGATTTGGCAGCCGAAGTAGAGTAAATAAAATTTGTAGATTCAATAAATTTAAACGTTTGAATCATTTAGTATAAATAAAAATTGAAAATTAGTTCATTGCACGTACACTTCTTAAGAACTTTTCGAACTCAAAGATGTTCAAAGAAGAAATTAAGAATAAAATTTACAAAAAAACCATATGCTCTTATGGTTTCTTTTTTTGAGTGATTGTGAATAAAAATGTTGGTTAAAAGTTAAAATGTTTCAATTGAATTTTATAACTTTTGAATAAAATTTTTTTAAGCATCAATTGACTGTAAAAATAACAAATAATAAAGAATTTAAAAGTTTTTCTAAAAATATATAAAATTTTTATATTTTCACATTTCATGCACATTCACCACATTTTAAAGTTACTTAAAATCAATTTTTTTTTTTTTTTGTTTTTATTAAAAATAAAATGTCAGCATATAAATTCAGTTTATAGTATATAATATAATTTATTTTAAAAACTCAATTTATAATTTAATTTTTAGAAGAAAATTTAAAGTCAAATCTAACTATAGTAATAGCATAACAACTGTATGGGTATAGCTAGAAGACGACTGTATACGACTGTATATTAAAGCAACTGTATCAATACATTCTGTATTTATACATCTTCTATACTACGACAAGAACATATCCTTGTATAAATTAATATCCTTATTCATTACAAGCATTAAAATTTTGCCAAATCAATTATAAAATCAAAAACAATTTTTAACTTAATTTCATTTTAAACTTTTAACATCATTTTACTTTTACTTGCACATTCATTCAATTAAGATAACTTTAAGTTTTCTAAGATTCAAATTTTCTTAATGTATTGCAGAAGATGTTCTGCATTGGATTTATTAGTTCCGAAGGGGGATGAAGGGGGTGAAGAAGCAATGGAATCATTTATTAAAGGAATTGTTTTATTTAACATTTTAGCAAAATATCCTTCCTATCTAAAAATAAAAGTTGCTTGAAGTATTTCACTATGTTCGTCATACTAAATGCAATGAAAATTTAAAGAGTCGACTGCAATTATGATCCATGTACCTTACACTTCCTCTCTTAAAGCCAAACAGATTATTAATAAAACCAACCCATTATTTTATTTGAATGATATTTGTTAACCAGATAGTTGGTCCAGAAAGAGGAGCTAAAGCAAAGGGTTATTATACCCGTATACTATAGGTCAAAAGGTATAATAAATTTGCCATTACGTTTGTGACGCAGAGAAGTAGGGGGGATAAATATAGACTCAAGTGTATGGATCGGATCAGAATAGAAAAATAAATCGGTTTAGTTATGTATGTCCGTCTGTCTGTCCGCCCGTCTGTCCGTCCGTCCGCACGATAACTCAAAAACTAAAGGAGCTAGGATCTTGAAATTTCCGCAAATTCGTTTTTTTGCAATAGCTGTCATCGCAATTTAAATCTAGCCATTTTGGTCCATGGGTTCGGGTAGCTGCTATATAACTTCTGTTTTTATATGAGCATTACTCTGTACCTATTACAACTGCGTTTCTCAAATTTTGCCAAAAGTCGTTTAGTTTTATGGCCTAAGTTTCTGTAAAATTTGGTTGGTCTACTGCAGTGAGTTCGAGTAGCTGCCATACAACTTCTTTTTTTATATGAGCATTACTCTGTACCTACTACTACGCGTTTCTAAAATTTTGCCAAAAGTAGTTTAGTTTTATGACCAAAGTTTCTTTAAAATTTGGTTGGTCTGTTGCAGTGAGTTCGAGTAGCTGCCATACAACTCTTTATTTTATATGAGCATTTCACTACAACTAATAAAACTGGTATGTTTAAAATTTTGCCAAAAGGAATTAATGTTTATAATAATGACGATAAAATGTTTATAAAACGGTCATACGGGTATCCCAGAGTTAACATAGTCTCCTCTACTACACCCTTCCTCGTTTTTAATAGAAACGATATAAAGAACATATGGCAAATTGACTCCATTACCCATTCTACCAAAAAAGCAGGTTAAACATCCAACCTTCTTATTATTTTAACTTCGGCGGGAGGTTTTTTAAGTGAGTAGGGATCTGCTTGGATGTTTAGTAACCCAGGTGTCTTTTAATGGTTTTTTCCAACCATAGGAAAAAAAAATTTATGTACTTGCTCAATTCTGGTAAGAAAATTAAGAAGCATTCGATCGTTTCAGTTTTTTCAACTAAGATTTTTCTGAACTATCGAATTGTTTAAAACAGTTGGGTGCAACATTTTTACGAAAAAAGAGTGTTGTCATCTTTTATATATTCAGTCAATTTGAATGTTTCAAATTAATACCATCATTCCATTACATATCGGATAAACATTGCAAAATTCTAAAAACATAGGTCACATTTACTTTCGGCTCATTATTTCTACTAGTTCTTTCAAAAAATTTTGATTTTCAAGGACAAAAAATTTCATAAACTATCTTTTATTTACAGACAATTAATATATATACTTACATACTAACTTAGAATTAACAAGAGATAACCACAAATACTTGTGTAATTATTAATACATGATAAGTTTAATGCGTCGCATAAGGATATTTTAACGAGTCGGTTTAAAGAACTTAAAACTTGAAAATATTGTGACCAATTCATGTCGGTCTGTTACCATAATTTTTAAGTTGGAACTCATATAACGATATTGGATTTCTTAGGTAGAAAGTCTTCTTTTCATCTTAGTTTGACATCCATGAGATTGCTTCAGTATTTTTAACAACTTTTGATTGATCAACATCTGAGTTTATTTTTAATGGATTTGCTAATAATGTGTACATGTTGGTTGGATTTGCGTGGGCAGTTTTCCTGTAATTTTCATTCATTTGTCCACTTGCTCATAATAATTTTCTTGTAGCTTAATCAATATGTGATCCTATTGCAAATGTTGCAGTAACAAAATTATTTTAAAAATCTTTATTAAAAGCATTTGCTAATAGTTTGGTTAATGAAAACTTTTATAAATTTAAATGATTTCGAATTATTTTAAATATCCTTCCTTTAGTTCTCCTTTTGTATATAAAATTTAATGAAAATTTCTTTGCTCTAAAATCTAAAATGAAAAGAAAATATTATTTTTTTTAATATTGAAGACATTTTATTCGAGAAATAAAAAATGAAAATTTCAAATATCGGATGTGAAACACCATACTTTTTACAATATTGAAATTTATTTATACCATATTTTCACATAATATACGAGTAAATTTTGATTTCATTTATATGCAGGACATAAATATATCAGAAAAAAGGATATTAAGAAGTTTGATTCTTTTCCGGAAGCGATTCGTTTTCCATCCAATATAAGTAGTAATATTCTGCAATATATATTTTAAATAGCTATGGAATAATTTATGTAAAAATTTCTCAATTTTTCTGAAGCGTCTCCAGAATTTCAATGATACTAATATGTTTTTCAGTCTTACAGTAGTATTCAAAATAATTTGATTTTTATTTTTCTATAGTGAAATAGGGTTCAGTTGGGAAATCAGGTATCCAAATGGGATGTTCTTATGTTAAATAAGTTAATTAATACTTTTTTTAAAAATATATATATGAAATTCTTAGGTTTTTGAAATATTTTTAAATGAAAGAGTGAGCGGCAATGCTTTTAAAAAACGAAGACGAAGCTTCTTAGATTAGACGATGATAGGACGGATGGCAACATAATATTATACGCACAAGACTAATTTGTGGACTCTCCATAATCTAAAAGAGAATGTCAACGGTACAGTTTTCTTATTCAAGTCTATGTTTTGCAATGGTATAAAATCCAGTTCTTCAAAACCTCAATATGTTTTCTGGAACTCTATTTGAAATAAAATTTATATTTTTAACCACTGTGCCTAATGAGAGGTGGAATAAACCCTATTGAGTCAAAACAAATTGTACTTTTTGATTTAATATAATTTAAATCTGTTACATGATTTAGATCGAGCTTATTTAACTTGTTGAATCAGTTGAACATATTTTGATCTCACTTTAGTTCTTAATACATATACCATATAAACTGACTTAATACATGCATAGTATATAAGCTTACAATACTATATTTTTGGTTTTATGTAATGTTGAGAATACTGTAAGGCCTCTGTTTCAGAATAATACCAATTATTATTAAACTACTACTTCAAGCTTTATATTATAAGGTTACTTTCACTAAACAAAACATATTTGGTCTGAACTGAGTTCTTAATTCGAATAAAAGTTGACTCTCTATGTATCACTAATAGTCACAAACAGTTCAGACTCAAAAACTGGTAAATTATATGTGACCTTTAAATATAAATTAACCTTTACTCAAAAACTTGCTAATTGTGTCAGTTGTAAATGTAAACTAATTTTTTTATGCCAAATAGGTAACAGAGAAACACGGCTTTTAAAATAAAATGGAATATATTAAATACTCACCACCCCTTTATCGATTTTAAAGCCGCGGTGTTTGTCTACCTAGGGACCAATATTAACATCGAAAATGATATAAACGTAAAAATAAGACGTAGAATAACCATGGCAAGTCGTTGCTACTTCGGTTTGCTAAAACAGCTTGGTTCAAAACTTGTATCGCGTAATACTAAAGTGCAACAGTACAAAACGCTCATACTAGTTCCCAGTTCTGCTTTACGGTTCAGAATCATGGACACTGCCAAAAGCAAGTGAGCTAGCACTAGGTATTTTTGAAAGATAAATTCTACGTAGGATATATGGTCCTGTAAACGATGGAGCGTTCTGGCGGAGAAGATATAATGCCGAAATATACGAACTGTAAAATGACGTTGATGTAGCCACGAAAGTTAAAATCAGACGCCTTCATTCGCTCGGTCACGTCGAACGAATGTCAACCGATGCTCCAGTCAAGAGGATATTTGAAGCATGACCTCAAGTGAAGCCGAGGGAGACCGAAACTCCGTTGGGGAGATGAGACATCGGCAGATTAAAAAAAACTGCATAACGCATATTGGAAGAGATCTGCGCAAAACCGAGAGGAGTGGAAGGAGATATTACATCAGGCCCAGAACCTTCATGGTTTTTAGTGCCTAACAAGTAAGTAAGTATATTAAATTACACTAAAAATTTTATTATATAGATTTCAATACATATTTGCATAATATTTTTAACTGTCATTTGTTGTAATGAACTGTAGATATTTATCTTAAGGTAATAAACATATTGATATTAATTTTATATGTACAATAAAATAAACAATACACATAACATATATTTATATATATATGATAGAATCAACAGTAGTGGAACATAAAATTTAAATTTATGATAGTAGTCCTTTATGTAATAATAATAAAATATATACATACGTACAATTTCTTCATATTAATTTTAATATAACGGTTATCTATTTCTTATTCTGTTCAATATCAAAATATTATTGAAATTTAAGGATATGCAGATTGAATTTATGTACATATTTTACCAAACGATATGATTAGGGTTATTGATATAATGATTTCTATTATTTGTTTTGACTATAAGTTATTTGTTATGAAACTAAATAGAAATCTATGAATGTAAATAACATTTATTTAAAATTATTATAACATACAAGAAGACTCCTGTATTTGCTTAAGTATTCTATGTCATCTTGCATTAATACTGTCAATTTCAAATTGTTTAGACAATTTTTTATTACTTTGAACAATATTTAAATTAACTACGTTTTCTGTAAATATTTAATATTTTTATACCCGTATGACTATATAGTGAAAGGGTATAATAAATTTGCTATTATGTTTGTGACGCAGAGAATAAGTGGGGTAGATATAGACTCAAGTGTATGAATCGGATCAAAATAAATCGTATGAATCGGACGAAAAATAAATCGATTTAGTTATGTATGTCCGTCCGAATTGAAAATTATATGGCCATTTGCTACCACGTGCTCGCCGATAAATTGCTTACATACTGCGTTCAATTCCAAGTGCTAAAAATGTATCCATGTAAAATAAATTTAAATAAATATCTTCTGAAATTGGAAAAGACTTTTTTGTCCACTAAAAATTTTAACATTTTTTGGGATTGAGAAGATGTGATAGTTTTTTAACAAATATAAATTTTGATGTGAAGAAAATTTTTAAATTAGGGATTACGTTGTTGATTTTGTAAAATTTTAAAGAATATGTTCCCCTGGTTTGAAATACAGTAAATACTCTATTCGATGTCTTAAATTCTCTAACTAAAACTGTTTAGAAAGCTAATTAAATACATCCCTAAATTTATATTAAATAATAATTGTAAAACATCCTTAAAATTTTCATAAAAGTCCTTAAATTAAAAAAAAACCATTTGAATTAAAATCTTTAAATTAAAGAGATATTATTTTTGTAAAATGTTACATCATTAAAATTTTTAACTTTGTTTTAATTTTTAAAACAAGAAGAGAGTCTTTGATGATTTTTAAAATAAACAAAAATCTTATCTAAACTTGAACTTGTAAAAAATACCTCATTTCCCCCCAATTTATTTATTTTGCCAACTCAATAGGACATCGAATGATTTTAAAGAAAACATTTATATAATATGTATTATAAAATTAAATTTTGATTTATGTGTTTTACATCCAACAGCGTTATTCTTGAATAAGATTCTAAAAATTTGTAAATTAAATAAAAAAGTCAAATATAAAGTGAGTATATTAGTGGTGGTGGTCTAAACTGGTTACAAACAAAAACCAAAACTAATAAATACAAAAAAATATTATTTGCCAAAAGGGTAATTTCAAAACTCTTCCTTTATTTTGCTAAAAATTTAAAACAAAAACAATTATCTTTGGCAACTTTACAAAAGTTTTTCCTTGTAATTTCTACGGCTTCTAAGATAAATAATTTGAAAGAAAGTTTAAAAATTAAGAGTAAATTTAACTATACTTTAAAATTTTAAAGATTTTCTTAAATATTTATTTGTCGAGCAATTATAATTTCTTAAATTTTCTTTTTTTTCCGTAACCCCAACATTTTTTTTCACAAGAAGAGTTAAAAAAATAAATTAAAATAAATTGAGAAAAGGAATTTCTAAACATTGCAAATAACCAACATTTTATAATTAAATAAAGAAATCAGACGTTCCCGACGTAATCACAAAATGGTGGTTTTAAAAGAAAAAATTTCCACAATTTTAAAACCTGTACGGTACTTCCTCTATTTATCCTTAACTTCGGGTATTTATTCTGCCCAATGGAAGACTGCGCATTTTTTCCCAATTCCAAAAGGTATTGGAAGAGATCCCTCTAACTATCGCCCTATAATTATAACTAAGGTTCTTTTTTTATAAGAATTGAAAAAATCATAAAACAAAAGATATTGAAATAACTGCATTATAAATATTTGCTAAATGATCGACAATCCAGATTCAGAATTCAACGTTCAACTGGTGATCTCATCACCTTTCTTTGTAAGAAGCTGAATATCAGCTTTCTTTATTCTGATAAATCTGATGTTATAGTGCTGGGTATTTTTAAAGCTTTCGAGTGTGTATGGTATTTTGTTTTGGTAGCAATATGCAGAACTCTAGAGTTAGGTAGAGTCTTTGTCAAATAGATTTAAGATTTCATTTTGAATCGCACGATTAAAATATTAATCGATGGTTTATCATTTGACAAATTTCCATAAAGCACTGGTGTCCCTCAGGGATTTCTTCTATATCCACTCGGCAGTTTTACAGACGACATCACCTTTGTAGCTTTCAATGAATTTCGTAGCAGCTGTAACATTAATCATTAGGTTAATGAGACAGCAAAAAATTTCAATAAGCTAAATGTTGATGTAGAAAAAATTTAGAAATAGAGTGAAAGTAATTGTGCTCAATTCAACACCCAGAACATTCGGCTTTCTGGACCTCAATAACTAAATAACAAAAAAAAAACTCCCAACATGATATTGCGGTTAGAAGCTTTCGAGCAATTAATGAATTGAAATATTTTGGGCACTGAGTCGATTTTTGGCATATCTAAAGATGCAGGTAGATGCCTGGATTTGGTTTTTCTGTAAAACTTACTGCTCTGAATTTGATCTTCTAATATCTAAAAAACATTTATTAAACCAAAATTTTAACTATTAGTCTTATAAATGATCGCAGTGTTACATTAACGCCAATTTCATTTAGTCATCGGTCACATTGGGGTCACTTATCCTGTTTTATAGATACCTAGTAGGGACTAACACCTGTTCTAAATAAATAAAACAATGAAATCCTCCACTCAAAGTTTTTTCAAAAAATGCAACGGATTATCATCCCTATTATGTTAAATTGTAAAGATAGCGTAACACGTCTTGTTCGTAATGCATCGATCAGACGTACAAATATGAATTAAAGTACATTGATCGAACTACAATCGCAAAATAAATAGTTTAAGCTATGTCTGTCTGTCTGTTCACATGTCTGTCAACATTATATTTTAAAAGGTTAATGTCTTAGAATTCTGAAACTTACCAAGTTGTTTTTGATAGAAATAATTTAGCAACAGATAACGCCTCGATAGAACCATGACTTTTAAATTGTTTAAATTGAATTGCTTGTTAAATATCAAACTTAAATATTAATAAAACAAGTAAACAAACAGTCAGTCGGTGCAACCGACTTAGAAATACCCTACACCTATTTGGTTCAAATTTAAGGACATATCCATAAGTCATTTTAACACCATAAAAGCTGTTATTAATTTGATCGTAAGACATAGCTAACCAAATTAACTTTATAATACTAAAAACATTTTCTAATTACACTATCTATTAAAAAATATTACAAAATCTTACTAATTAATCTATTTAAAAATATTAAAAAACAAACAAACTTGAAATAAATGAAAATATATTTATTCCAATTCAATTACAAAATGAAAAAATTCTAATTATTAAATTTTGTGATAAAAAGATAATCAAAGCATAATATATTTAATAATCCAAATTTTTAAAAATTGCAATTATTTTAAATGGTTAGTTTATATACCTAATAGAAAAGCTTATAAACGCAAAATATGCAATAAATGTACTTCTAAAATACAATTACAAATTTTGAACTTTTCATATAATTCATTTAAATATTCAAATAAATTTTACATAAATGCAGCAAGTACCTTTGAACATAGCTGAACCACTACAATTTAGTCTAGATTTCGGAGACACATGGGACATAGGAAATATATTCTTTGACTTTGAAATTAAACTCGACCAGAACCAATTCGCATGGTACTTTCATTACTAGTAACCTAGAGTTTAAATTTCATCAAAATACCGGCATTATTTTTTGAGTTATGGTGTTTTTAAGATATATGTTTTTTAGTCCTTGAACTTGTCAAGGGTTCCAGAACCCGAAACCATGGTACGATTTCGCCCATATGCAGTCCCGTCATACTTTCAATACTAGTTAACCCTTGTATACAATTGGAACGTTCTATCTTAATTTTAAGTTGCTAGTTTTATTAATTTCGATGATAAGCTTTTACACATTTGGGGGTCTAAGAGAGGTCCTGAACCACCACTCCAAATGATCCCAAATTAGGGGGGCACGGAAGAAATAGTAAAGAACACCCTGGGCCAAATTTGAAGCTTCTACATTTGTTTCAAGTTACTATTTTTATTAATTTCGAAAATATGCTTTAAGGTTCTCGGAACTGAGTGGCTGGTCCCCGACCCACTAGTCCAATGGGGCCCAAATTTCAAAGACACTTACGCAATAGGAAGGGACACCCTGATTCCAAATTTGGAGGTTATATCATCATTCGTTTCGGAATTACGCTAGTTTGGCCTAAATTCGATCAAAAAGTTCTAGGTTCCTAACCCATGGTCCAATCTTGACCTTACGAAGTAGTTTCATTACTCATTATAATCCCCGAAGTAGTTTCATTACTAGTAACCTACAGCACAAATTTGATGAAGATAGCGTCATTAGTTGTTGAGTTATCGTGATTTTTTATATATGTTCGTTAGCCCTTCGATCGATTAAAAGGTCCAAAATCCGAACCCATGGGCCGATTTCGCCGTACTTTCAGTCCTAGTAACCTACAGTTAAAATTTCATCAAAATAGCTCCATTATTTTTTGAGTTATCGT
This sequence comes from Dolichopus griseipennis, assembly GCA_963082915.1. Lineage (NCBI taxonomy): Eukaryota > Metazoa > Arthropoda > Insecta > Diptera > Dolichopodidae > Dolichopus > Dolichopus griseipennis. Next base: position 106,862,414 of record OY720442.1, read on the forward strand.
GCCTACGGACGGACGGACGGACATGGCTATATCGACTAAGGCGGTCACGCTGATCACAAATATATATACTTTTCCATATCTAGCTCGCTTCCTTTAGGTGGTTACAAACACCATACCAAAGTTAATATACCCCTTTACCTATTCTATAGGTGTAGGGTATAACTAGGGGAAAATTTTAACAATAATTCTAAATTCTTTATACTAAAGTTAATTAGAAATTAAATAAATATTTTTCTTTAAAATATGTAGATACCTTCTACGAATTTTAAAGAGAAGACAAAATTCTACGAAGGAAAACAAATTTTAATGCAAAAATAGTGACATTTTTATAATGGTCTTATTGTAATAAAAACGTACATTTTTAAAACACACGATCTTTGGTCATACTTACGACCTTATTCAATAAATTCTAACTTAAATTTAGCTAATTTTTAAAGTGTAACCTAATTTATAATAATAAAGTACAATTAAAAAGTACTTTATACATACAACTTTCTATTTATATTCTGATTGAAGTATTTTATTTTTATAGATATTTAATAAGACAATACAGATTCAAGACACGTGTAATCGTTTTAAAATAAAAATTTATATTTAAAATAAATTTTAGAATTAATATATTAAATTTTTCAATGTTGAATTTAATCCTCTTATTCATGTATTATACAACAGATTTTAATGATTAGTTATCAAGGCAATTGAAAGAAATTTTTATTTGAATACTAGCTAATACCCGGTGCGCGTTGCTGCGCCTCTTAATGGTTAAATTGAAGTTGATAATACAGCAAAAAGTTAACACAAAAATTACACACGGTTTACACATGTAAATTTTAATATGTATGAAAGCAATCTTTTTAAAAAGATTTTTCTAGGATTATTCTAGTAATTTTTGAAACTTTCTGTAATTCAAAGCAGTACAAACTACTTTCCAAAATTTAACGTAATTTACTTCCAAAAAAATTTTTTTGACTAATCGTAGGACCGACTGTTAACAGGCTTAACTCCATTTTCAAGTTGCTTCAAACATATAAAATTTGAGGTCAACCGGTCAAATCGTTTCTAATTTAGAGTAAAATAACCAAAAACTTTATAAAAAGCTGTTGGGCCGCAATGGGTTAATGGAACTTAACAAAATTTATTTTGGGGCTTTCTTGAAAGCCAAAGCAGAATTTCGTAAAGTCGGACAAAATTTGGACCCAAAATTTTTTTTTGACCAACCGTTGGCCCGACATGGGTTAACAAATTCCAAAACTGTTAATAATGTCAACTCAATTCTTAAGGAGCATCACGTATACAAAACTTGAAGTCAATTGGCCAAACAGTTTCGAACTTAGAGTAAAGCATTGAAAAAACCTATAAAAAGCTGTTGGGCCGCAATGGGTTAATGGAACTTACCAAAATTTTTTTTGGGGCTTTCTTTTAAGCCAAAGCAGAATTTCGTAAAATCGGACAAAATTTGGACCAAAATTTTTTTTGACCACCCGTCGGCCCGACATGGGTTAACAAATTCCAAAAATTTTAATAGTGTCAACTCAATTCTCAAGGAGCATCACGTATGCAAAATTTGAAGTCAATTGGTCAAACAGTTTCGAATTTAGAGTAAAGTATTGAAAAAACCTATAAAAAGCTGTTGGGCCGCAATGGGTTAATGGAACTCAACAAAATTTTTTTTGGGGCTTTCTTTTAAGCCAAAGCAGAATTTCGTAAGATCGGACAAAATTTGAACCCAAAATTTTTTTAGACCACCCGTCGGCCCGACATGGGTTAACAAATTCCAAAATTCCTAATAGTGTTTACTCAATTCTCAAAGAGCATCACGTATACAAAATTTGAAGTCAATCGGTCAAACCGTTTTCATTTTAGAACAAAGAAGTTTAAATACTTGCACCACAGCCCCAACTTGGCGGTCCGTTAGAGCAAAATTTTTGGGCCACGATTTCCTTCCGAACCCAAAAACCTCTATATACAAATTTTCATGAAAATCGGCTGGGCAGTTTAGGAGTCTATTCGCTACAAACAAACAAACAAACAAACAAACAAACAAACAAACAAACTTTCATTTTTATATATATAGATTACAAAAATAAAGAATATTGAAATTTTAATCTTTTATTTGTCTTCGGAAGACTGAAAAGAACCCATTTTAATAAGATTAAAAATTTTGATAAAAATATAATAATTTTTAAGCTCCTAAGGCAAAATTGAGGTTTAACTTATTGCATAATTAGAAATGTAATTGGATCTTCATCAAAACTAAAAAGAAAGTAAGCTTGAAACTAACTTAAGGGGTCATTCTTTCTAAATCTGCACTCAATACTACATTTAAAAATCTTAGTTTAAGTCCATTCGGGTAATAGAGGAAAAATGAACAAGGAAGTAACCCCCTTAGGTCTACGATATCTGTACGAACAAAATAGAAGTAATACCACAATACGTTCATCATAGTACTGTGCAATATTATTCAGTTAAAGCATTTGACAGAAATTGTTAAAATTTGGAGTAATTGTATGACAGCTACTGGAACCTGTTTTATCAGACTAATAAAATTTCGACAGCAGTTTCTGCAAAAATTTTAAACTTATTTTACAAATTTTCCAAAGACCTAGAAATTGTTGAAGAGAAAACAAGTTTCGCAGTTTTATCACTGCCTCACAAACCAGCCAAGTAAAATAAACCAAATTAATTAGAGGTCTTTGACCAATAAATCTATGGGAAAGTTTAACACATTCAAATTAACTAAACCCTGAATTATGCTTCTAGAAAATATTTATTTATAAGTTCGAAACTCTTGCGCTGCAGACACTTAGCTTTATTAGATATAAAGTAACGCTAATAAAAAGAATATTAATGGCTGCAACCAAATGAGAAAATTGTTCAATTTCAATTGCAAAGATAGTGTATTGTACCTCTTTAATTTTTTTAGTTCTACAAATATCGTACGAATTGATCAGATAGGTTTGTATGTGTTTTAAAATGAATTTAGATTAGAATACTTCTCTTAGTGAGTCATTTTTCTTTATACTTCGAAAAATTTCTAAAATTAGAGGAATGAAGCTCAATAAATTGATAGTGTTCAAGTGGTGATTAAAAAAACTTGTATACAATTTATTTCAACTTCTTATACTCATACGGGTATAATTCAAATGGGTATACTAAATTTGGTATTACGTTTGTGTCGCAAAGAAGGATGGAGGGTATAGATATAGACTCAAAGGTATGGGTTGGATCAAAATTGAAAAATAAATCGATTTAGCAATGTATGTCCGTCCTTCCCACGATAACTCAAAAAATAAATGATGCTAGGAAAATCTCTGAAAATTTCAAAAATTCCTGTTTATGCAACATTGAAATGCAACCAGTTTGCTCCACGGGTTCGAGTATCTACCATACAACTTCTTTTTTAATATGAGCATTATTCTATACCTATTGAAGCTGGGTGTCTGAAATTTCCACAAAAATAGATTAGTTTTACTTCTTCATTTAAATGGGCAATACTCTATTTCTAATGAAGCTGGGTGTCTGTAATTTTGCCAAAAAAAGTTTAGTTATATGACCAAAGTTTGTGCAAAAATATGTTGTGCAGTGAGTTCGAGTGGTTGCCATATAACTTCATATTTCACATGAGCATTACTTTATATATAGTAAAGCTGGGTGTTTGAAATTTTGTCAATAGTAGTTAACTTTAATGGCCAACGTTGGTGCAGTGGAACAGGTTCGAAGAGCTGATTTCCAACTTATATTTGGACGATATATGAATTTCTAACCGAATGATATAATGTCGATATTACCGTCATACGGGTATCCCAGAGTTGACACAGTCTACTATAATACACTCTTCCTCGTTTATGTCTTAATCAAATATCAAATTCTATTTTTGTATGAACTAATATTGAATACATTTATCAAGATTACTTTTGAAGACAGGAAGTCCCAAAAAAATCCCTTTGATTAATTATCTTTTGAACAATAGAATACCTTTTACATTTCCAGTTAACCGTTGTTTGATTGTAAATTCTATAAAAACTCCTTTTCCGTTTCAATAGTTTTATTTTTAAAGGTCAATCAGCCTTTTTTAAATTCACCACAATGCTTGAGGTTTTTTTTTTTTTTAAATTTTAAAAGAAGAGAAAGAATAAATAATATATAAAAAAAATTGGAATTGATTTTGGAAAACCATAAATTACATTAGTTTTTATTTCGTTTTTCGGTTTTTTAAATGAACTCATTTTTTTTAGAAAAAATGAAAATGAAATGTTTTTCCTAGAAAATTTTCTCTTGATAAAAAAGAACAACGGCTAATGAAGGAAAAAATTTCAATAATACAAATGAAAAACTTTTTCTAAAGCTTTTTCACTTTTGTGGTACGTTTATATTTATTTCTTTGTTTTATTACTCAAAAATCCAGCTGGTTATTATTTTATTTTCATTTTTGAAACTTTTTTTAAGTAAATCCTCTGTCTCGGACTGGCCTAAGTTTAAGAGTTCAATCTGCGCATAATATATACGTATTTGAATAAAAAATTGTAAAAAATCAAGAGGCATCTTCTTTTGTGTAAATATTAAATTTTATTTTAAAAAAACTACATATTTAATAATTATTTAAAAATTATTTAATAAAAATATCTAAAAAACAATAATTATTTTAAAAAATTTTTGAAAATTACATTATATAAATTAATTTAAACCTAAAAGTATACAATTTTAATTTTTTAATTTTTCCAATTTAACTTTGAGCGACAACGGTGTTTTGATTAAATAAAACAATAGTGTAGTGGTTAATAAATAATTTTGCAAAACCTGAGATACGAATAAGTTCCACCGGGGTAGTGAGAGTTTACTCCCCACTCAGATATAAAAAATTTTTAAGAAACAATAGTGAAGTAATTATTAATTATAATTCCCGTTACGATCAAATATAACAAGAATACAATATAATTAAATAAATGTGGTATAGTCTCTTTTTGTTAATTTCCCTTTATGCGGTATATGTCATATTTTTAATTTTTTCCGTTTATCGATATAATAGAAATAATAAAGACTAGGAGCATTGTATTTTAAATATACTACTCATTGTGGTAACATATATTTGATATTAAATTATTTTCTGAAGTGATTACTGCTCTATCATAATGATTTCAAATTATTTTATCATAAAAATATCATTTCTGTATACTCTTATACACTTTCTGTCAAATTAACCAAACTATTCCATAAGTTTAAAAATAACAAAATTTAAATTTTTGAGCCCTTATAGATCCTAAACAGGGGGCGCGACAAAAAAACAGACTCTTATTAATTTCTGGGGATCTAACTTCACCGAAATTTTAAGATCCTAGCTTGAACCGTTTATGTGCGGCCAAAAATTTTGCAAAAATTGAGTTTTGCATAATGGTAAATTTTAGTATCGTATGGCAACCCTATACATTTGGTTTTTAAAAATTATCTTTTGACATTTTCAGATTCAAAATACACTTAATATAACTCTTGTTATAACAATTTCAATATAGAGCTTTTTCCAAGTTTGGGGGGCTGCAGCTCCGTAAAGGGTGGGGCTACAGAAAAAAATTCTTCTACGAAATTATTTTTTTTGCAATACCTACTAGTGGTTAAAATTTCTTAACTCTATTTCAAACGGTGTAAAAGTTTTTGTAAACATACGGACGGACGGACAGAGTGAAGCTATTTAGCCACATTTTTACAAATTTTTTTTGAAAATGTGCTAAAAACTAGTTAATTTAAATATTTCAGAACAGCTATTATTTAAATCGCGATTTATTAAACTCTTTTTATTTTTTATTTGTAAATTTCTATAAACTCTCAGCAACTATTGTTAATCTTATATTCCAAAACTTTTAATCGAAAATTATAAGCTCACTTTTTGAATAAAAATTTACAGCCTTGTTTTCCTAGTTAATGTTTTTTTTTTAAAGATATTTTTGTTTTGCCAATCTAAACATTGCTGCAATCGGAGCATGGAATCTTATATACTTCAAATCTATCTAATTCGTCAATATAATCATTTATAAAATACTTTTCAACCATCTATACAATATGTACATCCTCTTCTGAGTTTTACATAATTTTTTAATTGATTATTAGTTATTTTTTTAAATATTTTTTCAAGTAAAATAATTATTTTCAACAAATTCAAAGAAAGATATTTTTCAAAGAGAAAATTTTAAGTTAAAAATTTTTAATTATTTCAGTCTCCAATAATTATTTTCTTTTTCAAAACAATTTTATCAAAAAATAGATTTTATATTTATGAAAATATCCTGAATTTTTATTCTTTGTTTTTTTTTTTTTTTTTGTTTTTTTTTTGAACAAGAATAAAAATTCTTATCTCAATTTTATTTTTCTAATTTTTTTCAGAACAATCACATAGATTTGACATAAATTGTCCGAATCTGTCATAGAATTATATATATATTTATACATTTCCATAGATACAAAATCCAATTACCTTAATGGAATCACTTCTAAACCATTATTAGATCAATTTTATACATTTCTTTTTATTGGTTTTTGTTTTTCCTAATTTTTTTTTTTGAGGAAAGAATAAAGCCGGAACAAATCCAGGTTAATAATAAGAAGTGTATATGGGAACAATTGTTAGATATAACAATTGAATGTAAACAATAAAGTGGTTCACAATAGAACAATTTCATAGGTAAAGAAAAGGTACGAAAGAAATTTAATTAAATTTTTTTTGTTAGTTTTCATTTTGGTAAAAATTTTTGAGGTTTGGAACTTTTGTTTTGAAATTAATTTTTTTTCATATATATGTCATTCATAATGACATAATATACAATGGAATGACGTTTTAATATTAGGACGTATTAAAAATGTCTTCGGTTTTTCAAGTGAAATTTAAATTGTTGTTATAGAGAGGATCATTTATAGAGAGAAGAACTATTATATGACAAGTGACACATCTAATATTTGATTTGTTTACTTCTGGAAAAACAGATTTAAAATAAACTATTCTTAATTTAGAAAAAAACATTTTTGTTACTAGAAGTTTAAAATGATAAAAATATTTAAAAAAAATAGAATTATACAAAAAAAAAAAAAAATACTGATTAAATATCGAAGTGGAATTTCTAATTAAAGAAAAATACAAATCCAAAAAAAAATTTTAAATTTCAATTAAATTTGTCTTAAATAATAGTTTCTTTTTTATTTTAAATAATTGAATTTCACGAAATTTTTGGGGCTGCGGTGGGTTAGTGGGTAAGCTATTGACTTACTAATCGAGAGGGAGCGGGTTCGACTCTCGTACGGGTTATTTAATTTTTTTTTAACCAAATACAATTTAAATATACAAATGTATAATATAAACAAAATAATTAATATTGTAATTATAAATAAAAAGAAAGTATTTCATTTAAGAAGCCCAAATATCAGGCAATATCAACTATTGTCCTGATACTAATTATAAATAAATAAAGAAATAAATAAATAAATTTACCAAATTTTATACAAGCGTTAAACTCTAATTATAATTTCTCCATTTTTGTATTCATTTCATAAAATCTAATTTTGGATATAATTAAATAAATTTATTTTGATAAAAATCTAATTGAACACCTACAATTTTTTGATTCAATCAAATTATATTTTCCGTGTCTATTACTTTCTTTGATTGACTTTGAAATCTCTAAAGAAAAAAAAAAATTTGTTTATTATTACCAGCTATTGATTAGTTGAATCAATTTAAATTATACTTATTAATTAGTTTCTGTATTTGTAGTTAAATTTCAAATTATGGTAAATTGGTTCGAATAATTTTGAACGAACGTATATATGTATTTTTTTTTTTTTTAAGCGCTAACTGTTAACTGTTAGGCTAATAAGCCTGTCTATACCTTAGGTAGATGTTGGAACATGGGGTCATATTATTCATTTTATATTCTTATTATTAGAATTGATTTTAATGAATTCCACACGCAATTTAAACATGAGATTGTACTAGGTCTTGTAACATGTAGAAAAGTTTGGATTGCAATAAATACAATTCTATTTTATTTATATTGTAATGATTTTGTATTTGAGTGTGGTATATCTTCTATCTATATATATAAAAGGGAATGTTTGTTTGTATATATGTTTGTTTATTTGTTTGTTTGTTTGTATGTAGCGAATAGACTCCTAAACTGCCCAGCCGATTTTCATGAAAATTTGTATATAGAGGTTATTGGGTACGGAAAGAAATCGTGGCCCAAAAATTTTGTTCTAACGGACCGTCAAGTTGGGGCAGTGGTGCAAGTATTAAAACTTCTTTGTTCTAAAATGAAAACGGTTTGACCGATTGACTTCAAATTTTGTATACGTGATGCTCTTTGAGAATTGACTTGACACTATTAGCAGTTTTGGAATATGTTAACCCATGTCGGGCCGACGGGTGGTCAAAAAAATTTTTGGGTCCAAATTTTGTCCGATTTTACGAAATTCTGCTTTGGCTTAAAAGAAACCCCCAAAAAAAAATTTTGTTGAGTTCCATTAACCCATTGCGGCCCAATAGCTTTTTATAGGTTTTTTCAATACTTTTCTCTAAATTCGAAACGGTTTGACCAATTGACTTCAAATTTGGTATACGTGATGCTCCTTGAGAATTGAGTTGACAGTATTAACAGTTTTGGAATTTGTTAGCCCATGTCGGGCCGACGGGTGGTCAAAAAAAATTTTGGGTCCAAATTTTGTCCGATTTTATGAAATTCTGCTTTGGCTAAAAAGAAAACCCCAAAAAAAAATTTTATTGAGTTGCATTAACCCATTGCGGCCCAACAGCTTTTTATAGGTTTTTTCAATACTTAACTCTAAATTAGAAACGGTTTGAGCGGTTTTCTTCAAATTTTGTATACGTGCTCCCCTGTGAGAATTGAGTTGACACTATTAACAGTTTTGGAATTTGTAAATAGATGTCGGGCCGACGGGTGGTCAAAAAAAATTTTGGGTCCAAATTATGTCCGATTTTTCGAAATTCAGCTTTGGCTTAAAAAAAAGCCCTAAAAAAATGTTGTTGAGTTCCATTAACCCATTGCGACCCAACAGCTTTTTATTCATTTTTTGGTTATTTTACTCTAATAAGAAACGATTTGACCGGTTGACCTCAAATTTTATATGTGTGAAGCAACTTGAAAATGGAGTTGAGTCTGTTAACAATCGGTTCTACGTTTGGTCAAAAAAAATTTTTTGGAAATAAATTACTGCTTTGAATTACAGAAAGTTTCAAAAATTACTAGAATAATCCTAGAAAAATCGTTTTAAAAAGATTGCTTTCATACATTTTTCAATTTACGTGTGTAAACCGTGGGTAATTTTTGTGTTAACTTTTTGCAGTAACATCAAATTCAATTAAACCTCCATTGGAAGGCGCAGCAACGCGCACCGGGTATTAGCTAGTATTATTCTATATTTGTGTGATATATTATTCAAATAAATTATTTGTTTATATTTTGCATTTAAATATGCTGTTATTTTTTAATGCATTATTTATTGAAGATATATAATTATTAATTATTGATTAAGCCATTAATCTGAACCCAATGGCGAACGGTAGCTGAGTCGAGTTGAAAACCAAGTAAAATTATTTTTTAAATAATAAAATATGTAAATAAATAAACCTTCAATTCAAATCTCAATGTCAATAATCTTAAATACATAGAATCTGAGGAAAAATGACACATTTATTAAATAACTCCGGCCGAAATATAAAACATTATCTAAATAGAAAAACAATTAGATGACTCCCAAAAATTATAAGACATATATTCAATCTAAATGCTAAACGATAGCTGTTTTTCTAAGTATCAAATAAATGTATAGCGTTACCAAACAGTACTTTCATTTACTCCATTTTTCTAAAATTCTTCACTTCATTATATTTTTGCAAAAGCTTTGAGCTAGAAATTTGAAATTTTAAAGTGGGTTGGATCTCAAGAAATAAATATGAGTGTTTTAAGCTAAGCTTTTAGTCTGGCCCTCCAAGTTTCTGCCGCCCCAATTTCACGCATATTAAATTATTGGAACCCTAATTTTGTAAAAAATTTTATTAAACCTCATAATTGTTGTCAGAATCATTGGGAGTTATTTCGTACACCCATCGTGAATACATTGTTTCATACAAAGTACATTGATATGGTGTTTAATTTTCAGTAAAATTTAAGTAGATTCATTTGCAGAACTTAATTAAAACTTTCTACTTTACATTGAAAAATTTGTCTGAACACCACTATTTGCTTTTATCTCATAGAATTTAGCTAGAATTTTAATTGTAATACTTGAAGAATTGAAGGCTTGAGTCATTTCAAAGTTAATAATATAATTTTTTAAAATTGACCCGTTGCGTCTCAACAACCGGTTCTTAAAGTTTGTAAAATTTAAATGTAGCACTAAAAAAACTTAATAAAAATTAGGAGTCAAAGTACAAATTCCGGACTAATTGCGATATTGCTAAGCTATTAATATGCCAAAGTCTTGATGATATACTTTCAATTATCACTAAAAGTAAATTTAGAACCATTATAAAGCTCAAATTAGTAAGCTAACTAGAACAACTAACTAAGTGGTATTCGTCATTGTGTTCAAATTTATGGCATAAACAGTAATTAATAATTTTGCCTGTATCTATAATAAAAAATATATTAATATAACAATATAGGAAAATAATTTAATTGGACAATATTACTCGCAGTTACTGAAATACCTTATAGTTCAAATATCAAATTATTACAATATATTTATAACAAATAGGTTTGAATCTGATTGAAAATCGGCATCGTCTCCACATGTTGAAATGTCCGGTATTATCTCGTATGTTGATTGTATGTATAACTTAGTAAGATCAAATTTCATCTACGAGAAACAATACTTTTCTTTTCCGTTCACAAATCGCATTAAATTTTTTGAATACAGTGGTAGAACAAATTAAATTTTTATTTAGGTAGTCCAATTTAAGTTTTTGAAAATATTTATTTCTTGGATCCTTCCTATTCCATTAAAAAACAATTTAAACATGGGTCATATCAATATATTATTTTCACAAAATTAATTATATGCTCTTTACGGTCCTATTTGAATAGGGCTAAAATTTAAATACTTTTAATTTGACAGAAGCCAATTCAAAGCATTAAATAAATAAGAACAAAATTAAAGTAGCAAAAGGGAATACAAAAAAAGGACAACCACTGAAAGTAAATATCAAAATTAAAATTTTATTTTAATTTACATATTTGTAGAATTCTACATTCAATGCAGAAATATATACCCAAACACAAGATATAAATTTTGAAGATAAAAACAAGCAGGTCGTAATTTTCTTATCCGTTGATGAATTTATTCTTATTTTGATATAAATAGCTATAGTATTGAATATTTCCAATTTTAAGTGGCTATAAGAAAAACAAAACTGGCATATAAACATTTTTTTAACAGAACAGAACCCATACCAACATATGACCAATAAATCATTCCAATTACAACAGAAAAATAAAATGAACAAATCAAAAGCAACTAAAACATGGAGTCAAAAAATAGAAAAACATTTGTAAATTCTGTCTGAAATGTGGGCAATGAGTAGACTAAATTGTGTTAAGTCTGAAATACCCATAATCACATTTAAAAAAACAATTTTTAAAATTTATAAAAAATTTTTTGAGATTATGCTTGCTAAACTGACTTTAAAAAATACTTATACACGATTCCTAGATTAATTAGATCATGAACTTCGTTTTTCACAGCAACAACTTAAACACCTCTCCAAATAAAGGCATCGGATTTATATTGCAAAATTGATCTAGTTTTGGATTCTGAGCCGATTCATACACTTAAGTCTAGGTAAATCTTGCCTCCTTGTTAACATCACAAACGGAATTGTAAAATTGATATATCCTTACAACTAAATCTAACATTTGTAAAGGAATACAAATCATAGTAATGTAAATATATGTATGACAGAAATTCAAATCTAAAAAAGCTGGACTATAATGTTAAGTGCTACATATCAAATCTCATAAATCTGTTTTTAAAACATACCGATTTCGTGTGATGATACTTAAAGTATAAATATACATATTAAGAAATGTGGGAACAATTTGTAAATAAAAAACGTGACATTGGTAGAAGTAAATTATTTGTGCGTGCTAAAATTGAAAATAAAGTTTACTATTTGTTTACTATTCGTCCAGAAAAATGAGGTGTAACAAACGCTTTCAATTGAATGTTCGATTATAAAAAAGAGAAACATTAATGTTTTGTTGAATGTGTTTTATTTAAAATAAAATGTCATAATTTATCATAAGCAGGCCAAAAAATTTTTGTTTTTTTTCTTTAAAAAAAACAACAACAAAAAAATAAAATAAAAAAAAATATTTTTATGAATTTAAATTAATATAAATGTTTATGAAGTAGTTTATTTCAATTTTTAAAGCTCCCAGAATATTTTCTGCAAATTTTATATAAATATTAAAACATTTTGATATTAAAAATTAAGACTATCTTTCACAGTATAATTTCTGTAGTAAGTCTGGATCAGTTTTAGTTAAAGTTTGAATTGAACGTGACACTGGGCAAGTAATCAAAGAAATTTCAAAGGCTCCCTGAAATTAGGTCAAAATTAACTTTTTGGTCCTTATTTCTATTTTACTAAATGATCTCTAATTTCCGGGACACAATGAAAATAAGAAGTACTAAATTTCTACAACTTGTATAAAGATTCTATTATTTTTGGTTTCGGAGTTATGCTCATTTGACCTGGATTCAAAGGTTTTCAGGATCCAAAACAAATATCCGATTTCGTTCACTTGAAATTCCAACTATTCGTAATCTACTGATATGAACTTCATCAAGATAACATTACTATTTTTTGAGTTATCATCCGGCTTGTGCATGAATACCGCTAAATCGACTCAGAATATGATGCTATTCCCAAGTCTATATATTTTTTTTTTCGAGCTTACCCCCTTGGTATTTCTGCACAATGTACACTATTCCAAAAATTTATACACATATTTTACAACCTGCAAAAGACTTGAGGCTATTTTTTAAAAGATTTCATCACTATTTTTAGTAAATGTTTTATATCTTAAGAACTTTTTTAACAGGATTTTTCATAAAGCTTTTTAACACTGTTTTTGGTAGTTTTTCAGGATACCCAGTATACGTTACATTCCTTTGAATGCATTTATTTATACACCCCACACTTAAAAAATGTTTAAGAGGTGTATTAACTTTGGTATATATCTTAAAAACTGATAGGGATATATTTACTTTGATACAAATATACCCATGGTGTCTTGTATCTTCCGAAAGCAAGTAATTTAAATATGGAAATACGTATATATAAATATTTGATCAGTGTCACCGCCTAATAAATTTTAAGTGTGTCCATTCGTCCATAAAACAGTTCGTTGGTACTGTTCGTTGAATATTTTCCGTCTGGGTTCCTATATGTGCCTTCTACATGATTTGAAATTGTGGTTTGGATTCCTCTCACATGACACGCTAGATTTAAGAAGCAAATATCCTAAACCAATAAATATAAAATCTTCAAATGTCGTGCAAATATTTTTCACCCTGTTTTCTGTATATTCTTTAGATTATGGATGATTTGCAGTGGTGGTTTGGGTGACTACAAAGCCCTTTTAATTCGGTCAAAACAATTTACTTAGTTCAGTATTACAAAGCCAAAAAAATTTGATGCTTTTATCTTATATTAATGTCTATTACCTACACCTAAAATAGCATAGGGATTTTTAATTAAAACGAGGAAGAGTGCTTTTGAGTAGACTGTGCCAAGGAAGATTAAATTTATTTTTTAAACATCTTTTATATGTAAAATTTTTATTTTAATTATAAAATATCAAAGAAAATAATAAATTTTTTTATGTTATAGATTCGTCTAGTCATAAAATTGCATTTTTTTAAGATAAGCAAGTTTAATTATTGCCGCTTAATAATAATTGTATCATCCGTCTCTGCGTTTTTAAAGATTTTACATAAATTATCGTTGTTGTCGCTGCAATAGGGGTTACATAACAATGTTAATTAGTGTTACCCTAGCCAAATTAAAAAAAAAGGCTGCAAAATTAAATTTTATAGCGCGTATCGCTATAGCTGCGGATAAGATACATGTAGAATTTAAAGTGGAAACTGGTAAAAAATAAGCAACTATTGGTATTTTTGCTTTGGGAGTACATTTACATAATTTTGCTGATAAATCAGAATAGCATAATGTCAATATGAATTATGAAACTAGTACAATATATAACAATTAGAATTGTATCATACTATATAAAGTTAACATTATATATGAAATTCATTCTAATAATACAAATAAAGTATGTTCCGCTTCTAACTATGGTATGAACAGGCTTATTAGACTAAAAGTTGAAAAAAATATATATAAATTAGGCAATAACATTACACATTAGTTACTCTTACTATTATACTTTATACTAAAAAAAAGGTTTTTTTTTATCCATATTTATAATTGAGTAGTTCAGAAATAAAACATAAGATGCTTAGACACCAACCAAATCCGAGGAAGAACCATACAAATGAAAATTCTTTAATTGTTAGTGCTTTTAAATTATCATCTGTTTCAAAATAAAGTTTGTCTACAATTTTGCCTTCAACGGTTTCAATCACAGCCATTTTAGACCATTTTAACAGCAAACCATTTTCTCCAAGTCTCATTATATGTTCTGTCAGCCGTTCATGATTCAATACTTCAGACCTGGTTGTTAATGTACGATAAAAACTTGCACTACAAATTTCACTTATTTCAAAGATCCTCTTCTTATAATAGAAATCTTGTATTTCTGTTAAATAATTCCAGGAGTCTGTTGGTGTTAAATATGCATATGAAGTGTTGAGTTGGTTTCTATGCTTCTCAGCAGTTAATTTTGAAACGTTGTATATCACGTCTTTTAAATTTCTGGTCAGATTAAAATTACTTAAAATAGTGTTGTAAGTAAAGTTTTCAACCATTGCAATTATATTTCTTTCTTTCATTTCAATAAAATTTTTCGGTATTGGCAAATAAATGGGATCAATTAAAAATGTTGTTAAAAATGCCAAATAAATATTCGTTATTATGAAACCGAATAAAATTATTATTAAATTAAATATTCTCATTTTCCACTTATGTTTAATAAAAGAATCATTGAAACTTTGAAAAACCAGCTTGAGCAGAGCATCCGAAAATGACCTTCCCCATTCACTTTTATTGAAATTTATCATTAATGATAAATTTTCAAAACATGCCAAAAATAAGATAGCGCAAATTAATAGAAACCATGTAACATTATCAAATGGAAGTTTAAAATATAAATTTTTTTTTAAAGCATTTGCTTTAATTGGGAACGCAAAACAAGGCTTTACTCTTGCTATAGGATAAATTACTCTGGAAGGGCATCCAATTGTTGTTAGAATCAAATCTAATGATATCCTTCTTTTGCATAGAAAATATGTGTATTTAGATATGTCAGTATTGTGTTTAAATGAATATGGTTGAAAGAGACTTGCGTTTACAACTTTTGCAAAAGATTCACTAGTATGGTAGAATACGCCTCCAAATTTTTGAATGCCTTGTCTATAAAAAAAAAAAAAATTTAAAATCATTTTTAAACACAGTATTATTATATTTTAACCTGTTTATATATTTAAGAAGTCGTGGTGGGGATGGAATTATTACTGCTTTAATTTTATATCCATGAAGATTTCTAGATGTATCCAAATAAAGCAATTCATTAGAACTCTTATTGAACCGCAATGTATTAATTTTTGGTTAAGGGAACGGTTGGCTTCTGTATATTATTGCAGGTTCATTAAAATTGCTTTCAGTTTTAAATATTAACAAATAGTTTAATATTCCTCTTTTAAAACAATATGCAATTAAACTTTTTATAATAGCTAAGTGTAATTTTATATTAATTTTAATGTACACAATAAAGACAATTTTTGAGTTACGTTGAAATTGTAAAAAGTTACTTAACTGTGCCAACTCTTCCAACCATTTTGCATAGTCTATGAAAAAAATTAACAAAACTTTTGAATAATTTAATTTAATAAATTTGTAGAATTTATTTTTTGGCTTCGTGGATAGTGCAATAAGACTTAGATGCTCTTTTACAAAAATAGTCTTATAAACTTTATCTAAATCAGATGGTACCAGATCATGCTTATCATAATATATTATAACCGTTTCTATATAACGATTCTGTTCTTTAATTTTATTAATTAGATCATTTATAGAAAATGAATAAATTGTTTTTGAAATTGTAATTAAAATCAATATTTTTAACATTTTAATTTTTTTTTTTAATGTTGAATTTTAAAAAATTAAAAATAATTCTTATTAAATTAATAGTACAAAAAATTAATAAAGTTTGATGCACAACTTCTATATTCAACAGTTCACTTTAAACTAAAAGTTTATATTGGTATTAAAATTGCCCAGTTAATGGAAATAAATATTTTCAAAGAAATAACTAAATAATACATAATTTAAAAATAGGTATAGGTTTATATAAAGTTGTATAAAGTTTATAGTTATTCCCAAAAGGCAAACTGTTTTAAAAATTTGATTTGAATTTAACGAATTGTCATGTTAAAATTCTGTTTTACTGTCAAAATTAATTTTATAAAAACATAAAAAAATAAGTAAAACGAGGAGGAGTGTAGTAGAGTAGACTGTGTCAACTCTGGGATACCCGTATGACCGTAATATAAACATTATATCATCCGGTTAATTTCCTTTGGAAAAATTTCAAACATTCAGCTTTATTATGTATATAGTAATACTATAGTAATATGTGAAATATGAAGTTGTATGACAACTACTGGAACACACTGCAATAGATCAACCAAATTTTGCAGAAACTTTGGCCATAAAACTAAACTATTTTTGGCAAAATGTCAGACACCCAGCTTCAATAAGTATAAAGTAATGCTCATATAAAACAATAAGTTGTATGGCAGGTACTCGAACCCGTGGACCAAATGGCTGGATTTCAATAGTGATGACAGCTATTGCATAAAAACGAATTTGCTAAAATTTCAAAACCCTAACTCCTTTATTTTTTGAGTTATCGTGCGGACGGACGGACTGGTCTACTGCGGAGGGTTCGAGTAGCTGCCATATAACTCCTTCTTTTATATGAGCATTACACTACACCTAATAAAGCTGTATGTTTGAAATTTTGCCAAAAGTAATTAAACGGATGATAATATAATGCTTATATTACGATCATACGGATATCTCAGAATTCACACAGTCTACTCTACTACACTGTTCCTCGTTTTAAATATTTGTACTTAGCATTTTATTATCTAAGCAAAATTTATTAAAACTAAGAGATACTTTCTTTAGTTTAAAGAACCGCTTTTAAGTTTAAGAAAAACCTTTGCAACATGTTAATACACAATATTGGAACTTCAATTTTTTTATATTAGTAAGAAAAATTTGGAAAGGTATTCAAGTTAATTTTATAGGTGTAAAATTTCAATTTTCGAGCTCTTCTAGCTCCTAAACAGAGGGCGTGGCCAAAATATTTTGTTAACCGACCCATACTAATTTTTGAGAATTAAACTGCTCTCAAAATTTCAAGTCGTTAGCTTCAACCAAATTGAACAAAAATTGAGTATCGCATAACGATTTATTTTAGTACCGTATGGCAATTCTATACATTTATATATTTTTGTAAGGCCTATAAAAGCAGCTCTCTTTTATCGGTTTTAAATTGAATGTTCTCTTGGTATACCATTTAAAATTTAGAACTAATTTGCGGGGGTTTTAGCTTTGTCACCCTTAAAAATTAAGGAAACCTTTAACACATGTTGCAAAAAAAATTTGCACAGATAATTAAGTTGCAGGTGTTTAAAAATAGCAAAATTTTAATTTTCGAGCCCTTACAGCTTCTAAACAGGAGACGTTGCCAAAATATTTTGTTAACCGACTGCAACTGATTTCTGAGGATCTCATTTCTGTCCAAATTTTAAGATTCGAGCTTCAACTGTTTAGAAGGTATGTGGTATATATATCAAAAATTTCGTAAAAATTGAGTTTTGCATAATGGTAAATTGTTGTACCGTATGGCTTTATAAAGCAACTTATAAAGCTCAGCTTTTTTTAAATTGAAAATATACTTAACGGAACTAATGTTATAAGAATTTAAAAATAGGGCTTTTTCCGACTTTGGAAGGCTGTAGCTCCGTAATGGGCACAGAAAAGAGTTTTACATCAAACGATTCATACTCTTTGACTTTCAAAAGTTTAAAATCGTTTTTGAAGGCTTTAGAAGCGTTTTCCTGATCGCGATCACTACTAAAATTTCCTAATAACGAAATTTTTTCATACTTTTTCATACTTTCTGTCTTTCAACTTTATGTCTTTAACCTCGTTTTTGAAGGCTTTAGAACCGTTTTAGAGCAATTCTAGCGTTAATTCGTGATCACTACTGAAATTTCCTAACAACCAAATTTTTCATACTTTTTCATAGTTTCTGCCTTTCAAAAGTTTTAACTCGTTTTTGAAGGCTTTAGAAACGTTTAAGCGCAATTCTAGCGTTAAATCGTGATCACCACTAAAATTTCCTAAAAACCAAATTTTTTCATACTTTTCATATATTTTGTCTTTCAAAATTTTAAACTCGTTTTTGAAGGCTTTAGAAGCGTTTTAGCGCAATTCTAGCGTTAATTTGTGATCACCACTCAAATTTCTTACGCTTTTGAAAGCTTGAGAAGCGTTTTAGCGCAATTCTAGCGTTAATTCGTGATCACCACCCAAATTTCTTAAAAACCAAATTTTTTAAAAATTTTGAAATTTTTGTCTTTGGAAACTTTAAATTGATTTTTACAGCGTTAGAAGCGAGATAGCGCAATTCCAACGTTAATTGGTGATCACTACTTTGTCTTTGAAATTTTTGTCTTTGGAAACTTTAAATTGATTTTTACAGCGTTAAAAGCGAGATAGCGCAATTCTAACGTTAATTGGTGATCACTACTAAAAATTCATGAATAACCAACTTTTTTTCAAAATTTTGAAATTTTTGTCTTTGGAAACTTTAAATTGATTTTTACAGCGTTAGAAGCGAGATAGAGTGATTCTGACGTTAATTCGTGATCACTACTAAAAATTCATGAAAAACCAATTTTTTATCAAAATTTTTAAATTTTTGTCTTTGGAAACTTTAAATTGATTTTTACAGCGTTAGAAGCGAGATAGAGCGATTCTGACGTTAATTCGTGATCACTACTAAAAATTCATGAAAAACCAATTTTTTTTCAAAATTTTGAAATTTTTGTCTTTGGAAACTTTAAATTGATTTTTACAGCGTTAGAAGCGAGATAGAGCAATTCTGACGTTAATTCGTGATCACTACTAAAAATTCATGAAAAACCAAATTTTTATCAAAATTTTGAAATTTTTGTCTTTGGAAACTTTAAATTGATTTTTACAGCGTTAGAAGCGAGATAGCGCAATTCTAACGTTAATTCGTGATCACTACTAAAAATTCATGAAAAACCAACTTTTTTTCAAAATTTTTAAATTTTTGTCTTTGGTAACTTTAAATTGATTTTTACAGCGTTAGAAACGAGATAGCGCAATTCTAACGTTAATTCGTGATCACTACTAAAAATTCATGAAAAACCAACTTTTTTTCAAAATTTTGAAATTTTTGTCTTTGGAAACTTTAAATTGATTTTTACAGCGTTAGAAGCGAGATAGAGCAATTCTGACGTTAATTCGTGATCACTACTAAAAATTCATGAAAAACCAATTTTGTTTCAAAATTTGGAAATTTTTGTCTTTGGAAACTTTAAATTGATTTTTACAGCGTTAGAAGCGAGATAGCGCAATTCTGACGTTAATTCGTGATCACTACTAAAAATTCATAAAAAACCAATTTTTAATCAAAATTTTGAAATTTTTGTCTTTGGAAACTTTAAATTGATTTTTACAGAATTAGAAGCGAGATAGAGCGATTCTGACGTTAATTCGTGATCACTACTAAAAATTCATGAAAAACCAACTTTTTATCAAAATTTGGAAATTTTTGTCTTTGGAAACTTTAAATTGATTTTTACAGCGTTAGAAGCGAGATAGCGCAATTTTGACGTTAATTCGTGATCACTACTAAAAATTCATAAAAAACCAATTTATAATCAAAATTTTGAAATTTTTGTCTTTGGAAACTTTAAATTGATTTTTACAGCATTAGAAGCGAGATAGAGCGATTCTGACGTTAATTCGTGATCACTACTAAAAATTCATGAAAAACCAACTTTTTTTCAAAATTTTAAAATTTTTGTCTTTGGAAACTTTAAATTGATTTTTACAGCTTTAGAAGCGAGATAGCGCAATTCTGACGTTAATTCGTGATCACTACTAAAAATTCATGAAAAACCAATTTTTATCAAAATTTGGAAATTTTTGTCTTTGGAAACTTTAAATTGATTTTTACAGCGTTAGAAGCGAGATAGAGCAATTCTGACGTTAATTCGTGATCACTACTAAAAATTCATAAAAAACCAATTTATAATCAAAATTTTGAAATTTTTGTCTTTGGAAACTTTAAATTGATTTTTACAGCGTTAAAAGCGAGATAGCGCAATTCTAACGTTAATTGGTGATCACTACTAAAAATTCATGAAAAACCAACTTTTTTTCAAAATTTTGAAATTTTTGTCTTTGGAAACTTTAAATTGATTTTTACAGCGTTAGAAGCGAGATAGAGTGATTCTGACGTTAATTCGTGATCACTACTAAAAATTCATGAAAAACCAATTTTTATCAAAATTTGGAAATTTTTGTCTTTGGAAACTTTAAATTGATTTTTACAGCGTTAGAAGCGAGATAGAGCAATTCTGACGTTAATTCGTGATCACTACTAAAAATTCATAAAAAACCAATTTATAATCAAAATTTTGAAATTTTTGTCTTTGGAAACTTTAAATTGATTTTTACAGCGTTAAAAGCGAGATAGCGCAATTCTAACGTTAATTGGTGATCACTACTAAAAATTCATGAAAAACCAACTTTTTTTCAAAATTTTGAAATTTTTGTCTTTGGAAACTTTAAATTGATTTTTACAGCGTTAGAAGCGAGATAGAGTGATTCTGACGTTAATTCGTGATCACTACTAAAAATTCATAAAAAACCAATTTTTTATCAAAATTTTTAAATTTTTGTCTTTGGAAACTTTAAATTGATTTTTACAGCGTTAGAAACGAGATAGCGCAATTCTAACGTTAATTCGTGATCACTACTAAAAATTCATGAAAAACCAACTTTTTTTCAAAATTTTGAAATTTTTGTCTTTGGAAACTTTAAATTGATTTTTACAGCGTTAGAAGCGAGATGGAGCAATTCTGACGTTAATTCGTGATCACTACTAAAAATTCATGAAAAACCAATTTTTTTTCAAAATTTTGAAATTTTTGTCTTTGGAAACTTTAAATTGATTTTTACAGCGTTAGAAGCGAGATAGCGGAATTCTGACGTTAATTCGTGATCACTACTAAAAATTCATATAAAACCAATTTTTAATCAAAATTTGGAAATTTTTGTCTTTGGAAACTTTAAATTGATTTTTACAGCGTTAGAAGCGAGATAGCGCAATTCTGACGTTAATTCGTGATCACTACTAAAAATTCATAAAAAACCAATTTTTAATCAAAATTTTGAAATTTTTGTCTTTGGAAACTTTAAATTGATTTTTACAGCATTAGAAGCGAGATAGAGCGATTCTGACGTTAATTCGTGATCACTACTAAAAATTCATGAAAAACCAACTTTTTATCAAAATTTGGAAATTTTTGTCTT